>OY744605.1:78202533-78205033 GCA_963556255.1 Allolobophora icterica | reverse complement strand
ATCTGTCTGTCTGTCGGTCAGCCAGACCGACTGGTTTTCTTCTTTGATTCTTCATCTTTATTTTCAAATGTTCTTGTTTCCTTTGTTTGCCTATTCGTTGCTGACTGGACAGTGAATGCTGTGGTATAATCATAATGGACCGGCGTTCGGTTTCCCTTGTCTCTTCCGGTTTTTTCATTTTCAATTCTGCGCACTGGATTCAATGTCGCCAGCAATTTCGGTTGTTAATGGACTCTATCTATGCACATGCGTAGGTACGGGAAATGTGTGGAGGAAGAGGTCGAAGGGTGGTGGTGGTGGTGAGGAGGAGGCCAGAGATCACGTGACGTATGGCCGGTGTGGTGTAAAATTGGTACCGGAGCGATTCCTACCGCGTCCTCTCAGGCGAATTTCAATTGTACCCTGTTGCTTTGATAATAAAATTGATGGGGAACAATACTCAACTGCAGTGGTTCTCAACCTTTTTTCAGAGAAGGTACCTTTATAAAATTCACTCGGTCAAAGCCATCTTACCTCAATTTAATTTATTTTTCTTCCAGTTAGTTCTTTTTTAAATGATGGGCAACATTCCTTGTATTCCACCGCAGTTTTGCGACTTTTTATACACTAAGTTTTAAAAACTAGTTATAGGCGATGTCACTAGTAATAATCCGTAGTTTCACTTCTTGACAGAAAAAACTGCACATATATTATCAAGTCGCTGCATCAGCTTGGTTCACGGCATTACGGTTGGGAAACACGGCCTTACTATAGTCCCTATAGGAGTAAGAAATTAATAGAAACATAAGAAATAGCTCAGGCAGTTTACAACACTTATTGGGTCTATTTGAAGAAGTATGTGTTTAGGTATATTCCTTATTAACCAATTGAAGGGCTTACCTCAAAAACCAGGTATGTAGACATACCTGTTCGTCGATAAACCTTATAATAAAATATTCTTGATAGCACGGACATAACCCAATTTTCGAGTAAGTGACAATAACTGGGTATGTGAAATAACCTGATTGTTGCACCGATTTTAATACAAAAGATTAGAAGAAAAACACGACAATACTTGTTGTCAGGTATATCTGGTTATTGAGGTAAGCATTCAATTGGTTATCGCACTATGGTTTTACGGACATCTAATAAACAGTTTAAAAGTATATGACATCCTAATGATAAATGTTAGAAGATGTGCATATGATGAACGATGGGTCAGAACACGACAGAACAATTGAAGATACGAATATGAACAGGTTTAACATTAGAGATACGAACATGGATAGGTCTAACACTGGAGATACGAATATGAATAGGTTTCAAACTGTTGATCACCTACCGAAGAAGAATAGGTTTAATATCGTAATTGGGAATAGAAATATGAGTCGATTTAATATGAATAAACAGAATACGAACATGATTCGACTTGACGGGAATATATCGATAGGGAATATGAATATGCATGACTTGCATTTCTTAATGCGCTTACTACACACAATCGGTAGTTGAAAGAGCTCTCGAGGAATCGGAGTGCAAGAGCGAGCATAACTGTTTCCGTTCAACAAGTGCTACCAGCTACAGCCGTGGGAATCAACCACTGATGGCTGTCATGTGGACGTGTATATATATATATATATGTGTGTGTGTGTGTATATGTATATATATACATATATATATGTGTGTGTATATATACATATATATATATATATATATATATATATATATATATATATATATATACGGTTGTGTTCCTTTTGTCCATTTGTTCATTCATCTCATGTCCTTCTGCCCTTAAGCACTGACGCGACAGCAATTAACGACAATCACAGAACAGAGCAACGGTTTCGTATACACACGAGTGCAACATTTACGGTCAGGCAAAGATGTCTCATTCACATACGAATTAATGCGGAGTGTAACAGTGACGGACTGACGAAGTATAATATACGTCCAGTGCGTTTCACTTGGAACAGTAATTATAATTAGCCATGCACTTCTATGGCGCCAGTGTGTAATGCGCAGTACATCAGGCGATGGCGCAACAAAATCAAGCGGCAGTATTATATCACACAGCACAGAACTGAAGCCATTGCATTGCAAGACGCAGAAGATCTGTAGGATGAACAAAGAGGCAGATTGTGATATATGCCAACCGTAAATAATAGTAGGCAACTTGAAACGATAACAGGCTACTGATAACGATAGTAGGCAACAGAAAAAGATAGTAGGCAACTGAAAATGATAGTAGGCAACTGAAAATGATAGTAGGCAACTGAAAATGATAGTAGGCAACTGAAAAAGGTGAGCACGCAGCAGGTACTTCATTGCAAACAGTAGCATGTCCACTGTGTATTCTGCCGTAAAAAGCCAAAACACAGAAGTAGTAAGTAAAAACAGTAATAGTTACTGTGTTTTGGCTTTTCACGGCAGTATTTGTGTCACACAACAACATTATTATATATCACAGGGCATATTTTAAGCATACTTTATCACTGCACATGGCCAGCAACGGAGCACA
>OY744605.1:78145033-78200033 GCA_963556255.1 Allolobophora icterica | reverse complement strand
TGATTAACTGACTGACCGACTGACTGACCGACTGACTGACTGACTGACTGAATGACTGACTGACTGACTGACTGACTGACTGACTGACTGACTGACTGATTGACTGACTGACTGATTGACCAACTGCCTGATTGACTGAATGACTGACTGACCGACTGACTGACTGACTTATTGACTGAATGACTGACTGACCGACTGACTGACTGACTTATTGACTGAATGACTGACTGACCGACTGACTGTCTGACTGACTGACTGACTGACTGACCGACTGACTGACTGATTGACCGACGCTGTCAGCAGAGAATCCAACTATGACAAAGAGGAGTCGTTGGCTGTTGCTCTCTGCTGATGAGTTGCTGCGCAGACCAACCACTGAGGTTGGGGAGAGCATCGCGGGTGGGTGAAGGGGGTTTGAAGGGTAAGGAGAGGGTCAGATCACTCCGTCCTTCCGTCCATGGCCATCGCCTTCGTTAGTGTTATTGTTTTGACGATCGGAGTGTAAAGGAACCGCAGCCCGGTAGCAGACAGAGCCAGACACAGAGACAGACAGAGGGACAGACAAACAGACAGACACATAGGCAGACAAACAGCTAGACACACAGACAGACAGATAGGTAGCCAGACACACAGATAGACAGAGAGAGAGACGGACGGACAGGCAGACAAACAGATGCACACACAGACAGACAGATAGGCAGACAGACGAGCAGACGAATAGACAGACAGATAGGCAGACAGACAAACACACAGACACACAGACAGATAGGCAGGCAGACAGACAAACACAAAGACAGATAAGCAGACAGACACACAGACAGACAGAAAGGCAGATAAACACACAGACAGACAGAAAGGCAGACAGACACACACACAGACAGATAGACAGACAGACACACAGGCAGACCCACAGATGACAGAGGGAGAGACAGACAGACACACACACAGACGGACAGACAGACAGCAACTGATGCAGTTCGGTCTAAATAATAGAGTGGAGAAAGGGCGATCAATGAGTTCCCTGCGACGCACATAGTGCAAGCGATCGACCAACTGCTACCTGCCGACGACGACGACGAGGCACTCAGGAGTCCAGAGGACCACAACGGACCAACGACGGACGGACGGACGGACTGCCCGACAACACAATGCCCGACAGCGGACAGCTGGCAACTGCCCAACAGAGGGACGACAACTGACTGTCCAACGACTGAATGCCCGACAACATACTGCCCGACAACGGACTGTCCACCGATACAAGGAGAGGAGGAGGAGGCAGATGAGGGAGGAAGGAGAGGAGGAGGAGGGAAGAGAGGAGGAGGGAAGAGGAGGAGGAGGGAAGAGAGGAGGAGGAGGAGGAGGAGGAGGAGGAGGAAGTAGATGAAAATGAGGAAGGACAGGAGGAGAGAGGAGGAAAGAGAGGAGGAGGAGGAGGAGGAGGAGGAGGAGGAGGAAGTAGATGAAAAGGAGGAAGGACAGGAGGAGGGAGGAGTAGGAAAGAGAGGAGGAGGAAAGAGAGGAGGAGGTGGAAGTAGAAGAGGAGAAGGGAGGAGAGGAGGTGGAGAAAGTAGAGGTAAGGACAAAGAAGACCTGTGCGAAATAGAGAAATAGCTCGCGGTGTGTTTATAGAAGCGTCATCAAATGATGCTTCCGGAATGAGACTCACCTTCCTACCAGGCAACACAAAACAGCGCAAACGTATGAAAACAGACAACTAAGCCAAGAACCAACGATACGAAGAGCTAGATAAGCAGACAAACAAAAGAACGATAGAAAATCAAAGAAACAAAAGAACAAACGAAAGAACAAACAAAATAAACAGACGCAGAGACAAACAAACAGAGACATCCACACGGATTAGCAAACAGACACGCACAACAACCATTATATGGATTCCTTTGGTTAAGTCGGTCTCGAATTCCAAGCGTTGCATACTTCGGTCACGTCGTTCTGCCTAATGAGGAGCTTAATCGCAGCAGAGGCGACGAATATCGATTATCGATCGATGAATTGACGCTGACGATAAGTAGGAGACAGGTAGGACTCCACGGCTGCCAACCATCGATCGTCTCGTTTCGCACAAGAAAACGACGCAAACAGATAAACCGCACGGGGTCTCGTAAGAAAACCGAACGGATTCTTAAAACTTTCATTTGAAATGTAAGTGATGTTCCGACGACCTGACCTAGAAATGTACGAAATGATGTCTAATATGACCTCGACGATGAAGGTATATTTTTTTTATCGTTGACCCGACCCAGTTTATATCTGTGACGGCGCTAACTACCGATTAGACAACTCAGAGCCTAAACGCCTATTCGAATGATGTCACTTGGCCGATAGGCCACTAAATACGCTTAATGAATGAATGAATGAATCAATCAATTCACAACTAATTAAATTATCAGCGTAAACTTGGAACCTTGTTCGACTGATATTTGAAATAAATTGTGCGAATAGGCATGGTGAAATCAACTTGTAGAATGTACATGCGTTAAGTTTGTTTTCCTATCAAGAATTATTCATCTTCAAAATGTATGAATGAATGAACGAAAGAAAGATCGAACGAAGGAACAAATGACTGAATGAACGAACGAATTAGCGAATAAATGAATGAATAAATTAAGGAACAAATGGACGAATGAATGAATGAATGAATACGATCGGATCCAACTCGCGCTAATACTATAATTGATCGATGACGTTTGTGACTAAAATGTGTGCTAACACATACCCAGCTACCCTAATCCGAATTCAAATCCCGACTCACTTATACAGAAGAGTGATCTCACAACGAATATCTATTTTACTGACTTTATATTTCGGTCATAAGATAAAATAGCTTAGGACGGACATACCAGGACAGTAATCAATTATCGTAATCTCCAGAGTTCTCCAGAGTCCAGAGAAAAGCGAAGTTGTGAGAACCAGCAATTCACACGCGCTTAGTAAAAAAATCGGTACCTATTCCACCTCATATTTCAGCTCTTCCTCCTATTTCATCTCTTCTTCTTCCATATCTTCCTCATGCTCTTCCTCCTTTTCGTTTTCCTGTTCCACTCATTCCTCTGCGCGTTCGCCTCTTCCACATTCTCATCCACGTCCTCTTTCACCACTTCCTCCTCCTCTTCTACCTCTCCTTCCTCGTCTTCCACCTCTTCCACTCCTTCCACCTCTTCATCAATATCCTCTTCCACATCTTCTTCTTCCTCTTCCACCTCTTCCTCCTCCACTTATACCTATTCTGCTTCTTCCTCCACCTCTTATAGACTTCTTCCACCTCTTCATCAATGTCCTCTTCCGTTTCTTTTTCAACTTCTTCCTCAGCCTCTTCCACCTCTTCTTCCTCTTCTTCTACCTCTTACTATTCTTCCTCTTCATCACGATCCTCTTCTTCCTTCTCTTAATCCTCCTCTTCCACCTCTTCTTCCCCCTACTCTGCAACCTCTTCTTTCCCCTACTCTTCCAACTCTTCTTCCTCCTCTTTCACCTCTAACTATTCTTGCACCTTCTTCATCATGATCCTCTTCTTCATACTCTTCATCCTCCTCTTCCACCTCTTCTTCTTCCTCCTCCTCCTACTTCTTCCCCCCCCTTCTACTTCTTCTACTCTTCCTCCTCTTCATCCATATCCTCCTCCACCTCTCCTCCTTCCTCCTCCTCTTTCATCTCTTCATCTTCCCCATCTTCTGCCTTCCCAACTTCCAAGTCCAGATCCAAGGGTCGGGTGTCTAGACAGAAAGACGGCTTCAATGAATTCTGCTTTGGAACCAAGGTAGCGAAAAGATAAGACGTAAGATTCGGAAATTCTGCAAAACATTGGACTAGCTTGCTTGAGATATCAGAATTTAGAACTGAGCATCTGCTCTGTGTCAATGGGTCAATGGATCGCGAAGGTCCGGAATAAACACCTAATTTTAGAAGTCATCCCGTATGTGAAGTAAGCCTGTAGGGGGCTTTCGATTGTGCGCTGGATCTTTCTTCCGACGATTGCGGTTCAAACCTGCTGAGAGGATTCCGCATTACGAACACAGACAAGTTCATTGCACGCAGTTTTTATGAGCTTATGACCATGGGCGTCCGCATGAATTTTTGAAGGGGGTAAATACGGTAGAGGGGTCCAAATGACGTTTTATGCATTCATGAACATAGAACACTTGACAACTTTAAAAATAAATAATGGTCATTGGTCAAGGTCTTTATCCAAATAATTAAGTGTTATTTCGCATTAAAAATCGTGTCGGGACTGTTGTAATAAACATAATAATCAAAAGATTTTATTTGTTAAAAATGCGCAAAATCAGGGGGCAAATGCCCCCTTGCCATCCCCTCCGGACGCCCATGCTTCTGATTGATACTTACTGGCCTTTAGCGCGCAATAAGTGCATCATAAACCTAAATAAAATAATGAAATTATGATTTAACGCAGACTGCCTGATAGGACCCCGTGCAGTTGTCTCGTTTCAGCGTGCCGCCACATTTCGTCATCAGCGTGATGTTGCATCGTGCGATCAATCATCCAATCTGACGTCGTTCTCTCATAAAGACGAATCGCAGCCATTCATCGTCCCACACTTTGCCAACGACGCTCGCAATCGCAGGAGGAGGATAATTTCAGTGACCTCCTCCTCCTCCTTCGTCCTCCTGGTGGTCCTCTTCTTCGTCCTCGTCCTCCTCTTCCTGTGGACTGATTCGGAGAGATTCTACCATTGACGTGGTCCGCCTGTAGATTCTGCACCCTGTGGCCGAATTATTCTGATGAGCCATAAGAAACTAGCTTCTATCAGTACATGTATTAACATGTGTTAGTACATGCACGGTACTCTCAAACGAGGTATGGGGTTCAAAGCTGTACTTGCTCCCCCTAGTCAACTTAGCTACAATGAGTACACTACTGTCAGACGTCGAAGGAGAGTACTGGCCATCCGCCTTCATATACGCCGAGGCTAAGAACATGAAGTCGCTAGCACTTCAATTCCATGGCGGCCTCTCAGGCTTGATTAAAGGATTGCTTTTCTATTTCAATGAAGTTCTTCCGTACTGCAGACTATTGACACGTCACACTGACCTCTAAGAGAAGAGTCAATGTTGACCTAAATAAAAGAAAATACTGACATAAAAACAATAGCTGCTTTGACCTCGTGACAAGTTGACCTAAATACATTCTGTTATCATTATTATTAAATTGTTATTATTATTATTATTTTTTTTTATTTTTTTATTTTTAATTTTTTATTATTATTTTTTATTATTATTACTATTATTATTATTATTATTATAATTTTTATTAAATTATTATTATTATCATTATCATTATCATTATCATTTCTATTACTATTATTACTATTACTATTACTATTATTATTATTACTATTACTATTAGGGGGCCTATACTATTATTATTATCGCTATTATTATTAAATTTTATTCTTATTAATTATTGTTATTATTATTATTGTTATTATTATTTACTATTATTATTATTATTATTATTATTATTGTTATTATTAGTTACTATTATTATTATTATTAGTTACTATTATTATTATTATTATTATTATTATTGTTATTATTATTATTGTTATTATTATTATTATTGTTATTTTATGCATTAATTAAGCGCCGCTACCTAATGACCAGGCATGAAATGATGGAGCTGAGAGGGTGTAAGTGAAGGACATGTTCGAGGTCCTTAGTTTCCCTACACAGTAACTGTCTCAGGGAGGCTTGAAGCCGTAATCTTCGCGTTACAAGGCGAGCGACAGACAGATAGACGGACAAACAGACTGACAGACAGACAGAGATAGAGGGAGAGAGAGAGAGAGAGAGAGAGAGAGAGAGAGAGAGAGAGAGAGAGAGAGAGAGAGAGAGAGAGAGAGAGAGAGAGAGAGAGAGAGAGAGAGAGAGAGAGAGAGAGAGAGAGAGAGAGACAAACAGAGAGACAAACAGAGAGATAGAAAGACAGACAGACAGACAGACAGACAGAGATGGAGAGAGACAGAGAGAGCTCTTATTAATCGCAGTATTTGTAATCCATTGTTTAACGACATCTTATAGCTACAAAGGCCGTCGACATCTTTAAAGTTCATCGACAGAGTTCAGTTCATTTTCATTTATCTTTCACTCCTCAGTTTCGTTTGCTTTTATCCTGGTTGTTTCCGTGTCTGACAGGTTATTGAGATCGTCATGAAATGCAGTATACGTCGCCTGTCGCGTCTCATATACCAACGGGTGACGACGTTTTAAAGGTGTCTAAGGCGAGTGCTCTAACGAATCGGCTACCGTGTCCACGAATTACAGTGCAAACCGATCGAGGTAAGCTTGACATTAATTTGAACTTTATATTCATATTAACACGAAAGGATCCACGTTGACCAGATAATTCTCCCTGCTGGCCTTAAAAATGCCGTAGAGCTCATCCGCAATGGTCTATGTGGACCACCGCTAGGCTTCATTACCTCTGGAGCATAGTTTGCGGATTAAGATCAGTCATCTTAAAGGAGGACCTGCGCAGGATTAATTATCAAACATCAATCGCCCCAAAAGAACCAGTTAGTTCTTCGGTCCCTCTCCTCCTCCTCCTCCTCCTCCTCCTCCTCCTCCTCCTCCTCCTCCTCCTCCTCCTCCTCCTCCTTCTCCCCCTCCTCTTTTTCCTCCTCCTCTTCCACCTACTCCTCCTGTTCTTCGCTGTCCTCTTCCGTCTCTTCCTCGGCCTCCTCTACGTCTTCGTTTAATCTTCCTGTTCTTCCTTGTCCTCTTCCACCTTTCCATTATCCTACTCCTCCTCTTCCTCGAAATATTCCTCCTCCTACTCCCATTCTTAATCTTTCTTCTCCTATTCTTCAACCTCCTGTGTCTCCTCCTTACCTATTTTTCGACTGCTCTGCTCTGATGAAAGACGACAATGCACTGTCTGTCTGTCTGTCAGTCTGCCTGTCTGTCTGTCTGTCTGTCTGTCTGTCTGTCTGTCTGTCTGTCTGTCTGTCTGTCTGTCTGTCTGTCTGTCTGTCTGCGGTAGAGCCAGGCAAATAAGACAGACAGAACAGACAGACAGAGACGCAAACAGAGGCACAGGCAGAGACATGTAGACAGACAATCTCACTCACTCTCGCCTTTCAACTGCAACTCTTGCTTCACACGCGTTAACTTTCACCCTTACCTCTCACAATCACGTTTCACCGTCATCTCTTTTCTCTCTGTATTTCTTTCACTCTCTCTCTCTCACTTTCATTCTCTCGCTGTCTGATTCTGCAGACCAAAAGTTTCATACCCACTTTCCCCATACACCCGCTCACCCCAAACTCCCCTCCCCACTCAGCGACGTCTAAATCGAACGCAGCCCCACAAGACGACGACGAAAAAACTCATTACTTTGCGAAGCGTCGTCTGCTTTTCAAAAAGGCGCGAAACGCGTCACGGCCTCCCCTCGCCTCAGTCGACCAATCACAAAGAACCACGCGAGTGCAAAATACGCAGCGCACACATAGTCTGCCTACTCGTCGATCTGTACCAGCGCAAATAAACCCGTCCTACGGGATGTGGGGACCACCGTTCGGGCCGGAGATAATGTGTTTGCATACGGCCGTCCGCAAACTAATCGATTCATTTCCCGCAGTTTGCACAAACATTATTATATTTTTCTAATCCGTCGAAGTCAAGGTTGAAAATTCGCTCGCTCCCCATAATTGATACATTAAGACATAAACACACAGGGCTATACATGCATTCATACATTTATATATGGGCATATATACATATACATATACATATATATATATATATAACATATGCATGTCCATATACATATGCACATACATATATGTATATACGTACATATACATATGCATTACACATATATACATACGTACTTATGCATATATATATATACATATACATATATACTTATACATGTACATATACACATACATGTATACATAGACTACATACGGATATTATATGTACATATTATGTATGCACACAGATGAATGTTAGTTTGCGCACTATTATACCTTAAGTGTATAATTATATTTGATTTTTACGGGAAAGAATGAAAAACAACTAATGCGTTTCCATTACAGCACATTAGCGAACCGATTGTATCGCAGATCTATATTAATTAACGCCCATTGTTCCCATGCATTAACAGATGTAGTATTTATGCATTGTTAGGTCACAAACCGTGATATATAGAAATAGGCCTACAATTACTGCTGCGCGTATAAAATATATATGACTTTATAACGAACTATTTATCATCCTTCAGTATAAATTCAGACCTAGTCTGTTTTAGTGTGCTTTTTTCTTATAAGCACTGAAGCATGTATACAGTGCAGATGCGTGCGGTCGATATAGCCATTCAAACAGACTGGTGTGTGTTGGTCGTCTTAGTAAACTGAATGGCAGTATAGGTAAGGAAAGGAATGGTAAGGTAATCGCTCAATCGGCTGGAAGAGTACGTTGAGGTCGACGTCAGCGGCCCTGGCAGACACAAGATGTAGTGAAACACATGTTAATGCAGTGGTTTTCAACTTTTTTGTAGTGACGGAACCTTAGACAAAGCACTCATTTGTTCACGGAAACCAGCGCGTTTCACCCGTCCAATATTTAAAGAAATAAATGCAATTGCAACTTGTTATGTTGGGGTAATAGTTAGATTTTGGAATTTTAAACTTTGAATATCAGTTATTTGCACGTTTGGTGCAGGATATATAACGTAGTTCGAGAATTCGCATTTCACGAATTTAAAAATTCTAATATTTCACGAATTTTAACGAATTTTAAAATTGAAAATGAATTTTATTTGTTTACTTTTCAGCTTCTTTAGCAAGTAAATGTGAATGTCATAGGCAAACAATCAATCAAACGTATAGGATAGCTGACTAGCAACACAACATTACTACTGATTATCAGTTACTATTCTACTTGGAGTCTTGAACTTCGAAATCTATCATAGTTTGGGGCGTGTGACTATCTGTATCAGTCAGCACAACGAGGAATCACCAGTGCCCCAGCTTCAGTGCACGTGACCAGTCAGTCACTGTCACAGCTTGCAACCAAACATGGTTAAAGGTCGGCAACGTAACGTTAACTGAGCTGTGTCTTCTTCTTCGTGGTCCTCTGATTCTGAGTCAGGAACAGTCCACTGCCCCCACTCGACTGTGGTTTCTGTAAGGTCGACATCCGAAATCTTTTCCAGAAGCCTCAAGTGCGATGGACATAAGATTCCTGGCTCTAGCATCCTTAAGGCGACTTCTCTTCTTGCTGCTTTTGCAATACGCCACTGTCAATGAAACAAGGCCCAACAATAGCCCAACGAATTTTTAAGAATTTCTATGAATTTTAAAATAGGCCAAAAATGCACGCATTTTTCGGAGTTTTAAAACCGAAAGTCACGAATTCTCGAACCATGGGCTATGATATCACTTTACAAATAACCTAATAGGCCCTACATAGTGTAGTGCTCAAAATAAATGTTAATGAACAACAGTATTTTTAGTGTATAACGCCAGCAACTGTTCTGACAGATAGAAATGTAGAATAGGCCTATTAAATTATTCTGGAACAGAGTATAATGGAAATGTTGTGCTACAAGGTACTTTCGTCAAGTTTAATGCAAAATTTGATGGCTTCGGCGTAACAGTTTAATTCTTGGACGAATAGTATAGAGAGACACACAATAACACTTCTTCCTCAAGAAACAAGATTCGTTTAGGCTAAGCCTGTTTATGGTGGTCATGGCAGAAAATCCGAACTTGCATAGGCCAAATAACTAGTCGAAAACTGCATTAGAATTCGCAAGTCTTCTTGAGCAATAAATGGGTATTCCTCTTCGACATGTCCAAGTTAAGCTCTGCATGCTGAAATTTTGCTCCATCAGTCACTTTTTCAGCGAGTTCTTCTCCTCTTTCAAAGTGAACTGACCCAAACAAGAATTAATTCCTATAGATGGGTTCTAACCCAGTCTTAGGCCTAGGCCCACAGTAGCCCATCTGTTCCGCCAGTATCTGTTGAGCAGTAGCTCAACAAATACTGATGGAAAATATTATTATTGAGACTGTTGAACAGAGCGTCCAAATGGTTCAAAATCAACAGTAAAATTTCCAGGTAGAATTTCCAGACTGTTGTCTGAACGACATTTTGAAATGCAAGCTCATCTAAATTTCCATTTTATGCATGCTGCTTCCAAATTACAAGTCTTGAGTAGATTCGTACATAGGGCCACGTATTGTACTGTTATTGGTAACTTCTATTGCGCCGCAGGGCCGGATTAACAAATGTGGTGGCCCTGTTCAGTAAAACTGTGGGGGCCCCAACGACTGTATACTGTAGAGTGTGCACATAAAAAATGGCGTCATTTTATAATGTGTCACATAGGCTCATAGCACTTGAGTTCCGGTCAGGTCAGAGGCGTAACTTTGGTCTAGAAAGTGGGGGTACCAAATTGCACATAGTTTCCCCTTCAAGACAGTTAAATGATTATAATGGCGCCCATTTATGCGCAATGCCGAATAATAATAATGATGCTCATAGTAATAATAACGATAGCAATAAATATAATAATAATGACAATAAGCGTAATAATAATAAATAATAACAGTAACAATAATTATATAATAATGAAAATAAAAATAATAATTTTAAATTACTGACAATAGACGTGTTTCATTATGGAAGCGTGTGTCGATCATAATTGAAGTGACGTAACAATAGGTCTTTATTCTCTAGATTTAAACCTAATAACAATAGACTTAGGCCCTATTCATAATTTAAGTGACGTAAGAATGGCCTTTATTCTCTAAATCTAAAATTACAAACAATAGACGTGTTTCACAATTGAAATGACGTGACAATAGGCCTTTTGGCCTATTCTCTAAATTTAAACTTAATAACATTAATAGACTTTTTCGTAATTGAAGTGACGTAACAAAGGCCTTTATTCTCTAAATCTAAAATTGTTAGTTATAGACATGTTCTATATAATTGAAATTACGTACTTAACGAATGATAGTCTTTTATTCTCTAACTTTGAACTTAATAACAATAGACTTTTCATAATTTAAGTAACGTAACCAAGGCCTTTAATTGTTCTCTATATCTGAGAATAAAAATAATAGACGTTTTAACAATTGTAATGACGTAACTATAAGCCTGTATTGTTTAAATTTAAACTTAATAATAGTAGAGTCTTCATAGCTGAAGTGACGTAACAAAGGCCTTTAGGCCTATCCTCTGAATGTAAACTTATAGTAACAATACACTTCTTCATAATTGAAGTGACGTAACAAATGCCTTTATTCTCTAAATCTAAAAATTACTAAATAATTTGTTTCATAATTGAAGTAACATAACATTGGGCCTTTGTTTTAAAATTAAACTTATAGGCCTACACTAGACGTGTTTCATAATAGTGACTAAAAGGGCCTTTATTCTTAGAATTTAAATTTGTTAACAAAAACGTGTTTCATAATTGAAACGATGGAACAATAGGCCTTTATTGTACCGTCAGGTAGTAAGTGTTTAAATAAGCAAGTAAAAATAGGTCTTACTAGCATTTCTGGCTGATTTTTTAAATGAATCTGCCTGATAATGGAAACTAGGCCTACAATAGGGCCCACACACGTGCGAAAGTTGTGTATTTGTGTATATTAAATGAGCAGTTTCGAATAATTTGTTCGGAATTTTTTGCTCATTTTTACTGTTAGACTTAATAAATAACAATAATTATAAAATATTTTAAAAAATGTTATTTTGCATGTGTGGGGGCCCCTCAAGTGTGGGGGCCCCTGTTCGGCCGAACATGTTGAACATGCCTTAATCCGCCTCTGTTGCGCCGGTGTCTAATACACAAAGCATCAACCGATTTCACACCAAAACCAAGCCGTAATCAGGTCAATATCTAGATCAGTCCTTAAGACAGAGAGATGGCCTATGGTGGACATGCAGTATGAAAGACATAAGTTTTAAGTTGAGAACGAAATGACACATGCAGGCGACTGAGCTGTGAGCATGGCGCACAGACACAGGGAGAGAGCAGGGCTGTGTAGTCGAGGGTATACGCGGGTATACAGCGTGTACTCACCTCTATAGAGACCGTATACTCATCTCACAAAATATTTGTATTCATTTCTAATGTGTTTCGGAAAATTAACCGGTAGCGTGTACTCACCTCTAATAGAGTCTATTACCACTAACAGCCCTGAGAGAGTTTTCCAAAAAGTAGGACCAGCAACTGAAAAATAATAATAATAATAATAATAATAATAATAATCAATCAATCAATCAATCAATCAATCAATCAGTTTATTGATCCACAAAGCAAACGTGACAATATACAAGAAAATATAATTTAAATAGCCACTATGATGCTGAAAAGGTTTGAAACATTAAGGTATTCATGGGTTTAGAAGGCTATATCATGCTGTGAGTGGTCAATAGGAAGCCCTAAAAGGACCAGGGTCCCGCTAGTAAGGGCCCCCCATTTACTTAACAAAACTCGACGACGGCCATGTACACATGAGCCTTTGAGACCTATTTAGAGACAACGAATTTGCAAAAGGTGGGCAACTAGTTAACAGAATAGTAAGACTTAGTGGCAAAAAAAAGGAAAAAAAAAAAAACAACAACAACAAAAAAACAACAAAGTAAAATAATCAGATGGGAGGGGGTCGCAGCAGGCTGTCACTGGGCAATCTGTCTAATAAGTAGGTGTGAACGAAGGCTTTTTTAAAAACATAGTAACTTGGAATGTGTCGTAAATCAGAGGGGAGACTATTCCATAGTTTTGGTTCTAGATAGGTTATTGAAAATTTCCGTATGTTAGTACGTGCAAATTCAATCTGGTAAGTGTTGGATTTATTCCTAGTAGGGTAGGGATGAATATCCGAAGTACTTGTGAAAAAGTTAAAAAATGCATTGGGTAGTGAATTGAAGGTATAGCGGTGCATGAAATCGCAGATTTGATAAGATGTTATACTGGCAATGGTCAATAAGCCCATGGACTGGAATAATTGGAAGGTATGGGAATTCCTTGGGGATCTAGTAATGACTCGAATAATGCGCTTTTGGAGGACTACAAGACGTTGTAAGTTTGACTTGTAGTTTGCTGCCCAGACTAAATTGCCATAAGAGAGGTAAGGGTATACAAGTGAATAGTAAAGATTTAACAGAATTTTTGAGGGAATGAGTGAGGAAATGCGTGTGATAATCCCAACGGATTTAGAAATTTTATTTGCAATTTGAGCAATATGGACAGACCAGTTGATGTGTTGGTCAATGTGAATACCCAGAAATTTAACAGAGGAAACTTGGGGTATTGGTAAGTTGTCAATTAAAATTGGTTCACTGAGCTGGGGAATTAGTTTATGGCTTGAAGAGTATAGTATATAGTTGGACTTATTTATGTTAAGGGATAATTTATTAGCTTTAAACCATTCAGAAATAAGGTTTAATTCAATGTTGATGGTCGTTGCAATTTGACGGGGAGAGGACCCAGAGAGGAATACATTTGTATCGTCAGCAAACAGTACGACGTGGAGGAGCGATGAGGCTTTAGAAAGGTCATTAATGTAAATAAGGAACGGAAGAGGACCTAGGATGGACGCCTGGGGGACGCCATAGGATATATATAGGTTTAGTGCTGGATATCTCTTGATTACATTTAACTTGTTGATGTCGGGAGGACAAATAGCTTCTGAACCAGGAGAGAGGTGTTCCCCGGATTCCAAAGTTCTCTAATTTTTTAAGTAAGATTTCATGGTCTACTGTATCGAAAGCTTTACTTAGATCGAGAAATACTCCAATGGAAATTTTGTTAGTATCAATGGCTTTTGTAATTTGGTTATGTATATCAATAAGAGACATAATAGTAATAATAATAATAATAATAATAATAATAATAATAATAATAATAATAATAATAATAATAATAATAATAATAATAATAATAATAATAATAATAATAATAATAATAATAATAATAATAATAATAATAATAATAATAATAATAATAATAATAATAATCTTTATTAATTCACACTGACAAGTACGCAGTAGGATTACATAGAAACATGAGTAGTACAAGCAAGATCTTAATTAAACGCACGGTTTGGCAGCCATGCAAGGCACCGCTCTAGCGGGAGATTAAGGGTAGCGAACCGCGATCTAATACTCTCCTGGCCATGGAGAACAGTTTTTGAATGAGGTATGACGAGACATAGATTATTAATCAGATGACCTTGTTGAATAATGATAAGTCTGGAGAATAAGAACTGATTTCAAGCATTGTCACGTAAGCAGTACATCAACACAGGCTATTCACGTAATAATTTTAATTATTTTAACATGGGACCGTGCCAAACAAGAATGACTGAAAGCTGCGAAGAATACTGCTCGTTGCTACTCCTTTCGTGAATTCATGTGGTGTTTTTTAAATTTTATATCGAACTGCGGCGGAACCCCTGGCCGAACCCTTGGGTTCCGCGGAACCCCGGTTGAAAACCACTCTGTATGGCTCTCCTTAAACACCTTAAAACTGCTTGTTATTCACGCTATAATAGGTCAAATGCGTTAAACGGGGTTAATTCTGAATCGATCCGTGGATAAGTTACTTTCAATATATTGAAAATAAAGAATAAATGATAAAAAATGAACAAATAAAATCTACACAGATATCAACCGCCAATATTTTAGTTCAGTGTGGAAGGAGCATGCCGCCATTAATGCAAGCTTTTAAAACTCGACGTCGACGAGTCACAAGATGTCCCTAAACACAAGTTAATGCAATAATTTCCTTCGACACCTTTAATACGTATTTCGATTACGCCATATATACGTCAGCTGCGTTTAATTCGACGTTTCACAGAAAGCGATGTCGTTGAACGATGGAAACTAATAATAGCCAAGTTATTATAATAGGGTGTACAAACTTTTCCTATCGACGTAACGGCATATGATGCCATAAGATGACGTTAAACTGTCGACATCCATCCAATTGGTAGTCGTTAACTTCAACGACAGCCACTGAGGAAATGTAAGATGGACTTCAGTGGCCTTGGCTGCCATACAAGAAACCGCTAAACATTGGAAAATGCAATGTTCTACTTAGACAACTCCAAACCGTGAAACGCTTTAGACAATGCAAATATATTCGCTAATAACGTTAGCGAGTCAATTGGGAACTCTACCACTGCCGTTTCCTGGTGGTGCTAGTCCGAAGCTGGGACAAAGGAGGGGGTGATGGTAAGAATTTTCGCCATACTTTACCTGGTGATGTATGTATTCGGATACTTATTATAGCGCATTTTTGTACCTCACAAAAGTGCTGCCTACGGCAGTCGATATAACATAAAATGTCATTTAGAAAAGAAATGTTAGTAGCATAGCAAACTTAGAAAAGTAGCCAACGGAGCGCCCACGCACACGTGTACAGCCTAACAACGGATTTCCCGCCCATAGTTCACAGATCTCATCTTTCCTTGACAATAGTTATATCAACTGCTCTTACGACGCCTTATCTGACCATACTTTGCCCTGCAATAACTCAACATACTTCAACTTGCCCTATATTACGTTACTTAACCTTACCTAACCTGACCTTTATTTTTCTTACCTTACCTTACCCGACCTTAACTTATTTGTTACCTTACCCTACTTGACCTAACCTTATTTTTCTTACCTGACCTGACCTTATTTCTCTTGCTTTCCTTACCTTAGCTTAGCTGACCTTGCCTTATTTTTCTTACCTGACCTTACCTGAACTTACCTTATTTTTCTTACCTTAGCTGACCTTACCTTATATTTCTAACCTGACCTTGTCTGACCTTACCTTATTTTTCTTTACAGATCTTACCTTATTTTTCTTACCTGACCTTGCCTGACCTCACCTTACATTTTCTTACCCTACCTAAATTTTATACCTTACCCTTTGTCGAATAACGTTAGCCTATCCTGCCTTGCTTATTCTTGTTGCCTTGAGACACAACAGACCGACATACTTTCTGGATCGCGTTCAGAGACCAGGTGGTTCCACCAAAATCAAGGCTTCACGTAATTATTTGTTGACAGGCGCACGACTTCATCAGTCGGATATTCGATCCGTTTCCAAAGGAGGTTGTAATTTTCAGACACGTCACCGATGTCACGCGTCTGTGGTTGTGTTACTCATCACCTTTGTCGTCTCCATTGTAATTGCAATTAGTAACTTCTACAGCGCCGGTTTCTAATGCACAAAGCATCAACTGATGGCGCACCAAATTCAAGCCACAGTCGGTCAGTTTGCTCAGACAGAGCAGAAAAATCATTACCACATTTGTCCTTAATTCTTCTCCTCTTTTCAACTCAGCTATAATGAGTACACTGACCGTACACTGTAGGTGGGAAAATGAGACGGCGAGGGAGAAGGCTGGCCAGTGTCGCCACCCGCCCTCATATGCCGAGGCTAAGAAAATGAAGTCGATATCACTACATACCCATGGCTGCGTTAAGGCTAGCTTAAGGGACTGTTCTTCAGCTTCTTCTTTCTCCTTTTTACACTCCTCTGTCGCTTGTTCAGTCTCATTGTCCTATTTCCCGATTTCCCATGCCACTCATTCCTCTGACTCTTGTTCAGTCAATTGTCTTGTAGTTCTCGTCAACCCCTCTGACAAGACGCATCGCTCGTGAATAAGCTGGTGCCCTGCGCTTAGCTTCACAGAAGCGCTTTAGAATTTTGAAGTACATGTATACAATTACGATTGTCTCTTCTTCAATCTTCTCAATATTACTACTTTGTTTTCATCTAAACTCCCAACCCGATACTGTCCTTACACAAACCTTCATCTCCATCTCTTGTCGCAGAACGTAGAACTAGTATTCTTTTATTCATTCATTCAATCAATCAAACATTCATTTAGGTAACTTATATAGCACCTTTCCGGACACCTACTTACATGTGCTCTCAGGTAAATCCCGGTGAAATAGTTTTCAAATGCTTGTAAAAGATATTAATTCTATTACTATTAACTCCCTTTTAACCCATAAATTATATGTTCGCCCTTCAATAATTATTGTCCCTCTTTGTCCTCCTTTTCTTCATTCTTCTCTTTCTCCTGCATTCATCTTTACAACTCTCTACCTGTCTTGTATTTAATTTCAGAATACCTTGGCTTTATACCACTAATTGCCAATTTCCTATGGCTTTGCGATGTCACATGTCTATAGCAACAGGTGTGACGCGATATCTATTTGGAAGCAGTGAAAAGAGAGCGATGGTCACCAACGTATACAGTTAATTACAAGAACTCATTTGTACACAGAGGTGCCCAGACGCTGTGAAGTGCAGTTTGTCTCGCTTAA
Source organism: Allolobophora icterica (assembly GCA_963556255.1). NCBI lineage: Eukaryota > Metazoa > Annelida > Clitellata > Crassiclitellata > Lumbricidae > Allolobophora > Allolobophora icterica. Next base: position 78,182,702 of record OY744605.1, on the reverse strand, counting down.
AAATCGTGCCTCTACAAAAACGCCTGTTATTATTTGAAGCGTTCGCCTCGAGAGTATCACGAACAGTCATCCACATCATATTAGCAGACTATTGTAACAGACTTCATTCTAGGTATGTAGGCTAAGGTAATTTTGGAATCCAGTAGACACACAGGCGCCCGAGAAGCTGTAGGAGTTCAGAATAGGATTCGTTGTTATGAATAGTTTAAGATTAACTGCATTCAGCTGGCCATCTTCGAGTAAGCGCCTAAGTTAAGCTACATCGAGAACTTCACATCACTGGACATTATAGATAGCTCTAAGAAAACAGATTATACAGCAGATGCACATTCTAGGGCTTTCTAGAAAGAGTGATCCGTCCACGTCAGAATAGGTTTTCTATTCGTCAGTAGATTTAGGTAGATTTGACTAAGGACAAACTCTTGGTGAACACGTGATGCCAATCTAAGAATCTAAGGTAGAAGCCTTATGGGTTGATGGACCAATCACAAGATACCTTTACTACAGACCTCAGAGTAACTTAGGATACATAAAACGGTAGAGAGAGGGAGTAGTCAGGGAGCATTCAATAGAGTCGGCAGATAGTCGAGCAGTCAGTGAGAATGAAGCTTGGACTGTGCATTTCGTAATAGGCTGACATGTCTAGTTTAAAGCAGACACCATCGGCGTTCAACTGAAAGAAGTCTAGAAAAGAAGTTCTGGTAGCCGTCGCTGTAACCATAAAGAGACATTCGTAGCGAATGACAATAAAGACATTTCTAAAGAGACAATCAATTCTGCGATAGTATTCAGTGTTTAACTACATCTAATGGTCGCCAGGGTCGTTCAAGTCGACATGCACTAACCCGGCTCGATTTGCTTAATTTCTCTGTGCCTGCCAGCGAGGTATCAATAAAAACCAGGAAGACAACCAACTGGAGGTTCTTCCACGGTCGATTTCTACGAGCAGGGAGGGGCAGCTTCTATGGTTCACCGCAGGTTTATATATGTCTATTGCGTGTTTCTTTATGCATGGCGTCCGGTGGTCTTAATCTGGTGAGCCATAAGAAATTGGCCTCAATAGCGTATGCTTGCATTTTATGTTTTTGCATGTATGTATGTATGTATGTATGTATGTATGTATGTATGTATGTATGTATGTATGTATGTATGTATGTATGTATGTATGTATGTATGTATGTATGTATGTATGTATGTATGTATGTATGTATGTATGTATGTATGTATGTATGTATGTATGTATGTATGTATGTATGTATGTATGTATGTATGTATGTATGTATGTAAATATTATCAGGGCTGTACCGAATAGGTTATTATCACTATTCGGCCGAATACGAATAATTTGACCAACTATATTCGGCCGAATACGAATAGTGTGCAAAATAGGTCTACCGACAACATTCAAAATTTCAAATGTAAGCAAAAGTTTCAGTTCACTAAATTAATACACACACTAAAAGTAAACAGTTAACTACACGTAATTTTTGCTTCCTTCTGCCAGTCTGTGTAAACTAGGAATGGAACTAATTTAGTCAAACTTAGAAATTGTCACTTACTTAACATTGACTCCTCTCGCTATAGCAGCGGCATAGGCAGAAAACAGATGTCACGTGACCACTATTCGTATTCGGTCCGACCGCAACTATTCGGCCGAATACCGAATAGCTATTTGGCCAACTATTCGGCCCCGAAGCGAATACGAAGCGAATATTCGGTAAAGCCCTAATATGTATGCATGTAAATATGTATGCACGCATGTTTGAATGTTTGTTAATGAATGTGAATACATTTAAGTATATCTCCAGGTATGTGTATTAAGTAGGTAGGTAAGTATGTATGTATGTATGTATGTATGTAATGTATGCATGCATGCATTCTAATGTACATGTATGTATGCATGTATGGGTCTATATGTATGCATATGTGAGCGTGTATGTATGTGTGTATGTATGTATGTTTGTATTTTCTACATGCTTGGTTGTTTGAATGCATCTGTGTTGAATACCGCATCCTGCAAAAGCAAGAGTAACCGTAAATTTGTCGTATGCAATGCTTATAATTCATCCTTAGTGTTTTGTTTGTAAGGCGTGTAATTACTGCCTTCTAAGTTATTAATTGCACTCCAAACGCCAGCCATATTTACTTCATGCGTAGACTCTAATGGCATATTATACATACAAGCTGGGCAATACATACACCAGTCAGTAGAGTGCATATATATATATTATATACATATATTTGTATATATATATATATATTATTATTATTAGCGCAGCCGATGATGCCCGAGTCCGTAATGGAAGTTGCTATAGATGACGTTTGCTGACATGATTTGAGATATGGCTTTTATGCAAAGTGCAATATGCTGCATATGAATATATACACACTCACATATATATAATATATGTATTAATATATACTTAGTGCAACATATAACATAATTAGCATGTGCTTAATATACATTGAAAATATATACCGCCTACGTAATGCATAGAGTGAAATATACATACACATAGTCTTTGGTATGTATAGTTATCGTCGATCGAGTATATATGTAAAGAGCGCTTCCATGATATAATATGTATATATATGCATTACGCTTCTCTCTTTTATATAGGCTGCATGTGCCTGATATAGGCCTACACTGTGTCCATAAAAAAGAAAGCTTCAAGAAACTAGAGCAACTTTGCATGGGAAAAATTTCACTAAATTTAAAGTGAGCAGAAAGTTAAACTAAATCCATTTTTTTATATTTTGAGCCATCATCCACAAGTGAAACATTTACGACAAACGAGTAAGTACACACGGGTAATGAATCCTCGGAACGGGTAATCCAGAAAGGGACATATCCCGCTTATCCTGGATAACCCTTACACGAATTGAAAATGTAACACAGGCCACAGGGAAGAGCTGTGGCCAAAGGACAATGAAACAATCTAACATCTCCAAAAAACTCAAAAAACTAAACCAAACCCAAACCAAAGTGAAAGCTTGTCAACAATTAACTAGATAAGAGGATGTTTTAGTGATCTCTTAAATTGACCATTGGTCTGTATACACAGTGAATGATGGACACTATAGACTTTTTTTAGTTAAGCTTCAACTATTTTTCGACTAAAGTAAAACAGTTTTACTAAAGTTTTTCAACTGATTTTGTAAATAAGGTAACTAAACTAAAAATAGTTAATTAAACTTTTTCCAACTTTTCAGCAACTTTTTTGGCAAACATTTTCACAATAACAGACGTTAAGTGAACTGTAATAACGCAGAGCGTCAATGACAATTTCACTTTCAAACTATGTAATGTGTAAGCTTACTAGACTAATAATAAACTCCAATGTTCTTATTTACACTGCGCCTTACTATACATTATTCTATTCAGAGGCAACACCAGTGTTAATAAATAAGTAAACGTGGCGTTGAGTTGTTGACAGTGTTCTTTGCGGAAGAAGAGCGCTCTAACCGATCGGCAATCGTGCCCCGCTCTTGATCCTCGAACACAGGCCTAAATGTAGATGTCTAAAATGTATTATTTTTAATATACACTACGATACAACACGATTGTGATTTTATACTGCACTCCATAGAGTTAAGAAGCGGACATTGAAGCGGGGCAACGGGAAACATTAAGAACCGTATACAGACGGCATGGAAGAGAAGTTTTCAGTTTAGAGCGAAAGGTAGTTTTTGTAAGAGAAGAGAGCTGCATATATGAACAAGTCGATAGTTCCAAATAGAAAAACCGACAACTGCGAGTGAACGTCAGCCAAAGAGAATTTGTGTTGTATATGAACATCATACTCACCAGAAGACGTTGATCAAAGAGAGGTTCGTCCTTTGTATTGTTGGCGCAACCTCTTATACGTGGACCTCTTTTGAAGTCCGGGGTAACCTTAACGTTAAGTTGCAGAAACCACGACCTTTACTTACCGTCATAATCTACTGCAGGGGTTCTCAAACTTTATTTTTATTGTACCCCCGGGTAAAAAAATCGAGTGTTGGCGTACCCCCAGCTAAGGTACCGTCTGATCAGAAACAACAGCCGAGTTCGAAGTGCCCTTGCAATTAGCGTAGGACCACTTAGACAAATTTAAAATATAGCCTAATTTTAAGAATGAAATCATATCAACAAAAGGTAAAATTAAATAACTATTACAAAGACTAGTGTTAATGTGAGCTGCGGGCCTGTTTCGACAAGCACAGATTTACAATATCTGGTTTAATATGTCAATTTCAAACGCAAATCTGGTTCGAGTTCTATATTTGTTTTTGATCGCAAGCATTGCTGAAAACCAGTTTCACACAGATATTACGTGCTGAAGGGAATCAAACATTTTAAAGCTCGATTCTAATGCTTGTGAGCTAGCTGCAGTAAACGACTTTAAACTTTTCTTACTTTGTAGCATTTCCATTTTTCTTCTTTAAAAAAATTCAAGTAGTTGACCTTAAAGAAGTAGATGTTTTGTATTGAAATGTCGCTGAAGTAGAGAAGGTCTAATTGAATTAGGCCTATTTGACAGTTTTTCACTGCAGATGACACATTGAGGTTTCGGTTCATTTTCATCGCCACACCACGTAGGCTAAATCCAAAGGATAAATGGCTCTAGTCATACCGTCTAATCTTACGCGGCGTAGGGCCTACAACTGCCGTCTTCCTCGTTAGGATCTACTCCGGCGTCTGGAGTGTCAGTCTGGGTAGATTCAGTGCTAAAGCTTGCATTGAGACTTTCTAGCTTTCTTTCAAGCGGCTGATTTTTCAACAATTTATCCATTGTTGGTTTTTAACATAATAATGCTACTATGCAGTATTGTTGTTACTTGTATAATAATTATTTGTTGTGAAAAAATAAATGACGCGGCTGTGACATTTCAACAATAAAATGTATCATAGATATAGAATAGCTAGCCCTAATCAAAGAAACATGGGCGTTAACTCATAGAAAATTTAAACTTTTAAGAAAAGGAAGCGCATCGTGGACATAGAATAAGCTAATCAAAGAAAATTTAAAGGAGAAGAAACGTATGGTGGACGTAGGCCTAGAATAGTGACTTCAATAGTCAATAGCTAATAAAAAAAACATGGCCATAAACTCATAGAAAATTTCGTTTTTCTCAATTTTTTCGCGTACCCCTTAGCGACACCTGGCGTACCCCTAGGGGTACGCGTACCACCGTTTGAGAACCCCTGATCTACTGGATATATATAAGTGCGTAGTAAACCGTGCTGCAACTTTTCGATTATCATTACGGGTATAGTTGCAACGTTTTACTGTATGCTTACTTACTTTTGTAGTTTACTTTGGAATTATGTTTGATGTTATGGAGTTCATTTTCTGGAAATGGTGTATTGTGGCCTTCATGATGCATTTCTATGTAACTAATATATATTAAAGATATATATTTTCTTATAAATATTCATGGACTGGTTGACTGACTGGCTGACTAACTTGATATCATGGTAATGCAAACAGTTCTAATGCACCGGTCATTAATTCGCCGTCGAGTATATTTTGTGAGCCAGCATGGCGACCGTTCTCGTCCGTCGGTCGATTATTGTTCTTGTTTCTCGGTCTTCCTGTTTATTTAGCGCATTTCCGAGCCGCGTCGTTTCATTCGGAGACCTGCGCAAACAGTTGAAACGAAGCAGCGATCGAAAGCGATCGTCATGTGTGTTTATACGAATGACAATGGCGCAACCGATTCGCAGTTTAAATCATGATTTTTACAGAATTAACCAGAGAAAATATCTCATGAATTATAACCTGTTATTTTGCCGCAGTTTCCTTTCACTGTTATTAACAGGTGTTTTTCTTTTTTTAGCCGGTCGAAATCGCAGAACAGTCTGTGGTAGCTCTTCCAATGGAGCTTCGGGTTGCATAACAAGGTATCACGTTACACCACTTGTTCAGTATTTTCATAGTTCTTAAGTTAGCAATGCTATGAAATTGGGTTTTTCGGTTTTTGCATACAAAGATCATTGCTTCAGAAAATTTCCAATTGAAGAAAAATACAGAGCAATTATTTAGCAATGACAATATTATCAGTTTGATGATGAGGTCTTTCCGTAATTGGTTCAGACTACTGCCCATCATCGATCCAATTCCTCATGCATTTAGTTCCTACAGGTCATTCCCCGCTGGTTCAGATTATTTCCCATTTCCTCATGCATTTAGTTCCTACAGGTCATTCCCCGCTGGTTCAGATTATTTTCCATTTCCTCATGCATTTAGTTCATACTAAATTTAGTTCCTACAGGTCATTCCCCGCTGGTTCAGATTATTTCCCATTTCCTCGCGCAGTCGCGCATTTAGTTCCTCCATGTCATTCCACACTGGTTCAGATTATTTTCAATTTCAAATTCCACATGTACTTAGCTTCTGGCGACAAGTCACTCCCCATTGCTCAAAAACTGCAAACCTCGTCCTAGATATATATATACTAAGACTTATATTGAGACAACATGTATTACATGTAATGTTCTCAGAAATAAATTATTCTTTGGCGACTTTTATAGGCTGATGCTAACTAAGCCATGCACTCTCACTGACCACATTTCGACTCTCTTCAAAGTAATTTCTCTTCACTACTTTGAAAAAAAGTAGTCAGAAAATTCCTAGATAATATGCATTTCTTCAAGCATTAATTTGAAAAAGAATAAAGGATCCTATATTCTCGCATAGACTATGAACTCTTCGCAAACCTTAAATTCTCTGGGAAGCCTCACATTCTCAATGCTCCCCTAAATTTCCGAAGCCATAAATTCTCCACATTGTCCTGAATTTACTGTCAAACCCAACTATTTTCACAAGAGTCACAAACTCCTCGCGAAACCGCGAATTCTCCACAAGACATCATTGATTGTCTACTACAGTTCAATTATATCCCGTGTTAAATGTGGCAGAATAATCGCCATAATGCTCTTCATATAATTTCGTTTTCTCCTCCTCTCCTCCCTCCCTTCCTGCTCCTCCTCCGCTTCTCCTTCCTCCTCCTCTCCTACTTCCTCCTCCTGCTCCTGCTACGCCATCTATCGAGCGTCTTCCTCCTCAGCAACCGTAGAATCATCATCTTCTGCCATATCTCCTCTCTTCGTTCTCCCTGTCCCCGCAACGTAATTCACCTCGAGTACGTGATTAATTTGCACCGTCCTCCTGAGTCCATCTCCCCTCGTCCGTGAAATCTGAACCCCACCCTTACCCCGTCCCTCCCATTCCCGGCCATCAGCATCCCTTACCATCCCCCCACCCTCCGGCCTTAATTATAAGTCTTGTCTTATCCTTGGAACTATTTTCGTGCGCGGAAACACACCGGTCGCATCACAGTGACGTCGGCGGAAGCCCTGAGATTATTTTCCTGCGCGTGTCCTCTGCAGCAGGTGGATCGCTGTCCAGGAGTGCCATCTCGTTAGCACGAGCACCTGTCCCTACTTATTACTGGCCTCCCCGCTACTCAACCCCACCGTTACTAACTACCCCAACAGTACTTTGTAAAGAGCAGGTGGCCAGTTGGACAGAACTGCGAATTTTAACAAGAGCCTCATGCGGGCTTTGAAGAAACTAATAAAAACATCTATTGTAATCTTGTAATTTCTTAATAATGATTTTCAGGCCATCAGTTGATGACGCACCAACACCTGTCCACTTATCCGATCAATTACGGGAAGTCATTCGGCCCAGACAGTCTTAGAAGAACAAGAAATATATGAGAAACAAGTTTATTGAATAATCATTTGCATATATATATATATATATATATATATATATATATATATATATATATATATATATATATATATATATATATATATATATATATATATATATATATATATATATATATATATATATATATATATATATATATATATATATATATATATATTACCATGCACTAATATGTATCCAGTAGATATATGATGTATGATATATATATTGTTGGGAGTGGCCTACAGCCATCCCGCCATTATCATCCTCACGTGCACTTTCTAACCTTAGTTAAGACGCACCTCGTTTGAAGCTAAATGTAGGATGGTCTCGTTGACTATATATAGCAGTGTTCTTGTGTCTACGGGGAGACCGGTTTTAGTTAAGTAAGGCGCAAGACGTGCACTGGTTGTGTCACGCATTGTAAGTACCCTTTTGTGGTCATTTTCAGAGAGTGTACCCTGCGTGGTCGCTACTCATGTTTAATTGCCGGTTCTCGAGTTGTATCTTCCTTTGTGGAGTTTGTGCAGGCGTCTTCTCGGAGAGTCTGTCTTTTGACGTTTCGTTTGTCTTGTATGTGTGAGTATCGTTTCAATTATGTACATAGTGTAAATATACGTTTTGTCAATATTGAGAAAGTCTTCGTTTTTCTTGTCATTTCTCATATCATTCTAACTCACATTTCACCTCTAGACTAACAAGCTAACAATATATATATATATATATATATTGTTAGCTTGTTAGTCTAGAGGTGAAATGTGAGTTAGAATGATATGAGAAATGACAAGAAAAACGAAGACTTTCGCAATATTGACAAAACGTATATTTACACTATATATATATATATATATATATATATATATATATCATACATGTATGTAAGAACATGCAAATTTAAGTGTCGTTCAACTATTATCGTCTTACATTAATTTAACACATACACTGTAGGACCTTAGGCTAATTGTAGGTGTAAGAGTATAAGAAAGCGTTTTACATTTTTATGTCAGTGGTTCTCAGTTTGTGGAACGCGGATTACCTGTGGTCTGCGAGCGTCAGCCAGATGTTCCATGGCGACGAATTAACCAATATATTCCTGCAACATACTTCACTAATCCTATGCAAAAGAATGTATACGCCTATCTCTCGAAATACATGAGACGGACTTACCCACCTCTGCCGAGTCGGCCTAACTCTGGGAAATAGGGCACCTTGTTTCAGACGACGTTGACACTCGGATTAACACGTCTGGTAATTAATTAGGTTTGATAGTTCAGTTCAGTGCAGTGCACAAAGAAGAACAGAAGGGGCGAAGAAGGTGCGAAGGGTAGTCTGGGAAGGGTGACTATCCCCCCCAAGTCATTGAAGCAACTTCCCCTCCCTCTCTTCTGTTACCCCTCCCCTTTGTCCCCCGTTAGTGATGGCACATACACTTACAGATCTCCCCCCCCCCACCACATTTCTTGGATGGAGCATTTGCTCCAAGTTTCCATGTTGTTGACGCCTCTGAGTCTGGGTGCCGCTCCTATACTAAGTATGAGTGGGAGTGGTGCACTATCCCTGTAGGAGACCTATAATTATTGTGTATGAATCTTTAATTCATGAAACATTGGTAACACAAAAACAAGAAGAACGTGAAAAGAAGCACTAAATCACTTACGGCGTCTGAGAAAAAAACACATAGAAATCTGACAAAACCATTGTCACACGAAAGGCATTTCTGGATAAATTGCAGCATAGTTGTTAAAAACGATAGAAACGGTTTTAACAACTATGAATTATTGCAGTCTTCTGGATAACGAACAGTCTTTAACATAATTTTCATGCTGAAATGTAGTACCGATATAATCATCAAAGTCATCGGAAGTTCTCGTATACCAGTTCTTTTAGCATACGCGGTCTGCACCCAAGAGTTATCAGCAGCCTCATGAAAGGACAGTCAATAGTCCGCCACTAAAACGTATTTGCGGATAAATATCGACAGCGGTCGCCACTGTCTTCAGTGCGTTACAACTGCACAAAGAATCATTGGCTTATGAGGTTGTATGCAGCTGATCTGCCCCTTCTCTCTGTTCTGTGTGGCAGCCGGACTCGTATCTCCACTGGACATCACTCTCTGGACAAATACTCTGACACGACACGGCGCTCATGAATAAGCTGGTGCTCTACGTATAGTAGCGCTTTAGAAATTTGGAGTTTTATGATGCACAGTAAGTAACCATGGACTGTCCGAAATCGGTTTAGTGCACGCTCGAGTCATCGTGGCAGGTTGAAGCATTCAGCACCAAGTGTAATTAGAAATTATAATTGTAATTAGAAACTTCTGTTGCGCTGTTTAATGCATAAGGCACACCAAAACCAAATCGTAATGTGGTCAATATCCAGATCTGCTCGTTCAGCAGACTCAGTCGAGTCTTTTAAAACAAGACTTGAGACATTTTTTCCCAAGAATTATCTCTGACTGTGACTGACAATTTCCCTGCGCCAGGCCTTCGATTGACGCTTTAGAAGTTTGGGGATTACGGTTGCCATTACGATTACTGTTTGTGCGATGTTGCATGTGCTGGGCTACGGCGCCCTAGAAAGGGTCGTAATTATTATTATGAGATCAATCCGTAAGACTATATTATACTATATCTACATTCCGTTGGTTCTTGTGTAAAATTTAGGTGGCCAGCTGTTTGTTTAAACTAAAATGAAATATGGTTATTCGGTTCTTCCATAAAGAAGTTGCAAGTTGTTGTTATAAATGAAGGCATTTTTTGGTTCACGTGTAATAGGGTGATTAATAGGTCAATTATATGTTTACGAAAACATTGCACGCCGTGCCGTTTGACCTGAAACTGCTATGTAATAGGCTGGTAAATAGGTCAATGTTGTGTTCACGGGGAACTAAGGCGCTGTGCGTTCGGCTTTCCTCAGTGGATTGGACGTAGCACGCGAGGTGTGCATTTAACAGAAACGTCTTATAACAAATGAAAGATCTGACGTCTTTCGTGAGAATGTATAGTGATGCTAAATGAAAGTTTTGTGACGCATTCGGTAGGGGGCTTAAAGGACGTTCTCACTTTTTCCACCATGGCGGACTGACATTTCGCCTAATTATAGTTCTATCACTGTCTGTATGTGTATCTGTGTCTATGTGTCTGTCTACGTGTCTGTCTGTCCTCTGTAAATTTTGAAACCACTCCAGAGTTCCGGGTATGTCGCCCTGTTGTGCGTCCTACAGGGCTGTATTTTTTATCCGAGCATTTATAAAGCGCCTATTCTGAATCTCATAAAGGCGCTGCAATATGGCTATCTAACAGTTCTCGAAGGTTTGCTGCGATAGATTTCGGATGTTGGTCACTTTAATTGCGTTAATCGAACAAACAAATAATTAAGCAATGATTTGAATCTCTCATATGAATCTTATCTTGCTAACGGACGTTGCAAGTTCCATCCTCAAAAACAACGAAGACGGTCAACGTACACAGATAATTAGTAAATCCGTGACGAAACCTCAACTTACCTCTGCCTCATTATATTCCTGTTATCCACAGTCTCTCAGATCTCACTTTTCCCAGACAAGGCAGAAATTTGTGTCGAGATTTCTGATCCACATTCGCCCCTAGCCAACTCGGTACTGACCATACACTGTCGGTGGGAAGACCAGGCGGCGAGGGAGAGGACTGACCAGTGGCCACCCGCTCTCATAAGCCGAGGTTAAGGGAAATGAGGTCGCTAGAACGTGACACCCATGGCTGCCTATGGCAAGTTTAAGAAACCACTCTTCTTCTTTATTTTCTGGTGGTGCACTCTAGCGAATGAAACAGTGGAACGTATTTGTCAGCTCAACGTTTAGGGAACTTTAAGTTAAGATTTCCGATTGAAATTATCTACGTGTTTGCGCGAGCTTGCCAATGAAAACTTTTCCAGCGGCTGCTGAAGACCACTAGCGGGCAGATGAACTTGTTGTTCTTACCGAAGTACAACATCATTTATAATGGCGAGTTGAGCACTTCAGAAATACCATAAAGGCGCTACATTTTCTCTAGTGCATTTACATTACACTACGTTACATTAGGCCTACATTGCCTTACGTTACATTATATTTTATTTACTGTTAGTGAATGGCTAATCTTAGCCTTTTTTCATTTGGCTGAGCCAGGATGCAGCATTGCCATTGGCTCGGCTGTATGGAACCAGCTACCAGTGCTTCTCCGGTGCTCAAACTCGATATCTTCCTTTGAGACACACTTCAAAGCTAACTATTTCTCATAGGCTTTAGAACATCTGAATATTAAATGCTCTTCATCAGGCGACTGACTAACCGCGCCTCAGATTCACGTTTCTTTGCGGTTTTGCGCGTTACCAGTTTTCTGATTATTATTATTATGATGATACACAAGCAAAGGAGGCGTGAAGTCTTGATCACTGAGAAAAGGCGGTCCGAAAATTTCTTTAATTAATAGGCTTTAAGACTATTTTAGGCAGGTGTGAGCTGTCAGTTATCAATTAACTTATAAGCTGTGAATCGAGTTGCGAGTAATGAGTTGAGAGTGTTCGCTTTGATGTCACATCAGTAACGAGTCGTGAATTGAGTTACGAGTTATGAGTTACAACTTAGTTGCAAAAATTCTCTCGAGTTGATATCAATTACGGGCTCAGAGAATTGAGTTACGGGTTTTGAGTTGTACATGTTTGAGTCTATGTCAACATTTTAATACGCTACAATTGATCAAAAGAATATAGTTTTGCAAATTCAGTTAGCCCCCGTGTCTGACAACCTATCGGCGCCAGTTAGTGACCATTCGCTCCTTATGCGCAGATGTATCCGATGAGAATGGCTTTCTGCTCCAGGTAGAAGTAGGCATAGAGTGTGTTACCGGAAGATGCCATCAGGTAGATGTCGGCATCATCTGTCTCCGAGATAGTCGTAATACTCGACGGGTAGTTAGCGAACGGACTGCCGAGACCGTGAAGATATATGGTACCATTGCTATCGACGATCTGAGACAACTGGAATAAGTAGGTGATGGATCCTTGGACGAGAAAGGGGCCAGGCATGAGCGCACCCATTACCGGGCCGAAGACAGACGTCAGCAGGCTCTCCGTCCATGAAGCACACGGCACGTACCTTAGACTTGATACTTGGTATTCATAACAGTAGACCACCGGCCCTGTGGCAGATATTCAATCAAATAATGAATCGATTAACGAAACAGTCAAAGAACCAATCAATGAATCAATCACTGAACCAATCAATAAATCCGTCATGAATCAATCAACGAATCAACGAATAAACAAATCACTGAATTAATCAATGAATCAATCAATGAATCAATCAGGGAATCAACCAAAAAACTGTCAAAACTCCATCAAACAAATTATAAACAGAAAGTGAAGTAATAAACCAGTCAACCACTGAATGAAAAATAAATAAATAAAATCATTCTATATAATATTATCAATTAGAGAATCCAAGTGCCAAGTGACAACGTGTGAAGAGAGAGGAACTGTAATGGTGTGTTAAGGGTGACAGAAATGCTAAGCTGGTGGATTGGATAAATCAGGGTAAGATCCCTGGAGATGTATAACGGGGGGGGTCCATAGAGTAGTGGTAACATCACTGGCGTGAAGAGCAAGAGGTAGCGGGATCGCTTCCCGAAACCCTCCCAAATTTAGGTCCACTCAGCCTTTCATTCGCGAGATGGCGCGTTGTTAAACTGAGATGTAGGACGGGATGGGCGCCTTGCATGGCTGCCGTGTACAGTTAAAATTCGACTCCTGTAATAACTCGTGATCATCCGTTCATACTGATTTGTAATCATACTGCGTTATTGTCAGTTTGAAGATATTAAATGAAGATTATTATTATTACTTTAGTTCTGAATGGAAAGCCTGAGGAATGATGGATACACTACTCAAGACAGGACGATGATGGATTAGCGACGGCATGCGTGGAGGAACGGTGAATCTGCGGAATTCAGATGGAAGATCAATCATTCCAGGGTCGGGGTTCAATGTGGGACATGGACCAGTTACATAACCTAATATGAGTAATATCATTACTGTTGAAGCAAAAGATGAGAGTTGTGCAATTAAAAAACATAATAAGTTTTTTTCTACCTTTGAGAATGTAAACCGTTCTACCACTGTTAAACCCAAGGCAGCTGTCGACCGATGCTTGGGAGTAGTTGACGAAGAGACTGGGCAGAGGTTGGTTGGTCACCAGGGACCCACTGGTCATCGTCGAAGGACCGGCGTAGACCGAGTACAGAGAGCTGACAATGGTCACGAGAGTCCCATCCGCTGACATAAACATACACTGTGGGCTTGATGTTATACAGCCCGGATCCACTACAGGAATGATCTGGAAAGTGTTATACGATGCGCATTACGGATTATATTAATTTTGTCATGTTGCATATTACTTTTTATTACAGTCATTTCGTCACGTATTACAGTCAAATAGATAACACAATACATGTTAACATTGTACACATTTCATTTGATGCATTCATATTTCGCCTCTGAGTAGGTCTCTTGAAGAGGCGCTATATAAATTTCCAGAATGAATGAATGTAATGCATAATTATATTTCTTAATGCGACTGTAGTCTTACGTAATCATAATCGTGATCGTAAACTTCAAATCTCTAAAGTGCTACTGAATTATGACTATAAGCCTAAGCGCAGGGCATCAGCTTATTCAGGAGCGCTGTGTCGTGTCAGAGATTCTAAATGAAGGTCCAAATCCGGTTGCCTGGGAGAAAAGAAATAGAAGGAGGCAGGGAGTAGATCAGATCAGATAAGCATATAAACATAGAATAGGAAAGAATTGAACAGACTGGGAAAGAATAGAAAAGAATTTTAAAAGATTATAACAGAATTTTTTTAATCTTTTAAAAAGATTATAAAAGAATTGCAAAAATTGAAAAATAGAAAAGAACAGAGGAGAACACAAAAGAATCGACAAGAATAGAAAAGAATGGTAAAGGATAGAAAAGAATAGAAACGAATAGAAAACATAGAAAAGGATAGAACAGAATCACAAAAAATTTAAAAAAAACGGAAAAGAATAGAAAAAAGGAATAAAAACAATAGAAAAGAATAAAAATAGAATGCAAAAGAAAAGGATAAGAGTATCAAAAGAAACAGAATGCATCACTTTGTATTACGTTACAATAAATTATATAAAATTACATTGAATTAAAATTACAACGCAGTTGTCTGAGCCACCTTCAAAGCTCCATATTGTTATGCTACTACCTGCGATGGAAGAGGTGGATACTTTTCCATGTAGACCGTCGTCTGACTTGACGTCACATCCGTTGACCTCTTGAACCGGTTGGTAAAGGTCAGACACTGTCGGGCCTTCTGGTTGTAGACGACCGCCTGGCAGACGTCCGACTGGCTGGAACACACCCTGGAGCACTCCACGAGGCTTCGAATGGAACGGAAAGTTCTCGAAGGACTGATGGAGACGACATCCGACTGCTTGCTGAAGATGGAACTCGGTCGGTAGGTGTCGCCCTGCACCAAAAGGGCAAAGGTCAGGAAAATGGCTGACCCCATAGATAGAGGAACAGCAGAGGACCTTGACCTTTTGGGCATTGCTGGCGAATTCCGAAACGCTCTACAATCTTCTCTGAAGAAAAAGGAGCTCTGCAACACAATTTAAGCTGATCACAAAAACTTCTATAGCGCCACTCTAATAATGTTCACAAAATCAGTCGACGGTCATCGGTAGGCTTTCCTAACTGATCAATACAATACAATACAATACAATACAACTATAATTTGATAGTGCCCTCCCTACAAGGCTCAGAAGTGCACGTCGCAGCAGCTAACAGAAAACATTAAGAACCGCTAAACTAACTGGAAGAGGTAAAGTTTCAGTCTAAAGCCAAATGTAGTCTCGGTAAGGAAGTCTGAGAACACGAGGAGGTAGAGAGTTCCAGATGGAGGAATCGGCAACTGTGATGAACGCCAGCGAAGGACAAGACGCGTACCAGGTACAGCATACTTTCCAGCAGATGCTGATCGAAGAGAGGATCGCTCTTCAGCAAAGCTGCAGAGTGTAGCCATGAGAGGCAAGTAGGTAGGTAGGCAGATGATTTACACGTTTCTCACACTTTAAAATAAACACGGGCTCCAGAGGTGTGCGCCAGTACGTAACAAAGTCTGGAGTAAGTATGACCAAAATCCAATTGGTGAATTTATGGATCGTAAAAAGGATTATTAACACTAAAAAGGACCTTCGCAACTGCAAAATTCTAGCAGACGCTTCACAAATTACCAGGCTAGTACATAGTTTTTAAACAGCTGCAAACTAGTTCTAAATGCAAATGTCAAGTCCTGAAAAAGCTAGGCTAGATCTCTCTTCGTTAAGCGATCTTCTGAGAACAATTATTCTAAATTCTAAGTTCTAAACCTGCTAGATCCGGTTCATATATCTCTCTTCTGCTTGTTGCCTAGCAACGTCCATGCATTTCCGGTTAACTGCAGAGCTAATGAGATTAGAAAATAGATGTTCGGGTTAGTGTTTTCTTAATCTTCGGATCAAACGAGATCTCGAAGTAGATTTGTTGATCAGCTAAAAGCGGTCGTCGTGAATGGCTATTTACGGAGGCGCATTTATTTCAAAGGACTCGCTCATAGCTCAGGTGCCACAATACCACTGCTAATCACGCTAATGTATCGTCGATAAACTCTCCATCTAATTACAATTATAAGAAAACATTTTGTATAGCGACTCCAAAGAGACTCTCGTCTTAAACTCTGCTGCTATGACAACTGTGCAAATGCGCCTTGTCAAGCAAACAGACGCGATAGAAGATAACGACGTCTCTGAAGGTAAAAGTCTTTAATCATAGGACTATTATGGGAGCCAAGTTTGTTTCTCTCCTTTATGATCCCGATTTGAATTCTGGGCAAATCGTGTGATCTCAGAATGGATCGAATTAATAAACGACACATTGTTAGATCATTTGAAACAAAAAGTCAACTATTGCGCTGTAAAGATGAGAATTAAACTTAATTAAGTAAAGATGAACGGAGATTAACGGAGAGGACCAAAGGCATGGATGGGAATGATTTGAAATGGAAAAAGAATTAAGTGGACCGTGTCAGACTAGAATAGAATAGAATAGAATAGATTAGAACAGAATTGATTAGATTAGATTAGATTAATTATGGGAAACGAATAACCATCAGTTTATAATCCATGACGGTCCGTAAATAGTCTCCCACCCAGGGACGTCATTTCAGCTTTTTTGAGGGGGGGCAAGGAGTCAAAAATGAGGTAAAATTTTTTTTAACAGGTTTTGGGTGTTTCTTAGACATTTTCGGGGGAAAACTGCATAATATTCCCTCCCCCCACTGTCAGCGAGGTGTGGTCTTGTGAAAAACCTATGCAGCCTCTAGTTTTGTTTATAGTATATAATAATTCCCTGAATTTGAGTATCATTTTTTTCTTTTTTGCCCCTTTCTTCATCCTCCTTTTATTGTTCCAGCTTTTTAAAAAAAATTCAAAAATCAGGGGGGGCAAATGCCCCCTTGCCCCCCCCCAAATGACGTCCCTGCTCCCACCGCATGCATGGGACTCTTTTCCACCGTATACGTCATAATCCCCAGAGAAAACCGAATCTCAGTCTCTCAGTCAGTCAGCCGTTTCTCAATCAATCATGGCGACCGCTCGGTCTTCACCCCACTCCTCCTCGTTTGTCATCGTTGTCGACATTACTCTGACTAGAATTTGGCTTACTTCCTCTGTTCGCTGTCCTTGTTGCTCGACCAATCTTCACGGCACGTACTTGTGCCCTACTTGCTGACCAGATGACCGACAATGAATCATTCAAATCCTTGGTTTCTATTCGCAACTGACAATGGATTCACTCGAGTAACGATTTAAACGACGCACTGTGCATTACTCATATTGTAAGAGGCTTGCTTGTAAATGTGTATTTAGAACAGAACAGAACAGAATAGAACAGAATAGAACATGATAGAACAGAATAGAACGGAATAAAACCAGAATAGACCATAATAACACAGAGCATATTATAACAGAATAGAACATTGCAGATTAGAACAGAATAGAATAGATAGTAGACCAAAATAGAACAGAATAGAACATAGTAGACCAGAATAGAACAGAATAGAACAGAGCGTATTAGAACAGAATAGAATATAGTGACCCATAACGAGAATAGAATAGAACAAAATAGACTATAACAGCACAGAACATAATAGAATAGAGCAGAATAGAACATTGCAGAACAAAATAGAACGGAATAAAACCAGAATAAGCCAGAATGACACAGAGAATATTAGAACAGAATGAAACATTTGTAAACCAGATTACAACAGAATATAATGGAACCTAGTAGACCAGAATAGAAAAAATAGAACATAGTAGACCAGATTAGAACATAACGTATTAGAAGATAATAGATTATAGTTACCCATAATGAGAACAGAATAGAACATAATAGAACATAACAGAATAAGAACAGCCCGGAACATATAACATGTCATCAGAAGAGAATGGAGCTTAGCAGCATATAATAGAATAGAATAACATGGAATAGAATAAAATAAAATATAACGTAATGACATAGAATAGAACAGAATAGAACAGAGCAGATCAAGAAGCAGATTAGCACAGCAGCCAAAATAGAGCCAAATATGATTAAAGAGAAAAAATAATAGAAAACATAATTAGCAGAGCAGATGAGGTCAAAACAGATCGAAACAGTTTCACGAGTTCTAAGCATGTTTTTGGTGAATTAAATTGTACTAACAACTACTAATTTTACAGAGCGGAAAGAGACAGCTAGAAAGGCAGGGAGGAAGGCAGACATACAGATACAAAAGACTGAGAGAAGGCGAAGAGGAAAGACAGCCAGAGACAGAGACAGAAAGACAGAAAAGAGAGCTCGCAGCTGAAGTAGGACTGTCGTCGCTAGCAAAGTGAAAAGAGAAACACCACCTTCTCAAGATAAGAATTTTTCAATGGCGACTGTTTCCTATCATTAGCTGATTTTCTTCTTATTGCTTCTGAAGGCGTGCTTGCTGTCGATCGACCAGGCCAATTGTTATTCCGTCGAGGCCAGATCCGGGCGGTCTGCTTTGACGGGACCGATAAAAAGGGCTTTTATCATGCCGTCTCACAACGGGCGCTGGCTTTCATCTCAATCCAGTGAAGGAGCGTCTGATATAATAGACCCATGCGAGTCATACTTCTTCTTTGCGTTTCTATTTCTGTATCTTTACGATTCTGAGTCTTCCTCAAGTGACGTTTACTAATTACTCAGCCTGTCATTCATTCCATCGATCTCTTCATTCATTCGTTCGTTCAGTCGTTCGTTCATTAATTAACTAATTCACTCATTCATGCATTCATTCTGTATGTCTATCTGTTGTCTGTCTGTCTGTCTGTCTGTCTGTCTGTCTGCCTGGCTGTCAGCCTGCCTACGTGTTTGTCGGTTGCGTATCAGTCTCTGTCTCTCTCTGTCTCTGTATCTGTCACTCTCTGTCTCTTTAAGTATATTCTTCATTTGACCAGTTGACATCACTTCACATGCTATTTTCTGCTACATCTTTTTCTCTCATGCGTCGTATAATTCCAGGCGCCTTCCTGTCGAACCCTTCCAGTTCTCGGAACAATCGATTTCTTCCTCGACATTTTCCGCACTTTCGAAAGAGTGTATATCGAATTTTGTATTCACAATGGATTGACTGCCGTCAGTGTCGACTAAGATTTCTCTTAACCTCGGTGACCACGACCGAGAAACAACGTTTTTTTCTGCAACCCTGTGTAGTCAGAGCTTTGTGACAAAATAATTGCATTGGTCAATTCATATTAGCTCCAGTTGACCGGACATGCCATTGGTTGGATTCTCCGTTCTTCTTGGCAGCGATACGCTCCAGCAGATTACTTCAGTTGACAGTAATAAGTGGTGGAAGTTTTACGTTGAAATAATTTCATTGGTCGGTTCAGTTTACATGGAACTTGAATGCTATTGGCTGAATTTTCTGAACTTTCAGAGAAAACAATTCGATTGGTCGGTTTAGTTTACACTGAAATGGAATGCCAATGGCTGAATTTTCTGAACTTTCAGAGAAAACAATTTGATTGGTCGGTTTAGTTTACATTGAACTTGAATGCTATTGGCTGAATTTTCTGAACTTTCAGAGAAAACAATTTGATTGGTCGGTTTAGTTTACACTGAACTTGAATGCCAATGGCTGAATTTTCTGAACTTTCTGAGAAAACAATTTGATTGGTCGTTTCAGGTTAGTTTTCGTGCATCCGTAAGGTTATTGGCTGGATCGTGTGTTCTTCCGTCGTAGGCCTTAGGCTTAAGTAGTTTTATGAAGAATTGATTTCATGATCCTTTCAGGGAGTGTTCGGTGAGCTGGAATTGGCTGGTCATGGTCACAGTCAGAGTCATGGAGTGTTATCTCAATGCACTATTATAAGCAGTGCATTAGAAACAGCGTTATAATCGGTGCTTTTTTCTGCCGGAACACTGAGGAAGGGCGTTCCGGCACCTTTTTCATCTATTAAAAAATAACCATTAATTTAATTTAACCATAAATCTTGCAAGAATTTATTAGTGTCTTACTTTACTTGTTATCTAAGCTGTACTTTAGGAAATAATAAAGATAAAAATGCACCACTTCATAATGCAAATGTGACTCAAACAATTTTCTTGAGGAGGGTCTCACCGAGAACCATACCAACCACTTCGCCCTCGATTTAGTCATAATTGTTCAGTTCCGGAATCTTTTTTCTAGAATAAAAGAACTGGTTATTACAATATTATTATTATTATTATTATTATTATTATTATTATTATTATTATTATTATTATTATTATTATTATTATTATTTATAATTCTTTTTGCCCCAAGGTACATATGATCCCTCGGGGACTATATTAATTAAAATAAGTAAATCATCTGGAATGGCCTCAATTCCTCAGGATTCGAGAGAGGGAAAGTGCCGCGGAATGCTACAGCGTTGAAGCGTTGGATTGTCAACGTCAGGCGTTGGAAGAGGTATGATGTTTTTCGTACATCACCGGAGACGGTGCTCAGGCTCTTTCCAAGCGCCGTGATAAAGGCCAGGCCGTCGTTATTTATGGGACCCATGGTTTCGAAGGCCAAGGGGACAATGTGGTAAGTAGCCATAGGCTGATTGTATTTCGCGTTTTTGCGAATAGCTGCCATCTCAGCCGCTGCACCTGCGGACGCTGAAGTGTTAGGTAGGTAGGAAACGGCCAGGGTGTCTGTCACTGTAGCATCCCAATAGAGGCTTCGTACCGCACGCCAAGGTATAAGTGTGAGCCCATCTGGTCTGTTGCCATCAGTTCTAAAAAGGCCAACTGGTTTCTTGATGGAAGGGTAGCCAGCGCGGACCAGACTTATTATTATTCTTATTATTGTTATAAGTACTATTATTCCTATTATTATTATTTTTTATCGCCCGAGGTAAGTAAGATCCCTCAGGCAATAAGATATTAACAGCGATTGAAAAGGTTAAGCTTGGAGTACGTAGAGTATTATTTTTTTTTTGCCGCCCGAGGTGTGACCCTCAGGCTCTTAGAGATTGAGAAGGTGCGTGGTTAAAACTATTATTCTTATTATCATTATTATTATTATTATTATTATTATTATTATTATTATTATTATTATTATTATTATTATTATTATTATTATTTTATGCCCCGAGGTATACAGGATCCCTCAGGGACTTCAATATTAATTAATGTAACTTATAAAAAGTCCGGAATGGCCCTATTCTAACTCCTGGCTGGGGAAAGTGCCTCTGAACGCTATCGCATTAAAACGTTGTATTGTTAGAGAGAGGCGTTGGAAAAGAAACGTAGTTTCCCGTGGGTCTCCGGTGACGGAACAGAGCTTTTGTCCCAGGTCCGAAAGGAAAGCTAAGCCTTCGTTGTTGATCGGACCAAGGGTTTCAAAAGCCACGGGTATGAAAAAGTATGTCGACGTTATTTCAATGTATTTTTCCATTTTGCGGGCTGATGCCTTCTCGGCTGCCGCGCCAGCAGTTTGGGAGGTGTCTGGCAGATAGGAAGCGGCCAGGGTGTCTGTGACCGTTGCGTCCCAAACGAGGCATCGCCCGACGCGCCAAGGGACGAGGGTTAGGCCGTCCGGTCTCTTGCCGTCCGTCCTCACGAGGCCCGGGGGCTCCTTTGTGGACGGATAATCGGCCTGGACCAAGCTCCGGAAGATCAGGTCGTTCAAAGATGCGTGTCTAGGCAATCGGCCCGGGCCCAGCACGCAGGAGAGCCCATGATGGCCATCTGTTAGCACTGGGGCGCCGCAAGGGCATCCATGTGGTTCACAGAGGGGAACCCCCAGTCTCAACCCCACCGCCACCCTGACCGACTCATCATCAAGCCTGAGCCCACAGTTGGTGATAGGTAGGGCTAGCAGCCAGTCCCCCGCATGCGGGGCTGATATCGCCTTGAGGCGCGCCTGATTTACTCGATCCGGGAGCTTGGCATATAGGCCATGAACTTCTTGGTCGATCAGGGGTCTATCCCAAGCTGATTGTTTGAGGGCAAGACCACCCTCTGGGCACCGCACCACGCCCGACCCGCGCCATCTAGTCAGTAGCACCTCGCGTTGTTGGTCGGCTATAGCTGTATTTCCCAGCATGGTGGACTGGAGCAGATCGGTGCTCGCGGCTGATGATTATTATTATTATTATTATTATTATTATTATTATTATTATTATCATTATTATTATTATTATTATTATTATTATTATTATTATTATTATTATTATTATTATTATTATTATTATTACTACTACTACAAACATTTTTATTGCTCAGATTACTGGAGAAGTCAAAACAAAGACAACGGAATCCCATCAAAAATTCCACCTGATTACGGCTTGGTTTTGTTGCGCCATCGGCTGATGCCTTTTGTATTAGACAGCGGCGTGGGCAATAGGAGTTCTACTACTACTACTACTACTACTACTACTACTACTACTACTACTACTACTACTACTACTACTACTACTACTACTACTACTACTACTACTACTACTACTACTACTACTACTACTACTACTACTACTACTACTACTACTACTACTACTACTACAACGACTACTACTACTACTACTACTACTACTACTACTACTACTACTACTACTACTACTACTACTACTACTACTACTACTACTACTACTACTACTACTACTACTACTACTACTACTACTACTACTACTACTACTACTACTACTACTACTACTACTACTACTACTACTACTACTACTACTACTACTACTACTACTACTACTACTACTACTACTACAACGACTACTACTACTACTACTACTACTACTACTACTACTACTACTACTACTACTACTACTACTACTACTACTACTACTACTACTTCTACTACTACTACTACTACTACTACTACTACTACTACTACTACTACTACTACTACTACTACTTCTACTACTACTACTACTACTACTACTACTACTACTACTACTACTACTACTACCACTACTAATAATAATAATAATAATAATAATAATAATAATAATAATAATAATAATAATAATAATAATAATAATAATAATAATAATAATAATAATAATAATAATAATAATAATAATAATAATAATAATAATAATAATAATAATAATAATAATAATACTGCTAGTACTGTCACCACTTGATTTTTTGTTTCGCCCCAGATTTCGTGCCCGCAGTTTATATGATCAGTTCACTCACTCTTCCTCGACCTCGACCATATAAAAATATGGTCGGGGAAGCAACGCTGAAGTGGTGTTCCGTCTCTCTGATAAGATACATTGAACGAGCATACGAGAGGTTTCGTGATTGATGTTATTGACTCATGCGCGGTTATGGTCTGCTTGGATTTGTACAGCGAAAGTGGCTCATGAAAACAACAGCGTTGTTTGTTAAGCCTGGCTCTATTGTTCACAAAAGCAGTATTTCTATCTGCTTTATGTTTGTGTAATGTGTATGTCACACTTAGCCAGTCTTTGTAGTTTAATCTATCCGGGCTTTGTGCAAATAGATCTGTGTATCTGTACAATTATTCGCATTTGTATCTATATCTGCGTCTGTATCCATATGTGTATCTGTATTTATCTGTGTGTGTGTCTGTTTGTCTGTGTTTATGTGACCAAACACAATTTAAGCACAATCCCTTTTATAGGGACGGCTTACCATCCAACTGTACAGAAGGCGTGCAACTCACAACAACTCAGTCTTATCCGATTCGCGGTGACATCCTATATACTGGTAAAAAGTAATCCTTTGTCATAGATTCCGATTGTTTTATTGATCACCATGTAACAAAAACATTTCCAGACAGTATTTATTATTTATTTATTTATTCCGGATATTTCTATAGCGCCTCTCGAAGTCAACTACTACTCAGAGGCGCTCCCGACTACAGCATTTGATACTGTGCCGGAATTTTCACGCCGAAGCGCCACGAGCAATTGCGAGTGAAGGACTTGCCCAAGGTCCGTACGCAGCGGCTAGAGGGGGATTCGAACCTGCAACCCTCCGGTCACAAGGCGCCGAACTTACCACTGAGCCACCACGCCATGGCGCCAATAGGTAAACCCAAAAGGAACATAAGGTTCCACTATCATGGTCATCTAATTACATTAATTAAGTTAACACATACAATCATATAATCATGCAATTGGAGACAACGATATACTAGACATGATTATATCAGTATAAATCTCTAGTACGAGATGAAAGAAATAACAGTGCTTGTGCAAAGAATCACATAGTGCAGTCATGTGGGTGCATCCACGAGATAAAGTTTCAGTTTTTGTTTAAATAGGCCTAGATGTATAGTTGACAGACCAGTTAGTTCGATAGGCAAGGAATTCCAGAATAAAGGGCCACAGACTTCGATGCTACGTTGCTTAAAAGTATCGTGCACACTGCGTTGATGGTACTTGTTGAGCGATCTCGTGTAACGATCGTGTACCTCATAATTTTTACAAAAGCAATGATTAAAATTCACAGCCAGTAGATGAAATTGAAGTTTGAACATAAATATGGGCCTAATCCAACTTGCAACTTACTTATGCATTCAAAAGGCAATATTCCAAAACTAAGAAACAACAAGCTGTAGCTATAAGGGTAAATTACGTACAGTTCGAATGGCACACGTCTGCAGTTTTAAGAATAGTTCAGCGAGCATAGGCTATGATACGCGGAAGCCAATGAAATGTTACAGTAAGATATAAGGGTATATTAAGGAGTAATACAAATAAATTACAAGCATATTTCGCGGTAGAAGATGCCGAATACAATAAATTATACCAATAGTTTTACATCTTTTTAGATATAACATCTATATGTTCACTCCATGTTAAGTGCTCATCAATGTGAACACCAAAAAATTTAGTAGAAGGTACCCTAGTTACCCTATATATTTCGATTATCTATACTCATATTTAAATCACAAGTTGGAACAATTTCCTTCGTGAACGGAACAATATAAAATTCGTCTTTAAGATATTTAACGACAGTTTGCTAGCTTTAAACCATTCTCCTACTAGTCTTAATTCAGCATTAATTTTATTAACCAGCACATCAAGGGATTTATCTGACATAAACACATTAGTATCGTCGGCGAACATAACGAAATGAAGTAATGAAGAGGTGTTCGAGATGTCATTCACATAAATAATAAACAGCAAAGGGCCTAAAACAGAACCCTGTCGTACACCACAGGTAACATCAAATACATACGAAGTATGGCCATTAGTCTATATGAGACACATTTCCTTCTTCTTAACTAGTCAGAAAGCCAGTCAAGACAAAGTTCACTAACGCCATAAACAGGCTATGTCAAGTGTAGGCTGTTGACGTCCCTTTCCGTTGATGAGTATCAACTTTTGTCTTCGAACAAATATATACACGGTCTCCAGAAAAAAAGAACTACGCTGTTTCCAGAAAAAAGGAACTACGCTGTTTCCAGAAAAAAGGAACTACGCTGTTTCCAGAAAAAAAGGAACTACACTGTTTTCAGAAAAAAAGGAACAACACTGTTTCCAGAAAAAAGGAACTACACTGTTTCCAGAAAAAGAAACTATACTATTTCCAGAAAAAGAACTACCCTGTTTCCAGAAAAAAGGAACTACACTATTTCCAGACAATATGAACCGCAGGATAAATGACAATAACTAAAGCATAGATTCAACACCGATTATACATTTTAAATTTCTGTTATAGTGGAGTCTAGATTAACTATAATTATTTGACCATTAAGATTAATTATAATTAATTATAATTACTTGCTTTCATAGTATAAGTTCTAGTGTCCCAATTGAACTGGACACAAACCCATAATAATAATAATAATAATAATAATAATAATAATAATAATAATAATAATAATAATAATAATAATAATAATAATAATAATAATAATAATAATAATAATAATAATCTTCGTTTAATATTTTCATACTGACAATTACGCAGTATGATTACAAATCAGTATAAACGGGTGATCACAAGTTATTACAGAAGTCGAATTTAACTGTATACGGCAGCCATGCAAGGCGCCCTTCACGTCCTACATCTCATTTTCACAACGCGTCATCTCGCGAATGATAGGCTGAATGGACCTTGAGAGGGTTGCGGGAAGCGATCCCCCTACCTACTGCTCTTCACGCCAGTGATGTTACCACTACTCTATGGAGCCTCCCCCATGCTTCGGATATTCCAGTTTGCCACGGATTCTTTTTCTGGATAGTGGTACGCCTACATCAGGCCTCTAGCATGTCCGCAACCAGCCGATAACACAGTTACAGCAATTCGTAGAATCTCTGGACCGCTTTGCTAGCGACGTCTCGTCCAGATATTTTGCAGAGTTAAGTGACAGTAGAATGACCAGAAAACTCAAAATGCCTCATTGAAGAGTCTTTAGAACAGTAATGAGATATAATCAATGAAGCAAAAGTACGGGGATTATCTGAGCCTGTGAGGCGGACGTTTTCCCATCTCCCCTAAACCTCCACCGAATAACGAGTAAGCGACGAGTCGAAGGCTCGTCCTGTTAGAGTTGTGTGTCGTTAGCGTTGCGATGGATCGCCGACATGACAAGGTCAGAACGCACCTCAGCAGAGGGTTGCGTGTAGCGGCGAGATCCTTGCCTTCCCATGCTTGGGTCTACACCTGCGAGTAAAAGGTTCGAAGAGGCTCCCGGAGTCGAGGTGGTGGGCGTCTGATTTTGACGAAGGGAGGGAGTCCGTGGTCGCTCCACTTGACCCTTCGAGTCAAAGATCCAGTGGTTGCCGTCCCCGCTCTGAAGAAACATTCAGAACATTCAGCCGCTTATGACTCAGTCACCGACGTATGTATGTATGTATGTATGTATGTATATATGTTTGTAAATATGAATGTATGTATGTATGTATGTATGTATATATGTTTGTAAATATGAATGTATGTATGTATGTATGTATGTATGTATGTATGTATGTATGTATGTATGTATGTATGTATGTATGTATGTATGTATGTATGTATGTATGTATGTATGTATGTATGTATGTATGTATGTATGTATGTATGTATGTATGTGTGTGTGTATGTACATGTATGTATGCATTTATTTATGCATGTATGTGTGTATGTATGCATGTACGTATGTATTATATGTATGTTTGTAAGTATGCATGTATGTGTGTTTGTTTGTATATATGTATGTATGTATGTATGTATGTATGTATGTATGTATGTATGTATGTATGTATGACATTGTATGTATGTATGTATGTACGCATGTGTGTATGTATGACATTGTATGTTTGTGTGTATGTTTTGATGTATTTAGGTAAGTATATATGTATGAATGTATGTATAAATGTATCAATGTATGCGTATATGTATACATGAATGTATGTATGTTACAGAGCACTGATTTTATAGTTAACCAGGCATACATACATACCAGGCTCATTTACAAACTTTCTGTTCTTAGTGAAGAAAATTAAAAAACACAGGCAACAATTTTGAGGTGCTTGCATACTACATAATTATATACATACATACATACATAGTATACACAAATGCAAACATACAGAAATAGACCTGCATACATACATATTTTACCCATAAATGCATTTTTTACCTACGGATACATTTTAGACTCAAAGAAAACTTACTGCCCTTAAATATTGCTAATTGCTTTTCCTGTTTGGAATACCCGATTTAAGCGGCCGAAATTACAGGAAATTAAACACTCGAAGCAGGAAATAAATGCGTGACTTTCCGAAGAGTCGTCAGCGATTTGTCAGCTTGTTTAGTTACAGCTTCCGACTGGCGTGATAGCAAGGCAATTATAACCGTGATTATTCAGTAGTCGAACGATTAATCACGTTTGGCTTTCGCCCACTACCTGACGCGTTTCCGCCATGTTGGCTTTGCGACACTTCAAAATGGCCGTCATCCCTCGTTTGAATGATTCGGACATTACACAGTAGATGATCGGATTCTGGGCGCTGTGCGAGTGTCCCAGCAACAGGGAAACGGACAGGGTAGCCAGGGAAATACGAGCTTCAAGGTTGTTTTCGCTGACGAAGTTCAGGTAAAGACTGACGGTGTGGTAGGGCAGCCACGACACGGCGAACAGGACCGCAAGGACCATGAGCATCCGAGCCACGCGTCTTCGCCCGGTCATGATGTGGTCGTGGGCCTGGTGAGATTGACAGCCTTTCGAGTAGGAGCACTGCCTCCGCAGGGACTCGTCGTGGTTGAGCAGGCGACATCCGATGCTCGAGTAGGAGAAGATGACGACAGCGCCGGGGACGATGTAGATGGTCAAGAAGATGAAGACGTCGTATCCGAGACGGACCTTGCCCAAGTCCAGCCATCGCTCGTGACAGAAGGCCAGTGTCACCCCGTCCGACAGGGAGTAGTACTCGAGGGTGCGGACGAGGAAGACGGGTAGCATGATCCCTGCGGCCGTGCACCAGATCATGACCAGGGTCACTTTAACTCTGAGGGTCGTGAACAGACGACGGGAGCTGACCGGGTGGCGAATGGCCAGGTAGCGCTCGACGCTCAAGGCCGTGATCGTCAGAACACTGGCTGAGACGGATACACCTGCACAGACCAGAAATACACGTCTATATAATTACATTATTATGCATTTATGAAGCGCCATTATATAACGATCAGTCGATGGCGCTGAGCAGTTGTGAGTGAGGTAACGGTCTCAGAGGAGGAGGCTTGAACTCGTATTCTCCGCGTCCAAAGTAAACACTCTAACCACTCCGCGGGCCGTGTCTTTCGTTTGGACAGTAGTGAGTTGGTAGGCCCTAAATCGATCTCAATGATCGATATTACGCCAAGCGGGCTATTTTATAGAGGGCGCAACATTAATGATTCGTCAACGTTTGTAAATACTCTGGTTCCCACGACTTAGTTTCTTTGTGGGTGCTGAAGAAATCTAAAGACTGTATGTTTACCTTAAGCTAGCCCAGAGTGACAGCCATGGGTATGAAGAGTGTTAACGACTTTATTTCCTTAGCCTCGGTAAGCTTATATAAGGGCGGGTGCTAGTCCCTTATATGGCCACCTGGTCTTCCCGATATCAGTGCACAACTCATTGCAAGCAACAGAGTTTGCCATGCAGAGGGCACAAGTAGAGCCCCCTAGTAAACTTTTAATAAATCATTCGGTCAGCAAATCAGGCAGTCGGTTGTCAGTCAGTCAGTCAGTTTATAAGTCAGTCAGCCGATCAATCGATCAGTTATTCATAAATTCATCCAATCAACCGATCAAATCAATAAGGTCAATCCAATCAATCAGTTTAACAAATCTGTATCTGCCAACTTGACTGCACCGATATCTTCAACTGCTTCACAACTTTAAGTTTAATACATCAAAAGTACTTTTGGCAAGCTACAACTTACATGAACATATCTTAACAACTAAAAATACCAAAGACACTGTTGTCAAATGCCAAGTGTCCTAATTAATCGACTGTTACGGGGTCCTTGCTTAAGTCGAAAGGAGTCTTTTCTCCGAGATACTGCCGAGACTGCCAGCAATGTACACCCACGTCGGCGTGATGGAGCATCACGCCGACGTGGGTGTACAACGACCACAGAGGACGGGATTTATGTTACAGTCGGCGGAAATCCGGCAAAAAAGCCCGTGACGGGTGCTTTGTAAGAGAAGCCGTCTATAGAGCTAACGACGTTGACTGGACGTGAAGCCGTCGATGGAATGCAGACCAGACATGGGTCTGTGATCATCTTCTGGCTCTCATGAGAGGATGTCGTTTTTTGTGGAATAAAAGAGGACGATTGAAACTGCCTCCAGGGAATATCCCTCAATCTTCATACCTCATCTTATTTCAGACAGATCGGGCAGATGCACAGCTTCTCATTCCAGATAATTGTCACGGATTCCCTCGCGGAACGCAAAGCTCAGTTTCACCTCGTATATATATATATATATATATATATATATATATATATATATATATATATATATATATATATATATATATATATATATATATATATATATATATATATATACACACGATTGGCGTGATAGCATGAGAGAGACAGATATATATATATATATACACACGATTGGCGTGATAGCATGATATATATATATATATACTGTTACATTACATTTCAGGTGTAACGTGCACATGAGTGCCTCAACGTCTTGATACATGCACGCATGCATACATACATCCAGTAAATGAATTAGCTGTGACAACTGGCCAGACTAATTCTATTGACAGCAATAGAATTGGAGTAGTGCCGCCTCGACATGTACTATATGAATCTTATGTATGTATGTTGTATGTATGTATGTATGTATGTATGTATGTACGTATGTATGTACATGTATGTATGTATGTATGTATGTATGTAGGTAGGTAGGTAGGTATGTAGGTATGTAGGTATGTATGTATGCTTGAGAAACCAACAATAAACTTTCGACCATGGACTCCTCCATCCGAAGCAGTCTCGGGTAACTCAATGGACCGTGAAAACCAAAATGAGTCCAGGAGCTCAGAACACGGTGTCTATACTAGGCCTATGAGCCTTTGGTTGGAGTCCGTCACTTGAGCTCTACGTGTCTGCGAGACCTCGTCAGCGGTCACTCTTCTAGTCCTCGAAGTATTGACACTATTCGCTAATTGATTAACTTTTTGTCCATAATGAATTTATCATAATTTAAATTGATGCAGGTATAGCTTTTGAATATTATTATACGTATAAGGCGCTGTGATAAGTGTTTAGGTATACATGCGTTGCATACATACTTACATATACGAGCATACACATATGCATGGACACATGTATGTATGTATGTATGTATGTTAGGGTGGTAGTGAAAAAAGTTTTTTTTAAATAATGCCCGGGACACCCCCTAGTTCTGTTCGTATTGGTAGTAGAAACTCATGTGCAAAATCTTTTTAAAATATTCCAATATTTAGGCGTGCCACATGACAACTTAAGTTTTGCATATGACACCATGCATCATTGAAGCCGTAAAAATCAACTTTCTTAGTTTTTCAGGATCTGGGTGAAAGTTCATCACTTTTAGATCCTATTATTTGATTACTGTAATTATGTGATGAGTGTGATGCACCATAGATAGTTGGATACCTTATTCTCTGATGATTTGTTTATAAATAAAAGATTAAATAATAAATATATAAATTAGAACCAACTGGAGCTGAGGAGTAAATAAATATTTGCAATTTTTTTAACAATTTTCTGAACTTTTGTAGTCTGTACATTTAAGGCTTTTCTAAAGTTTAATTATTTATTTACTTACTTACTCACACTATCCCACATTATTCATAATCCATTTCAAATTAATCACATTTTAAAAGTTGTCCTTGAAGATGTTTTCAACCCTCTGGCTGGACCGTTTCCTGGACCTGAAATACCTATATATATGCTTAAACGATATCAGAATGCATTGCCTTTGATCGTCCATGACATGATTGCTTATGGTTTGTCAGATGATGAAATTGCAGTTTAACAATAACAAAGAAAATGCAAGACGCTGTTGAATTTGAAGTTTAATGTTTGCAGAAAGACAGTCAGCCTCGTGATGATTCTAGAGCTCTTGGAACTTGCACTGATCTACATACAATGTAGGTCATGTCCCACCTCGAGGGTTGCATTTTACAGCCTCTGGTGTCATGTCACCCGTGGTGATCTCTCTGTCCCTTGTGCACGCACCGCTACTATGCAGCAGCGCGCTTTTTCCGTGGTTGGACCCACAATTTGGAATGGGCTTCCTCCTGAGCTGCGGTCTCTTCCTCGTAACTCATTCACCGCTTTCTTCTCTGCTCTAAAGACTGTTCTCTTTCGCCGGGGTTGGGCTGGGAGCGCCTCTGAGTAGCTTCCTTGAAGGGGCGCTATATAAATGATTGATTGATTGATGCATAGGGCCAGGTGGATGGCCAAGGCCATCTGTTCTCACAAAGTATTCCTTTTACGATCTCAATTGCGAATTACCTTCTGGAAAATAAATTTGCTACGTTCCCTTAACCTGTTCATCTGCTTTGATTATCTCAGATCCTGGTTCACAGCTTCACACTCTACTCTAAAGGCACTTTCCGTCATGCTTGGTACCTCAGTGAGGATTTGGTCGATTTCTGCTTTTTCGATGACTGCATTGATGTTGCTTCCAAGGCCTTGTTGGTGCAAACAATGAGAACCAAAGTTGGTGTTGGCATTCCATCCAAATGTCCACAAATTACTGTACACACAGCTTCATGTAGTCGGGAGCACCTCTGAGTAGTACTCCTTCAAGAGGCGCTATATAAATGCCCGTTATGAATGAATGAATGAATGAATGACTGAATGAATGAATGTACTCTTGAGATCTTGTGACTTCAAACATGATGAATACTGTGCATACCCATTGATTGGCTGGAGAAATATCCAACTTCGTGGAAACAGGACAGCATCTTGTAGCGGCATGGTCACGTTACGGCGCTATAGAAATTGTCCGTGTTATAATTATTTTAATTATTTATTTGGAGCGTCATCAGAAAGGTTGAGTGTGGTGAATGATAGAGCAGAAAGGGGATTGGCACTGATCCAAGAATACAATCAAATACTGACCAAGGATGAAGGTCAAAAGCAGGCTTTGCTCCATGTAGTTTCCGAACATTGGAAAAAGTATCCGGACCCCAAGAAGTTAACGGTCACAAAAATGGACTAATATATATTTTATTCTTGAATCAAACTGACAGAGTTCAATTATGCTCAAAAATACTCTTTAAGTATTGTGCCTTAAACCTAGCAATTTAAAATTTACTTTCGGTTTCACAAAATACAAAAGAATATCGATAATATTATCACAATTGTGCTTACATTCCTTGTCTAAAATTTTGAAAACTTGTCATCTCATGTGGCACCCCTAAATGATGGAATATTTTTATAATATTTTGCACACTAGCTTAGTATATCAAAAGGAACATAACTAGGGGCTGTCCCATCTATTTCCAACAAATAACGTTTTTGAGCACCACCCTAATGTATGTATGTATGTATGTATGTATGTATGTATGTATGTATGTATGTATGTATGTATGTATGTATGTATGTATGTATGTATGTATGTATGTTTGTATGTATGTATGTATGTATGTATGTATGTATGTATGTATGTATGTATGTATGTATGTATGTTGGTATGTATGTATGCTTGAGAAACCAACAAGAAACCACACGTATGCGTATATAAATGCTTGCACACGCATACACATACATTCATGCATACACATACAAGTTTTAGATTTGCCCCTTAGTTGGGCCGCATAAATCTTGAGTGAAATCCTGTCGTCCATTTGTATTGTGTGAAGATAGCCGTAAAATCAGATTGTGTTCCGTGTCTGCTTCCGCCATTTCTACGGGTGCAATGTACCAGAAATTGATAACGTTTTACGGTGATTGAATTTGAGCTGAACATTCCGAAGAGTAGCGCACACAAAATGCAATTCCGCACTATCGCTTACATTCTGACATGCATACATACACAAAAGAATACGTACATACATGCATGCATACATACATACATACATACATACATACGTACGTACGTACGTACATACATACATACGTACGTACGTACATACATGCATGCATACATACATACATGCGTACATACATGTATGCATACATACATGCATACACACATACATGCACACATACATAGGCTACATATATATGTATGTTAGATCTCTGAATAAGTCTACAACTTAATACACAAAACACAAAACTGATAGTTACTTCTGTCGCTCAGGCGGGCCATTACCTTCCATTTAACTAAACGCAGTAAGTAGGTGTCCCTACCAACGGGATTTTTTCCCTTCAGGGCCTACCTTTGGGGCAATTTTGTACAAGCATCTTCTAGCACATTACTATTGTTGTACATTATAATTATATGGTTTCAATAAAGAATTATTTGATTGATTGATTGATTGGTTGATTGATTGATTGATTGATTGATTGGTTGATTGATTGATTGATTGATTGATTGATTGATTGATTGATAATGTATATTCGTGTATTCGTGTTTATTGACAAGCTCACTGACGAACCACAGTAATTATGAAGATCTTCTAGAACACACGTCTTGGCAGCCTGTTAGGCGCCCACTCATTTTACAGCTGCTCCTAGGGAGTGGAAGGCTGAGTCGACCTATAGGGAGCTGACGGGTATTGAACCGCGTCTTTCAAGATCTTATGTTCTTCCAGCAAGAGTGTTACCATTCACCTATCCCCTTCCCCATACATACGTACATGCATTCATACGTGCATACATGCCTACACACAATACAATACATGCATACATATCGAGAAGTAACAACTCTAAAAAAATTCATGTCAGTTGATTCACTGTTATTGTCTCCATTTCTATCCCGATTAACGTAATCTACTGTCAAGTCGCTAATCCTCTTAAATCGGCTAAAACTCCTATTTTTCATCTCGTCTCATTTCCTTTCTTTCTCCTTTTGCTGGATTTCGTGTACTTTATGAAGCAAGTCCCCAGTTCACGGTTAAATCTTCATGCTTTGTTTCACTTGTTTTTCACGTTCTTGTTCTCTTCTTACTCTTGTATTTCCTATATTTCATGGCGCCAATTTTGTGCAATTTTCACCTTCAATTTTCCGCCGAGCGATGTATTCTATACAGGGCGCAACGTAAAATGATCGACTACTCTAAAACGAGGCCGTATTTCTTGACCGCAGGCTGTCTGTCGTTCTATTATACTTGGTTACTCGCTTCAGTCCAATTCCCATCACAATTCCCATCATTCTTTGTCATCGTTTGTTACTGACCTATGTAATCATATACATCATTTCCTGAAGCGTCTTACCAGATGAAACACAATCTTCCTCGCCCACCTATTCTCACATCGAGCGCAGAATTCAAAGAAGCCGTATCCGCTTGTTGGCGTTCGGCAACTTGTTTGAGGAAGTTGGGCAATCGGTTTTAGTTCTGGGACACGGTAGCCGATTCGTTTTAGCGTTGCCTTCTAAAGTGGAGTGAGCAGGATCGAGCCCCACTGTTTAGGGTCCTTGAGCGAGTCCTTCACTTACAATTGCTCAGTACTTCAGATTCAGTGACATTACACGCTTAATAAATGCAATCAAATAATAGTAATAATAATAATAATAATAATAATAATAATAATAATAATAATAATAATAATAATAATAATAATAATAATAATAATAATACGATAATGGTAATGATAATAATAATAATAAAATAATAATAATAATAATAATAATTAATAATAATAATAATAATACGATGATGGTAATGATAATAATAATAATAAAATAATAATAATAATAATAATAATACGATGGTGGTAATGATAAGGGCAACGATGATGATGATCACGTTGGTGATGGTGGTGGTGATGGTGGTGGTGATGGTGGTGGTGTTGGTGGTGGTGATGGTGGTGGTGGTGGCGGCGGCGGTGGTGGTGGTGGTGACTATAAACTTACATAGAAAGAGCTAAAATAATAAAAAATAATAATCATAATCAAAGAACTTCCATAACACACATATTAAAATGCTGACGGCATCAGTCGATGGTCAATAGTAAGCAAATTCCGTGTGCAAGGAAAGACTTAGCGTCTATAGCAACACCAAAGCGTCCATAGATACGCCTTGTCTGATCTGTGCTGATGTTGCTTTAGAGAAAGCAATAACACTATTTTGATATATCTCTGATCTTAGCCGATATTACTTTAAGAGTGTGCAATAAGACTATTTTGAATGTAACGGAGACTATTTCTAATATCTGTCTGATCTTAGCCGATATTGCTTGAAAGACTGTAACAAAGACTTTATTAATATCTATTTTCGTCCATTTCGAAATGAAGAAGGAATGACGTAACGGCGCGACAGAAATAGCCGACTCCCCATTATGTCTGGTCTTTGGTATAATTCAGGTGAGCGCAAAAACCGAGTCGCGTCATTGGAACACCTAATTTACGGGAAGTTCTCGTCATCCACTTCCTCTGTTTGTTCCGGCGGCTCTCGTGTGGCGGCGGCAGTGTCGAGTTTCAGGTAAAAGCAAGACGAACGGAAAGGCGGAGGAAAGAAGAGCGAGCCGAGGAAGAAAGAGAAGATGCTTGTCTGATGATAGGTGGGCAAAGCAGGGATCAGTGCAGCAGAGCTTCGGGATAATTACTAATCAACAATAACTCTCGTTTCGACCGCGTGAGACGCAGATGCAACGAGTTGGATTTCACGAATAGAGGAAAACAGTCAGACAGAGACCGAGATAGACAGAGGTACTGACAGAGACAGAGATGGAAACAGACCTACTTTGTGATGTCTATGGACAGAGGAACTCGCCTGACACCTTTAACTGGATATGACGGTCGAACGCAGGCTTTTAATTAGACGGAAGACCATCCACCTGGTTAGACACCTCTTTACCCAAAGTATTGTGCAGGGATCTGGACTAAGGGATCAGTTCTATTCATTATGTTCATTGCAAGTTTCTGCACTTTATGTGAAGATAAACAAACACCTGTGTAAAAATGCCAATTTATTTATTTGTTTATTAATTTAGTAAGAAAACGTATAAAGCGCCACCAGTCTTCACTAAGCAGAGTCGCTCTCAACACAAATAATTAGAAGAGTCCCACTCCATAACCAGCTCGCTCACAGAAAAACCAAAAATTCCCAAATAAAGTCGACAGATGACAGCAACTTCAGAGTGTCTGGAGCATGTAGAATTGAGAACAGACGAACGGCGATGGGCGAAGTGCTTCACCGCCGATGGTTCACGGACGGTCTCACCGTCCAGCAGTCCCTCGCAGACAGAAGACGACACGGCGCCCGGAAAGCTCTCGAATCACCAGGCACCCGTCGGACAGGTACTCGTCGCCTGTTGAATGACAGACAGTGAAGATCCGTGATTGACGTTTGGTGCCACTCCATAGACTCTCATCGCCCTTGCTCCACCGGTTTCACGGTTTCCTGCCATAGACGGCGTAAGATGGTCTGAGGCTTGACTGTCAGTTGAAAACCTATCCTTCTTCAAGCTCTAGGTAGACCATTTCAGTCACGGAAAGAGCATTGCAGAACATCAAACAAAACCCTCAGAAACGCAATAAATTTCGTGGTGAAACGATGAACAGTTCCCACACGCAGATTTGGCAACAGGAATAGTCCAAACTTTCCAGAATTATCGAGGAAATTCTCCACTTAGACAAAATAATCCGCCCAAATGACGAACATGGTTGCCAACAACTGACATGAGCCGATGCCATCAATCCACTGAATCCTGCAAACTCTGCGCGTTGGGCTTAATCCAGAATTTGACAATATTAAAGATGTGGGCCATTGCCGCATTTAGACTCAGTGAGGCCTTTAGCTACATAT
>OY744605.1:78130033-78140033 GCA_963556255.1 Allolobophora icterica | reverse complement strand
AGGATTATCAACGTCATTGTGTTTGAGCAGGTTTTGTGTTGAATATGCATAGCCTAATTCGAGTTGCACCGTCGGCAATATTCAGCTACCATTTACATACACAGAATCGCGAACGAAGTGTTCCAAAACACCACTCTTTAAATTTGCTGATTTAAACATTGCTTTTTAAGTCATTAAATTTAGATAAAACCAGTTTACCGATAATATACGAACTCGATGCCACCAGTCAACAAACTCAACATTAGGCCTACTCACTGGTCGTGTGAAATATTAAGACACACTCATATAACGTCACCAATAAACACATGGAACGAGCCGATAAATATGTAAGCAGAAGTAGTGTTACATAACTCGTAACCAAACGCAGCACTATCGTTATATTTCCATTACTCTGCATTGAACGACGATGAACTTGACGCTTTTCAAACACGCCAAACCCGGGTTTCAACCGCGGTTTACGATGACATAAACGGGATTTGGCAGGTGTCCGTCCCTCGCTTTGGCTGTGGGGGTTCCCATACTTGCGTTCGATGCAGAGGACAAGACCGCACGTGCGGGGCCAACCTGTCGCGAAGGGGACATTGCCTCCGTCCTGTCTTCGTCTAGGATGGAAGCTGTTGTGGCTTATGTGGTGCTCAAAGTTTGCATTACACACAAACATAGCTGTTTTATCTGTCAGCCTCCGTTGTTGTTAATCTTTCGACTTTGGCAGCCTTTGTTTATTAATGATAGACCCCCGAGTTAGGCCACATCGTATAGTATCGTAAAAAACTGATTCGAGTAAGGCTATACATCATAACATAATAAAATAGCAATGAAAATTTAATGTCATTGCTCAAACCCGGGTTTCAATCGCGATTAAGCCCGGGTTATCGGGTTCCAAATACCCCGGGTAACCCAGGCAGGGGCGTCCATCCCCCCTTACGTCTATGACGCATTCCCCCCCCCCCATGTGATCAGATGCCCCCAACGACGTCCCCAGACGATTGGCCGACTGTCGACAAAAGAGAAAATAGGCCTATCGATTACCGAACTCTGAAGCACAATTTTACTCTTGAATTCTGTAACTTTCAGTTCGCTAATAAAGCAACATTATGCATTATAAAATATGAAGGCGTGACGATGATGACGAGCAAAAGACACATCTGTCGAAAGGACAGTGGATCAGTGGCGGCGCGTGGATTTTTCAAAGGTGGTGCGAAGCATCAGTGTGCCGCCCCTCCCCCGTAAGGCGACAGGCCTGTCTAGAAGTCTAGTGAAATATTGTCTGTGTTGTGCATGATAGTAGTCAGCAGTAGCCTTAGCCTAGTATAGAGCACAGTAGCAGATGAAGCAGATCCGTTACTAGTGTCACTGTGTACTGCGCACTTAAAGTACTTTTAGCATTAGCAAATCATTTCAGAGGGGGTTCCAGAGAGTAGTCAAAACGAGGTCCGAGTCCGGTTTCCAGAAGGCCAAATCAAATTAGAGTGGGTCCCCAGGAAGTAGTTCAAAAGAGACCCGAGTCCAGTTTCCACGGGCTAGATCAAGAGAAGAGGCAGAGCAGCTGTCAAGGCGGGTGTCGTTTATTGCAAGAAGAATTTGAAGGCGGAGGATCAGATGAGTCAGGGTAGTACTTGAAAAGGTGAGATTTCAGTTTCGAGTGGAAAGCCAGATGGTGATAGACGACCATGAGGAGGAGGATGAAGGACGGGTTCAACGTCGGGTTGTAGGCCTAATGATGATGAAGGAACTGAGAAGCTGCGGAATTCAGGGGAAGATCAATCCATAGGCGTGGTGCTGTGTTGAATATGGCTCGACTGGAGAACTTGAGACGAGTAGTGACTGGCGGTCGAGAAACACTGAAATAGGATGATGATCGGGTGGAGCGCGTTGTCTGAATGGTGAAGAGATCATTGAGGTACTTGGGCCGGGAATATTGTAGAAGGTTTTAGTCTAGTGTAATATAATAAAGTGGATTCGCTCTGGGATTTTTAACCAATGGAGTGGTTTGAGGATGGGAGTGATATGATGATCTTTGGGCGTTCTAGTGACAGCTTTGGCAACTGAGATTTGGATAAGTTGCAGACGCTTGATTTGAGTGGATTCAAGGTTGAGGAAGAAGGAAGTGCAGTAATCAAGCTTTGAATGAACAATAGAGGTAGCAATGGTGGAGTCAGTCTTAAGGTCGAGCATGGGCCGGATGCGTCGGAGGTCACGAATGTGCATGAAACAGGATTGTGGGAGGTTGGAGATGTGGCTAGAGAGGGAGAGGTGTGCATCAAAAAGTAGTACAACGCTATCAATATAATCAAGCGCAATCATTATTTCCAGAAACCAGAGGCGTAGCTAGAGGTGTGGGAGGTACATGTGTCCTCGGGCGGCAAAGGGAAGGGGCGCAAAACTGAGGATTAAGATAAATAATTTTACTCTTAATTTTGATGCAGTTTTAACTAATTTATCCCAAATAAATTTATGATTTAATTTTGGAGCCCCAAATAATATTATATTCAGTTATATCCATATTACTTACAAACCAGGTCTCAGGTATGATTTTGGCGCCCCATTCAGCAATAATGTGCAAAATGCATGTATTATCTGCATTTTTCATATATTATTTAATTAAAATTAAAATTGCCATTCTATTATTTGGAAAATGTGAATAGTAAAACGGGGTGGGGGCGCCAAATTCATAGTTCGTCCTCGGGCTCAAAGTATCGTAGCTACGCCGCTGCTAGAAACTATAGCCTTAAAATGATCTAAATCAATTTAATACTAAGAAATACATTGAAACTCGCATGAACGGTGATAATTTACAGTTCACTGAAATATGATATTAAAGTTTCATTGAAATTTCTGGCAACGAATTACATAATAACTCCAAATGAAACACTACGGTGACCACAGGAAGCACCGAAAAAATATTCCAGGTAGTCAAAGTGCCGCCCCCCTCAAGTGGCCGCCCGGTGCGACCGCACCCCCTTGCACCCCCCACGCGCCGCCACTGCAGTGGATTGAAAGTACATGTAGGCCTAGTTACGTTACGACAGAGGCATACCGCCATAGCGGCCAGACAGTACAAACGTAGTAACACAAGTACTAAAATTACAACAGGTGCCTCTTCAGAGCAGCAGAGTGCGTAGCCAGGCGATCAACAATTTCGTCTAATTTTAGTGATGGAATAGCACAAGGGAGATCAGGATTTCAATCCACTGTCCTTTCAACAGATGTGTCTTTTGCTCGTCATCATTGTCACTGTCTAGTTGAATTAGTTCCAGTTTTCCGTCGTCTGGAATCAATTCATTAAGAGGCACAAGGTCTTGTACGGCGCGATATGCGTGTCGAAACTCCTCGAGCTCGGTTTGCACTATACCTGTGGGTATAGTGCGAACCGAGCTATGTATAAATTGTGTGCAATTTATATATACCTTGTAGTCTTCCACTTGTGGTGTGTAGTACAATGTATGCGCCATTTGTCACTACGGATAAGCATGCCACATAACGGCTCGCAACATTTAAATAATTCTCTGTGCATGATTAGGCCTACTAGTAAAATGAAATTGCAAAGTATTAACACATCAAAATTACGAAACGCTTATAAATCAAAGTATCTCATCTTGCGGGAGGTCACGTCAACCAAAGAGTACCCCTCCATTCACCCCTTCGCTTCACCCCTTCACCCCTTTAGTTAAGAGGCGAGAAATCTGATACCGGTCGACTTGTGTGCAGCCGGGCTGCTATCTGCCTTCCCTCTGCCTGCCTGCCTGTGTTCCACCCTACCGGCCTGGAGTCAGCTCTGCAAGGTTGATGGGGCTACAAGGGAACGTGGAGGAGAAGAGGGCAATACAGGGCTGTATATGTGGGCTGTTACATTAAAACACTGGATACCTCCTTTGGTCTGAGATTGAATATGCCGCGTACGATACGCCAACATTATGAAGTTGACTAATCGATTAATCACTGAAATGGAAAGAATGA
This sequence comes from Allolobophora icterica, assembly GCA_963556255.1. NCBI lineage: Eukaryota > Metazoa > Annelida > Clitellata > Crassiclitellata > Lumbricidae > Allolobophora > Allolobophora icterica. The sequence continues at coordinate 78,136,076 of OY744605.1, read as the reverse complement.
GCAGACGTTTAACTTTAATGTACTAAAAATTTCTTCTCCCCCCCCCCCTGAAAAGGCTATGAAGATTTCTGCTTCATTCCCCCCATAGGATGGACGCCCCTGAACCCAGGTACGCATAAACCTGGATTTGCATTCCCTAGTTATTGTTTGTTTACTTAGCAATTTAGTAATTTACTAATTTTTGGAGCCGAAGGTAGAAATGATTAAAAGATATGTCGGAAGAAAATCAAAATTTATTTGCAACAAAAACATCTCGTGAATTTAGTCATTTAAATATTTAAAATATTTATATCATTTATTTGTTTATTAATTCGATTATTTACTGATAAGATAGCAGATACTAAAAGTCCAGTGAAACTGGAAAGCTGGGTCGTGCGGGTCCCAAGCCTGAATGAAGAATGAAGGCGACGTAAAAGACCCGGGCAGCCATAACATGTCGTTTAACACTGGAAACTGCTACTTTCTCACAGCAAAGTCCATGTCATGCGCTGTTACTCCACCTATTTCTCCGTCAAAGCTTGGACGATAATGTAAAACGTTACCATTGTTTTATGCATGCAATAGCCTTGTTTCTGTTAACGGCGATCGGGTGCTTATGCTTTGTGGATTTATTGATGGTGTACCATTGTGTAGACAGCGAGCAAATGGTATTTTTTTAGCGGGCTCATTGACCCGGAAGCAAGTTCAGTCTTGTTATCTCTCGTCCCTATTTAACGAGCGGAAAATGGAAATGCCTCGACCTTTGACCTCTGCGTAAACTGGGTTCAAATACTGTTTGAGCCAACAAGAACGAATTGGCGTCCGTTTCAACGTAATTCACTCATTCATTCACTAATTCATTCGTTCATTCACTCATTTCATTCATTGTTTAAAAACATCATAATGCGGAGTGAAAATATGTTAAATATGTTTCAGGGATAGAAAGGGCAGACCCAGAAGGGACCGAAGTCCCTGGTTATTAGGGTCATCTGGATTTATGGCAAGACCGTTGAAACAGAATCATGCGTGCACAGAAAAGAGACACTCTTCAGGTTTTACCTTGCCAGACTTATCTGTTGGTGACAGAACAATGTAAAGCTAGTATCATCGGCAAACTGCTGTGACTGGACTCCAAAGTGATTGGCCATGCGGCTGATTGGTGAAGTGAGGATTGTAAATGATAGGAAGCCAAGAACAGATCCCTGTGGGACACAGCAGTGCAAATAGAAGGATCTAAACATATACGACAATGTTTCATTTTGCCGTGACATGTTATTCTTGTAAACACTGGTTGTTATGCTTTTCTGCTTAATTGCTGATTGGTAAAAAAAAAGTATGTCTCGTTTTTGTCGTAATTTTGTTATTGCTGTCCAGTTTTTATAAAACATTCACTCGCTTATTAGGGAGATTGTAACAGTTCTAATAGGCAAGGGCGTAAATGTGCCCCACAGACTGGTGGTGACCCCAATCCCCTTCTTTCTCCTCTCCCATTCTCACTCCCTCCCTTCTATCTCCTCCCTCCCTCATACCCGATCCTCCCTCCCCTTCCCCTACAGATAAATTTAGCCAGAGGCGGATCTACCATGAAACTAATTAAGCTGAAGCTTCAAGGGACCCGGACCCAGCCTCCCGAAGCAACTCAGACTGAAGACATAAGTGTCTTCCATGTCTATTTGCGGAGGGACCCCCATAACAGTTCACAACAGCCAAAAAAATTAGGTCCGCCTCTGAATTTAGCAGCCTAAAGAAATAACATATTCGTGTTTATTGACAAGCTCACTGACAATCCGCAGCAAGTTAAATCGAAACATTGAAACATGACGGAATAATTATCAAGATCTTGTTGAACAGACAAGACGCAGTCCGTAAGGCGGCTACTTATTTTACTGCTGTCCCCTCGGGAGTGGAAGGCTGAGTCGACTTAGAGGGCGCTGGCGGGTATCAAACCGCGTCTTTCAAGATCTTATGTTCTTCATGCAAGATTATTACAATTCATCTATCGCCCCTTCACATTACGTAAGGTAATGTGTAGGCATCTATCAGCATTGCGTTAGTTAAGTATGCAAGAATACACCACCATTAATCGTCGTTGCTTCAAAACCAAACAAAGCTGTCATATCGCAGCACAGCATATATGGGACAAAAGGTCGTGGTGACTGTCGCCACCACTTTCAGATACACCGCCGTCACAATAGAAAGTCAAGCCTATCATGGGTTGTAGCGTGAAAAAATCTTTTGTCTCGGCAGTTGTTTGTTGTGGGTTGCGTTTTCTATAGGATTACGTTGGGTGTGTCTGAATGTGATTATTAGCCTTCGGTCATGTTCGGCTCCTCTCGTTATTGATCGGTTATAGCGTGTAGAGTTGTATGGTTTCCTATTGAGGACGGTCCGCGTGGCTAGTGCGAGATGTCCTCCACTGGTTAACATTCTCGCAACTCATTGTCTACCGGTTTGCCTCCATTGTCTGGAAATGTCAACTTAGCCATGCTCCCTTCTATCTGAATGAGCTCTGTTTTCGTGCCTCTGTTCCACCTGGTCACCGCTCTCTTCTTTCTGCCACCCGTGGAGACCTCTTTGTTCCTTTCGTACGCACCGCTATTATGCAACAGCGCGCTTTCTCCGTGGTTGGACCCACAATTTGGAATGGGCTTCCTCCGGAGCTGCGTTCTCTTCCTCGAAACTCGTTCACTGCTTTTTCACTGCTTTTTCATTGCTCTTAAGTATGCAAGAATACACCACCGTTAATTGATCTTGGTCTTTCGCCGGGGTTTGGTTGGGAGCGCCTCTGAACAGCTTCCTTGAAGGCACGCTATATAAATGTTTGATTGATTGATATATTGATAGTGCTCGCTCCGCGTTTGTTAGCTCGACCTGCGTTTTATTTATTTATATTTGCGAGTGTATTGTTCCTTTGTGTAGAGAATTTGAGGGTTAATTAAGCAGCCATTGCAATATGTCCCAGGGTTCAGTCAACGATTGGTTTGTCGCCTTGTCGTTCAGAGGAGGTTTGGGAATTTTGTGACTAGTCGGTTTTGTGTTTAATGTTGAATTATTGAGTATAGCGGTGATGAGTGTGCTGGAGGATTGTTGCTCGTTTCCTTGTGTGTTTCATTGTATTGTTGTTAGGTGTGGATAGGTTACGTATTGGTTGTAGCTGTTTGAATTGAGTGGTCAATGCTGGTGCCTCTGTGTTCGTTTTGTGTAGCCAATCAGTTCATCAACCTGTTATTATCTTGCGGATCATGCGGTTATGGGTTGATTCTGTGAAACGACCCCATAGGGCAATTGTTGTTTGCGCCCACGTTTGTGTTCTAAGGAAAATTTATCACTGCACGTGTCACTTTTGTTCAGTAATAGAAATCATAAATAATTATGATTTACAATTAATTTCCTGCGCATTGCACAAACAGCTTTTCATCACTGCACATTTTGTGTATCACTGCACGTTGAAACAAGTCCTGTATCCTTCCACAGCTTCGCAAGCGCCTGAAGTCTGTATTCGACAGTAATTTAACTGGTTCGGCTAGGCAGCACCAGTGATGAGTTTTTTCTTGAAGTGGTGCTTTATAAACGTCAGATTACAATTACAATTACGTGCCTCTGTCACTAGGCTGCAGTGCTTTTTTTCATCCGGAACGCGCCGAAACGGCGTTCCGGCACCTTTTTCAGCTACTAAAAAGTAATTTATTTATTTTAATAATAAAAACAATAATTTAGTTATTTTGATCTAATTTCAGTGTTTTGAACTGTTTTCAGTGTTTATTGAGACCCTCCCAACCCCCAATCCCGTTTTTCTCGGGATTTTTAGTCCGCCCATAATTGTTCCGTTCCGGAACCTTTTTTCTAGAAAAAAAAGCACTGCTAGGCTGTATAATTTGTAACCGGCGAAAGCTGGCAATTAAACGGCAAGTCCTGCGAAGCATGCGCTTGTCCCATGTCCAGCTACAGGACCTTGGGAATCGCTCAAGGATCGAGTGAGGGAAACGAGAACTTCCCCTACGTTCCACGTGGGACATGGGAGCTTTGCTTTAAGGCGTTGTGTTTGATGTTGGTCTTGCACAGTCGTAAATTGGTTTGCTATATATAGGAGTGCTATATATGCACTAGTGTTTTCGATAGGTGGTGTTCGGTCACTGGGTGGTGCCCTCGTCTTTCTGGTTGGGGGGACGGGGTATGTTACAGGCAGGTGTCACTAGGGATAGGTGAGGAGATGCCGCCTGTGACAGGTGAGCCGGCACCTGTCTGAAGGCGTTAAGCAGAAACAACCATCCTTCGTTTACAGACAGGGTTTGGTCATTTCGGTTACTGGGGCGTCGACTCTTTGGGAGCCTGGGCCCCTGGGGGTGCGAATACACCCACAGATAAAGTTCAGTGGGTGCGTCGCACCCAGCAGAATTCGGACCTTAGATTCAAATTGTTTACTCCTAAGTAATCTCACAACTTGAGAAGTACAACTACAACACAAATACCCAACATTGCATAATCTCACAGTCACAGCCCGTACATAAATTATTTATTTATTATTTAAAATAATAAATAAATGATAACACTGGAACGTCCGAACGTCACCGATTTCCAATACTTTTTCTAACCTCGTAGCCCTTGACCAGAAAACAATTTTTTTCTCTGAAAATCCCCTAACACTCACCTACCTAAGGGAAGAGGGGAGGGGAGAGGAGGGGAGGGGAGGGGAGGGGAGGGGAGGGGAGGGGAGGGGAGGGGAGGGGAGGGGAGGGGAGGGGAGGGAAGAGAAGGAGGGGAGGGGAGGGGAGGGGATTGGTAGGGGGATGGAGGGAGGACCTATGCACTCACACACAAAAGCAAAAGAAAGTCGGCGCCTATAATGTTTGATTGAAATCGACTGGCGCTTAGTGTTTTATGGTAACATTCTGTCAAAGGTCGTGAAGACTGTGTCGTTTACGACTGTCGTGTGATAGAACGCAGTTTTAGTGAATGAGGTCGTCAACGTTCGTCTAAGATAATGTTTTACAGATTTTTACGAGCTGTATGTGTTAGTCACGTGAATTTCGATCTGAAGGACGACTCGGCCATAAACCAGCATACAACAATACATATCTAAACATATATTTATACATACATTTTATACATGTGTATATGTACATACATAGTACACAGGCCTATGTATAAATGTATACGTTTGGGTAATGCTGTAGCCTATACATACGCCTCTGAAATTAAACCGTCATATTACAGTCAAACTAAGTCACATTAAAATTAGACAAAGCCACATTAAAATTTCACTAAATCACATTAAAATAAAACTAGTGGCGTTAAATTTAAACAGTCACATTAAAATAAAAATAGGGCCTATATCACATTAAAATTAGGTAAACCCCATTTTAGCGTCGGAAATTGTTTACATTGCTCAAACTAGAAGTTGGACCATTGATGAAAATATTACTGACACTAAAAGCTGGATGATCGATGAACATACTACATAATAAAACTAAAACTAGAAGTTGGATGAACGATGAAAATATATCGGTTTAGTGGCGATATTATTGCCGTGGATGAACGATGAAAACATTTCATACTAAAACTGAAACTAGAAGTTGGATGAGCGATTTTAAAAAGAAATATAGCTCAAACTAGAAGCTGGATCGATGAAAATATAACTAAAAGTAGAAGTTCGATGAACGATGATTAGGCTCCCTATTGTATTATTTATTAGTTATTTGAACGGAAGTGCGTCTCTCGAAAATAATTTCCGACGCTAAAATGGGATTTTACCCAAAGTTAGGCTAAACTAAGTCACGATAAAATTAGACAAGTCGCATTAAAACTATATCTCATTAAAATTAAACCTAGTCACATTAAAATAAAACTATATCACATTAAAATCAAACCAAGTCACATTGAAATAAGTCACATTAAAACAAACTAAGTCACATTGAAACTAAAATGAAGTCGTAATCGTAGGCCTGATCGTAAACTCCAAATTTCTAAAGTAGGCCTATTAGCCTTAGTATCTAAAGTTAAGCGCAAAACGCCAGCTTATTCACGAGCGCAAGCAAGTCACATTAAAATTAGACAAAGCGAAATT
>OY744605.1:78105033-78125033 GCA_963556255.1 Allolobophora icterica | reverse complement strand
TTCGTGCTCATTTTCCCTCGCAATAGCTCTTCCGTTTTGTGAATGTCTCTTTACCCAGCGATTTTCTTCTTTTAATTTCCTTATGGCATTTGGCATATGTCGTGATCGTGCTCCCCAGGTAGCAGAATTCTTTTACTTGGTCTATTTCCTCTCCATCGATTTTTATTCTTACTATAATTTCTAATCCTTTACTTATCCTGATTACCTTCGTCTTTCTGTTGTTTATGTTCATACCGTATTCAATTGATATGGTGCTTAGTCGATCCATCATTATCTGTATAGGCGCTCTGACTTCCCGCCATCATCGCCTGGTCATCTGCGAACCTGAGAGCCCTAATCAGTCTGCCTCCGACCTTGATCTCCTCCTCCATGTCTTCTAGTGTTTCTCTAATAAGCTCTTCTATATAAATTATAGTGAAGCGTAAAGGTGATAATGAGCATCCTTGCCTCTCTCCTGTGCCCAGTTTTCCTGGTTCCAAGTACTCTCCATCTATTCTTATTTGCACATATCGTCCCATATACAGGTTTCCTATCAGTCGTCTGTCTCTCCATTCTACTCCCATCCTTCTCCGTGCTTGCATTAGCGTTCTCCAGTCGACTCTGTCGAATGTTTTTTCGTAGTCCACAAAACATATATACACATCTTGTCCATTTTGGCAGCTCCTCTCTGTTAGAACCCTTTGTGTTCCTACCGCATCTCTTGTGCCCACGCCCTTTCTATATCCGAATTACTCGTCTCCTATTCCATCGACTGCCTCCGTATTTGCTTGCACTCTCTTTGTTAGTATTCTTATCATGATCTTTGACGCATGGGTGAGAAGGCTGAAGGTCTTCGCAAGCCTTTGCATTTGGTTTCTTTTATGATGGCTTGCAGGAAGTCCTCTGGCTATACTCCTGTTGTAGGTATATATCTTGGCAAAGCCTTATCCGTTCTTTCATGGCTCTTTGCTTAGGTTTTTTCAGATGGATATAAAAGCTTAAAAATGCAAGTCGGAAGTTAGGACTGATATCACACAAGCGACTGGGCAGACCGGATAGAAACCAGCACAGGAAGATATATACACATACACATACACACGAACGTACCCACGTACAAACATGCGCTGATATAGATACAAATACAGACATATATACAGATACGGAAACTGGTAATGATGTTATCATATGACAGCTTAAATGTTTCTCCACAGTTGAATAAATTCTTTGCAATCTTGAGAACATAATCACACATGTTCCACATGCACTCCGATTTGAAAAAATACCTACACATATTAACATATGTATATATATATATATGATTATATTGATTATATTATAACCTAGTGGTTAGCGTGCTGGACTGTCAACCGAGGTGTTTCCGGTTCAAATCCCCGCCTGCAGGGTAATTTGTTCCGATTTGTTCCGAGATAATTGCTCCACCTGTGCCCCTATCCAACTCAACTATAATGAATACACTGACCTCAAACTGTCAGTGGGCAGGTCAGACGGAGACGGAGACGACTCCCCCCCCCATCCCGTCCTCATATACCGTGGCTAATAAAAAAATGAAGTCGCTAACTTTTCATGGCCAAGGTTGCTCCAGGGATAGCTTAAGCCGGCACTGCTTTTCTATTGCTTTATATATACACTGTGTCTCAATTGAACAGATACCTATGTTGTTTTAGCGATAAATCTGTCAATTCTAGAAATAATTCAATAAAATTTTGGATGTTGAAAGAGAGATAAATGACTAATATTCTCTAAAAGTATTATTAAATTCTGTCCGCAACATCCAAAGTTATAAACATTCAAATTTGGACAAACAAAATTCTAACTTTCCAACATGTAAAAGATAACAATATTTTTTCCAAACTGCATACCTTAGTAAAAAATATGACTTCATAATGACATCATTTTCATTTAAGCAGACGATAATAAAAGAAAATGCTTTTCAGTAAAGACGACTTGAGTTTGATTACAATTTTAGGACAAAAAATATTACGGAGCAAAAATTCTTTGAAGGAATTTCATATTCCAGCAGGACAGTGCTCCAGCTCACCGAGCCAGAGAAACTGCGGATCTGCGGTCAAGAAAGACTCCAGATTTTATTTTTCATCCACTCTTCGGCTCCCCCCCCCCCCAGTAGCTCTGATCTCAATGCGCTCGACTACAAGATATGGAACGTCCTTGAAGAACTTGTTTATCAAACCCGCACACACGTCGTTGACCATCTCAAACAGGGAGATATGGAGGAATGGAATCCTTTTTGATGAAGAAATTGTTGATCATGCAATTAATGTATGGCGAGATCGCCTGAAAGCATTCATTCGAGCTAATGGCGGGCATGTTGAACATCAACTGAAGAAAAACAGTTGACTTAAACTAATTTTAAATGTCGATGTCTTCATTTTTGTCAAATTGTAAAGTTTAAATTTAAAAAATAAAAAAATGAATTTTTACATGTTGTAAAGTTCGAATTTTGTTTGTCCAAATTTGAATGTGTATAGCTTTGGACTCTGTTCATAGAATTCGATTAAATTTTCGGAGAATACTGAAAATTTATTTCTCTTTAAAAAACTTAAAATTTTATTGAATTGTTTTATAATTGACAGATTTATTGCCAAAACAAAAGGGGTATCAGTTCAATTGAGACACCTTGTATATAAAAGTTCATTGCGTGTATAGTGTATGGCGTGAATTATGTTAATGACATATATTATATAATTATATGTATATATATATATACACTGTGTATACTAATAACCACCGAAGTGGGTATTATTTAAGAGCACAATATGAATATAACTAGTTAATATTCATCGATTTTTTAAATTCCAAAACCATTTTAGTTAGCTAATACTGGTTAAAATATGAGCTCTTGTCGTCCAATAATGACATCATAATGACGTCATTTGCATGAAATTTAATTGTTAAGGACGGCTCCAAACATTATCTAAATATTTCAAGATTTTTAAATGTTATTAATCAATTATAAATTTTAGTTTAATTAAATTTGTATATTTGAATAATATTAGGTTACAAGATGTGTTCAAAGGTTGTGGAATTTTAAAAATTTTGTAATACGTTTGTCTTCTTGGCTGACCGCCATTTTTTAACAGTTTGTTTTTTAAACTTGTAATTTAGCGACGTCATTATGACGTCATTTTTAAAAAGGGGCCGTTTATAAACTACAAATTTGTTCATATTTACGTCAGAATTAAACGGTTTTGGAATTTTAAAAATCGATGAATATTTCACTAGTTATTTTCATATTACCATAGGAACCCTTTCTCCCGGACACAGTGTATACTGTATAAGTATCTTCTATTTCTGATGCTAGTTCTATAGATGTCCTACAGACATAATGGCTTACATACGGGCTCTGCGTTCAATTCTTCCGCCCGGAAGTCGTTACAGGGAGCTTAGTCGGGATATTACAAATTTCCCGTTTTTGTTCATCATCCTCCAACTCACTTTCCTCGCCTTTATCTTCATCATCCACCTCCTCGTATTCTGCCTCTTCCCGCTGTCTTTCCACATCTTCACAATCTTCCTCCTCCTCGTTCTCCGCATCTTCATTTATTTTCTCCAACCTCGCATCTGACTTTCTTGCACCCAATGTATACTTCCCCGGCTTCTGATGTCACTCTCTTTCTCTCAGTCTCTCTGTCCGTCTCCCTTTCACTTTCTGTCTTTCTATTTGTCTGCCTGCTGTCTATCTCTTCGTCTCTTTCTATCTCTGTGTCTCTTTGTATCTGGTCTTGTCTGGCTCTTTTCTTTTGTTCTTTGTCTTTCTCGCTATCTATCTGTCTCTGGCAAGCTATCAACCTATAGGTGTGCCTGTCTCGCTTCCTCCGCTTCCTTCTTGTTGATTTGTCTGTCTGTCTGTCTATTTCTTTGTCTCTGTCTATCTGTCTGTCTCTCCCAGTCTCTGTTTTTCTGTCTATTTATGTGTCTGTCTGTCTTTCTCTTTGTCCTCCTCGCGTCATTATAATCCTGTTGATGCATCTTCTGCTCTATTAGTTTGTGCTGTCGTCTGCGTTTCAACCTTTCTCACTTCCGCATCCGCTTCCTCCAACTATTCTTCCTCTTCTACTTTTCCGGCAGCCTACCCTCCTTTACCTCTTCCGTCTCTGCTTCCTCTCTTTTCCATCGCCCAATTCTCAGCTGCGTCTCTCTCCTCTTCTGCTTTCTCTTCCTCATCCTCTTTGTTATTTTTCTCTTCTTTTGCTTTCTCTTACTCATCCTCTTCGTCATTTTCTCTCTCTTTTCTGCTTCCTGTTCCTCATCTTCTTTGTTATTTTCTCTATCCTCTCCTGCTTTCTCTTCCTCATCCTCTTCGTCATTTTCTCCCTCCTCTTCTTCCTTCTCTTCCTACACTTCTCCCTCTTTCTTGTCATCCACGGCGTCTACTTCACAGAAACCTTGGAGCGAATGCTCCATCCAAAAAATAGGTGGGGGGGATCTGTCAGTGTATGTGCTTTCATTAATGGGGGGGAGGGGAGAGAAGGGGAAAGGGAGAAGAGGAGGGGAGCGGAAGTTGCTCCAATGACTTTGCGCAGGATAGACGCCCCTGTTGTCATCCACTTCTTTTGCATCGTCTTCCTCTTCTTCAGTTTCTTTGTCTTTCTTATTGTTGCTCTTCCTCTTCATTGTTTTCCCGTTCTTTATGATTCTCTTCTTTTGTATCCCTTCTCCTTCCTTTTTTTCTCCTCTTTCCATTCCCTCCACATGAGCCTCATCTGTTATCTATTCCTTTTCGTCCACCTCTCTTCTTTCTTACTCTTTCTCTTCTTTGTACTCTTCCCATTTCTATTCCTTATCCTCCTCCCCTCCTCCCATTCCTTCTCCTCCTACTCCTCCTCCTGCTCCTTCTCCTCCTACTCCTAGATTTTTCCATACGCCATATCCATCAGTTCTCATCTCGCCAGCAGCCACATCTGCAACCCAGCATCATTTTATTTACCGTCCTCAGATCATTTTAATCACGTTCGGCCCTCAAGAAAGAAATTCTCTTTGATACATACGTATGTCTTTCTATGAACATCTGTGTATGTATATGTACGTAGGCCTATATGTGAGTATGTGCATATGCGCATTTGTGTATATATGTCGATATATGTAAATATATATGCATAGGAATGTGTATGTATTTACAATGCTGTTAATAAGATTATGGGACTATAGAGGTCTACAGTGCAATATATATTGCACTCTATAGGGCGGCGCCTTTCATGACTACCAAACCGTGTGTTTAATTAAGATCTTGATTTTATACTGTCGCGTTTCAATGTAATCTTACTGCGTACGGTACTTGTCAGTTGGAACTAATAAATAAGATTATTATTATTATTTATTATATAACTATGAATATTCACAATTTTCATGAAATTCAATTGTATTTTTAATCTTAAGTTTTCTTAACTCAACTCCAAAGGCTATATATGACGTCACTGTGACGTCTTTATGAACGGACTACAGCAAAATGGCTTTTCAGCGAAAAGAACAAGGCCGTCATAAGTCAGAACGTTTTGAGCACGAATTATTGTTTAATTTCTGAAACATATAAGTAAGATTGGTATTTTTTTCAAAATTTGATTCAAAATCTAATTGCTACTAATTTCCAATGTAAGTTGTTATTACGTTATCTAGGGTGCCGTTTTTCCCCACTCACAGTGCATGCATATGAAGGCAGCATATTTTATTAATAGTTGGTTTTCTTAGTGTAGAATTGTTCAAATTGGGAGTACAAGCAAAAGAAAGACATATTTAGAATCAGGAAACAAAGCTGATGATAACCTGATATACGAACATCCTGAGAAATTGAAAAAATTTTATCGAATTTTTTCTGCTCAATAGGTCATTCCGTAGGCCCTGGGATTAAGATTACTAAAAGGGATATGAAGCGGCAACGCGTCAGCCAATGAGAGTTCGTCTTTTCTGATTCATCGCAGGCGATGTCTGTGGCCATCTATTTTTAGAAAAGTGACATCCGGGCTTTTTGGAGAGGGGCGACTTGGCTCAGAGCAGAAGTAAACACTCTCGGAATCGCTCTAGATTCTTTTAGCGATTTATTTATTAATAAGGACATAATTATGCGATTAAAGTAAATTACGGACAGTCTAAATAAATAAATAGTCTGAAACTAAGTAACAGACAGGATGCCAAAATCCTGCAGCTATTGATAAGTGTTTTTATTTAGTTAAGCCAGCTATAACCGACCCATGTTTGACTAGCCGGTGTTACTAAGGTCCCGGATGTGAGCCACACACATAGTCTAGATAAAAGATCCTATATTCATCGGCTTCATATCCCTTAGTAATCTTAATCCCAGGTAGGCCTACCAACTCAACCAATGATTTCGACTCGACAATTCAGAATTTCTTGATTTTTTCACCAAAAATTCCTGATCATATGGTATGAACAACTGGAAAATTTCAGGTGTCTACAGCAAAAATTGACAGAGTTATAGGCTGTTGAAATTGCGGGGTAGGACGAAAATTGTACGCCAACTTTTGTCATTTTCAGACTTCCATAACTTTTCATCTAGAGCAGCTACACACATTTGGTTTTCAGTTATGAGTTCTAAGCATTGCATAGATTTACAAGGTTAAGAAAAATGTGTTGTCTTTGATCTGAGCAATTAACCACAGTTGTTGAAAAGTGTCAAAAATTTCTTGCCGAACCAATTTTTGCCATGTTTGCTGAAACACTACACCTGCAGTATATGTCAGAAAGGAATAATTTTTTTATGGTTTTATTCAGCTGTTGGTGGAGTTGTAAATGTGTAATTTATTTGTGTCTTGGTCGACAGGAACTACTGTAGCACTTAGCCAAAACCTCTTCATCTCCACGATAGTGGTCACTTTTAACTGACCAAATGGTGAAGTGCATCACCTGATAAACAAGTAAAACATGCATCAATGGAAAGCTTGAAGAACAACCTTTTTAATTGATACCAAACTCTTGTTGGTATTCTTTAGATTAGGTTATTAAATTATATTTTCAAAAGCCGCAATTTTTGCAGTTCGTGGTGGTACATTAACAATTGCACAACATACATAATTTGAAAGTAAATAGCATAGAAAGTTTCAATAACGCATTCTAAAGTTGTGAATCAAGCACACATTCAATATGTAAAATTGGAGAACTTTTAAAAGTGTGTATCTGCAAATTATTTTAACAAATGTTCTATTTCATTTATAATTTTGTCATCCAATTGAGAATGTCATCCTGTTATGGTTATGGATGGCACCCAATAATCACCTTTATTTCTGGGCCACTGGAATGAACCTATGATCCCTGTAGCTATGGTGAATTCATGTTTCTGGAACTTTTGCATTTTTAAATAAGGCCTAGTATTCAGCTCTTAGCAAAATCACTTATGTATTAGGCACATAGAAGAATTTATGTTCAAGATGTTGGAGTCAGCTCAAAGAAACAGTTGCTGTTCACTGAAAATGTGGTTTGCTGTGACGGCTTGAATACAAGTCGTTTAACTGTACCATTAATTCCATTACAAGGACACTAGTAGCAAAAAGAAGCCATTCAACACTCAGCTTCAAATAACCCAGATTGTTCATAAGAATGCTAACATTTTTAAAGTTCTTGCACTTGCTAGCAGTTTCATCACTGAAATACTCAATAGTCTTGATGGTTGGATGGAGGCCAGGCCATTTGATCATGGCATGAAATGTGATGGCATTATATGCAAATGTCACTCACAACACAGGTGCTGAAACACTATTTTAAAGCTTTCTGGTAGTAGATGGTAAATGGATAGAGATTAGCCTGTAAAGCGAGGAGTTCATATCCAGTGGTCATTGAAGCATTCCTGAACCTATCTGAAGTCACAGATGACATTGATGAAGCAACTATATCGGTTTATTCCAGTGGTGCACATAAATTGCATCGAAATATGTGTGGTAAGGATTTTTCCTGCATCATCTGGCTGCAGCATTTAAGACCAATTGCACTTAGGACAGACGTGTCTTTGGAAGCCCTAATAGCACAGAGTTACAGTAGTCAATGCGTGTACACTGTACATACAAAGGCATGCATCATGGTCGTAAAGACAGTACCTCCTAACGGCTCTAAGGAACCTCAGTTGATAGTAACAGAAGCGGGTCAGCAGTGTTAGGTGCTCAGTAAACGTCAAGGCACTATCAAGCATGACAGCAAGATCACGAACACTAGAGGAGAATGCAAAGTCTGGGAATAGTAAGGCCAATAGCAGGTCAACTTTTGACAGGTGCTGTTTGGTTCCAAACCAAATCAATTGGGCCTTTGAGGGTGTCAGCTCTATCGACCAACCAGTTGAGCCAAACACAAGTTATGACTGATTTAATAATATCACCTACGATCTTCATATACAGGATACATACACAGGCATGCACATACAGTTCTTTTGATTGGCTAAAGCCGTATGCCCCATACTAATTATAATTTGTCCAATCCTAGCAAAGTCTTTACTAGATATACTGTCATTATACTATACAAGCATATACATAATTACATATAAACCACGCCTACCCACTCTAAAGCCTAACAAAACACCTACCCACAATTAATGCATATGACAGAGGGATTGAGTCAAGTCAATTTGCCATCATCTAGAGGTGGAGATCCCGTGATACAGACTCCAACCTACCCACTATAAGGATCTGCTCAGATCATAATGTGTCATGATTTGAGTTGAATTAAATTCTAACTGAACTCATTCAGGCTGATTCTCAGGTACACTGTCATCACAATCACACAAAACTGTGCACAGATTAGCTTTCAAACATTTACACCTCCTAGCAGGTTTGTACATTTGAGGTTGTTTATTGAGGCAAATTACCCCAACAGTGGACTCCTTGAAGAACGGTTCTTTTGACATGTTGAATGGATGCATCCGATGTAGGTTGTAATAATTCGACTGTGATTTCTTGGTAAAGAGTTGTTTACATGTAACATGCTGCGTTAAGGACAGTCAGTGCAGTCACAAGTCCTGTCATACATGATTATGACAAACCGTTCTAAAACTGCTATAGTTGCTTCATCAATGTCATCTGTGACTTCAGATAGGTTCAGAAATACCTCAGTGACCACTGGATATGAACTCTTAGCTTCCCTGGCTGTTTTTTGTCTTTACTGGAAAAACTTGATAATGTGTTGCATCCTGTAAAACAGTGAAAGACTGGAAGTGCTTTACACTTATCGGGACCAATTGAATTTGACAAATCATGAATTGCAATCAGGCCTGATTGCAGTCCATGCCAAATGGATCCAAAATTCTTAAATTTATAAATTCTGTAAATATGCAACTGCCAAAATGACAACATCAGTATCAGCTGTTCTTATGGCAATTTTTTTGAACCAGTTTGGGCAGCAAGTTGACAGTGAAGGCTTAGGTGAGTGTCGGCCTCTTCATGAGTGCATGGATCAATGCCTCCCTCATGGCTTTAGGCTTGTCCTCCTCTCTCTCTCCTGCCCAGTTTCGCAAGCGCCTGAAAACATTTCTCTTTGTCAGTGAAGACACTGACCCGGGTCGGGAGCGCCTCTGATTATGAGTGGCGCTATATAAATTCTCGATTACAATTACAATTACAATGCTATTGATGTCAGCAGTTGTGCTGAGCATCTTACATGATCACCATAAGTCACAAAAATCAACTCATCTGGAATGTTTACAGTGGTCATAACATCCACAAGAAAATGAAGCAGTTCAGTTTTGTTGTCATCGACTCACAAGAACTCTGTCCATTTCAGTCCGAACCAATTTTTTGCCGTATGCATGAGATGGACTGCATCCATATCATGTAGTTGTTTTATTTGTTCCAGCGCTATGCCTAAATTTTCACGAAAAGTTAAAAGAACATCTCATACATGACTGCCAACAGTCAAGTCTGGAAAATTTTCTAGTAAATGATCCTTATGTCGAGTAGCTTTATTTAGGTTTACTTGTCAAGAAAATTCCACAATGCTATAGTTGTTCTGCATACAGTTGGCTAAGTTCAGCTAGCTAGTTTGAATGCATCAGCTAGTTTGTATGGCTCTGGCTTCTTCCAAATATATGCAATAATCTCAGCTAATGCGACTGATTCCGCATCTAACCTGGTTATACACTTTACATTTTCAGTTTCTCATGTGAACGTGCTGCTTTACGAAACAGATCTCGCAACCAAGCAGGGTGGTATTTGGCCTCGATTGCAATCATATCGCCACTTGACCACTTTCCTAGCACCCTCTGGCAAAATATACACTTACTCCAATCACCACTTGCCCACCCGTGACAATTTCATTAAGTTCGTACACTGCACACTTCGATAGCCCGCGCTAGGCCTACAGTGTTATTATGCTGACGAAGGTAAGCAGACCACAACAGCGCTAATTGAAGGATTTACTCCCGCAATTGTTATATCACTAAAATATAAACATAATTGTAATATAATTATATTATTTATATTATTATTAACGACAGCGTATGGGAATTAAAAAACAAGTTGATAACCCATATCAACGTAAAACACACGTAAAGATGTACCACAACCAGCCCAATTGTGCGCCACTAAGCCCAAGTCGACGCGTTGTCATCTTTTACAAAAAATGAATAAATTTACTCATTTACAAATATATTCACAGGTGTTCGTATATCAGGTTATTTTATATATTTTGTAAGGTCTTAAATTAGAAAGTTTGCTGCTTGTACGCATAACTTGAACAATGCAGTTGTTTGTTGTTTCTTATTGACCCCACTATAAATAATACATATGTGCAGGTATAATTTATATTATATATGTATGTAGATATATGTAAATAAATACATATTCCTGTGCTTATATACATGAGTGCAATGTATATGTTTTTTAATATCGTAATTGTAATCTGCGGATTTCTGCAATGCATATGAACAGAAGGCAAATCATTGGAAAAAGCTTATTTCATTGCAATCGCACAGACATAAGCAAGATCTGTGGGGCAGATAAGGTCAGGTTCGGATCCAGGTCCAGATGCAGAGGTCAACCATGCAGGTAGACAGATGGATGGATGAGCCGGATGCTGCTTGGAACTGAAGCGGCGAGATAGATAAGGAGACTCGGAAAAGAAAAATATATATGCATCTGTGTATTCATGTATGTGTGTATGTGTGTAGGTGTCTGAATATCAGTTTATGTGTGTGCATGTGTGCATTTGTGTTTGTGTCTATGTGCATGTGTATGTATGTGTGCAGGTGCGTGTATGTATGTGTTTGCATGTGTATGTATGTGTAGGAGTAGGTGTGTGTATGTGTAGGGGTATGTATGTAGGCGTGTGTATGTGTGTATAGGTGTGTGTATGTGTATGTGTGTGTATGGGTATGTGTGTGTATGTGTGCAGGTGTGTGTATGTATGTGCTTGTGTGTATATGGAGGTTTGAATGTGTGTGTGTGTGTGTATGTGCATGTGTATGTGTGTGCATGTGCGTAGGTGTGTATGTGTTTGTCTATGTTTATAGGTGTGTGAATGTGTATGTCTATGTATAATTGTATATACATAGGTGTGTGTATGTGTATATTTATGTATGTGTGTGTATTTGTGAGTAGGTGCGTGTATGTGTATGTGTATATTTATGACATTCTATGAGCATATCTATGCCTATAAGTAGAAGTATACATATATGTTATGCATACATGTAAGTATTCGTATACCTACATATGGTGATTTATTTTAAGTGCAATGTATATATATAGTGCCTCATCAAACATGTGCTGCCTACATATGTGCTTGCAACACATAACATGCGCAAGCATAGTTTTACTTCGTATAAGTTTATACATTTAGCCGATATAATAATCTATTCTTCACATATGGACTGAAATATAATGCTATCTGAAATGCTCATAAATAGCACATGTTATGTATTGAATGAGGCCATATATTGCATCACTTAAACAGCTGTTACAGACGTTTTCACTAATACCACTGAAACTGTTAAAGCGACAAGGACAAGCCAGAAAGGATTGTTCCTCTCCCACTGAATATGTACAGGATTATTTATTAATAATATAGGCCTAATAGAAGAGAAATGTCCTTGGTCAAGTGAACCTTTCTGTTACGATCCTCTCATAGATCGCTTCCAACTAATACATATTCATCACTAATGAGTCTGTGAGTGTCAGACGGCAGAACGAAGAACCACGAGTGACAGCTCCAGTGTGCCCACTAATATAGCTTGCAACCAAACACGGTTAAACAGGGTTGGCAACGTTCACCGAGCTGTGTCTTCTACTTAATCGTCCTCTGATTCTGAGTCAGAAACAGCCCACTGCTAGAACTCGACTCTGGTAGGCCTATTTTCGCCATGCAAATGTTCTGGTAGGCCTATTTTCGCCATGCAAATGTTCCCGAATTTGGGCAGAACAACCAACAAATTCCTTGCAACAAAAACAACACTGTATTTTTGGATTAGCCTTTCCTTCTCCTCCAAAATTACTACATACTTCCACTCCGGTCCATGCTCTTTCATCTTTAAGAAATTCGATTTTAACTAAATTAACTCGTTACGTAATAAACTTTTATAATAATAATAATAATAATAATAATAATAATAATAATAATAATAATAATAATAATAATAATAATAATAATTATTATTATTCTTTAATTAAGCGCCTGCAAACGCACTGCGCTGTACATGTACATGTTATGCGATAAATCTTAACTACTAATAGAACAGACAGCCTGCAATACAGTGAATTTTGCTTTAAATTCTAAGCAGAAGCTTAACACAACAAATCATGACGTCATCACATTTGTTGTTGCTTACGCTGCTTTTGCAAAACGCCACTGTCAATGTAAAAAAAGGGCCTAACAATCGCCCAACGAATTTTTACGAATTTTTACGAAATTTTACGAATTTTAAAATAGACCAAAAATTCGCGAATTTTTACGGATTTTAAAACCGAAGGTCACGAATTCTCGAACTATGCATACATATATAATTATGCATACGTACGTACGTACATATGTATGCATATGTATGACATTGTATGTACGTACTTATGCATGTATGAATGTATTATGTGGATGTATGTAATGTATGTATATATGCATGTGTATGTATGTATGAAATAAACTAACAGGTTGTAGCAAAATGTAAAGTCGGTTACATTCGGTTCGTTCGGTTTCTATTTCCATTACACAAGCACATACATACATATATACATACATATATACATACATATATACATACATATATACATACATATATGCATATAGGTATGAGTCTTTATACGGAGCTCCGACAGTGAAAGTGATCTGTCTGTATAACCTTCGCATATTGGCACATAAACCCTCATCCCGATCTACCATATAGTTATTGTGCACCCGACGACATTATTAGACTAATAGGAGAAAGAATGGGCGACGGATGAGGAAGGGGCGATGTCGGCTGTTTTCTCTCGTATTTCGTGTTTTCATGGTCTTTAACCTATAAAGTTGCTTCTTGCCAAATGAGAAATTTGCCTCGGGTGATCTAATAAACGGGTATTTTGGTCAAAATGGTATCTTATATTAAAAAAGGAGCTACAGATCTTTTACTGCTTCGAGCTAGTGCGACTAAACCTACACGCGCTGCTCGGAAAAATTTATTCTCGTCGAAAATTTGGAACCGTAACCACCCGAAAACAGTTACCAATCTCTGTCCGAAAGAGAACCGTACGACGACGGGTGCTGAGCGGGCGAACGATTTCATCGACTTACCAAAGTGTGAACGAGTAACGGATACGCTCGTTGAAACACTTTCCGTAAGCCTTATACCGATTATCGAGGTCGTCTTCAACCGTCTAGTTGAAGCCTGTAGGCCAACTAAGACACTCGACTTACTGGTCGAAAAAAAATTGTCGAAGGAATTCATTGTCAGCCACTGTGAGGTTCAATCTCGGAAACTCACTCTACTTGAGGAGGAGAACAAATCGCTCATATATGCGTTTGGATCAGGCCGAGGTGGATCTTAGACGTAATAACCTGGTCATCCATGGTCTGGTAGAATCTGAAGCTCCTTATTAACCGGGTGATCAAAAACAGGATCGCGCTGTCCAACTCTGGAACTACGAAACTTTGAATGAGGTAGCAATTCTCTGCAGCCAACGTCTTGGTTTTACCATCTCCACAGAGGACATTTCCTCTGCATTCTGTATTCCTCGCAAGGGTAAATACAACGAAGGACCTTGTCTACTCGGTGCGTACATCCCTGAAACGATCCCCCTCTGACAGAGGTAACCGTGACGGTATCTTCACCAACGAGCAACTTACCCAACGAAATGCTCAAATCTACGCAAAAGCGAGACGTCTTGCCATCGAGAAAAAAGTGCTATCTACCTGGACTTCTGGTAGCACGGTCTTCGTCGGGCTATCGGAATCAACAGGAGACAGGACGTTCAAATTTCTCTCTTAATTAAGTGCTTGGAAGAGCTGTTCCCTCCGGCTGTCCTCCATTGACTCCTGCTCCTAAACATGCAGCCTCGCTCGTTTTGAAGCACCTCTTTGGCCTGTCTTTTCTGTTTCTTTTCTTCTCATCTCTTTCTCTCATTGTCTTCTCCTTCTTGCTTCTATTCCTTCCTCTTCTTCCATTCTTACTTTTTGGATCAACAATCTTTCTCTCAATAATGTTTCTATTAATCTATCAGGTGTTTTTGCCACAATTACTGTGGCAGGTTTTTGTCTCTTCCATTTGCTGATGGAGTTGAATTTTTCTTCTTCTTTCTTCTTACTTTCATCTCTAATTTTGGCTATTTTTGTCTTCCGTTTATACTAAATTGTCTTGGCACGTGTTGTTATGTTGACATGGTCTTGCCTTTCAACTTATGTTCTAATTTAGCTGCGCTATTTTTGCCTTATTAGATGTTTTTGTCATAAGCATTGTGACAGGTTTAATTTCCTTCCTTTGTTGTTGCAATCGAGTCTTAATCTTTTTCTTTCTTCTTAGTTTTTTCTTATACTCTTCTATTTCTGCCAAACAGACATGGCATGTCTTTTTATGTTGCCATGGTTTTCCTTCATTAACTCGTGTTCTAATTAAGGTGCGGTACATATACTTTTTTTTTTTTGCGGTACATATACTTTGAACGGAGAGATCAACAGAGACTGAAAATTGCGGAACATGGTCTTACAGTTGGAACATGGAACGTGAGGACACTGTGGGCAACAGGGCAGTTGGAGCTGCTGAGGAACGAAATGGGAGCATATCAATATGACATCCTGGGATTATCAGAAATGAGGTGGACTGGGATCGGAGAGCTGAACAATGGAGAAGTGATTTGGTCAGGGGAGGAACACGACCACCAAAGAGGTGTAGGGTTTATACTGAACTCAAGGGCAAGGGCAGCATTACTAGGGTACAGGCCAGTTAACTCCAGGATAATTGTGGCTAGATTTAATGGACAACCTTTGAACATATCAGTTATTCAGATATATGCACCAACCGCAGACAGCACAGAAGAAGACATTGAAGAGTTTTATGAGAACCTGGAAAATACCCTGAAAGATTTACCAAGAAAAGACATCAAGATTATTTCTGGAGATTGGAATGCAAAGATTGGAAGTGATAACACAGGATGGGAACACATAATGTTTAAATATGGGTACGGAACAAGAAACGAGAGAGGGGAGAGACTACTGGATTTTGCAGCTAAGCATGAAATGATGATTTGCAACACCAAGTTCAAACAAAAAGACTGCAGGAAATATACTTGGACATCACCGGATGGGAAACATACGAATATGATAGACTTAGTATTGATTGATAGAAGATGGCAAACATCAGTAAAGCTGTGTAGAACAATTCGAGGAGCTGACATATCCTCTGACCACAACTTGGTGCTTTGCAATTTGAAGTTGAAGCTGAGGCGCATACCAAGCAAGCAATACGAAAAGAAAAGAAACATCCAAGTGCTTGAAAATGTGGAGATAAGGGCCCAGTACGAAGCTGAAATAACACAGAGAATCAACGAGGCAGAAATTGGACCGCTCGATATGGACAGGAAGGTGGACATACTCAGTGAAATCATAAAGCAGGCAGTTGAAGTAACTATACCTTTAGCAGAACAGCCAAAGAAGAAGTGGATAAGTGAACAAACACTAGAATTAGCAAAAGAAAAAAGGAAGATGAGACTTAGGACTAAGGAATCTGAACAGGCAACACTAGAGTATAAAAAACTATGCAATGCAGTAAGGTCATCAGCAAGGAAGGACAAGCAGAAGTGGCTGGACAAACAGTGTAGTGACATCGAACAATACGCAGGAGAATATAGAACAAGAGAAGTGTTCAAGCTGGTAAAAAATATAAATAGGAAATGGCAACCAAAACAGACGGCAATCAGAGACAAGTGCGGAAACATCTTGATGGATAAAGAAAAGATAAAGGAGAGATGGACAGAATACTGCAGCGAGCTATATAGTGAAATGGAACAAACGAACAAAGAGTTCCTGGAAGAACTGCTAGATATAACACCACCCAAGGGAGATGATGAAAATGATGACATCCTATATGAAGAGGTGGAGTGGGCAGTGAACCGCTTGAAGAACAACAAAAGCCCTGGAACAGATGGAATAACAGGAGAAATGATAAGAGCAGGAGGGAAGGATATGATAAAAGAAATTCACGGCATATGCAAACAAGTGTGGCAAGAAGGAAAAGTACCGGAGGAATGGACAAAGTCCATACTTGTAACAATACCTAAGAAAGGCGACTTAACGCTATGTAAGAATTATAGAACCATTGCACTGATAAATCATATGGGGAAAGTGCTCATGATAATTCTGTTAAACCGTCTTAAGGCAAAAACTGAAGAATATATGTCAGATGAGCAAGCAGGGTTCAGAAAAGACAGAAGTACAGTACACCAAATTTTGATGCTAAGATTGATTGCAGAAAAAGCCAAGCGAAAAAATAGACTTGTCTACAATTGTTTTGTGGACTTTCAAAAGGCATTCGATTCCATCAAGCACGATGCTACATGGGCAATAATGAAATCATATGGAGTCGGGAATAGATTGATTGGGATTCTTCAGAACATCGGAGAGAGTTCAAAGGCTGCAGTGAAAGTGGGTCGGGAAATAGGAGGATGGTTTGTGACTACAATAGGAACAAGGCAAGGAGATCCAGTGTCACCTAATACATTTATAACTTACTTGGAGAGAGTCATGGATACGATCCAAGATAATGGAACCGGAATCTCGGTACAAGGGGAAAAGATCAACAACTTACGATTTGCAGATGATATTGACTTGTTAGAGAACAGCTGTGAGACATTGCAAGAAAGTGTTTGTGGGTTGCACATTTCTGCCAAACGTGCTGGATTAACAATAAATGTGGGAAAAACAAAAACAATGGTATTTGGTAAAGAGACAATAGAAAAGGAAATAAGAGTGCAAGAGGAGGTGATTGAAAATGTAACGGAATTTGTATATTTAGGCAGTTTGCTAACATGGAATAATGATTGCACAAGGGACATAAAGGCAAGAATAGCAAAGGCAAAGGGAGTCATGGCAGGACTAAACACCATATGGAAAACCAAACAAATTAGTTACAAGACCAAATTAAATATCTTAAAAACATGTGTGTTTAGCACAGCTCTTTATGCCTGTGAATCATGGACAATTAAAAAGACAGACCAGGATAAAATATTGGCATTTGAAATGTACTGCTATAGAAGGATACTACACCTAAATTGGACAATGAAGGTGACAAATTTGGAGGTTCGAAGAAGACTGAAAATAAAGAAAGATTTAATGCAAACAATAATGAAGAGAAAACTAAGTCTATTTGGGCATATATGTAGAATGGATGACAACAGAAAAATAAAAACCGTGATGATGGGAATTATGGATGGAAATGGGCGGAGAGGCAGACCCAACAGAGAGTGGACAGATGACATCGAAGACTGGTGTAAGCAAGATCTGCACAGCTTAAGAATACTAGCACAAGACCGGGGACTTTGGAAAAAACTGATAGATCATGCATTGGACACCTACGGGCCTTCGGCCCACGGATCCTGATGATGATGATGACATATTTTCACTTAGCAATCTTTGACCTGCTGCGGAATGTACACCTCGTGACCCATTCTGTGATTCAGGTGCATTAAGTAAATGAGAATAGCGTCACTCCTCCCTTATTTAGTCTACTATGAACTATACGCCCATTGTTGATCAAAGACTGTGGCATATGCGCTCGGACTGTTGGGAAATCAATTAATCTCGTTAAGAGCTTTTCGTGCTGTAGTGTTTTTCATTCTTGCTGTTACTACCAACCTACTGATACCCATGTTGCTGTTGTTGCCTAGTTGTGTCGTTACTGCATTTCTGACACCAGTGTTTTAGTTGTCGGGGGGTTGGGGGTTCAACCCCCCTAGTTCTCTTTCTAACCCCCTCAGCTAAGTAACTGAAAATATGTTGGTGGGGGGGGTTACTTTACTACAAAAAACTGGTGTTTGGTCTATGTGATTATGTGATTTGGTAATCTGCAAATTTTTGACCCCCCCCCCCCCAGTTGTTTTTGGGCAACTAAAACACTGTCTGACACTCTGCCATTTACGATACTATTTTGACCGTTTAGTAGACTGCATTTTTCTTAGCCTTGGTATATGCGGGCGGGGGACAAGCGTCTCACTCGTATTCTGGCCTTCCCATGGACAGTTTGCGGTCAGTTAACTCATTATGGCTGAGTTGGATAGGGGCGCAGGTGAGCAATAATCTCCAAACAAATTTCAATTACCCGAGGGTGAAATGAATTGATTCAACAGTGGAGAAACATTTCAGCTGTCATATGATAGCATCAGTGCCAGTACCCTTTCTCTCATTTCCTTGGCCCACTTAAGCTGCGTCGCAATCCTCTTATGCTTTCTCTTCTTCATCTTCTTTGTCATTTTCCGTGTATAATATCTCCTCTTCTGCTTTATCGTCCCCATTCTCTTTGTTATTTACTCTCTCCTCTTCTACTTTCACCTCCTCCACTTCTCCCTCGTTTTGTCATACTTTTTCTTTTCATCCTCTTTCTTTCATCGTCTTCCTCTTCACCAGACAGAAACAGATTTGAAAGACAGAGAGTCTTTCAGATCTGTTTCTCTTCCTCTTCGTTGTTTCCCCTTCTTTATCCTTCTCTTCCTTTATAATCACTTTCCCTTCTTTTATCGTCTTCCTATTCCCTCCACATAATCCTCATCTCTCATCTATTCCTCTTTGTTCTCTTCCCATTTCTCTTCCGTAGCTTACACTACCCCTCATTCTCCTCCTCCTCTTCTTCTTCCTCCTCCTCCTCTTCTTCTTCCTCCTCCTCCTCCTCCTCCTCCTCCTCCTCCTCCTTCTAGATTTTTCCATACGCCATCTCCATCTCATTTCGCCAGCAGCCACATCTGCAACCCAGCATCATTTTATTTACCGTCCTCAGATCATTCTAATCACGTTCGCCCCTCAAGAAAGAAATTCTCTTTGATACATATGTATGTCTTTTGATGAACATGCGTGTATGCATATGTGTGTGTATATATACATGTACATATATGTATGTGCATATGTGTATATGTTGATATATGTGAATATATATGCATAGGAATATATTTATGTATTTACAGTGCTGTATATAAGATTATAGGACTATTGCAGTGCAATATATATTGTATTGTATTGTATATAGAAATTTATAAAGCGCCTATCGCGAAATAACTATTCAGAGGTGCTTTCAGCACGGAAGCCCCGGGGAAACAGAGATGCCTTTAGGAAGTGCGAGACCGATGAGGAAAAGCGAGTCATTAGTTTGACCGTGAGCAGAGGGGGAAGATCATTCCACATCGAGGGACCCACTACAGCAAAAGCCCGCTGCTGAGCCAAGGCAGTTTTAGCCCTGGGAACAAAAAGATCA
Organism: Allolobophora icterica; assembly: GCA_963556255.1. Taxonomy (NCBI): domain Eukaryota; kingdom Metazoa; phylum Annelida; class Clitellata; order Crassiclitellata; family Lumbricidae; genus Allolobophora; species Allolobophora icterica. The sequence goes on along the minus strand of OY744605.1, from coordinate 78,105,172 downwards.
AGCCCATTTACAGAGCGCAATTTGCGAGAAGAAGATGCAGATAGCGGTTTTCGCAGATAGATCGAGAGATATTTCAAGGCAGTACCCTCCTGAGAATATATGTGTGCGTGTGTGTGTGTGTGTGTGTGTGTGTGTGTGT
>OY744605.1:78100618-78104833 GCA_963556255.1 Allolobophora icterica | reverse complement strand
TATAACGTTTATATATCACACGATATACGTGCATTTGAGACACGATATTCAGCATTGAGCTGTCAACTCCTGAGTTGCGGAGACCAAATTTTTCGCGGTTGTCCATGCGCGAGCACTGGTCAGTGTCGTTTGCCTGACCACAAGCTGGTGACCGACTGTCGCATCTACGATTGGATTATTTCCACTTCTCTTCCCTTTTGCTCTTTTCCTTTTCCAGAGGTGCAGATGTTTCGTCGAATGACCACGATGATAATTCCTGCCAAAGGGAAGGGAACTAAATAACTGACCACTGGTCCGAGTTGGTCAATCCGACATCATGTCCTGCATACTGTGGTCAAGCTGCCACGGTCACACGAGGGACACGAAGGGCAGTAGGAAACTGGTGGTATAGTGTTACACGGGCCGTCAGCAATCGCATTACCTTTCTAGCTCGATTTGTCTTGCCACACTCCAATAGAATTTGGCGCCAGATACTATTTTCTAACGTCCCCCTGATTGCCTCTCTGCATGTTTCTGTCTGTCAGTCTATCTGCATGTAGACCTATGTATGTATGTATGTATGTATGTATGTATGTATGTATGTATGTATGTATGTATGTATGTATGTATGTATGTATGTATGTATGTATGTATGTATGTATGTATGTATGTATGTATGTATGTATGTGTGTATGTATGTATGTATGTATGTATGTATGTATGTATGTATGTATGTATGTATGTATGTATGTATGTAACTATGTATTGTCTGTATGTCTCTGTCTCTTTGCCTTTGTTGTTTGTCTGTGCCATCTGTTTGTTTGTCTGGTAAACATTGTCTGCATAGCTGAATCAACAAAGTTAAACATAGCCCTGTAATTGCTCATTTGTTTGTTTGTTTGTCTTATTGTTTTCATTTAATCCTTCGTATGTTCAATTGGCCCAGATTTATCATGACAGAGTATTAAACGGTTTTGGAAAGTAGTTGCTTGTTACTGACGCGTTCAAGTTTTAGGGAGGAGCGCAATGCCTGATTTGTGTTCAGCCTGCTTCCGGCAGGTCCTGATCCAGGATGCGAAGAATTCATCTTACCGGGATGCTGTTCTGATGCAATGCTTCCCGCTTCATGCTTCACCGCTTTAAGGAGACCGGGTCCAAATGAAATCCCTCTGCCATCTGGCATGTAATCCAAGACGTCCAATTATACAGGGACGCGAGAAAGCAGACCCTGAAGCGATGACGGATGCAAATCGTTTCGTTCGTGCATGTCAACAGATATTGCAAACGCTTCCTGCCTTCTAAATTGGTCGGCTGTTTTCTTAGGGGCCATCCATTTAATACGTGCTCTGCTCTACTTTGCTATGAGCTTTACTTTTCTGCTCTGCTCGTTCTTCTCTGTTCTCCTTTGCTCTGCACCGCTCTTTTCTGCTCTACTTTCCTTGGTTCTTTTCTTTTCTGCTCTGCTCTTTTCTTCTCTGTTCTCCTCTTCTCTACTCGTGTTGTCTCTTAAATTCCTCTCAGCTCTACACTGCTGCAGTGTGATTCTCGTTAACGTTAACGATAACGAAAATGTTCGTTAACGAAACAAAAAATGATTTCGTTAACGATAACTATAACTATAACTAAAAAATATCATTAACTATAACTATAACTATAACGAAAATAACACTAACGAAAATTCATTGCTATTTTCGTTAATACGAATAAAAAAAGTGCAATATCAACTAACGCAAGAACGTGAAAATACACCCGTTAACGAAAGCAAAATGATTCCTATGTTCGCCTTGGATGTCGGTGAATATGGAGCGCTGTGTATTCATGAAGCTGAATGCACCCATTCGTCAAAGCTCTAAGCAAATTATTGTGTAACACGTCTTCATAATTCAGTGTGATTTTCATTAACGATAACGGTAACGAAAATGTTTTCGTTAACGAAAGCAAAATGATTTCGTTAACGATAACTATAACTGTAACTAAAAAATAATATTAACTATAACTGTAACTATAACTAAAATGAAAAACCATTAACTATAACTGTAACTGTAACTAAAATAAAATCTGTAAGGAGAATCACACTGCACTGCTGTGCACAACTTTCTTCTGCCTTGCTCTGCTATGCTCACTTCTCTCCCGAGTGTCGTTTTAGCTTACTTGATATGTAATTATACCTGGCCTTCGAAAGGTGATTATCGGGGCCACTATAAGTAATATGATTAGATGCATAAGTTTCCTTTCTTTTCCTCTCACTTCTTCCATTTATTGCAAGTGTCACAGGCAGTTTAACTTTCCATTTTGTCGTAGTATTCTTTAAGCTGGCCTAGTCGTCTTTGCTCACGTTATAACGCGAATAAGAATTCCCTAAATCTCTGCTTCATATACTCCCCATCTCTATCTCACTCTATCCGCATCTCTCAAGCTCTCTCTTTGCTTCTCCTACACATATTCTTAAGTTTTCACCCGCTCTTACTGTCAGTCTTATGCTCATTTAACTTTTTCTCAACTTAACTGCGTTTTTCACCATTGTCACACTATTCATCAATATTTCTATATGTTTGTCTTTCTGCCATCTGTCTGTCTGTCCGTCTACCTATGTCTATGTCTATTTGTCTCTATCTTCTACATCTTTCTTTCCCTGCCTTTTTCCTTCTCTCTGTGTGTCTGTGTCTTTCTTTGTTTCTGTCTCTCTCTCCGTCTTACTCTATTACTATGTCTCTGTCTTTCGTTCTCAATCTTCAAATTCTCTGTCCCTGTCTCACTCTGTCAACATCGCTCTCTCTTGTCCGCCTTTTCACTCTTTTTTACTCTCATTCCATTTTACTCTGGTCTTTTACCATTCACTTATTTGCTCAGTCTCTGAAATAGTTACTTGCGCATCTCAGCTTTCTAGCGCTCTTTTTACGTATTCTAATATCTAGTAGTGGGGTCTTTTCGCATTTGCATCAGTGCGAATGTTCGTCTTGCATTCGCATCCAATTAAAAGCAAATTACTGAAATTGAGAATTTTTCTAAAATTGGACTTTCTGCGGGTGGTAGTCTACCAAACTGGCGATGAAATTCGACTGCCTGAGCGCTGACATGAACGGACTACGGAGACCTTTGCCAACACCTCCTCGTGGTGGTCTCTGGGAATGCAGTTTTACCAGCTGGTTGACTGCATGGCGAAGATTGGCAGCTGCACGTCATAATTCTTATTCTGTCTTCGGCATAGTATACTGTACTATCTCATACTAAGCTGGTTCTTGCTCCACTTTTATTAGTTATGGACCAGGTAAGCAATAAATAATGTGGACTAACCGGCGAAGAAATTTGTCATTTGTCTGGAATCGAACCAGATATTTTCGGAGCAGTTGGTACCACGTGGATTCTGCGGTTCTAGGACTTTTCGCCCCCGGAAGATTCGCCCCCGACATTTTGCCCCCCACCCCCGAAACTTTCGCCCCCGGAAGATTCATCGTTAATCCAGCTTCTAGTCTTAGTTACATTTTCATCATGGATCCAGCTTCTAGTCTTAGTTACATTTTCATCCGGGGGCGAATCTTCCCGGTGGCGAAATGTCGGGGGCGAATCTTCCGGGGGCGATTCTTCCGGGGGCGAAATTTCCGTATCCCGGATTCTGCTGCGAGATTTCCGTGAACTGTTGCGAGGAAACGACAGGATGATAACCGGATTCTTTCAAGTCGACCCACGCTAAAACAGCATTAGGAAAAAATTCTACAGTCAATAGTCAATGTTAACCTGCAATTAGGCTAATGAATACAGAGCATCGTTGTGATTGGGCTAATTAATATAGAGCATCGTTATCACAATAGACCAGGAATCGGACGATGGAGACCTTTAAATGATGCGTAGGCCAAACCCTTAAAAGAGAAGCATTAGTGGGAAACTGCAGTTAACGGTTCCCAGAAAGAAGGCAACTGTGAGTAAGCAAGTTGAAATAGGTAAGTGTTTATGAGAAGTTTAGACCAGAATTACGTTATGGAACTGACAGACTTAATGCACAGAACTACACAGTGAATTGCAAAGCTTCGGACCAACAAAACACCCAAGAACCCAACAGTAGCCTATACTGTCGATTGGCGAAGCACAGCAAGAGTCAGTATGTGTGTGTGTGTGTCTGTGTGTGTAGGTGTGTGCGTAGGTGTGTGTGTGTGTTTGTGTGTGTGTGTGTGTGTTTGTGTGAGTGTGTGAGTGACTGAGTGAGTGTGTGAGTGAGTGAGTGAGTGCACGTGCGCGTGT
>OY744605.1:77940618-78095618 GCA_963556255.1 Allolobophora icterica | reverse complement strand
ATCCGCCATTTTTATCTTTATCGGCGGGGCTGTACTTTCTCCAACCACCACTTTTATTCTCCACCCGCCATGTTTACTTTCTCAACCGCTATTCTTCACGTTTTCCCACCGCTATTTTCATTGTTTCCATCTGCCACTTGTGTTTCCATCCGCCATTTTCCACTGCACAGTCGCAAAAAATACTTGTGCACAACAATTTATCCGCCTTTAAAATCTTCTGCTTCAGGGCGAGCGTTCCTCAGCCAGACAACATGGCGGCGCATTATTTCCTCCTGTCGCCATCTGTCGATTGCTATCCGCCGACTTGTCAATTGGCATCTATCGCGTTTTAGATCGTTGCGGGAAGGCAATTTCGTCGGCTTTTGGCTCCGGCGACCCATAACTCAATAACCATGTTAAGCGTCCAATGACCCCTATAGTGGTTCTCAAGATTATCGCCAGAGGCGCCACAGTAGCAGACGAATAGAGGCGAGACAATTGTGGAGTTGTGTCGAAAGCATTAGATGCAATCAGAAGTGATCGACTGAGGGGTGGATGAATGATGTAAAACCAATTCCGAAGCAAGCTTTGATGTACCGCAGCCAAGCTAATAGGTTAGCTTCTAGAAGATTGGATTCAGTAAGAATAGGTTTGGTTAAATTAGTTATGACTGAAGTTAGATTAGGTTGGGTTAGGTTACGTTAGATCGTGTTAGATTAGGATTCGGTTAGCTTAGATTAAATTATATTAGGTTAGACTGATCGAATTAGATGAGATGTGATTAGATAAGATCAAATCAGGTCAGAAAATGATTAAAACAAATTGCCCTATTGATGTTCCCCATAGCGTCATGCAGGCGACGCAGGGGCAAAGTAGAAGGCCGGTGATTCCATGCAAACATCCATTATCTTCTTATGGATATCGTCTTCCCGGAATTGACATCTGGGTTAAGTCTCATATCTACCCCCTGCGTAGTCACTCGCTCAGCAGCGGAGGACAGGCATAACGAATGGCGACAAGTACAATCAAGGTCACTTTCTCTTTTCGAGTGAGTGAGTGGGTGGGCGAATGAGTGGGCAAATGAGTGAGTGAGTGAGTGAGTGCGTTTTAGTAATGCAAGACAAACACTCGAAGCTATTGTAGAGTTACTGTCGCTGGATCAGGGCAAACCCAAAGCGGTGCGTTCCTTAAGCAGCTAGTACTATAAGCCCTTCTGTTCGTGGCATGGCGAGCTCATTTGTATCCGATACTAAGGTGACTGTGGCATTTGACAGGGTGACGAATCCGCTCATAACCTCGAACACCTTAACAGAACGCCTCTGTTGGTTCTCGAATGCTGATTCGGCGTATAATCTGGTTCTTTCGCGGCTAATCTCTACACTGAAGCTTCTTCCTTGCTTTCTATGTACAGTATATAGCAGGCAATTACTTGCTCCACAATCTTTCATCTGTCGATGCTGTGGGTTCAGTAGGCCATACAGTTCTGCCAATTTCTCAGGAAAGAAACAAAATATCCAGACCACCACAGACCATCACTCACTCTGACCAACTGCCGCAGGTGATATGAAAGAGGTAGTGGACGTGTTCGCATATCTAGGCGGATATTAAACTGTCCCCAGTAGAACCAGAGTACAGGTCAAGAGCGGAATAGCTACCTCCAGATCCGCCTGATGGTTTTCTGGATAAGAGTATCTGAGCTAAGGTCAAATAAGATCAGACTGCACCAGACCAGATAAGATAAGTTCGGGTCAGACTGCACCAGACCAAATAAGAAAGAGCAGATCGAACCCAACCAGACTAGACAAATTCCTTTCAGATTCGACTGTAATGTTTAAATGTTTTAATGTATCTTCTTTATTTTTTCATGGTCCCAAGACTCCCAAAACCCTTCCAACACCCCACCAAACCCCGATCATAACCTCACCAACATCTCACTAAAACCCCACCAACATCCCACCAAAACCCCACCAAAACCCCAACGTAACCCCACAAACATCCCATGAAATCCACATAAACACTCCACCAACACCCCACCAACACTCCCCCAAAACCCCATAAAACCCCCATCAAACCTCCATCAAACCCCACCAAAACTCCACCAACACCCACCAAAACCCCAGAGTTTGCATCACGTGACTCAGTCAATCCGGGCCTGACTACCAGTGTTTAATCTAGACGTATTTGGGGGGAAATGTCCCCCCCCCCAGGATTGATGTTCCCCAGAGGCCAGCAATATTACAATGTAGAGACGTTTAGGGGAGGAAAATCCCCCCAGGATACATGTGGATAGATGGTTCCCCCCAGAGAGATGATTTCCTAAAAAAGGTCATAAACTTTTTTAAGAGAGTAATTGCTGTAGAAAAAGTTTGAAAAATGGGACGAAGGACTAAAAAAAAGGTCATCAACGTTTTTTAAAGATGAAATTAGGAAAAGTCTGAAACTTTTGAAAGATGAATGAAATTACAGACAAAAATCTTGTGTAAATTCGTTGGTCCCCCCAGAAACCTTGTTTCCCCTCCCAGAAGAGGGGGACTAGATTAAACACTGCCTGACTACTATTTTCGTACTAGATCCATCTCTTTCCAATGGCGCATGGATGCACGCCCCCACGCCTACCATGATCCTTCCCATCTTAGTTTCCCAACTTAACGGAAAGACATACCATGGTTCCGCCATGAAATACCTCATCTTCGTTCTTTGCACTGGCTTTCTAAGCTCAGAGAGAGGAATCCATGTCCGTCGTTAGATTCGTCCTTGAACTCCTCCACCTTCGAATACCCTACTGCTACTGCTACTGCTACTGCTACTATACTACTTCCATTACTACCACTACTGCTACTACTACTTCTACTCCTACTGCTATTGCTGCTGCTATAACCATGCACTACTATTACTGCCACCACAATCACCAGCACAATCACCGCCACCATCACCAACAGTCAGTCAATGATCAGTCAACGTGTAATACATCTTAGACGTCCATTAGTATACATCTACACGTGTTTTTCAATCCCAGATGTTTGAGACAACGATGCTCGGCTGACTTGTTTTCGGACGAGCGCAGAGCATGGATGCGTGTGGTGTGCGAATCGATCTAAGCCATCTAGAACGCGGCTGAAGAGGTAATGAATTCACCGGAAATCACCATCGATCATCATTCTACAAGTCTTCACGTCAGATCCTTCCTTCCGTTGGTCTTGATAGAGAGAGACGAAGACGGAAGCTGTTGTATCTTTCTAAAGGCGAATCCACGCATCGCCGTCTTTAGATTGCGAGACTGTGAGAAAGGCTTTCCATCTCTTCCAGAAACAGCCAGTCTTCCTCTGTGACAGGGTGTATCCATCTCCTCCTCCTCCTCCCCGTCTTCCTTCTTCTTCGCTTTGTCTACTTCTTCCGCCTCTTCTTCTTCTATCTCGCCCTCCACTTTTTCCGCGTCTGTTTCGCCTCCACTGCTTCGTACCCTCTTATCCTCCATCATCCTCTTCCTGTTCTCTCTGTTCCTCTTCCTCTGTCTCGTTTTTCCCTCTTTAGCTCTGTTTCTTCATCTTCATCTTCGTCATCATCATCTTCGTCATCATCATCATCATCATCATCATCATCATCATCATCATCATCATCATCATCATCATCATCATCATCATCATCATCATCATCATCATCAATCTTCTTCTTCTTCTTCTTCTTCTTCTTCTTCTTCTTCTTCTTCTTCTTCTTCTTCTTCTTCTTATTCTCCTTGCTTTTCTTCCCCTTTCGTCTCATCCTCCATATGTCGTCTTCCCTTCCTCTTCTCCTTCCTCCTCCTCTTGCTATTCCTCCTCCTCTTCTAACCTCTGCGTCTCTTCTTCCAACTATCTCCTTATCCTCTTCTACTTCCCCCAACCTCCTCCAACTCCTCTTTCAGCTCTGCCTGCTCATCGTCCTCCTCTTCCAAATGCTCATACTGCTCTGCCTCCGCCTATCCTTCTTGACCTCTTTCTCTTCCTCCTCTTTCTCCCCCTCCTCTTCAATTTTTCTCCTTGCCTAGTCAGCCACTTTCAACGTAAAACCGTCGTTGCAGACAAAGTGCTTTATCATTTCGTCATGCTCAGCTATACACAGGCTTAATGCTTCTCTAAGGTCATACTTCAAATTTTATTCAGGTATAACGATCGGAGCGCCCCGACGGATTTCTTAGGGAGCGCAGACCACAATGTCATACATGTAGAGTTATGTATTGTGGAAGGATGGAAGGACGGAAGGAAGGAAGGAAGGAAGGAAGGAAGGAAGGAAGGAACGAACGAACGAACGAACGAACGAACGAACGAACGAACGAACGGAGGGAGGAAGGGAGGGAGGGAGGGAGGGAGGGAGGGAGGGAGGGAGGGAGGGAGGGAGGGAGGGAGGGAGGGAGGGAGGGAGGAACGAACGAACGAACGAACGAACGAACGCAGGAAGGAAGGAAGGAAGGAAGGAAGGAAGGAAGGAAGGAAGGAAGGAAGGAAGGAAGGAAGGAAGGAAGGAAGGAAGGAAGGAAGGAAGGAAGGAAGGAAGGAAGGAAGGAAGGAAGGAAGGAAGGAAGGAAGGAAGGAAGGAAGGAAGGAAGGAAGGAAGACAGGATGTGAGTGAGTGAGTGAGTGGGTGAGTGAGCGAATCAGTGAATAAGTGAATGAGTGAATGAGTGAGTGAGTGAATAGGCTCAGTCATTCTACAGTTACCACTAATGGTGCAGATCTAATTTCGAGGAAACCAGTATAGAACACGACAGAACTAACAGACACACACACAGACACACACACACACACACACACACACACACACACACGCACACACACACACACACACGCTCACAGATACATGCAGACTGGCTGATGCAGAAATTCCCAGAGGAGGCAGAACAGTTCTTTTTAAAACCTGTTTTCAATCAATGGCCTCTCTATGCCATCCATATAAATATGTCCTGGCAGAAGAGACAGACAGACGGACAGACACAGACACATACACAGACACCACACATGCATATAGAAACCTACTTACTACCTCGAGCGCCTCTGAGGAATCTCTTTTAAAGAGGCGGCATGCGCGTCTGTGACTACAATCGTTATAGACTAATAAATACAAACTACTGCCAAACACGCAGCCGTATATGCACACAGACACACAGATAGCCACACAGAGACAGGCACACGGACAGACACACACACAGCTAGCTTTAATTATGATCCACGAGACCTGAGTTGTGGGAGTTCTCGGAGCAGCTGGAGCTCGATTTGGAGCAGGACCGTGCACAGAATGTATCTGAGTCTCTCTCTCTCTGCTCCAGGCAAGCCATCTCTCCAGCGCGGAGTCGATCAGTTGGCAATGAGATTAATTCATGTGGAGCGACCCTTTGGAAACGTTCACGACCGCAGTACGCAGATTAAACGAAACCAGCTAAATGTTTATTGATCAGCGGAAGTTTTTAATCGCGTGCGTGCTTTCTTGGTAGCCGATGTCACAAAAACCTTGGTAGCCTGAGGGTTAAGACAAAAATAAATCTTTGTTTTCATTATGAATTTCTGATAGTATTTCAGTTCTGTGTCTCTATTTTTCTGTTTCTGAAGAAATTTGTCTATGTTAAAACATAATATTTTAATATTTGAAGAAATTCTCCTCTCGATTTTGGGGGGCATTGCCCCGGCTAATCAATTATTGGGGGCACGTGCCCCGGCTTCCCCCCTTAGAGTCTACGCCTATGCTTCCACTTCTTCCGCGTCTGTTTCTCCTCCTCTGTTTCTCCTCCTCTGTTTCATACCCTATACTCCTTCATCATACTCTTGTAGTTCTTTCTTTTCCTCTTCCTCTGTCCCGTTTTTCCCTCTCTCGCTTTGTTTCTTCGTCTTCATCTTCACCTTCATCATCATCATCATCATCATCATCATCATCATCATCATCATCATCATCATCATCATCATCATCTTCTTCTTCTTCTTCTTCTTCTTCTTTATCTTCTTCCTCCTGCTTTTCTTCCCCTTTCGTCTCATCCTCCATGTATCGTCTTCCCTTCCTCTTCTCCTTCCTCCTCCTCCTGCTATTCCTCCTCCTCCTCCTCCTCCTCCTCCTCCTCCTCCTCTAACCTCTACGTCTCTTCTTCCAACTATCTCCTTATCCTCTTCTACTTCCCCCAACCTTCTACAACTCATCTTTTTGCTCTGCCAGCTCCTCGTCCTCCTCTTCCAACTGCTCAGTGCTCATATTGCTCTGCCTCCGCCTATCCTTCTTGACCTCTTTCTCTTCCTCCTCTTTCTCCCCATCCTCTTCAATTTTTCCTTGCCTAGTCAGCCACTTTCAACGTAAAACCGTCGTTGCAGACAAAGTGCTCTATCATTTCGTCATGGTCAGCTACACACAGGCTTAATGCTTCTCTAAGGTCATACTTCAAATTTTATTAAGGTATAACGATCGGAGCGCCTTGACGGATTTCTTAGGGAGCGCAGACCACATACATGTAGAGTTATGTATTGTGGAAGGAAGGTAGGAAGGAAGGAAGGAAGGAAGGAAAGAAGGAAGGAAGGAAGGAAGGAAGGAAGGAAGGAAGGAAGGAAGGAAGGAAGGAAGGAAGGAAGGAAGGAAGGAAGGAAGGAAGGAAGGAAGGAAGGAAGGAAGGAAGGAAGGAAGACAGGATGTGAGTGAGTGAGTGAGTGAGTGAGTGAGTGAGTGAGTGAGTGGGTGGGTGGGTGGGTGGGTGGGTGGGTGGGTGGGTGGGTGGGTGGGTGAGTGAGTGAGTGAGTGAGTGAATGTGAGTGAGTGAGTGAGTGAGTGAGTGAGTGAGTGAGTGAGTGAGTGAGTGAGTGAGTGAGTGAGTGAGTGAGTGAGTGAGTGAGTGAGTGAGTGAGTGAGTGAGTGAGTGAGTGAGTGAATAGGTTCAGTCATTCTACAGTTACCACTAATGGTGCAGATCTAATTTCGAGGAACCAGTATAGAACACGACAGCACTTACAGACACACACACACACACACACACACACACACACACACACACACACGCTCACAGATACATGCAGACTGGCTGATGCAGAAATTCCCAGAGGAGGCAGAACAGTTCTTTTGAAAACCTGTTTTCAATCAATGGCCTCTCTATGCCATCCATATAAATATGTCCTGGCAGAAGAGACAGACAGACAGACAGGCGGACAGACACAGACACATACAGACATGCACATACACAGACACCACACATGCATATAGAAACCTACTTACTACCTCGAGCGCCTCTGAGGAATCTCTTTTAAAGAGGCGGCATGCGCGTCTGTGACTACAATCGTTATAGACTAATAAATACAAACTACAGCCAAACACGCAGCCGTATACGCACACAGACACACAGATAGCCACACAGAGACAAGAACACGGACAGACACACACAGCTAGCTTTAATCATGATCCACGAGACCTGAGTTGTGGGAGTTCTCGGAGCAGCTGGAGCTCGATTTGGAACAGGACCGTGCACAGAATGTATCCGAGTCTCTGCTCCAGGCAAGCCATCCCTCCAGCGCGAAGTCGATCAGTTGGCAATGAGATTAATTCATGTGGAGCGACCCTTTGGAAACGTTCACGACCGCAATACGCAGATTAAACGAAACCAGCTAAATGTTTATTGATCAGGAGACATGTTTAATCGCGTGCGTGCTCTTCTCGTTGAAAGGCAGTCAGTTGGACCGCAATTTATAAGTCTACTTAATGGACAAACATGCCACCACCGACCATTCAACCACCGTCCCTTCGCATGCGAGTCTGTTTGATTAAGGAAGGTAATTACATCGACTACCTGATACTTTTAGAAGATCCAGGTGCACTTCTGCGTCACGGGATGTCCTCAGTTAAAGGTCAGACATCGGCAAAGTTCAAAAGAGGCCAAAGTTCAACAGCTTAGTCTGAAGATGCAATTGTAATTAGTAACTTCTATTGCGCCGGTGTCTAATGCACAAGGTATCAACCGATTCAATCGGTAATCAGGTCAATATCTAGAAGATCAGTCGGGTAAACTAAACCAGAATCATGCGTCGGGTTCGGTTTAACCCGACCATAATCTACTCTAATCTGATCTAGCCTAACCAAATCTAACTGAATCTAAGCAAACTCAACCCAATCTAATCTAATCCAACCCAACTCTACCCAACTAATGTAGGCCTATTCTATTGTAATCTATTCTATTCCATTCTCATTCATTCTACTCGGATCTAATCTATTAATATATTCTAATCCAATCTAATGCAACCCAATCCAACCCAAACTAGTCCAACCCAATTCAATCCTATCTAATCTATTATGTATTTTAAATTTTTAATCACTTCTATTGCGCTATTGTCGTAATAGGCAAGGCACTGGTACCTGTCACCCTAATTGCATATCACCTCTTTACGTATCATCCCAATGATGTATCGCCCCAGTTACGTATCACTCCAATTACGTATCACCCCAATTACGTATCGCCCCAATTACGTAAATGCAGAATTAGACGATTGTGGCGACATCATCGTCAATGGTAGTTTAAAGAATATTTTTACATTGACGTACAATTACTTGTTTTCTGCCCTAGAGGCCCCGCGCGCTGAAATCACACCCGTTAACGAAAGCAAAATGATTCCTATGTTCGCCTTGGATGTCGGTGAATATGGAGCGCTGTGTATTCATGAAGCTGAATGGACCCATTCGTCAAAGCTCTAAGCAAATTATTGTGTAACGCGTCTTCATAATTCAGTGTGATTTTCATTAACGATAACGGTAACGAAAATGTTTTCGTTAACGATAACTATAACTGTAACTAAAAAATAATATTAACTATAACTGTTACTATAACTAAAATGAAAAACCATTAACTATAACTGTAACTGTAACTAAAATAAAACCTGTAAGGAGAATCACACTGCTCTCATTCCTTTTGCCTTTGTCGCCGCTATAAATTTCGAAACACCTATCCACCGCATCCGTCTGACTGTTCACCTGCCTGACTCTTGGACCTTGAGTTGAAACCGAACCTGACCTTACCTGCCTATCGATTTTGTTTTGACTGAGCGCCTGCGAATAAGCTGCATGTTTCCCTTCGATTGAGCTACTTTGGGCGCTAAAGAAATCTTGATATTACGATTACGATGAGTAATCGTAACTGTAGACTCGAATTTCTAAAGCGTTAAGTAAAAGCTAAGCGCAGGGCACCAGCTTATTCATGAGCGCTACGTCATGTCAGAGAGGTTGTCCATTGATCCCAATTGAAGGTCGATGAATAGTCACTCATGGTAAATTTCCGCCACTTCTCAAATCCCGGATGCGCTACTATATCAGCATACAGGTCCCTACGTCAGAGGTTCTTAACCGGGAGTGTGTCGCGTAAACATGGTGTGTCGTTGGTGTGTCGCGAAAAATTGGTGTGTCGCGAATTCTCACAGCCTAATTCCGTCATTCTTACAGTACACTTACTTACTTAAAGTTTAGCGGACGTAGGCTGTGAGCATTCGTAGCACTCTATTTATCTATTCTAGTATATCACAATCTGGAATGGCCATGATGTTTACCTTATACAGTAGGCCTATAGGCCCATACACGTTTGCGACCGAGCGGATGTAAACTTTTACCCATTACTGTAACATTCGAAATGGATAGCCCTAAATTTCTCAGAATAAAACGGAAATTTTGTGAATCTACAACTAACCTCTTTTGGACTACTCTCTGGAAAACCCCTCTGATTTGATTTGGCCTCCTCAAAAACGGGACTCGGACCTTTTTGGACTACTCTCTGAAGAACCCCCTCTGATTTAATCTGACCTTCTGGAAACCGAACTCGGGCCTTTTTTGGACTACGCTCTGGAACCCCTCTCTGATTTGAAGTAGCGCCCGTGATTGGCTGGTGCCCTGCGCTGACCTTCGAGTTGCGCTTTGGAAGTTTGGAGATTACGATTACAGATGATGCGAAATCAGATTTTGGTAGCAATGAGACGAATTCTAGTACCAACGGTAGTGAATGCGAAAATGATGTTGCTGCCACTGCTAGTTTTATGATAGTAAAGCAATCATGAAAAACATGAAAAATAAGAAATCTAGACTGAAGGATGTGCACAAGCAATCCTCAAGAACTCGGTTCTGGGCTAAGACGTACAAAGAAGAACATTACAAAACAATGGCGAGCAAAGCAATCAAAGAGTAGGCTTCATTTCATAGTTCCTACTTAGGCCTATATGAGCAAGGTTTTTCTCAGATGATCAACATAAAGAACAAAAAACGAAACAAACTGGTTAGAGAGAAAAATCTAGAAGCAAAAGTCCCACTAAATGTTACTAAGATAAAGTAGAAATCACAAAGGACTCAACACGAACGTTTTCACTCGTTGCAAATGTTAACAATTGAAAATGTTAAGTATATAACCAGTTTAACTTTAACATTTTTAACATTATTCACACACGACGATAACGTGGTGTGTCGCCAAATTTGGTTGCAAGTTTAGGTGTGTCGTGTGTCAAAAAAGGTTAAGAACCACTGCCCTACGTCGTTTAGTTTTCTTATACCTCCCGATCTTCCTTCCCTTGGGGGTCACCTTTTGCGACCAGAGACGTGAATTCTCGGTTCTGTACCATTGCTTGTTGTTTGTACAAACGTTTTGGAAGCAATAAAAAAATTTGAATTGAATTGAATTGAATAATACATCGTCCACGTGCAGTTGGCATGTTCGTTGTCAGATGCAAATAAAGGCTGCTTACTTACTTACTTAGACGAAGAAGATTCTTGCTGTTTTGTGCCAAGGTTTCAATCATCGCATAGCTAAGGCTCAGATCTCTACGCTAATTAAACCGTGTCTCAAAGCCAGCGAGTTGTCCAAGCCCTCGAAACGCCTTTTTATATGCTACTGAAGATAATTAATCAGCCTGAGAGCTTTTGCTTCCGGACGGACGCTCAAGGACAGACTTAATTGTTAACTCGGTTGTACTCTTTCACGTATAGTGAGCATCATCAATATGTAGTCCAAAGACTTAATGTCAAATGGTGGCGAATATATATATATATATATATATATATATATATATATATATATATATTGTGGCGAACTTACACTTCCCTGTACCTCACTTCTTGAGTTAGTGTGGCGGAAATGCTACTCCTCTCTCGCCGGGGTATATCTCTATACCGTATACTTCCAAGGCCAGCCGAGTGGTTAAGAAGGCCCTGGACGTATGTGCGTAGATAAGGCCTCCGATGTCGTCGAAGGACTTAACGAGTTACTCGCAACTGATCGACAGCAAATCATAAGACCGAATAACGATTGAAGACTTGTATTATATCCACGATAATCAACGCAATAATCGATATTTCCAATTGAAACAAATACACTTGTAGTGTCTAGAAATTATTTCCATATATTCCAGAGAACGATCGCTTTACAACTCGTAATACGCAATCAAATACCGCAAGAAATATCTCACGACGACTAATCACCTGCTTCTATATCCACGTATACTCCAAAGATGCCCCACAGTCGGATTCGAACTGTCGCCGCTCGCAAATTCGGACTCTCTACTCTCTCACTGACTCTCTCTTCTCTTCTGAGGACTGACGACGACTAGAACTGACTTCCTCGGATGGCTGCCGGCGACTCTCTCTCTCGCCAACTCTCGGCTACTGACTGCTACTCTTCTCTTCCGAGGACTGACGACGACTGCGCTCCTACTGTGCGATTCTGTCGCCTTTTATACTTTTCAGAGGGGCCCCAGCGCGCGAAAACCCCTCCCTCCGGGAGTTCATCGTAGGCCACCAGGTCGCATCGACCAAGTCCCCGGCGGGGCATCAGTGCCCCAGGGACAAGCAAAAGGCTAGAGGTCCCTGCTGGTTTTGCGCGCCTCAGTCGCTACCCCCCCCTCCTTGAGTCCGTCAAAGCACTAGGCCACATCGGCCAAGTCTTCGGCCGGGCATCAGTGCCCCAGGGAGAAGCGAAAGGCTAGAGGTCCCTGCTGGTTTGCGCGCCTCAGTCGCTACCCCCCTCCTTGAGTCCGTCAAAGCACTAGGCCACATCGGCCAAGTCTTCGGCTGCGCATCAGTGCCCCAGGGAGAAGCGAAAGGCTAGAGGTCCCTGCTGGTTTGCGCGCCTCAGTCGCTACCCCCCCTCCTTGAGTCCGTCAAAGCACTAGGCCACATCGGCCAAGTCTTCGGCTGGGCATCAGTGCCCCAGGGAGAAGCGAAAGAGCGTCGAGGTCCCCCCTTGAATTCATCGAAGGGACTAGGCCGCATTGGCCAAGCCTTCGGCTGGGCCTCAGTGCCCCAGGGAGACCCCAAAGGCGTCAAGACCCCTTTCCCTTGAATTAGTTGAATTGAATTTTCACTGTATCAGGGTCAGCGACGGAGGCCGGTCTTCCCCCCCCCCAATTTCGCTACATCCTCGGCGGACCAGGGCGAGAGGATGTCCCCATCCTCGATTGCAACACCCAAAAGAACATCATGTTACATCGAAACTTAACTACGAAAAGACTAATCGTAACTGCGAACATTTAACACAGGGCACTAGGCCACACAAAGGCGCAGGGCACTGGGCCGCATCGGGCGCAGGGCACTGGGCCGCAACAGGCACAGGGCACTGGGCCGCATCGGAACCTGCTCTTCGCTATCAAAAGCAATTATCAACTAACATCTAAATGAACCACATGGCCCCATAATATCAACAAGTCACATCATAAACTGCTTCTCTATAACGGTAAAATGCAGTCTAAGAAAGATCAGGGCTACGCTAACAACAATTTAACCCTAACCAAACTGAATTACACAAAACATCAATGTGTCTTCATCCTCCACATCCACTTGCGACCCCTTAAATCATCGGCGGCATTGTCACCGAGCCACCAGATCGCAAGGATCTGCGCATTTCACTGCGAATAGCGTGCGGGCCGGCGAACTTGACGCCGGGGCCGACTATCGATGATCCCGTCGCTTGGCAGTTGCTCAAGCAGCGTGTCCTCGTTCTCCAACACTTCTTCGTTGAAGCACGGTTTTATCTTGTCAACATGGACAGTAAACGGTCGAGAATTGGCCGTCTTCCGAAGTATATAGTTCACAGCCCCTCTCTGTTCCACCACAATAAATGGCCCAGTGTACATGCGGGTCCATTTCGGGGTGCGCCCTTGATGGCGACGCGGTGTGTAGTAGAATACGCGGTCTCCCGGTTTGAACCGCGCGGGACGAACTCGTAGATCGTAAGTATGACGGCGTCGTTCCGCCGCAACTTTCAACTGTTCGCGGACTAGTCGATATGCATTCTCCATGCGTTCAGCGAAGTCTCGAACATAGCTCACGTAGGTAGCATCATTGCGGTCGGCATTCGGAGGTCGACCGTAAACGAGATCCAGTGGGGCTCTTGTCTCACGACCGAACATGAGGAAGTTCGGACTGAAGCCCGTCGTTTCATGCAGCGACGCCCGGTAGGCGGAGAGGACATGGGGCAAGACGTCGTCCCAATCCCTTTTGATGGCTGCAGATAACCTTACCAATAATTGGCGAAGCTTCCGATACAATGTCCCATCAAAATTTTTCCCCTGATCGGTAAGTATTTGTAACGGGGCCCCGTACCTCACAATTACGGTCTCGACTGAAACACTAGCCACCGATATAGCTTCCTGATTAACCCATGCCACCGTTTGTATCGCTGCGACCAACACCAGCAGAACTGGGAAAATGTTTTTCTTAGGTATTTTCATTCTGTTCTGTCTCACGGCCAACGTCCTATCTGAATGCCCGTCTACTGCAGTCGTATACGGCAATGGCTGTCGTCTTAACGGCTGTCGTACCGGTCTTGAATCACCGGTGTCTATCTTATGTGTAGTCACGGTCGTCCTACCAAGATCTATTTCCGTTGCAGAAAATATATCCCTATATTCTGCCAACAAGTTTCGCGGCTGTACGCGAATATCCGGCCTCACCTCTTCCGGAAGATCTTCTAGCAAAGAGTCAAGTGAAAAATCACCTTTAACCTGACCTCGGCCTTCCATGCTAACACTGCTGCACTCAACCTCTACTGGGTGTAAGCCTCCTAGCACCTGATCCCTACTTAACTTAACTGGGTCTTCACTAAGGTTTACCACCCTTACCTGGGTCATATGCGCACGATCTACTACTACTACTCGGGCTAAGTGAACACCAGGCTGGACCTCCGCGGCCTCAGTCATCCATGCAGGCGCTTTAGTAGCTAAGTCCCCATGCTGCGTCTTAACTACCACATCCTGCTGGCACTTAGGCGATACCACAACCTCCTCAGCGACGATCACGCGCCGGCACCACATGGACCCATTGCCCCTTACCAGGGAGACCCGCCGACGACCCACAAACAAGGCCCCCGTACCAAAACCCAAGCGACATCGGTGCTCCCTTAGCCAATCCATACCAAGCATAGGTTCGGTAATCTGATCAGATACAAGAAAAGCCGTGAGGATTTCGAAACCCATCCGAATTTTAATCGGGATGTTTACCTCTCCAAGGACCCGTATATTAGACCCATTTGCAGCCATCAAAAAGCGATTACAAGGACGTAAGTCTAACCCCTCAACAGTAGAAAGCGGTACCAGGCTTACTTCGGATCCAGTATCGATCAGGCAGGTCTGCGGTCGTCCGTTGACTATACCTCGTATGTAAATGGCGTTGTTGGTTGCGCGGTTCGGAAGCCTTGACCGCACCGTATGATTAGTGACGACTTCCTCCGTTGCATCGGTCGGTTCCATACCGACCGTTGCCGTTGCTGGCTGACGATTGAAGGGCCGGCGGCCTTGCCGGCAATTGCGAGCGAAGTGACCGGGTCGGCCACAGTTGAAGCATGCCGCCGTCCGCCGTGGAACTCCTTGGTTGCCCTCCGAAGGCCGAGCATCTCGCCCGGTCGCAGTGGTCATCGTAGCTGGGCCCCGCAGTTCTCGAAGTTGTCGTTCAATATTGCTCTCCATCTCTCGCTGCCATCTCCGTTGCTCTTCGCGCTGCTCAGCGAGAAAACGGTCGAGCTGTGACCGGATCTGTGCGCTGACGTCGGTCTCCTGCGTTCCCCTTACTCTGTTCGGCTGTCTTCTCCGATCGTCCGCATCCGTCCTTTGCTGATAGGCCTCAAGGCGAAGCGCCGCCCGGTAGGCCTCATCCAAACTTTTTGGCTCTCGTTCGCGAACCTTGAGTGAAAGTTCGCGGTCCCGCATGGCTTCCAAGAAAGAGTCCCTGGCGATGATCTGCGTAGTCTCATTGGATGGCACCGGATACGCGAGGACCACAAGTCGCCGAATGTCATGAAGAAGATCGCTAAGGCTTTCATCGGCGCGCTGACGTCGGTAGTAGAGCTGCGCACGGAACATCTCGGCCTGGCCTTCCATGCCATACCGTTGTCTCAGACGTCCGACAAGTTCTTCATATGTCACATCCTGGCGAGCGCCGAAGTCCCATAACAACTGAGTCGCAGTTTTCTCCAAGGCACATCGGAGGAAGTCGATCTTATCCGAGGCCGTCCATCGGTTATGCGTTGCACATACCTCGAATTGCGCCAGGAAAGACTCCAACGATCCTGTTCCGTCGAACTTCCCCGGTTTCATCTGCATCGATCTCGTCTTCAGAAGGCCCCCGATGCCTTCCAGCAATTTCTGTGGCGACATTTCTTTTTCTGGTCTCTCTCGTCCGCCCAGTTCATCGGACCTCAGGTAACCATCGCCAATGTCCTCTAAAAGAATCCGTTCTGGCGACACCTCCGTTGTTCGCCGTCTTCTCACGGGAGTTGAAGTGCCCGAGACCGGATCCTCGATACCCCGCGGTCTTCGTCGAATAATCACCTCCTCGTCTTCCATCGCTTTTCCGGTGTCACGAGGTCGCTGTCGATCAAAAGTCGTCGTCTCAATACCACACTTCTGGTGCCAGTGTGGCGAACTTACACTTCCCTGTACCTCACTTCTTGAGTTAGTGTGGCGGAAATGCTACTCCTCCCTCGCCGGGGTATATCTCTATACCGTATACTTCCAAGGCCAGCCGAGTGGTTAAGAAGGCCCTGGACGTATGTGCGTAGATAAGGCCTCCGATGTCGTCGAAGGACTTAACGAGTTACTCGCAACTGATCGACAGCAAATCATAAGACCGAATAACGATTGAAGACTTGTATTATATCCACGATAATCAACGCAATAATCGATATTTCCAATTGAAACAAATACACTTGTAGTGTCTAGAAATTATATCCATATATTCCAGAGAACGATCGCTTTACAACTCGTAATACGCAATCAAATACCGCAAGAAATATCTCACGACGACTAATCACCTGCTTCTATATCCACGTATACTCCAAAGATGCCCCACAGTCGGATTCGAACTGTCGCCGCTCGCAAATTCGGACTCTCTACTCTCTCACTGACTCTCTCTTCTCTTCTGAGGACTGACGACGACTAGAACTGACTTCCTCGGATGGCTGCCGGCGACTCTCTCTCTCGCCAACTCTCGGCTACTGACTGCTACTCTTCTCTTCCGAGGACTGACGACGACTGCGCTCCTACTGTGCGATTCTGTCGCCTTTTATACTTTTCAGAGGGGCCCCAGCGCGCGAAAACCCCTCCCTCCGGGAGTTCATCGTAGGCCACCAGGTCGCATCGACCAAGTCCCCGGCGGGGCATCAGTGCCCCAGGGACAAGCAAAAGGCTAGAGGTCCCTGCTGGTTTTGCGCGCCTCAGTCGCTACCCCCCTCCTTGAGTCCGTCAAAGCACTAGGCCACATCGGCCAAGTCTTCGGCCGGGCATCAGTGCCCCAGGGAGAAGCGAAAGGCTAGAGGTCCCTGCTGGTTTGCGCGCCTCAGTCGCTACCCCCCCCTCCTTGAGTCCGTCAAAGCACTAGGCCACATCGGCCAAGTCTTCGGCTGGGCATCAGTGCCCCAGGGAGAAGCGAAAGGCTAGAGGTCCCTGCTGGTTTGCGCGCCTCAGTCGCTACCCCCCCCCTCCTTGAGTCCGTCAAAGCACTAGGCCACATCGGCCAAGTCTTCGGCTGGGCATCAGTGCCCCAGGGAGAAGCGAAAGAGCGTCGAGGTCCCCCCTTGAAATCATCGAAGGGACTAGGCCGCATCGGCCAAGCCTTCGGCTGGGCCTCAGTGCCCCAGGGAGACCCCAAAGGCGTCAAGACCCCCTTTCCCTTGAATTAGTTGAATTGAATTTTCACTGTATCAGGGTCAGCGACGGAGGCCGGTCTCCCCCCCAATGTCGCTACAATATATATATATATATATATATATATATATATATATATGTTGCTCTGTTCCACCGTAAGTTGGCAGCCGAATCCCTTTCGTAATACTTCCACTCCCTCTGTTTTCTTCCCTCCCATTAAGGTTACGTCGTTCTTGTCAACAGACTAAATTAGGAAGTAGAACAAATGTGATTTCAAACGCATTAAGCTACGTGTATCCAGACACATCAGTTACTCCGAGTCTGTTATTTTCCGCTCATCGGCATCGGAGGGGGTTGTAAGTGTGCCCCGCTGGGTAGTGGGTTATGGACTAAGGTTCGTGGCTACAGCCATTCCGTTCAATTTCATCGCGTCCGAGATTCTGTGGCTTCTTAAATCGGAGGCCGTGCTCGACTGAACACCTAGAACATGTTGCCCCGCAATA
The DNA here is from genome assembly GCA_963556255.1 of Allolobophora icterica. Classification (NCBI taxonomy): domain Eukaryota; kingdom Metazoa; phylum Annelida; class Clitellata; order Crassiclitellata; family Lumbricidae; genus Allolobophora; species Allolobophora icterica. Next base: position 78,078,043 of record OY744605.1, on the reverse strand, counting down.
AAGTCTCCCCTAAGTCTCTCCTAAGAGTCTCCCATAAAAGTCTCCCAAGTCGCCCCTAAAATCTTCCATAAGTCTCCCTAAAAGGCTCTCCGGCGGATCTATTTCGCAACAGATTCTCTCTTTGACAGAAGCGCGTTTACAGAAAATGGGGCCCTAGGCGCAAACATTTGTGGGGACCCTTCTGAACGCGTAGACTGAGAGTCTGAAGCTCTGGTGATTTTTAGCCAATCATGTGCAAAATTCCACTAAATTGAACATGAAGCCGTTTTGTGGGTGTTATTGACCATATTTCAAGGAATGTGGTTATTTGGTTTAATGTTATGTCTTATAATTGTAAAAAATTTAATTCGTTTGGGGCCTCCGAGATTTGGAGCCCTAGGCGCGCGCCCGGTGCGCCTACGTGTAAACGCGCCTCTGCTCTCTGTGAATCTATTTTCGAACTAGTGTATTTGCCCGTCATAATTATGACGGCAGTGTTTATCGTTGGTTAAAATGCTCTGATCGCCGTCGTCAAGACGACAGTACTGACGTCACAAACGACTTCTGTTCCACAATATATTATGACGTCATATTATAGGCCTATATGTATCGTTGGTTATCGCCGTCGTCAAGACCCCGTCGTCAAGACAACCGGTTTATGTTTCACAATAGAACAGAAGCCGTTTGTGACGTAGCGTTTATCGACAGACGGACACTATATGGATATTATATGTATAGATAAGGACACATGGTACACCTCCTTTCAGACTATATTCTAAAATATAGGTTTAACCAGATTTATCTTATAAGAGAGGATTCTCGTTTTCAGGTCATTCTACAGGAAATTCTTTATTTGTAATTAGCCCAAATGATGCGTCATTTTCAGCCTCAATCTAGAGTCCGTCATGCCTACAGGTATCTCTGACTCTAGAGCAATGGCCCGGAAGAGCACGTCATCAGCCGGGCCAGCCACGCTAGCTGCCGAAGTGTCGTCCTGTGGTAGAAACTCCTCTCGTCTCAGGCGCTGAACGGGAATGCATTATCTTAAGCTGTGTTATAAATGTTAAAAAAACTTTTCATATGCCCCATTTGAGTCCCCATCCTCACAAACTTTCATAACAGGACCCCAGTTTGTATCGGCAAGGAATGAATCAAATTTAGCTATATTTTCTTTATTAATTTTCCGGGTATAAGCTTACATAGGGTTAAGAAAATGTTTGTTTTATGTTTTTTTCTCTATACAAATGATTATGTTTTTTCTCGATACAAATGATACACAAATTGGAAGATGATCGAATAAATCTGAGACAATTAGGCCCCTACAGCTGCTATAATTAGTTTCTAGTTTCGACCAAGCAGTGGGAAATATATTATCAATTAGCGTCAATGGGGAACAGTGGATAAGTAAGTAAGTAATTTATTTGCAACATTCGTTAGAGTATTGTATTGTATCTGAACATTTATAAAGCGCCTCTCACAGTGTTCGCTAATTAGAGGCGCTCCGAGTGCGAAAGACCCAGTGAATAGAACGTGGTTTTAAGACAGCGGAACGAGGCACTTGGGCCACCAGCTAATTAAGAGGCACGTGTCAATGGAGGGAGTTGATTCCATAGAGCAGGACCATTGCAAGAAAAGGCCCGAGTTTTGGCCATAGTGGTCCTGGCTCGTGGAACAAAAAGATCACGGCGGTTAAGCGATCGTAATGAACGAGGGAAGCAGCTGAAACTGGCAGACGAACGAGGTCACAGAGGTACATGTACTTGGGTGCTAAGCCTGTGTTAGATCGAAGGACTAAAGTGAGAACCTTAAGCTGAATCCGAGCAAAGTAAATGAATAAATGAACGTAACTGCACAAATTCATAAATTTAGTGGCAGGCTGCCGGTGAAGTCACGCAGGACCATCCAATGAGAACACGAACATGTGGTAAGGCTGATACCATAATAATGCATTACAAAAATTTGATAAAGAAAGAATGAAGTCTATATGGGGCTATACAGGACATGAGATTTTATTAAGAAAATATTCTGTAATTGACACTAACAGACAGAAGGAGAGGGATCCTTTATTGCTATAAACATTTCATACATTTACAAAACTAAATAGTCAGATAATTATTTTTTTAAAGTTAACTAAATAAATTGTTGTGTCAGTTAACTAACACACATCGAAGCAAACATGCATAGGGCCTAATAATTAAATACGCAACAACATCAAAAGAACAGTTAATAAATAATAAAAATTGAAATTGTGCATCACGTAATATACATTTATATTATATATAATGTAGGCCCTATACTTAAATTAATTTGATGAATTATGTACACCAAAGTACGGTTAGCAGTTGGTTTTTAATATTTACTTATTTTACTGTCATGACGGTGGGCTTCGTTGGATCTGAACTTAAGGTTAATATTTCCATTATAATTTTAGTTCATTTTTTAAATTCCACAATATAGGGGTGAGGTTCCGTTCTCTAAAATCTCATTTGATCTGAGCAACTCGAATATCGATGGTTCCCGTTCAGAGGGTACCGACTTGGACTCCAGATCCCGCGATTCCCCCTCCCGACCAGCTACAATGCCGGACCCGAGCTCTATGAGAACTGACATAGGTTGTGTTACTTACCCGATTTATTCTTTTTGCTGGCACTGAAACTTAACATTGATTGCCTGAGACGTTTGATGGAAGCCTCCTTCGAAGATGCATTAGAAGTAGACGCCATGGCTCGTCAGTAATGGGTATCGAACGGTGACTTGGTCTTTTTCTCGGTGTTGAGCCTTTGGAATTGGTCTTGAGACTTTGGTCGTGATCTTAAACCGTTGGTATTGGCCTTGTGCGCGCGGCTGCCGACGTGTATACTAAATGCAGAGAGATATAGGGACAGAGAGATGGAGATAGAGAGATGTGGAGAGAGAGAGAGTGGGGGAGCGGGACGAAGGAAGCATATGGCTCCGAGGGCAGATGCCTCGAGCGCAGGCGACTATGATGGAAGGGCGGCAAACGAGGAATTTTCTAACCCGAAACTTACTACAAGGTCACGATCCAAGCGGCAGCCAACCCTTGGGTTCATACGGAGCGATGGCCATAAGTCTGTCAAGTGTCAACCCTGGATGATGGATGAGGGTTATGCTAGTCATCTCCATTAAATTATTTATACACGGCGGGCTATCTACCTACATGTACGTTATAGACGCATCAGTTTCTTTGCGAATTGTTGGGGAAATGTCATTTGCTAGGCCCTATGGAGCCTGCGATATACAACAACAAACGGTTAAAATCTTTACTCAGCTGCGTAATTGCGTAATGCTAATTACACGCCTGCCGCGCATATACCGCAAATCCAATATGGGCTAAGGCCGAAACCGAAGCCATGGACTAGCATTCTAAGATCCGGTCAATTCCAGTCATATAAACCAAGTATTATTAAATCACATTCCACCTTGTTCTTTTGAAGAAACGTTCTCTTAAGCGCACCAGTACAGTAGGAATGTCATGTTGTTCTTTTTACACATGGATTCCCAATCACAGGGTCTACATCAAAACAGCAATTAGACCACCAGATACCATGCAGAAAAGGAATCAGTTTAGTCCTACTAATTCTTTCATTCCATCATGCACTTAGATCTATTTTCTATTTATTGAATGACAGTGTTTGTTAGGCCAACAAATAAAATATAAAACATTCATGATTTCTGGAGATCATTATAACTTTATATATCATCAATAAGAACATAATAGAGAAAGTAAATTAGAAAATACTTGATATGGAAAAGGATGGAATAGGAACCATATCGCAAACAAAAAGAAAAGCAGTGCAGTTTTAGAAGAAAACTACATCGGTAGAGGTTCCATCGATCACACACAGAACAGTGAAAGACCGAGGAAGTTATGTTCGTTGATTAACCAACTCAAGACGTTGCAAAGTGTAGCAAATTGTCTGCAGGAGAGAATTGATAAGCGTAGTAGTCCCATCCTCAGAAGTTCTGATCAGATGGAAGATGCAAGGCGTAGAATCCTTATATTACTCCTTATTTGACTGCAGCATAAAATTTGTCACTGGATTCATTCAGCATCTGCTGTGAGGGAATCCTCACCCTCCTTTCCCACTGGTCCTGTAGTAGTCTGATGTGTACATAGCCGGCCGATGTCCATGCAGTAATTATTACCTTCTTTTGATTAACCAAAATCCTGGCTTTTGCATAAATCTGAGTATTCTGTCTGGTGAGATGCTCGTTTGTGTATATTTGAGTTGTGCTGCTTTAGTTTCAGTCGCGCCATGTAGGCCTACGCTTGTGAAGTGAACTTAACAAGTTAAGCTTATAGGTCGGAATTTATCCTTCCCTTTGCTCTGAAAGCTGTTCATATGTCCGACTCTGAAGCAAGAATGCCCAGTTGCGTAATGCAGAGTGCAAGGACAGCCGAGGTAGCTTCCTGATTCATCGCATGGATACTTGCATAGACCTAGGTCTGAAGACCTAACCGCGCACCCGTCTGAGACTTGTTTGTTGCCTATGTTGATTTGCGTCTCGTGGATAGTCAATGAAGCGTGACGATCCTTTGCGTTTGTACAATTCTAGTGCGTATATAAATGTTTGATTGAATTGTAAATTCATTTGTATTGTTGAATTGAACAGTCGATTGAATTCTAAATTGAATTTGGGTCAGCGTTATTGTAGCTGCGGTAACTCGCAATCGCAGAGTTTGTGTATTTTCTCCGTTTCTAAGTGCATAGTTAAATATTAGCAGTCTGCCGGCAGGCTAGAGTTCATGAGGGAAAGGAGAGGGCAGTCTGAACCAATTGGAATTAACTTTTCCCCACAAAGCGGTGGTGACCAGTCCCCTCTTCCTTCCCTTCTCCTTCCCTTTCCTCTCTCGTTCCCTTCTTCCTTCCCTCTCCCTCCTGATATTTTATTTAAAAAAAACTCGATATGAAAATGTCAACTATGAATAATGAGCTGTACTCTGCCAAAATAATTTCTATCGACGTCAACGGCCTTTGTTGCGTGGTGGCTCAGTGGTAAGTTCGGCGCCTTGTGACCGGAGGGTTGCAGGTTCGAATCCCACTCTAGCCGCTGCGTACGGATCTTGGGCAAGTCCTTCACTCGCAATTGCTCGTGGCGCTTCGGCGTGAAAATTCCGGCACAGTATAAAATGCTGTAGTCGGGAGCGCCTCTGAGTAGTAGTAGACTTCGAGAGGCGCTATAGAAATATCCGGAATAAAAATAAATAAATAAATAAAGGTGCCGTTAAACTCTGGATCCGTCAGTTACAACAAGATAGATGAACCAATCAGCTTTGCCAATTTGCCATAGTTATAAAGAATACACCGCCGCCGTTAATATCGCTAATCGAACTAGCTTCAAGCCAATATACACCGTTGTCATTAATTTTCGCAAAAAAAAACTATTTCAGCACAGGGACAAATGTGGTGGTGACGTCAAAACAGGCTACAAGTAACGCCTGTGATCTGTGGCACTCTGTGCAGAGGAGTGTGAGCCAGAACTACATCTGACGTGTGCTTCTTGTATTTTCATACTCAATCATTCGGGTAGATTTTCTACAGTGAAAGCCCTCGGGAAATCTACTTTGCAGAGTTCCTCATTAGCCAGACGTGCTTCTAGTGCAAAAGAACAAATATACAACGAATGAAAGTCAAACTACAAAGACCTCGCTGATCAAAGGCGTACATAAAATCAAAGTGCAAGACTGCTAGTTTTTTTACGTTTATCCAGTTATTTGTAGTCAATGGTCTGACTTGTTAAACTGTTCAACTGCTGCTGATTGCTAAAGGGATTAACTCAGTGTTTCCCAACCTGAGTGCAGCGGCGCCCAGAGTAGCCGTGAACCTACTCTAGGTGCAACACCTCAGGATGCCAGAACAGGTCGAACCGGTCCATTTTGACCGGTCTTTTTCTCCACAAAATGGAAACCACTGAATATCACTGCCTATTACTATTTTTAAAATAAGTATTGTAGAAATAGTCATATCGAGTTTTTATGAATTGTCAGGAGGGAGAGGTGAGGGATAAGGGAACGCGAGAAGGAAGGGAAGAAAAGGAAGGGGAAGGGGAAATTGGTCACCACCGCTTTGTGGGGGCAAAGTTAATTCCGAAGTTCAGACTGCCCTTTCCTTACCCTCATGAACTCTATAGTCTGCCGGCAGACTGCTATTAATATTTAACCATGCACTTAGAAACGGAGAAAATACACGAGCTCTACGACGGCGTCTGTGGTTGAATGCAACGAACATTTCTCGTCGTTAATTAAGATAAAGGACTGGAAGAAAAATTGTGATTAAGGCCAGGTGACGTTGACTGAGTGACTTGTACGAGTAATAAGGGCATGGGCGGCGATCTAGGGGGGAACGAGGGGACATGTCCCCCCACCTTTAAGAGTGGGGGGACACGCTATACATTTGTCCCCCCAATTTAGAAGAAACACCAAAAAACGCTGAGAAATGTAAGGTTTTTCGCAGCCTTTTTGACCAGATGAGGTAAAAACTCTATATTTGAGCGGAAGTGTCCCCCCCCAAGATTGTCAGAAAGAAGAAATTCGTAAGAGGTGAATTACTAAAAAAAAAGAAAAAAAGGTCATCAACTTTTTTTGGAGATGAAATCGTAGTTTTTTTGGAGATGAATTCGTAAAAAGTTAAGAAATTTTTTTGGCAATTCCTAAAAAAGGTCATCAACTTTTTTGGGGGAGAAGAATTCCGAAGAAAAGGTCATCAACGGTTTTCGGGAGGTGACTTTTTGGGAGACGACTTCCTAAAAAAGGTCATCAACTTTTTCGGGGAGATGAATTCCCAGAAAAAGGTCATCAAAGTTTTTCAGAGACGAGTTCAAAAATTTTGTCCCAGTAGTCTAAATTCCTTAAAATGTGCACTGGGCAACATCCACCTCTAATGGGGTGTACTTGAGGATGCGGGGCTATAACCCAAGGACAATTTTAAATCTAAAAAACCAAGAGGAGACAAATGCCTCCTCTTGCCTCAATGTAGCTACGCCTATTGCTGCTAGGCCTACTGAATAGGGCCTACTGATATTCACACTATAACGCTAATTTGAATAGCCTGACTCCATTGGACCTTAACCTGGAACACATTTTAACCCTACCTGCCTATATAAATATATATATATATATCAGAAAAAATCAATGTATATATATATACATTGATTTTGTTGTGACTAAACGCCTGTGAACAAGCTGGTTCCTGCGATTCCGCTTCGCCGCTTTTATGGCGTCTTAACAGCTTATAGTGGTATTGATTCATGCTGGGTGTGTCATTAAATGGGACTATTTATAACTCGTTTATTTCACTTCAACACGACTCCGGAACGATCTAAGTAGGCCAACTAAATAAGTAAATAGCCTCATTTGACCTGACAAGCACAAATTGATTACTTTGTTTTCAACGATTATAGGCCAGCGGTTCTCAACCTGTGGTCCACGGACCGCCTGGTGGTCCGCAGCAAGGCCTACAATTTACATTTTTTACAATTAAAAACACGCAAACAGATTAATTTTGTCAATTAAAAAAATCATTTCAATCGCTAGAATCGGCTGGATGGCAGCATGAAACCAATAATAGGGCTACGCGGATTTAGGGCAAAAAATTATTTTGTATTAGGCCTACCGGTAATTTGTTGTAGGCACAATTTTTAGTGGTGGTTCGCGACCGAAACAAAATTTGTAAGTGGTCCTTGAGTCTGAAAAGGTTGAGAACGCTGATATAGGGATTATAGGCTACTTTTTAAAATAAACTATAACAGGAGCAGATTATAAAGTCACACATGCACAACTAAATATAAGCTTAACTAAAGATACATCGATTAATTACAAAAATACTGTTTAAACAGCGTAGACTTAACAATAGTCAGCATGAAAGGAGGTCCTCTCTTGCGAAGTAAGTATATATACTCTCTTCCTGAATTCTGCAAAATTTTCGGTTCCTCCATCATCTTGCCACTCATCCACCGCCATCTGCCTCAGGCTTCTCGGTCTATCAGGCTTTCGACTCAAAACTGGTCTCGCCTCTTCAAGAATTCCTGCCCCCAACTCATCTGATCCTCCGTCTTACAGTTCTTTTCGGCCTAAACGATATCCACCTTATATAGCAGCTCTCTTTAGGGTGGAAGTTGTAGATTGTAGAACAAAAGACTGGGGTTTGAGGCAGTGCATATTTTAAGGAATTTTGACTACTGGGACAAAATCACCCACGGGTCGGAGAAAGTCGGCCATGATCTGGTCGAAGAACTTTTTTAAGGAATTAATCTTCAAAAAATTTGAAAACTTTTATACTTTTTCTTAAAATAATTTAAAATTCATCTCCGAAAAAAGTTGATGACCTTTTTTTTTTTTTTTTTAGTCATCACCTTCTTTTACAACTTTTTCCCAACCAATAACAAGGAGTCATTCCAACAATAATGCAATAATGTCATACCTTTCTCATTATACTACTGGGATAAATCTTTAAATTCTTCCAACATTTGTCCCACTAGTTGTACTTTATACATACATTGCCTGGGACAAATCGCTCTGACTACTGGGACAAATCCTAAGACTACTGGGACATTTGTCCCACTAGTTATACAGTTAAAATATGCCCTGGTTTGAGGATTTTATCCGTATTTTGCAAACTGATATCAATGAAATTTGAAAGCAGCTGATTTCGACGCTAGCAGTTTGGCAAGTCAATTTTCGAATTAAAATCAATTCCTTTGTTGAGAAAATTTAAAATGCGCATGAAACAACATGGACATTTTCTATGTCAGAGACTGAGCGTCAAATGGGCCTATGCTAAATCACACTAGCACAACTGAAACCAACCCCTGGGTGTGCAATGAAGACTTAACTGTGGGGGTCCTAAGAAAGACTAGGGGTTGAACCCCCAAACTCTTCCCCCGACAATTCCCATGGTGCACCCTGTCTCTCTCGATATATACCTCTGGCACGTTTACTACTCAATCATCAATGTAATGACTCTCTGCACGAAACAAGACCACCAAGTGGGTAGGTTCTCGACTTTAGAAGCCACCTAGCGAATGCAAATGCAAATATAAAATATATTAATTTTTTATTACACAACTGGTCCTTTCCGGCCACTGTACCGCCGGAAATATTTTTAAATTTTTATCGCCTTAAATAAATGTTCGACGCAGTGGTCGTGGATAAGTCCAAACTGTGCTTGGTTTACAAGTGGAACTTTAGAAATTTGGAGTTTACGATTTCAGTACTTTGTAGAATAAATCCTACTTTAAAATGAAATGGCAAACGAAATGGGGAGCAATTTTATGTGGACCGACTTTGCATCGTAGATAAGGGGGACTCTGTATACAGTGGCGTCACTAGGGCTGGTGTCACCCGGTGCGGTAGGCCTGAGTCATGGTGTCACCCTTAACAAAACTGATGACCTTTTTAAGGAATTCGTCTCCCAAAAAAGTGATGACCTTTTTTAGGAATTCGTCTCCCCCAAAAAACTGATGACCTTTTTTTAGGAATTCGTCTCCCCAAAAAAAGTGATGACCTTTTTTTAGGAATTCCTCATCTTCCAAAAATTTCATCATTTTCTCATGTTGGGTACGTGTCACCCCCTCTGAGGGTGTCACTCGGTGCGGTCCGCACCCCCCCGTGACGCCACTGTCTGTATATATGGTAATTAGTGGTCAGTCAAACGGACCAACATACCTAAATAGCATGACCAATTTTATGTGGGCTGAGTTTGCATCGTAGATAACAGGAACTACATAAATTTCAATGGCGAGACATTACTCCAGTCCGCGGGAACTCTAATTCCTCGGGAAGACTAAAACCACACCGGCCTTAGATGTATATAGGTCGATCGTCTTTGGGCTTCAGTTTCATTGTTCTATCTTCTACTTAATTTGGATTACGATTGACTCCAGAATCATGGGCTGCACGCAACACTCGGACGAACGTTGATTGCGGAATAGCACGACAGCCAAACGGCGAATTGGGGATGTATGCATTTAGCCACTCATTATAGGCTATAGCTCCTTTTATTATCCCATAAAAGCCTCTGCCTTTGCCAACTTCGGTGATGTGAGAGTCGTCAAGGACAGAAAGTAAATCAATAAGCGAACACGGATAATTAGATAGACGAGTCAGTACTGGCAAACTCCAACAGACACGCTCATCCCGACGCTGCGCCAATTAAGGCGATTGATTGATTCCCATCACCTGATCCAAATCGTTCCATGGCTAGGGCTATGGAAATCGCTCCGTAGCGCTGTAGCTGATCCGCCCTTCTGGAATTACGACAGTTATTAGGTCGATCCTATTATTTGATCAAACCTCCACCTCTTGCCATCTCTTCTTTCACTCATAACTGAGAACATTTCTTTTACACAGATCTTATATCCTGATTCCATCTCCTCCCCATAGGCGTAATTTGTGGGGGTACGAGGGGTACCCGCACCCCCACTTTTTGGACTGGGGTACGTACGTTATCTCCACTTTTTGAACAATGCCAAACAATATTTTATTAGACTGTGCCTTCCCAGAGATGGCAGTCTCCGCCTGGCTTCGTGTATGTAAGAAATTGGTACCCCAACTTTTAGACCAAAGTTACGCCTCTGCTCCTCCCGTTGCCATACCTCATTCGCCGCTCCATTTCTGAGCGCCGTCAGCCGTTACAGCCCTAGCCGTCTGTCTGCCTGCCTGAACCTTTGGATCTGGACCTGATTTAGACCTTACCTGTCTATCGATTTTGGTTTGACTAAGCGACTGTGAAATAAGCTGGGTCTCGTGAATTGGCTTTTGGGCGGTTTAGAAATCCCGAGATTACGATAGGCCTACTAACTTACGTTCCTATACCGTCTTAGGCCTATGTTGGTTCGCCCCTTCATTTAACCACGCCTATGACACAGCGACTTTAAACAGACTAGGCCTACCACATTTGAAATTCGACTCCCGAAAATAGAAAAATATAATCGTTTAGACCTACGCAGTAGCGGCGATCTTGTCTGAGAGGTGGGGGGGGGGACAAAGTCGGCCGTGGTCTGGCTGATGACCATTTCTTAGGAAATAATCTCCCAAAAAACAAGTTTTTCTAACTTGTTCGCAAGTTCATCTCCAAAAAAAGTTGATGACTTTTTTTCGCATCCCAATTTCGTCTTACTTTCTCAGAATTTTCGGGGGACACTTCTGCCTAAAATTTGAATTTTTACCTCATCTCGTAAAAAAGGCGGTGAAAACCCTCACACACAATTACATTTCATGGCCTTTTGTTTAGCGTTTCTTCAAAATTTGGGGGAACAAATGTATGGCGTGCCCCCCTCGATCGCCGCCCATGGACCTGTTATGTAGACACAATCCTTTAATTAAAAAATACTACCAGTCAGACTCGAACAGTATGTAGGCCCTACGGTACCAATCTCGTGCAAAAACTTTAAGTAACATAAGCAAACGTTTCTGATTTGTTTGAAATGTCGGGTCTGAGCATAATATGCTTAAGCCTATCTAGGCCTTCGCAGGGCAGGCGAGACTTCTAAAGTGATTAGTTGTTATTGCGTATCTCTGTAAACAGCCACGTTCCGTTTGAAACGTTCGAACTACAAGTTGACAATAACGAATAACGGCCTTGGTTCACTTAAGTAGCGAAAATCTTCTGAGCTTCGTTGACAGGTGCATTAGCGCGGAAACGTTCCTTAAATTCCTGTGTGATCTCATCGCAACCCGTTGAATGTACAAGAGGAATATTAATTTGACACTCTGACTCAACTTTGACCTCTGACGCGGCGCCATTACGTTTACTTAATGTCGCCCCCAAAAATTTGCGATCAGAAGAAAACTTCTTTGTTGTACATAATTGTAAATTGTACACTTTTTTATATAGCGACTGTATAGCCTCACCCTGTTCATTTTTCAAAAAGCAGTTTTTAGAAGCAAAATTACGCATACATGAAAGGTTATTATATCTTGAAAAAAATACATTCTCGACTAAAACGTATAGAAACGTTGTTATTTGAGAGAGGTTTGTAATAAATATAACAATATCATTTGTAATTTATCGACAATGCTTTTGTTTAACTTCAATCGAAAGCTCGGAACGGTTGTTGAAATCACTCAAAAACTGTCTTACTTACTTAAAAGTGAGTCGGAATAAATTAATGGAGTGGCCAATGAACGACTACCACTGACGTGCTAATGAATATTTAACACATACATTAACGGGGTAACAATAAGACTCACCGGAAAAAGCTCATCGTTTTGTACGCGTTTTAGGTAATTATTTTACTTTTACATTACATCATTTAGTTTTATAAATCTGTGTTCAGTGTATTACTTAACTAAAATTTATCGGATTCACTGTATTGTTTTATTATGAAATAAATTACCATCTTAGTAGTTCATTCTGTAAGAGTGCCGTAGACCCACCCTGTCGGAAGTATTATCGACAGTGTGCAATAGACTGAGATTCGTAGTTTCATGATACTTTTAAAGGTAGACTATAATAGTTACTTTATCTTTGTTATTATTATCGTTAAAATTCTGATGCTAGTATTTTCATGGTCGTCCATTTGATATCACCTTGGCAGTACATCCAGACAGTACGGAAATTGTTTATTCTTATACGTTTGAACAAAGAAACTTAAACTTACTTTCTTAAGCATTGCCATCAGCCTTAGCAAATGATTGCCTGTCTGCCTGGCAGAATTTAAATAAGTTATTGTTTGACAGTTTTAAAGCTATGATGTTGTTATGAAGTTCATTGGCTAATGTTTTAGACAAAACTAAAAGATGTCGAAAGCCAAGTCAAAGACCATAAAGAAGCGTGCCCAGAGGGCAACGTCGAATGTCTTCGCTATGTTCGACCAGGCGCAGATACAGGAGTTCAAAGAGACCTTCAACTTGATTGACCAGAACCATGATGGTTTCATTGATAAGGAGGACCTGCACGATATGCTGGCCTCATTGGGTAAAGAATGTTCATTTAACTTGATGCATAGGCGCCCACTCCTTGGGTGCCCAGAGAGAAAGTTCAGGGGGTGTGTGGCACTCAGAAGAATTCTGACCTTAAATAAAATTTTTTGCACATAAGTAATCTGACAACTTGAGAAGTACAGCTGCAACACAAATACCCAACATGCACAATCTTACAGTCACAACCAGTACACAAATTATTTAATTATTTATTATTTAAAATAATAAATAAATAATAAAACTGGTATGTCCGAACGTCACCGATTTCCAATACTTTCTCTAACCTCGTAACCCTTGACAAGAACAATTTTCTTTCTCTGAAAATCTGCTAAAACTCACCTACTTATAAGGATAAGGGGAGGGGAGGGTGGGAAAAGGGGTAGGGGAAGGGAGGGAGGGAGGACCCATGCTCCCAGAGACAATTTAAGTGAAAGTCGAAGCCTATGACTTGATGAATTTTTTATTATGTAATTAAGTGATGTTAGTAGTGACAACTGTTTTGGTAAGGAAACCCTTTCAGACTAGTCGAAAAGATGGATGATCAGCATAGGATTTGTAGACCCATGACTATTATGCTATGTGCAATACCTAAAAGACTAGGTGCAATCCAGTTATCGTTGTGTGGCACTACTGCTATTTCGGTTGTTTTAGTTCTCTGTGTTAGTATTCAGTGGCCAGTTGCATTTTGTCCTATTAAATGTTCATCTTTTTACAACATGCCTTCTTTGTTCTCAAATTTCAATTTATTTTTTGAGCATTCATTTTGTTTTCTTGAGATATTTTGTGTGCTCTTGCCAGGCACTTTTTTGTACTTTGTCTTTCCGTGTACATTTTTTCGGCTATTGCTCCAAACGATTGTTGTCATCGTAATTTACCGTTGGGCTGTTCTCCTGTAACAGGTAAGATGCCAACTGACCAGTATCTGGAAGCTATGATGGCTGAAGCTCCAGGTCCGATCAACTTCACAATGTTTCTGACAATGTTTGGGGAGAAACTGAACGGAACAGATCCGGAGGATGTCATAAAGAATGCGTTTGCCTGTTTTGATGAGGAGAATAAAGGTGATCATGATTAATTAGTTACTTCTTTGGCACCGGTATCTAATGCATAAGGCATCAACTGTTGGCACATCAGTATCGAGGTGTACTTGGGTCAATACCCGGAAAGCCAGTACATAGGAACAGGCTATTTATAGATATGCTAACTGGAAATTTACTTATTCATCACCTATCTGTCTTAACATGTTTATAAGACATTATTTATTGGTAAGATTGTTTGAAATATGTTGTGGTATTATGTAACCAAGTGTGTAGCGCAGGCATGGGCAACTTCTTTTAACAAAGATTTTAAGGGCAGCTCAGGGGCTGTATGCCAATCACGGGTTAATTTTTGCAGATTTATTTTCCACAGAAAATTAGACAATATTACTTTTATTCAAACTAAATATTGCCGAATAACCGTTACAGTTAAACTTTAAGTTTAGAGTAAATGAAGATAACTTTTATGATGAAAACATATTATCCTATTACCTACAGTCCTACCATACAATACAAGACAAAATATGTTTTAAGTTTCTTGAGTTTTAAAAAGACAAAACTGTTAGCCTGTACAATGTATCGATTTGCTTGGTGTGCTATATTTAATGATTAATGTGAGATTTGACGCTGCTTCTCATGACACAAATCCGGAATGTGTGCTCTTAAGCTTGAAGTGGCAATTCGAAGTTCATTGGAAAAATTGTAATCTGTTAGTCTGCATCTGTTTTTACATTTAGTTAGTTTCTTCTTTGAGAAAGAACTGTTCACAAATATAGGTGCTTGGAAACAGTGCAACCATTTTCAGGGCTTGAAATTTGAAATAATCATGTGTCCACACCCAGCATTCACTGTTTACTTTCCTTTTCTTGGCAGCTGAATTTGTTTTTAAAATTATTAATTCTAAAAACACCTTTATTATCATTCACTACACGCATTTATGCGTTATTTATGCGTTAAAAAAATTTCAGGCGGTACAGTGGCCGGATTGGATCAGTTGTGTAATAAAAAAAATATATTTTATATTTGCATTCGCTAGGTGGCTTCTAAAGTTGAGAATCTACCCACTTGGTGGTCTTGTTTCATGCAGAGTCATTACATTGATGATTGAGTAGTAGACTTGTTGATAAACTAGAGGCCAGATTCTTAATCAATAAGAAACAGATGTTTTAATGTCGACCAAGTACAGAAATCCAGACATTGATGTAGGGCTGGATAAAACGTTCCCAAGTGCCTGGTACAGTGCTAACATAAAAGACATGTCAAGGGCCAATCCAAAGGTCCCCAGGGGCCAGACCCAGCCTGCGGGGCATCTTATCATCACAAGTTGAGTTCAGATGTAGACCGAACCCATGTTTTTGTTCTTGCACTTTGACCCAGGAGCATACAATATTGAAGACTGATAGGGGCTTGTCACGAATGAGTAATTACCATACCTAAAATTATTTCTGGCTGCTCTTATCGTTAAACATTTGTGTTAGAGCTATCTACCATTAACTTTAACTGGTGGAAATCTGACAGCAATTTTGTTCTAGCTCTAACCGATTTTTGGTTTTGGTCAGCAGTTGAAACTGTTGTTACATAATACATATGTTTAAATATTTCTAAGTTATTGAAGAGTTTCTGCTCATGTTGTTCAATCATTACTCCTGTTTTAAAAAGATCAGATGGGTAACATTGTGTAACATGACTACTCAATTTCGTGTGTGTTTGCCTGATATCTACTAACTGTTTCATTCTCTTCATTCTGAGATTAACTGCTTGTTTTCTAAGATTTGTACCTTTCATTCTATTGATGTTACTTTTAATGAAATAATACTAGCCAAACGTTAATTTCTACTGTACTACTGCTAACTTATTACTGATATTTACTGTGTAAATGCTAATGATGTAGTGACATGACACGGTGGTCTAATCAGTAGAACTTATGGTCTGTAATCAAGCAATTGTGGGTATGAGCCTCCTGAGTAGACTCAGTGTCATGATGCGGACGGACAAGTTATGTTTTCTCACCAAGAAGTATAATTTGTTGACGGTATAGGCTGGGAAGTTATTGGCATGTCCTGCAATGCACTCACCCCCTATTCCTGGACCTTGGGATTGCATCCATTGCTGAATAGCAGGAAGTTAGTGCCTCGACTGTGTTGCACATGGAGCTCTGCTTTCTGCTAATGCTAAGTGATTACTGAATCATTACTTAATCCTTTAACGATGAGAGGGATTAGCTTTCCATGCGTTTTAAAGAATCATTGTCATTGTTTTGAATATAGGTTTCTTAAACGATGAGCTGTTAAGAGAACTTCTAACCACAATGGGTGATCGATTTACAGAAGAAGAGGTAAGACCAGAGTGAAAGAAAAGCGATTACTTTTAATAAGCATTTTCTATTTATTATTGACCATCGTGGAGATGGAAAGCTGTAATGACGATGACTGAGGCAGTGTGTAACTGTGCAAGTATGTGTATGACTGAGTGAGTGGTTCTGTTGTAAGGACCAGACGGTGCTATAAAAGATCCTATGGTTGCATTACATGTAATCACATTGCATTAGTTAATTATCGTTAAAGGTTGAAAGCATTGTATAGGTCACACATGTCTATCTTGCAATCCCAAAGTTGCGATGTGGATGTTTTTTGCCACCAGTCATCTATTTCATGTTAATGCACATGTTTTCACCAGTTTTTCACGTTGCATAATGCACGTTTGTTTGGCACCTGTTGTCTGTGTCACGTATATGCACTTTGTTCGGCGCCAGTGGGCCCTGCCACAGAATGCAGATACAATTCTCCTAAATTTATCTGTGCCACGCAAAAGTTGTTTCCAAGGGACAGTGTGGTACTACAGAGGAAAATGATTATGATGGTTGTCATAGGACAATGGAGTTGCTGTAGTAAATTGTCACGCTTGTACATACTATGCAATGAACATTTTGGACACATGTGCAGAATGAATGATAGAACAGTTCGAAGTGGAAGCAGGATAGGATAGATTGGAAGAGTTCAGTTTGCAGTCTTGAGTGAAAGGGTTCAGGAGAGCGAGCAGAGAATGTCATCAACCCATTATTCTCAGCAACGTGTTCGTGTTCTGTGCTCAGCAATTCCAAACAACGCATTTCTGATTGCTCTGTCATTCATTCTGCACATGTTTCCAACATGGTGATTGCATAGTATGTACATGTGTGACCAGGAACATAGCAGGACTTAAATTCAAGAGGAGGCAACTGGGGTTTGGGGAGGGGGTACTTGAGGGTGCGAGGGCATAGCCCATAGAAAATTTTTGAAATCCAAAAAGCTACAGGAGGCAACTGCCTCATTTTGCCTCATGGCGGCTATGCCTTTGTGTGTGACAATTTACTATATAGCAACTTTAAAGTACATACAGCTATAATGCTATTGTAAAAATTTATATGGACCGTCAGTAGCAAGCTGCTTCTAGGGTGCTTTACAATGTAATCATCAGAGCAAGTGTTAAGATTTACTTAGTCAATACACTTCTAAGTGTTTTTTAGCACGAAGACTTTTGGCCTCCTGAATAAATGCAGGACAACTGTTACAGGCAAGCAGGCCAGTGACCTGAAAGGGTCGATCACCCATTTTACTCTTAGTCATTAGCATGAATGCATAATGGCTGTGAGATTTCTAAAGATGTCGATATGAATTACTTAACAGGTGGATGAAATGTACCGTGAGGCTCCCATCAAGAACGGTAACTTTGACTACGTTGAATTCACGAGAATACTGAAGCATGGAAAGAAAGACCAGGACTAGGACTAACTATCAGGACTAGGACTAGCTCGTGGCACACTGGTGATGTGCACGTCCAATCAGGAGATACTTTTAACCAGAACGATTTTCCAAAATAACTTCTGCATTAGTTTGATTCCATTATTGCTTGATAATTGTCTTGCTAGTGTTGTCTAAACTGTTGGTGATAGGAAACAAGATGAACCATTTTAATGGTGAGTTTATTATGTAGGCCTGCTGGTCGTAGTACAATTCCGTCATTGAGTGACAGAAATCTATTGAGTGTATTGCTAACTTTTGTTCAGAAATACTATTTTTGATGATTTGAATTTACTTTCTGGAAAATGTTGTGTTGGCAGCAGCCCGACTGTATCTTTTTTCTTGTTAACATTAATAGCTTTTTCTCTGTATTGTATCATAAAAACAATAGACCAGGGTGAATGAAGCTTGTAGTTGGAATCCCACAGGGGATTGAATCAGCCCAGTGAGGGGGAAGTTTGCCTTTCCTTGTAAAAGTCGTACCCTGCAGCAGTGATTTTTCAGTAAAACAATGTTGTTCATTATTAGTAAAGTGAATTTCATTCCATAATGATATTTTGAAGATTATTTTCTGCCTGGTAATAAACACTATTCATATTCGCTTGGCTTATTACATGTAATTGGTTGCTGACATGGTTGAAACTGATTGCGTAAAATTGAAGTCGCCAGTTCTTCGGAGTAAAGAATGCCACTTGTGGTTGTCGTCATGGTACTAATCGTCTTGTGTGAAATGCAGAGTAATGAATAAAGCATGAATTGAATGTTTGTGGCATGATGTCATTTCTTTCTAACTTTAAGACATCCACTTACTCACTTTATACCTGCTGGTAGTTCTGATATGAATTTTAAACCAAACTTGGCGATGAATAACTCACCATTTTGTTTTTGCCTCTGAGTAAGCCCATTCCAGCAAATTAGCTTTAGACTGAGAGTGGAGATTGCAATAATACAATAGGATAGCTACAGGTACATTCATTCAGCCCATAATGTTCCCAGAATATGCCACGAGTATTGTATTGTATTGTATCTAAACATTTATAAAGCGCCTCTCACAGTATTCGCTAATCAGAGGCGCTCCCAGTGCGAAAGACCCAGTGAATAGAAAGAGGTTTTAAGACAGCGGAACGAGGCACTTGGGCCACCAACTAATAATAGTGACCAGCAATTGTGGCTGTCAGGGTTTAAACTAGCAACTCATGTAATTGTAAATGGATGAAGAATGAAAGAACTTTGAGAACTATATTTTGTAATACACATATGTTGGGCTTTCATTGAGGGCACACTATTAAAATGTTTTTCTTACTGTGGAAGGAATGCCTCAAACCCATTTAACTGAATCTGTTGTCCAACATGTAGATTATAGGCTGTTATAATTGTTTCGATAAGCTTTTGTTTGGGTCCAGACCATTTTCCGCAAGGTTTGCCCACTGAATGTTGAAGTAAAACACATGAATGACAGTAAGTACTGTTTAAGTGAAAGTGGGAGAAACGACAGGAGTAGTCTAGAATGAAGCACAAATTGAGGAAGCCACGTGGAAATTCAAATTTAATCGAAGAACTTCTGTGGCACCACTGTCGTAATGCTCGAAGCATCCATCAATGGTCACTGCTAGGCAATATGTATTGTACAAGCGAGGGTGAGTTCAGTCGAAAGCCAAGAAGAGCAACCGAGAAAACATGGAAACAGCCTATGGAGGAAATGCGTGCAGAAACGGATGAGTTTGAAACGAATTAAATGGTTGTATCTATATTATGCCTACCACATAATTCCGTTTTAATTTTCAAAGCATTGTAAAGGTCTTGCGTCTTTAAGATATAACCTGACGGGTTTTAAGTTGTTCAGAAGAATGTGTAGTCTGTGTTAGTAGGGCTGTAGTCGAGGGTATACGCGGGTATACAGCGTATACTCGCCTCTAGAGGCCGTATACTCACCTCACAAAATATTTATATTTGTTTATATCAAAATACTGTAGCGTAAACTCACAAATTACTGTAGCGTATACTCACCTCTAATTTGTTTCGGAAAACTAACCGCTAGCGTATACTCACCTTTAATTTTACCACTACAGCCCTGTGTGTTAGAACCAGTGCAAGTTAACCTGCAATTCTTAATAGCCCATCTGTCCTAGCTGTCTCTTAAAAGCTGCGATAGTATCCACTGAGACAGTGTTATCATCCAAGAGAATAAGAAAAACTGTCTTATAGTCTAGCCATGGGTGTGAACTTCAATGTGAAGTGTTCGCAGCTTGATTTTTCTTAGCCTCAGCATATGAGGGCAGGTGGCCAGTCCTCTCCCTCGCCATCTCATCTTCCCACTGATGGTGTGTGGTCAATGTATTAATTAGAGATCAGATGGCTAGGGGGCGTAGGTGGAACAGAAATCTCAACACAAAAATACCGAAACCATTCCACAAGTCCACAACTCTCTTGCACTGATGAATTTCTGCCATAATGTTCCTTCAGTTTGTTTAATAATTTATACCTATGTCCTTGAGTCATCTAATTCAAAGAACCTCTCCCACTACACTGCCTTATTTCCAGTGGTAATCTTGTAGGCTTCAATTATATTTCTTCTGCTCCTCTTCTAATGTTGTTAGTCCACAGCTTTTCAACCTTTCTTCATAGCTCAAATCCTTGCAACCCCTAGTCATTTTTGTAGCTCTTCTCTGCACTTTCTCTGTTCAATGCCATGCTTCCTGTATGGATTCCACACTTGGATGCAGTATTCTACCTGTGACCTAACCAGCGATTTGTTCAGCCTCAGTATTTTATCCTTGTCTTTACTGACTATTGTCCTTCTAACCACACCTAAGGTTGAGTTAGCCTTCTTTAATGCTTTAACATATTGCCTTGAAAGTTCAGCACTCTTTTGCATAATCACTCCCAAATCCCTTTCTTCCTCGATCACTTTCATCCCTTACCCCGGTTCATGTGAAAACTGTTTCTCTTTCCCATATGCATCACTGAGCACTTTCACAAATTAAGGAGCATGCTTCAGTACTTTGAGCTACGATGTGTAAGTTATATCTGCGTTTGACGAAGACATTCGGTGTCTAATTAGCGAGAATACTGCGTGACATGGCCCGAACATAGCGCTAAATGAAGGTGGTGATAGCCATCTATCGACTGGTTTCATATTAGTTTCCCAGTGACTAAAATGGAAACTCGTCAAGTGACGCTAATGGCTGGCCGACAGGATGCTTATCCGACGTCACTGTGTCCTTCAGCTGTGCACGCGTGTTGTTTACATTCGACGTACAAGCTGTTTGGTGGAAGGGAAGATGCAAACTTTTATCCGCTTGTGACAGTCGGTCTGCTTCGTACTCCGTTGTCAGATCTTTGCACCAGATTCCAGATAATTTATTTAATCCCGGTGGTGGATCCGACTTCGGCAGAATTTCTTGACTGTTTGGAAGCGTATTTGATCTTTCGGCTTTGTTTACTGCGTATCAGCTGACCTGCACTGAAAAAAGGGACCAGCTGTGGTTTGTACGACAAACAACACACATTCATTGACGTTTTTTAAATTTAACCGTAAAGGACGAAGCTTTTTAAATGTGCCCAATTCTTGATTCGACTTAACCGACCATTTTGTTTTCTTAAACGAGATGGCGATAGATTTATGCCGTAGATCGGGGTTCAGTCCTTTGTTCTGTTCAGCGGCGCATATTTTTCTGCGCTTGCCCGTTACGCTGGGTTTATGACGACGTTCGATTCCCTCATCTCGAGCAGATGTGTGGATGTGCCTGGACGAAGTAGTTGGAAGATTTTATGGGCCGACCTTATGACTTTGATATCAGGAACAGTACACAGGCTTAGCGCTATTGTTCTTGGATGAACGATAAAGGAGTTCGCTACGGTTTTACGCAGTTCATTTCCTGCGGAAAAATTGGACTCTGAAACCGAGTTTTCCAAGACTTTGGTCGTATTTGCGTCACCAATTTAGCGATGCAGTCTTAAGATTATCGGTCAGGTATGCTTTGAAGGAAGAGAATGAGCTTTTTTGCCAAGAATTGCAGGGTTCAACTCGATTAACAAAGGATTGTCCAGAACCAGAACAGTAAGAAACGAGAAACTAAGGTTGAATTAATTGATTGACACTTTGCCGTCATGTGAGCCCAGTTGGATGAGTGCATTGCCAATTGGTTCCTGGAAATTGGAGTTGTTTAGTTGAGAGGAGGTTTAGCAAGACTTGGTTTCAGTACACTTTTAAAACCATGTTGTCATTGTTGCTTTGATGATCAGTTGCAGTTACTGTTGGCCAGTTGCAATGACTGCAGTGTACATTACTGTAACATGCATTATTTAAAAAATAAAAGCTTTTGAATGGTTCTTCAAATATCCTATATGAGTGCTTTGGTACTTACTAGTTTAAACTTTGTTTCCAAATATTTGATTAAGTGATGCTAGAATACGAATTTTCAAATCGTTGTGTTAATGGATGAAGATGAACTCCATCACATTAGCCAAAACATTAGCTTACATTTCTTAATAGTTTTTGTTAAACACTTTATTGGCAGCATAGGTATCCAGTCACTCATAATTGTCTCATATTTTGATTTTAGCCAGCGTGAACGTCTGCAAACACATAGCCAAATTTTGCCTTTGAATTCTTTGATCAAAGGACAGTATTTTGTGATGGGTGGTGCCGTCAGTGCTGGCCAGGACAATTCAGAGCTCGTCAACAACTTGGTTGACGCAGACTACATCAAGACTCCCATAGTCGAGAAGGTTTTCCGTGCAGTGGATCGTGGCGACTACTACCTTCCTGAACACCGTGACAGCGCTTACAAGGATTTAGCCTGGAAACATGGCAACATACATTTATCGGCGCCATGCATCTATGCAGAGGTACTGGAATCGCTCAAGATTGGACCTGGAATGAGCTTCTTGAACCTAGGAAGTGGAACTGGATACCTGAGCACGATGGTTGGATTGATCTTAGGTGAGGGTAGAGCAGTGTTGGTGGATTTTGTCATGATAAGTGATGCCCTTTGTAGTTGCTTGGGCTTTGACTGATTCTGTCACAAAGCACTTTATGCCCTTTGTAGTCTCTTGGGCTTTGACTTGTTATGTTATACAGCACGTTATGCCCTTTCTAGTCTCTTGGGCTTTAACTGGTTATGTCACAAAGCACTTTATGCTCTTTGCAGTCTCTTGGGCTTTGACTGGTTATGTCACAAAGCACTTTGCGTCCTTTGTAGTCTCTTAAGCTTTGACTGGTTATGTCGCAAAGCACATTATGTCCTTTGTAGTCTCTTGTGTTTGACTGGTTATGTCACCAAGCACTGTGTCCTTTGTGGTCTTTTGGACTTTGACTGGTTACGCTACAAAATACTTTATGCCCTTTGTTGTCACTTGAGCTTTGACTTATTATGTCACAAAGCACTTTATGCCCTTTGTAGTCTCTTGGGCTTTGACTTGTTATGTCAAAAAGCACTCTATGCTCTTTGCAGTCTCTTGGGCTTTGACTGGTTATGTCACAAAGCACTTTATGTCCTTTGTAGTGTCTTAGGCTTTGACTGGTTATGTCGCAAAGCACATTATGCCCTTTGTAGTCTCTTGGGTTTGACTGGTTATGTCACAAAGCACTGTGTCCTTTGTGGTCTTTTGGACTTTGACTGGTTACATTACAAAATACTTTATGCCCTTTGTTGTCACTTGGGCTTTGACTTATTATGTCACAAAGCACTTTATTCCCTTTGTCGTCTCTTGGGCTTTGACTGGTAATGTCACAAAGCACTTTGTGCCCTTTGTAGTCTCTTGGGCTTTGACTGGTTATGTCACAAAGCACTGCGATTATGAAAGAGGGTTACTTTTCACACAGTCTTCCTCAATTCTACAGCAATCTCTGCAAATCCTCCACTGCTCGGTAATCAGTAAGCTGTAATTTAACCCGAGATGCTTAATAGCCCATCCTTCCTAGCTTCCTCTTGAAAGCTGTGATAGTGTCTGGACACTGAGACAGCACTTTCATCCAGACCATTCCACAAGTCTACAACTCTTGCTGTGAAGAATTTCTGCCCTAATGTTCCTTTTGGCTCCTTAAATAATTTATACCTTATTTTAAATATGTGTTTAATTATCCTTACAATGTTACGCTTTTGTGCTTGTTAGTAAGTAAGTAGCATTTATTTGCATCAGACAAGCGCGCATGGATTACATGTATACATTGGTTACATACATTTGGAAAATAAACTATGACAGGAGCAGGTTATAAAGTCACGCATGCACAACTAAATATAATTAAAGATACATCAATTAACAGAGCTGCTTTTAAACAATTTAGATTTAGCAAGAGGCAGCATCAAAGGATGTCCTCACAAAGAAGTGGCTAGAGCTGATGAATGCAGTGTCCAAAGAACTGCCATTTCTGGAAGAGCTTCCTGTCTGCTCGAGCAATCAACTCTTCTGCAGTACGGATCTTCTCACATATTTCCCAACTGCAAGCCTTTTTTGTCGCGTGCAAATAAAGGCTTTGTAGTTATTTGATTGCTTTCAGGTCCTTACGGCGTCAACCATGGAGTTGAGTTTCATCAGGATGTGATTGACTATGCTCGAGCGGCCTTGTATCGCTTCCTCAAGACGTGCGACTCGTTCGACGAGTTTGAGTTCTGTGAGCCACAGTTCGTTCGAGGCAATTGTCTGCTGCTCAGCTCCAACTGTCGCCTCTATGATCGACTCTACTGTGGCGCCTCCTGTCCACCGGAGCACGAAAACTACATGAAGAATCTGATCAAGGTCGGAGGCATCCTGGTAATGCCACTCAATGATCAGGTCAGTCAGAACTATTCGAGTTTGATCTAATCCTTAATGATCAAGATAGTCAGAACTAATCTTACCGTCAATAATATGATCTGAGACGATTAAGCTCATTGATGCTTATCTCTAATGGTCAGGTTGCCAGCAGTTTAATGACATCTTATGGCATCAAAGACTGTTGACGTCGATAGAAAAAATTTCTTTGGGTTTCTAGCGTAGAATAGAAAGCAAGTTAGTGATAGTTAAATTAGTAGTAATCAAATCTAATAGGACTATTCTAATCTTATCGTATGTTATCAGGTGAGTCATTGCTAAACTTATCAAATCAGGGATTAGGTAAGCCAGTACCTATTTAATTTAATAATTATAATCATCAATCACTACTAATCCAATTCTCAAAACCAGATCCTCAATACTATTCTATGCTCAAAGGTATTCTTATCAGACCCTCAGTGTTAAGGCCAAACAGTTCCAATTTTATCGAACCAAATCTAATCAAATCCATCAAGCATTATGCAACAGCCCGACTTGGACCAAATGATGGATGAGGCCGACGGCAGACTCTTACAGGTGTTTATACGTAACCCCAGCCACATTCTTCGCTCTCTATTTCTAGATATTGTACCTATAGGACCCATGGCCTACGCCATAGATCATAGGCGTAGCTACATGGAGGCAAGAGGAGGCATTTGCCTCCTCTTGGTTTTGCGAATTTTAAAATTCTCCCATGTGTTTTCTGAAGTAGACCCCAGGAGAGGTGGATTTTGCCTCCTCTTGATTTGTGTCGAAGAAAGTCCTGGAATGTGTTAATGACTAAAAAAAAAGGTCATCAACTTTTTTCGTGACGAAATTTACTTTTTTTCGTGACGAAATTGTCGAAATTGTAGAAATTCTTAGAGCAAAATTCTGAAATTCTCAGAAGTTTTTTCGGACGCTGAAAAATTTCCGTCTGACCTCTGAAACAAAATCGCCGCCACTGCATAAAAGTTTAGACAAGCAGTAGTTGCCTCCTCTTGAATTGAAGTCTGGCTACGCCCCTGCCCTAGATCTCATGATTTTGAACTTCCGTGCAAGGACAATCGCTACTTTAGAGTTTTGTTCCAACATGTTCCAGGAACTAAATAGTATTCTACCTTTTGTAGACTTTTAGACTAATCTAGACTAGTGTTTTTTTTACTGTAGCATACTCTTTCTGTAAGAAGTTGCGGTTTGTCAACTTTGATTCATAATAAAGGAAATTATATATACTACTAGTGTATTTTCCCGTCATAATTATGATGGCAGTATATAGTGTTAGAGTATTAACCCGTCATATTATGACATCATATTATAGGCCTATATGTGTCGTCAAGACCGCCGTCGTCAAGAGCGCCGTCGTCAAGACGTCAGTACTCACATCACAAGCGGTTTCACAATAGAACAGAAGCCGTTGGTGACGTAGCGTCCTACGACGGACAAATTTACATATAAGGAAACTATATATATATAGATAGTAATTAAATTGGTCTTTCGTTTTGCATGTGTTTCAGCTGTTGCAGGTAACACGCACTTCAGAGACGAGTTGGGACGTGAAGAACATTCTGCCTGTTTCATTCGCGGGATTGATTCCTGTCTTGAGAGAAGGACCGATCGAAATGATCGAACTACGTCAGTCTTTTGTTACTTGCTAATTACGCCCGCACTAAATTATGTATGTATGTATCTATACATGTATAATTGCATACCGGTACATATAACAGCGACTGCTGGAGGTGGTGAAGAGAAGGAAGCTGAAATACTTCAGGCACATGACAAGAGCGAACAATCTATCGGCATTTATATGTCAAGGCTATGTGAATGGAAAAAGGGCCCGGGGAAGGCCGAGAAGACGCTGGATGGACGATGTAGAGGAGTGGACGGGGCTGCAGTTGGCGGACTGCGTAAGGAGAGCAAGGGACAGAGAGGGTTGGAGAAAACTGACGTCGTTGGCTCTGGTCTCCGATCCGCAGCAATGAGGATGGTCACGATGACGATGACATATATATATGTATTTATGTGCGTAAAAAGATATATTCATTCATTTAATTCATTTTGATAATTTATGTAGCGCCTCTTCAAGAAACCTACTCAGAGGTGCTCCCAGTCCAACCACGTGTAATGCAACCTATTACCGGTAACCCAATATGTGTTAGAAGAGCAGTCCGTTGAACCAACCCTCATGTAGCCATGGGTATGAAGTGTTAGCAACTGTATTTTCTTAGCATTGGCATTTGAGGATGGATGGCCAGTCCTCCCCATCTCATCTTCCAATCAACAATGTGCAGTCAGTGTACTCATTATAGCCGAGTTGGCTGGAGAAGCACAGGTGGAGCAGAAATCCTGAACCAAATTCCCGACCTCTCGGTTGACATTCTAGAGTGCTAACCGCTACACTTTCGAGCATCCCCTGTTAGAACTTTTGTAAAATCAATACACCTATTCAGTCTTCTTGTCGCCTAGATGACATGCATCAGATGTGCTCAGCTGCCTGAATAAGGACAACAGTTCATGACTCATAATGCATAGTTGCAGCTGCAAGCTGGCTTTAAGCCTCGAAGAGGCAGTACAGTTCCAAAGCAGGTGAACTTAATACACAGCTGCACATTTCTCCACTTTCCACACCTAGTACCAGCTGTAGCCAAGATAAATTATGGTACGTGTGCCCTTGCTGTTATAGTCAGCCTACTTGGCAGGAGCTTAGCTGCTATCTCAGCCAAGGTGACTATAGCTGTGTATCCTTATGCCATGTTATCTGTGGCATGGCCACTTGCATCATGACACCTCACTAAACGATTCTAGTAGGTTGTGTATAGCAGTTTGCCCTAAAAGTCTATTGGTTAGCATGCTGGACTGTTGACCAAAAGTTGACCAAAAGTTCGAGACTTCATATCCCCATCAAGGTGGAAAGGTGTTTCTAGATTTCTGTGCCAATGGGCAGACTCGGCTATAAAATGAATACAGTGACCACGTACTGAAGGAGTGTATGCTAAGTGGCAAGGTGAGGATTGGCCCACCCTCATAATTAGAAAGTACAATAAAACGAAGTCGGTAACACTTGTTATGGCTGGCGTATAGTGGCTTTCAGAGTTGGCTTAACACATTGACCGCCACCTACGAGTTATCTCGTAGTAAAAATGCGTCATGTATGCGCCACCTACGAGTTAACTCGTAGTAAAATATATAGTGTTATAGGAGTGCTATAGGCAAACATTGGCGCGTGCCTAATAATTCTGCTAGAGTCGGGGTTGATACTAGATGTTTCTGTGTCGAAACGGATGAGGCGGGATGAGAAAAAAATACTGTTTCTTTTTTGGGGGTGGGGGTTGAATAACCTTAGATGCTAGTCAACGTATGTACAATCCATAGTGCTATAGGAGTGCTATAGGCAAACATTGGCGCATGCCTAATAATTCTGCTAGTCAGGGTTGATACCAGATGTTTCTGTGTCGAAACGGATGAGGCGGGATGAGAAAGAAATACTGTTTCTATTTGGGGGTGGGAGTTGAATAACCTTAGATGCTAGTCAACGTATGTACAATCCATAGTGCTATAGGAGTGCTATAGGCAAACATTGGCGCGTGCCTAATAATTCTGCTAGAGTCGGGGTTGATACTAGATGTTTCTGTGTCGAAACGGATGAGGCGGGATGAGAAAAAATACTATTTCTTTTTGGGGGAGGGGGTTGAATAACCTTAGATGCTAGTCAACGTATGTGTAATTGAAGTCAGCTGCAAGGCTAGATCCGAATGACATGTCTATTGATTCTCAGGACGCTGGTCCATCACGACAAAAGCCTCAGAATGAATGGATAAATCTTAGTCTTAGGGCGTTTGTTCTTCACAAAGCATCAGACGTGTCCAGATATATAGCGGACAACACTTCCTGGACTTTACTGTTGCATAACGTACTTGTCGAAGCCAGCACTGAATGTGTGTTGTTACAGGTGTGGAAGTCTACCACACTGAAGCTGAAATCTAAGAATAACACTGTTTCTTCAAAGAAACAATACTGCAAACATGTGACTTTTTATGTGTACATGTTGAAAATAGTTTAAAAAAATAAATATATTATATAAAAAATATAGTTAAAAAATAGATATATAAAAATATATTTTCCAGCTTTTCGGGATATTTTCGTGGCGTAGGGATAAAAAACGTGGTGGCGGTCAATGTGTTAAAGGACCTCTACTTCTTGATGTAGCGCTTATGAGATGTGGTAGCTATATCGTAGGTTGTCTTGTAACACACGGTGCAGGATTCAGTTGCCCTGAGACGAGATTTAACTTGGAATTGTAGCTTAGTCTGTATTTGCTCCTGAGCATCAGTTGAATCCGCCATATTTTATGAAAAATCGGACACGACTTGTAACTGCTATTGCAGAGTTACATAGGACCTGTTCACCAGAGAGTCTTCTGGTAGGTCTCTGTAGCTTCGAGATTGTACATACGAATAACTATTGACCAGTCCGACGTCGTTACACTATGAGCTGTGTTGATTGAGCTAACCAAATGTGGCTACCTACAGAACTACAATGAGTGCAAAGAAATGGTGATAGTCTCTGTTTGCATTGGATCTAATGATGCAGAATGCATGGCTCTTATAGTGGAAGACACCATCATACCAATAGCCACCACTGGATATTCTTTCTTTCGGGAGAGATGTCATCCGTGTGTACCTTCAGGAGAGAAGTCATCCGTTTGTACCTAATGCGACATGCTCAACCGGCTAAGATCAGGTGCCTAGGCAGACCACAACCATTGAATCCATTTTTCCTAGTGGAGACACAGAAGACCACTTCTTTGCTGATACTCATTGTGGCAAATCACAAGAAAGCGGTGCACAAAGTGTGATACTGGACTTCAAATGCTTTAATGAGTTTCTTGGCAATATGTGAGACTATTTCAGTGAATGTCATGACACTTCTTGAGTATCTAGCCAAAAACTTAATTAAATGACAAATAAATACTGGATTTTCTTTAGCAGCCGTGAAATATGTCGTGGGCTGTCTTCACTACTTGTGCACCACTTTGACACAACAATTTTGCTCGGAGGCATTTATAATAAATATTTTAAACCTTGTGTTCATGTTTGCATGTCAGGACGTATTGAAAAATGTTCGTATTGTTTAGAAAGAAAAAGTTGGTAGAGAATGGATTAAGGGAAGATTTCTTTAGCCAATTTTTCTTGTCTTGTGATTTATGTGCAGCCAGCCTCAAGGTGATGCCCCTGCAAGACATCTGCCGTATTGTGATCCGCCGTATCCTGCGTCGCAACATCCAGATCGAGCATCCGTACATCGACCGCAAGCATCCGCGCAAGCAGAAGGCTCCGGAGAGACAGCGCCGTATCAACCTCGTTCCCATGCCGACCGGTCTCATGATCATGCGCCAGTTTCCGGACTCGGACAGCGACACCGAGGAACCCCATCAGCTCGTGGACATGCGGAACCTGGAGGAGAGTGAGGAAATGCTGATTGACGAGGCAAGGGATCGCGTCTTTTCCAGTCTGTTCCTGCATCCACGCAGGGAAAGAGGACGAGAGGAGGAGGCAAGGAACCTGGGCGGTGGGGCCACGTCGCCACCGGAGGAAATGCTGGTCGACAACGGCTTCGTCGATGAAAGCGGAGAGGTGGATAGCGATGGGGTGTACCGCGGCGAGATGGACACCTCGAAGGATGGATCGGAGGGCGTCACTGAGGCCATTTCCATCCGCAACCGGAAGCGGAACTCCTCCTCGAATGGATTTTCTGCATCGTATTCATCTGGAGTGGGCACATGTGGATCCCTTGATGCCGAATCGGTTGGGCTAGAGTCTCAGTATAGCGGTCTCTTCCCAGACGAGGTGGACAACGCGGACTTCTGGAGGTCACAGTCAACTGAAACAAGTGAGGACACCGCCAACGGAAATAGCGACAACGATGACCAACCAAGACATGGCGCAATGACCAATGATGAACATGATGTGGCGCCCTCATATGGCGACGAGGAGAGGTCCAATTGCATCCCGATTTCGTCATTCGAAGCGTGGGCCACAAGCGGTGCTAACAGGAGCCCCTCACGCACCCCAAAACCTTCAAACAAGGCCGCCGAGGGCCAAGAGGATGAGGCCGATGAGGACAAGGAAGAAAAGGAGCCTGGCGCCAACTACCGGACATTTCTGCAGTTAAAGGTGGCAGCACTGCCAATTCCGCTTGCGCTCAAGAGCTTTCTGCTCTTCTACCGGAATTGAATGGCCAGCGTTTGGTGTCCTCGAGTGACGTACAAAACTGTTAGGGTCTTCGTGCAGCGAGACTTGCACTGGTGCACATTTCAGTTGATAGCAATAGGGTAGATTTCTTCTTGTCGTAGCACCCAATCGGTGTTCGCAGAGATACATTTCGAACCTTCACGCATTGATTTTGTCTCTCTGCACTTTATCTACTGACATTGCACTCTTGGAATTCTCATGTCTGTTCAAAGACTTGCATATAATTCCAGGATAGGTTAAATCTGTGGTATACACTTTGCCTAATGTTTACGGTAAATGTTTTGACGTGAACTTTTCGTGACAGTGCTGTGCCGAAAGAGGCGAGTGGTTTTCAAGCTTTTGTGTACGACTTTGTGATTGCATTGTTGGCAAAGTCTAAATTCTTAGTGTTGTGAAGTTTGATTTTGGTGTAAGCGCTGTTGTGAAGTCCGTAAAGGAGCATGTGCTTGCTTTCGTTTGAATTAATTTACGGCTGATTCGTTATCGGTTCTATCTTCTTCGTTGTCTGTTGTCAGCCTTTGGAGAGACTGTTCCTCAGTGTTGATGGTTGTTGGAAGCATTACCCTGAAAGGGAGAATATTGTGCCGTCATCTATATTTACAGTTATCTCATTTATTTGTTTTGCTTCAAAGTTGCTTGCTTTGAAATGTTTTAAGTGATAGCTGTCATAAAGCGGGTTCCTCAGCAAATCAAATGCTTAGGGGAACCTGCGTCTTTCAAGCCACTGTGTTAATCTGTGTTGAACAACTAGGAAGGTGGATCCCCAAGTTTCATTTTTGACTCATGGCTTCAAGTTCTTGTGAAATCTACACGAGTAAACAGTAGCAAAGTCTAATATTTAGTATTTGTTTAACATTTTAGTCCAGGATTAGTTTAGCATCTTGCAGTTTTAAAGCCTTTGGGAAGTCACCAGAGAGTCCTCCAGATACTCAGTTGCATACATATATATATTTAAAAGGTTTGTGACTTGTTTATATACGCACACACTAATTCTTTTTATTTTCACTGTTGATCAGTTCTCTTGCTTGCAAAACTGTTCTATTGAAAACTGTATTTCTATTGAAAACTGTATTTCCCACTCAACTTTATGTAAATCTGTCAGCCTTGTGCTTATGAATTTGTCAACAGATTTGTGACTGATGTAAAAGGTAAATATGTCTCTCTGCCTTGTTTATAAACCAGGTCTTTTATTTGCTCATACTAGTCTTCTGGAGAAACCTCTGATTTGACACAGCGCTCATGAATAGGTGGTTGCAGTGTGCTTCTCTCTAAACCAGCACTTCAGATATTTCAAGATTATGACAAAATTTCAAGATTATGACAAAACATAATTTGTTTGTAGATTCTGTGTTTTTGTAGTTGTTGGCAAAGAATACATCTGGAGTTCTAAACTTTGTTTTTGAGTATCTGTTGTTGATTACAGTAACTGTTTAAAGTTTGTTTAAAAAAAACAGTTTGTTGCTTTTGTCATTGTTGAAGTCAGAATGCATATGAAGACATTTTCTATAAAGTAATGTTTGCTGTAAAAAGATTTATGGAGTCCCAAATATTTATAAGCTGCATTCGTTCCATTCTAACATTTCTGGTCTGATTTCATGTTCTCGCCAAGGACATAAAATTTATTTATTAATATGTTATTATTTTTCAATGTTACTAATTGATTTATTGTATTATCTAATGAGAAATCGAAAGTATATGCAAACCACTGAACCAGATATGGAGAGATCTGTTTCTGTAAAAGAATTTTACAGTGGGACTGTTTTATTATATATAATATAATATGCAAACAATTTTTCTGAAGTACTGCTGTAAGAATAGTTTACCGCTAACAGTGTAATACTGTACTAATGTGATATCATAATGTAGAGCATAAAAGCAAACTTAAATCAAACAAAATTGAACTGTGTACTATTTTCAAGTGACAATACTTGATTAATCATAAAAGAGGATTTCAGTTTTCAACAGCTTAAATGTGTATTTCGAAGTGTATGGATTGTGTTAAACGGATTCTTGCAGCCGAACTGTTGCAAGCCTCTGCTGTGTGTTGTAGACTTAGTTGGTAGTTCTGTAACCAGTAGTGGAATAATATTTATGAAGTTAGCAGCAGAAACTGATTTCATCAGAATAAAAAAATGTTTCTGCTGCATGGTTTGTACATGCTGCATTACAATCACACAACTGTTTTTCTCTGTGTATGATTTTCTGTTGATTTTGTTCTGTGTGATTTTGGTTCATGAAGTCGTTCATTAAAAATGTACCAATGTTCTTTAAATGTTATCCTAATTCTGAATTGCTGAAACCGCTACTATACTGCCCATGGGGATATGCGTGTTTAACTTCTTTACATGCCTTTGTGCTTTCTTCTGTGCCAGATCGTCCCTCTGCATCTATGTGTTTTTTCACTTTGGGGTCATCCATAAAGGACGTCTGCAATGAGGGGGAGGGAGGGGTCATCGAAATGCGGACAAGGGGGGAGGGAGGGTTATGTCCAGTTTGGACGTCCACATCTAAACTTAAATTTGATAGTTTTTAACCACCACCTTGATTCAACCTTCCCCGAAAGACGAAATGGTCAGTGAAATGATTGCCTAAAACCTCAAGCACGGTATAAACTTTACTGCAACTTTAAAGAGGCTTTTATTACTGCACATCCTGGGACATGAAACCCCAACTGTCACTTACACTTGCAAAGGAACTGTGGAATAATTGTAAAAATGACATAAAAAAATTGGCTTAGGCGTGCGGACTTCCGCAAAGGGGAGGGAGCGAGGGTAAGGTCAAATGCGGACAAGGGGCGGGAGGGGTGCAAAGTAGGTCATATTTTGCGCACGTCCTTTACTATGCTCAACATACGCTTTCAGCCTACCTAAAGCTGCACTTATTTAGATTGTAGAACTATCTGGCCAGTGTTATCCTTGCCTAGCCGGACGCCGTGGTTAAATTGTTCATCGAAAGGTGACGGATCTCCACTATTTTGCAAAACGAAAAAGTCAAGTCTTTCTGGCTAATCTGTAACTGATACTTATTCAGATCAATTATTGCGACCAAATATGCATTTAGTTGACGGGTCTGCGTTTTACCAACAGATCTCATAGTTAAGGTGGTGGATCTCAAATCAGACATGCCAGATCTCGGATCTGCAGGGTGATCTGTCTTGCCCCCATCACGTAACTTCTATAGCGCCAGTGTCTAATTCATAAGGCACACCAAATCCAAGCCATAATCAGGATAACATCCAGAAGATCAGTGGGGCTTCAGCGTCTGTAAAATACAGAACTTCCTAAAATTCACAGTCATAATCGTATGTAAATTTATACAATGCCATTACAAAAACCTCAGGAGGTGTTTCCCTCCACCTAAAGACTGACATGCTGGAAAAATCAAGGCAGAAAAGGGATATGTTCCTGTCACAGCTTGCACGGCAGCTAGTTACAGATTGAAGGACTGACGAAGTCCAAGCTACTACAGTAAAACTTTGGTTTTTCGAACATCTGGTTATATCAATGAAGTTTTACCGTACATAGGTTGCACTGTAAAAGTACATGGATGGGGCAACAACCAGATCATCCTTAAAATGCAGGATAAAGAGTTTGGCAGAACTTTGGGTTAACATGACAAAATGAAATTAACCAAATACTGTAAAACAACGAATGAGTCATTTACCAACACAGCACACTTAAATATCTTTTATTTATAAAAAATGCATAAACTTCACATAAAATTTACAATGTGGGCAGTTTTTGAAACATGAAACAGCTTTTGGTAATGAAAAAGTCATTTCGTGCTCTTCGTCACTTACAGAATACTAAAATTCAACTTGCTTCGTTATTTGTTTAAAATTGCAAATGAAATTACATCGAATTGAAATGCATTTTAAAAGAGCTTTCACATGATCACAGTTTTAAATAGAGCTGTGACATAAGATCAAATACATAAATGTCTGGATCCAAAGCACAGAGGGGGATGCCGTGCTCTCCCACAACAATGGCCAAAAGTTTCCTCCACTCCAAGACAATTGGCAAATATATGAGAAAACCAATTTAAAATGACTGTTTCAGGCACCTTGAAACATTACATAAAATATCACACGTTGAAGATAGAAAAACAATAAAAACATTTAAACCATCAGCTTGAACACGTCTAATTTCATGTGAGGTAGCCATGTTAAAAGTATTTCTAAAAACGAAATCTAAAGTTTTAAGAGCAGTAAGAAACCTAGCTCAGTAATCCAGCCATCATAAACAAGCATATGCGCCTGTGAGGAGTTTCTCTGCCGACAGAGGGAAGTGCATAAAATTTACGGAGTCACAATATACACGTACAAGGCACTATAAATTTGTGATAAAAGTTAAGAAATGAAACAAGACTCCAAGACAAGACATCAGACATTCTCAAAAACTGTTCTTGCAAACATTGCACACTAGTGTGGCCATAACATTTCATTATAGTCTGTAGCCTCACTACTGTTGCCTTTTGTAATGACTAGACAACAATGTCCCTCAATAGACGATAACACACTGTAAATCAGATATATTACATCTAAAAGCTGTCCCGTTGTACTGCATACTGTACTTTTGAGATTGTAAAATAGACTAAAAAAGGCTCTACAGAAGTACTATTGTACGCCTAAAGAGATCTTATTGTTTTACCTGGCACTTATAAAAACATTCAGTTACATTACTGCGACTCTGCATAAGATTTAAGAACAATGACCTTATAGACGTGCTTGTTTTATGATTTACACATTACTTTTCAGTATTGCAGTCGACTTCATGCTAGTTTGCAGAGAACGATTCAATTTACACTGAGTAATAAAACACTGCTGAAATCAGTAAAACCTTTTATAAATTAATTTAACAAAGTGTAATAAAATACATATTAAAAAGTCAAAACGAGATCCATTGAAATCACATTAGCTGAAGTGACGTAGCAACCATCTTGACTTCGGTTCCCAATCTTTGCATAAGATCCCGTAAGTAACTCTAATTTCAGTTCAGAGGGCTATGTACAGTTGAAGTCACCGGCTATCACAGACTGTGGTGAGAAGAAGCTCACAGCTGGAATGGTTTGAGGTCGAGTGGATGTTCCCAATTGGCGGAACTTGTTCGCTTGTCGAACCGCGGTTTCTTCTTGTCAAACATTTCATTCAGATCCGGAGGAATTATGTGACCGAATATCTTGTCTACGTCAAGAGATCGGTAATAAAGTTGTACGAGAGCCAAAGCAAGCCTTTTCCCTAGAGTCAAACAATCGGCAACTGATTTTAAGTAATTGTAATTGCAAATTTATATAGCACCCCTCAACAGAGGCTCATCTTGACTTAACATACGAAACCGCAATGGAACAGAATGGTCTTTAAGTGCTTGTGGAAAAGAGAGGTTGAGGAATTCAAGTCACAGGTTCTTAGGCAACCTATACCAGGAGGATGGGCTGAACACAGGAAAACTTCTATGCTGGACAGTGGAAGTCCAGGCCAATGGAACAGAGTCACCTTGTGCACCAGAGCAGAATAGTCTGCAACCAGGGATCAAAGAAACTGAGACGCAAAGATCAAGATGGATAAGCAACATTATACCGGTAATATAATACTGTGTAATAGTAAAAGTTTGTATTATATCATTGAATAATGGTCAATTGCGTCAAACTGACAAGTCTGCAACTGAGCCAAAATGCTTTTAAGGAATGTTTACCAAACCTAATCTAATTGATTACCTAACCTAATCTGATGTTACCTTACCTAATCTAATATTTACCTTACCTAATCTAATCTGCATTACAAGGTCAGCTCTCCAAAAAATCGGCTACACTATGACTGAGTGACTTGACTTTGGCACAGCTGACAATATAATTAGTGCATGTTGCCATGGGCGTATTTAGGGTGTTTACAGGTTCAACCCCCTGAAATAAATTGCAAAATAAGAAACACCTAACCTTTCAAAGCTGATACCGTACTCTGGGACCACGTCCAATGGAAAAGACCCTCAAAATTGGAAAAACCCCTTGAAATTGCTTCCTGGGTATGCTTCTGCATGTTGTTATCATTACACAACTTGAGCTATACAAGTTTAACTGCACATCATCATGTTGTCAAGTTGACTGCTGTTGCCTTTGGTGTAAAGAGAATAACTGCATTATCACTTCACGTTTAAGTACTAGAACTTCTCAAACCAAGCTAGCACCTGTAACTACTTGTAAAAGTTACAATAACATCTTTGCAAGTACAGAGCAACATGTACTGCAACAAGTATGCCAAATGGCTGTTCTCACCTTCAGCCCAAAGCGGAACCATTGGAACTTGAGTTTTGTTTTGAGGGAGAGACGTCTCCTCATCCGAGTCATTGGAGTCAGGTCGAAGGTCACTGATGTCATAGCTGAAAAACAAATGCATTTATATCACTTGTGGCTTCCACTATCTAATGACACAGCACCAGGTGATCAATCAACTCATCAATGAACTGATCAATGTATCAATCCATGGATCAATCAATGGACATATCAGCCAATCAATCAACTGATCAATCAAGTGATCAATCAACTGATCAATGGATCAATCAATGGATCAATCAACTGATCAATCAAGCGACTGATCAATGGATCAATCAATGGCTCAATCAAGTGATCAATCAACTGATCAATGGATCAATCAATGGATTAAGATCAATCAAGTGACTGATCAATGGATCAATCAATGGACCAATCAACTAATCAATCAAGTGATCAATCAACAGATCATTCAACTGTGCGGTATAGCGGTCTATTCAGTAGCGCACCAGATCTGTAAGAAAACGATTCCAGAAGCTTTACTGATTTCAGTGTACAAGAAACTTACCACCTCTCCTTCGCCTGTCTCCTCGTACTCACCCGTCTTCTTTTTACGCTCTATTGAAGACTTTTCTCTTTGATCAGGCCTGGCTTGGGAGTGCCTCTGAGTAGAGCCCTTGAAGAGGCGCTATATAAATTCCATGATTGATTGATTGATTCCATGATTGATTGATTGATTTTGCTTTCTTACATCTTATGGATCTCTACTATTATCTAATATTGTTATTGTTATTAATATTGTTATTATTATCAACACTGTTATCCAATCACTACTACAGTATCATAATCATAATGCATGAAACTGCAATCACCAGTAGCCTCAGGCAAAACTAAAGTTCAAACTCATAATCCATTGGAGATATCCAGTTGAAATCCACGGAGTCGGAGGAAACAGATCAGAGAAGAACATTTAATCCTAAAGCTCGCCTGAGAGGCGGCCATGGGTCTCAACTGTTAGTGACTTCATTTTTGTTGCCAATGAGTGTGGGAGAGTCAAGTCCTCTCCCTCGTCACCTGATTTTCCCACTAACAGTGTAACTCAGGTTACGTGGGTAAGAAATCTAAAAGCAGCATGTCGACTAAGTTTGTACCTGGAATTGTGTCCATTTTAAGTGACCTTTTGAGTGCCAGCATCAATTGTTGCAATCATCACTAAGTTATCTAATGTTGTTGGCAATTTAATGAAGAATTAGGAATTTGTTGACCATAATGATGTTGAAGAACTAACTGTATGCACAGCATTCAGTCATTGGTTAGACTCTTACCTCGACAGGGCATCGTTGTTCGCAATAATCAAT
The DNA here is from genome assembly GCA_963556255.1 of Allolobophora icterica. Classification (NCBI taxonomy): domain Eukaryota; kingdom Metazoa; phylum Annelida; class Clitellata; order Crassiclitellata; family Lumbricidae; genus Allolobophora; species Allolobophora icterica. Next base: position 78,039,661 of record OY744605.1, on the reverse strand, counting down.
GGATCATCAGCAGAAGCAGAAGGATCGAGAGAACAAACATCGATCAAAACTTTCAACTCAAAATCGTCTACGGTTTTCACCCGTTCCACTGTTCCTGCACCCAAAACGCTTCCAACATCACTGGCAATGCAGTCTTGAGTGCTTGTGATGCAGATAGCTGGACCAGCACTGATCTTAACTTCTAGTGAATGTGAATTTTCTGCTGTAGGCTACAGAAAAAGCAAACCCACAATAGTTGAGAAATTTAATGACACCACTGACAGAACAACTCCATGTAGCAGCTATTAACTGATCTTTCAACTGCAAACAGTTTCAAGCTAGACCAATCACCAACTGGCTTCAAACATACTTCCTATTCTATCATAAACAAAATGACTAACACCACAGAAATGCAACGTTAACCAACTGACTCACGCTGTTAACCAACTGATTCAGGCTGTTAACCAACTGACTCACGCTGTTAACCAACTGACTCACACTTTTAACCAACTGACTCACACTGTTAACCAACTGACTCACACTGTTAACCAACGGACTCACACTGTTAACCAACTGACTCACGCTGTTGAAGTTTGAAGGCTTAGACGCAATGAAGACTTCTTTCTTTTCACTGCTGCGATTGACAGGTCCTCCCTTCAGCTGAGGCACAGGCTACACATACACAGTACACAACCTAAGAAAATTAAGGTAAGGTAAGGGTAAATGCTTCCCAGTATAACAAAGGCTATGAAACAAAGTCTGCATCGATTAAAAAGTTATGGTAAAGTAAGATAGTTCCCAGTAAGATAATGTCTCATTTATGACATCCCTAAGCAAAAATTTGTCCTCAGTGGTGTGCTTTTCGAGTTGAAAGAGAATTAGATAAGATTTATATAGCACCAGTACAAGGAAAATCCTCAGAACCATGTAACATAATGTCATCTAGTCTAATTAATCAGATGACTTCTATAGCGCCGTCATCATAACGCATGAGGCATCGTTTGAAATCATAATGTGCAATATTAAAATATCATAATACATCTTCTTCTCTCTCTTCCGTCAGGCGTGCGCCGACGATGAGGCCTCAACGTGACGTCTCCAAACAGCTCTGTCCCTGATTTTTTCAACAGCATCCCTCATCTCCATGTTCTGTGCTTTCAGGTCTTCTTTTATATTGTCCATCCATGTCTTTGTTTGCCTCCCTCTGCTTCGTTTCCCTCTACATGACCGTACATAGCTGCGGCCGGAAGCCTCCTGTCATCCATTCGTGTCACATGCCCGAACCATGTAAGCCTTCTTTTCCTGATCTTGTCCACCACTGTCTCCATCTGACACAGCTCCTCTCTGGTCACCTCATTTCGGATCTTGTCTCTTTTACTTCTGCCAATTATTCTTCGCAGCCAGCTCATTTTCCGCCACCAGCAGTCTCCTCTCAGCCTCCCTGTGCAGGCACCAGCACTCCGAACCATAATACATAAACATCCCAAACTGCAGGCACCAGCACTCCGAATCATAATACATAAACATCCCAAACTGTGTTTAACTTAGAATTTTACAAGTTGTTAAACTACACTATTGCTGCACTATCCACAGTCACCAGGACCATGTGTTTATAAACCATGGGTTAATTTTTAATGACGAGAAGTATTATTTTCACAGTAGAGTACCATTTATGTGTGGGGCTAAATTCCAAGACGCGATAACACTGCCAGGCGTAAGTCAGTCACATCTGAAGAGGAAACTATACATCAAAACACTGAACGAGTTTCAAACTTACTGTTAGGCAGGCACGTGGCGAGTCCTTTCCTGGTGTTTTTATTTTATCCTGTAAACGTTTGAACAAGCCTCGTCTTGGAGTTGAACTTTGTTCTACATCGCCAGAGGGCGCCCCCAGTTTCTGGTTGCCTTTCGTAAATCTACGCCACAACACAGTGTACAGCATGATTGAACTAAAGTATATAAACCTTCCTATTAACCCAAAGTCTTCATTGTAGGTCAGCCGAGATTAAAACGCCACTAGAGTGACAAGGTGATCTACTTGGTCAGCAAGCTGGGTCTGTGATTGACAGCATTGCGGGTTCGGCAGATTTCGTATAATGACCCTGGGAAAGCTGTTAACGCATACAATTATCTCTGTCATTTAGCAGTAGAAATTGGCACCAGCATTGGCTGGGAAGTAAAATCCCAAGGTTCTTGACCTTATTATTTGTTCATTTCAGGTTAATGGGTCAAAGAGTGGGAATGAGCACCTCCAGTACATTCCACAACGGACATGGACGTTCTGTATATTTACCGGTTTGTTGATTTGCTGCTAGATGCATTTGTTCCTGGCACCATCTGTCCCTTTACGCGTGGATTCTGTTAAGCACAAAAATGTCTTTAACATATCAGCAAATGGAAGGAGACATAGAGCACCACCTGGTGAGAAAGAAACTCACAGCAGGAACAATCTGATGTCAATTCGTCCTGTAGTGCCCAAAACTTTGTGTTTTTATGCAAACGAATGCCTCATAAATCTCACCCAACTTTGAATGAAACATTATAAAATCAATGTAAGTCTATCTTCTTGTAGCACTTCGGTCATATTCAGAATTTAAACGTTCACAGTGTGATGTGAAAGTGAGTCAAGTAACCCTATGAAATGCAATTCAGTTGTTAATGTCATGAATGTGGCTCAGGCAAAGCTTCTAGAACCATGTCTTGGGGAACTAGAACTCAACTGAAAGGCATACAGGGAACGAAAAGTCAACTTTACTTAAATTCACTCATCTGGTAACTTCCTAAAGTGCCTCTCTGAGACATCTAACTTACTTTACTTAAATTCATTAAGGTTCTTTCGAGTCTTTTCAAGACATCTATTCAGAGCATTACCAGCCCAGATGATGACTGAAAGAGAAGTTTGCATGCAGAAACAAAAGGTATTGGAGTATTCCAGGTCCACTAACTTCAGAATCATGCCTTTCTGTAAGGATGTGCTCCACACAATATGTCAATTCCAACCAATTAAGTTTTGCATGAAATTAAACTATATGTAAACTGTCTTATAGCACACAGAACCTGCATGCTAGTTTGGCAAAAAATCTCTACTGGGGAAATCCCTGTTGTTCCCCCCTAACTACCTTTATTTGTTTTCTTATTATTCGTGAGATGGCGCCAGCGTTGTCACCTTTTCTAAATGTGCTAAATGCACCAAACGCCCCATGTCTATGACTGTCGTCCTCTAGCGGTAGATTACAAACACAAAACTATAATACCTCAATGACTGAACTGCGACGTGGAGAGTTAAAGCAATGCATGAAGGGCGAAGCTTTGTACCACGTTTTCCCCGCGGAGGGACTTCCAGACGCCAGAGCAGAAAGTTGACTCAACTGAAATATTGATAATAGCACAACTAAGTTAATCAGATCTAAGAACTTATATAGCACTACTATCATAATGCTCAAGGCATCAGCCAACAGTCACTATTAGAACTAGTGCTACATAGATTTGCAATTACTATTACCATTACCATAATCAAGATTGCTGTGCAAGCCAAATTCCAGGGCGAGTCCAGCTGAAAGCCAAGAATGAAGTCGAGAAGACAAGAAAACAGCCTACGGAGGAAATGAGTCCAGGAAAGGACGAGTTCCTAGTTGAGATCTGAATGCCAGAAAAGCTGATTTGTACTAATTTGATCTTCCCCTGAGAATGCGACTGTGTAGGGACCTTAAGCTCACAATTTACTCACAATTGCTCAGCACCATCGATCGATCGATGCTTAGTCTTTAGACAGTGACACTTAATAAATACATAATAATAATGAAAACAATAAAAATCATAATCAATGGAGGAAGCCAGGTTGAAATCTGATAGATGAATGAAACCAGAAGTGAGGCCATAGTGGGTAGGCATCTTAGGTTTTGCACAAACTTAGGACTTGATTAAATCATTTAACAGCTTTTAAACATGAAGGCCTCATCCCAGTGTCCTTTCCATACCTCAGCACCTCTCCACATCTGCAGTTTGCTCTGTCTGGCAGGAAGAGTTGGTGCCAGCCTCGGTGTTGATGTTGGTGTGGCAACAATTGGCGTTGGAGTCTTGGACTTGGAATGAGGGCTAAACAACTTCCGTAGCTTCTGGATGCGGGATCTACGAATAATAACACCAATACATCTCACACATACAACGTATGTATACATTTACTTTTAATTATATATGTAATGTAAAGTTAAATGTAAACCTTCAGAATTTCTTAGCATCATTCACTGGCACTAACACTAGTATGTTCACAGTATAAACACTATCTTGTTCAGCAGCAAAAGACCAGCTAATTTACCAGCATTAACACCGGCTTATTCACAGAATTAACATCAGCTTATTCACCAGCAATAACACCAGCTTCAACATTGGCACTAACACCAGCTTATTCACCAGTGCTATAGAACAGATTAAAAGAAACAGCATGTTGGCATTTTTTGATTGAGTCTATTACTGAACATTAAATATTTAAAAACATCACTTAATGTTACTAAGTTATCGTCAAAAATAGGAGAACAGAAAGAAAGGATGTAATGTAATGTAATAAAACATTTATACAGCTCCTCTTAAGAACCTCTTGGAGGATGAAGGACACCCCATAAGTAGCTTTCGTGATTTCAGTTACTAACTTAGAAGCAGCAACAGGCGTCACTGGAGCATTTGACCGTCTCGCGCTTCCATTTTTCCCTGCGGATAGTCCATCCCCAGTCGGAGGACGATCCTTCCTGGCAGAGGTCTTCTGCACCTGATAGCGCAGACTCGGTGCCACATGGGCTCCTAGAGCTGGTCTTGCGGCTAAGACACTTGAACGACGCCTGGCACTCCTATAAATCCTGTAGCCAGAGCTACATTTATTGTTTGTGGCAGTAGATGGCGCTGTATGATGACCAGTATTAGTCTCGGCTGATGCTACAACATTCTCCAGATTCTGCAAAGAAGCAAACATATTAACTTTACACCAGCTTTTCAACTGTAAACATGAGAGATTCTTAAAATGTTAAGGTAACACAAGGACAAAATGCAATGGTAAAACATGAAGGCAAAGGTAACACAAGGACAAAAATGTAAAGGTAAAACGTGAAAGTAAAGGAAATATCCTTGATTTCCTCTACAGAAATTCTGCATCAGTGTACTCACGTATCTGAAGCATATTTCAGCAAAGGCACAGACATGATTATTACTATGCATTCATTAAGTGCCACTGTCTAATAACCAAGCACTGATCGACGGTGCTCAGCAATTGTGAGTGACCATCTCAGAGGTGATTCAAACCTGTACATCCTCCGCGTTACAAGGCAAGCACTCTGTGTCTTAGCAACAATGACAGCAATCCTAATCTAATCCTTATCTAATCTGATGACTGTTATGGCACTGTTATCACAATCCCAAAGAGATCAGTTGATCATCTCTGCCTCTCTGTCTTACGGACTGATCTTCTGGATATTGACCTCATAACGGTTTGGTTTCGCGTGCAATCGGTTGATACCTTGTGCATTAGACACCAGTGCAATAGAAATTACTAATTATAATTACCGCCTCCAGTGAAATGACAATAAAAATTTTAATCCATTGTGGAAACCAGGTTGAAGGCCATGATGTGTTCAACAACAGAACATGTCATAAAGGTGTCCTGTTGCTTTTGTCCTTTCAGAAAAGTCCTATAGGAATGCCCAGATACTTACTTACTTTTAAAAGCCACATATCAAACAACTCTGACACTTTCACTTTAATAACTAGCCTTGAACCAACCATTGTTGTTTTTTAAAAAAGGCACTATATAAATAAAGACATGAAAAAGCTGACTGATAACAGAAAACTCACAGCGGTAGGAAAGCTGTTTTTCTGGGTTGCTGTTAATCGACTTTTTAAGAAACTTTTTCGTCCACAGCTCGCTTTAACCAGCGACTTCCGCTTTGAAATACTCATCCGTGGTCCCACAACGTATGAGGGTCGTTGCTTGACAGCATGGAACTTCCGTGGAATCTTCGACCGTCTTTTCCTCAGCTTTTTCGTTGTATCCTTAACATCCTCATCATCTGAAAGAGTATCATCTGTGTCAATTTCAGTACCACAGATTTTTGAAAGACTAAATGACGATGGATTACAGCAAACTTCAGACGTGATGTTCTGTACTGGCTCGGTTGGATCGTCTGGAATGGCCTCAATTCCAGAGACGTCGCAACTTCCGATCGTTGAAGCTGTAGCAACTGAATTTGTGTTCTGGTCATAGGAATCATACGAGACGGCACAGTACATGCTGTCATGGTTGTCATTAATGGAATATTTTTCACCGTCTGTGCCAACGCTCACTTCGATGTCAAGAGAATCTATGGACCTTGAACCAACGCTGCTTAGGCTACTCACAGAAGATGACAAGCGATGCAAACTTGCGAGTTGATTTACCGGAAATGTCGTTCCTGATTCTGAAATCAAGTCAACAATTTCGGGAGCAAGGCTCATAAATGTCTTTGTCGGAGAGCTGAGAGTGTGCTCCTTAGAGCTTTCCTTCTCTACTTGTTGCGCTTGAGCTGAGTTCATACTCTGGGCTTTGTTCTGGAACCCATTCAGAGGCTGTTCACTAGACTTGCTAGTCTGTTGCAATGCCTCACTCACATCACCATTTAACAACACTGTTTCACTGTTTCCCTTCCCAGATTCAGATGCCATTGTCTTCTTAAAAGTGAGGACAATGGACTGCAAATGTTGATTATGTTCGAATTTATGAACCATCGTCTGCAGCACTGCAGCCTGTCCGCATTCGTCGGGTGTCAAAGGCGGTAATATCTTGTCAACCAGTTGCGAGGTTAGACATTTGCGAACTTCGTTTCGATCAAGTATCAAGCAATTTGTCTCGTGGCAAAATTTTTCTGCAGAAAAATCCCCTCCTTTCTGACTGCAGAAACCGTTATACGGCTTTTCCGAAGCTTTGGCCAAAAAATCGATTAAGTCCACAGAACTGTTTTCTAGATGTTTCACATCCTGTGTCCCATTGCACAACACCGTTTTGCTACAACCATTATCCTTGCAAAAGCCTGGTTCCCCACATCTCAGCAGACAACATACTGGTTCCATGCTCTGCATGATAAAAACGTCGTCTGTCTGTACAGCAACAGATGTCATGCTGACAGCCTTGTCGGGTTGTTGGCGATTTAGCCATGATGAAGATTTTGGAGTCGTTTCCGTAAAATTGTCGATAAGGTCGGTTTGGCAGGTGGTGATGTCGGAGTTGGAGAAGTCATGAGAGCAGTCTGGAGAAGACTTCTTAATAGAGACGTAGCTTCCTCTGGAAAATAAATTGGACGTAGTATAAAATATGTACCTATCAATACATTTGATATAGCATCGTAAAGGAACATCCTAAGAGTGCTGCACATCTAAACATGTGCATGTTAAGGTAGTTTACACATGTTTGTTGAGCAGAGTAGTGACATTTCCCATACCAGGACTGACATTTCCCATACCTATAGTGAAATTCCTTTTACCTGGACTGACCTTTCCCATGCATGGAGTAACGTTTCTCATACCCAGAGTGAAATTCCTTAACCTGGACTGACATTTCCATACCTAGAGTGAAATTCCTTTTACCTGGACTGACATTTCCCATACATGGAATGACAATACTCATACTTGGAGTGGAACTCCATATACCTGAAATTAGATGTTCTGTTGTTGGAAAACCGACGATAACCAAAAGCTGCTCCATGTCGACGCCAAATCCTTAGACGCTTTTTCTTCTCTGACGGAGTTTTTGGAATCAGCTGGATAGTTGGTCTAACAGCAAAGTAACAGCAATGTTTTAAAAACTGTCCGCATTGCAGGAATAACGACTGACAAGAATAACATTGATTATGTTAACACTAACAACTAACATGCAGTGTTGTCCTCCTTAGCCCTTACAGGTCAACGCTCATGCCATATGGGCTGTCTGAATCTGGCCCAGGTCCATCATCAGATTTGGCAAACCAATACGGGTGACTTGCCCAAAGTAATTAAAAGTAATTACATTGGAGACGCTTTATTTACTCACTATTTATTCAATCAGAGCATTTATTCATATAATGCTCCCTCAAGAAGTCTGCTCAGAGGTCAGCCCAGCTCTTGTGAAAGCAGTTATCAAGCTTTGATGATTGTAAATGCAGTGTCTCTGGCCAGAAGGAGACACAAGCAGATCTAGCAGAGCAGTTAGATGGCACACCCTGTGAGAGGCACGTCATCATATTTATAAAGTCAATTCAAAAGGAACTAGTTCGCCTCAGGTTACAGATCGAAAACTTCCACATCATTTACGTTCACCAATGTTACAACATTACATCTACGGCTGTTGTGTCATTTGCATTATAATTGCAGAATTTATGCACCATGCCTAATAATAATAATAATAATAAATAACAATAATAATAATAATAATAATAATAATAATAATAATAATAACAATGAAGATGATGATGGTGATCATGATGATGATAATGCTCAGTAATTGTTTTCAGTCTTGAGGGCTCAAATTAAGGATATCCTCCAAGAAAATAATAAAGGGCGTTGTTTCTTCGGTATGAAAAGTGGGGGTACGGTACCATCCAGTCCAAAAGTCGGTGGCACAAGTACCCACGAAAATTATGCCTATGAATTCCAGCAACTCAGAGGACTACCGGTTAAAGAATAGACACCGTAGACTGTAGAGGCTCTAATAATAATGACAGGACCCATAACAATAGATGCTACGATATTGAGAGAGTAAGATGCGACGTAATTCCCAAAATTACTTTACCTCACATTACTTTCATCTTGCCTTAGACTTAGCAAAAACATCGGAAAACCACAGGAACGCTTACTCCGCCAGTGTTTTCTTTGCTTCCGCAAGTGCTTCTGTTACCCATTCAAACTGGTCCTCAATGCATTCATCAAAAGCTTTCAACAGATGGCAAGCCTTCTCATGAATCATCCAACCAAGTGATTCCATTCCCATGTTCTGATTAGAAAAACCATTATTCCAGAACTAGAAAACAATCATGAACAATTAACCAACAGATATTAAATCAATTACACAGCCCTACATGTGATAACAGGAATTATTCCTAAGGTAATTCTAACAGAAACGGCCACTCGCGGTCATTCCACTTATAAAAAAATTGCCACCCCAGATTGCGAGAAAAGGAAGAGCATTGTGCACTACTGGAGAAACTATCATAAATAAGCTGTAAGTAACAGAAAATCAAGAAAGCACACTTTTACATGACGTAAACTTTCATAATATGAGTGGTGTCAATGAATGAAGAAAGCAACAGTGTTTTAAAATTTTTATTGATGTCAATAAATTAACAAATCGGGCAAGTTTCTGTCATGTATTTAGGAAGTTCTCACGAAAAGTTTGACCGATACCTTGAAAAAATTCTTGACTTGCCAAATTGTCATTTCACTTGTCTTCGTGGTAGTCACTGCCTGCTTATTTAATTACTTACGATACTCCTACAGGTAGCGCGTAGCGCTCTACTTTTTCTCGCAAACTAGAGTAGCCATATTTTGTTTATAAGACGGGTAACCGCGAGCGTTCATTTCGTGAAAATTGTACTCGATTCAGTGTTTTACATTCACGCAAAAAATTTGACCGAGAAACCCATGACGTGTCGTGAAAGGGCAAAGCTCAAATATAATAATTTCCTTAAAACGGTGCTAATTAATACACATAATTTCGGCCTTTGTGATCAATTCGTTATGCCATGATAATGTATTTCCTAGACATGTTTTTCGTTTAGATAAGAGTGTATACAACAAACACAGAGAAGTGACTAAAACTTAATATACCGAAACGCTTCTGAGTTCGTGGCTGGCGATGACTAATGTGATAAAATCTCTGAAACTAGTGAATAAAATAAATATTTCAACATTGCTGAGAGGACACTTAACAACACCATAACGCAGAAGGGCTACCGTCCATCTTTAAATGCGCGCCAACAACCATGGATGATCAGTTGCATTAGAAGTTCTTTGAAAATTAATAATTATAGCGCCTCACATTTCCAAAGCGCTGCAGGACCTCTCTCTCCATTCACTGTAGCCGTCTGCCTGTAAATTGCATGCCTGAACCTTTGAATCTTGACCTGGAACCGATTTTGACCCCACCTGCCTATCTATTTTGTTTTGACTGAGCCCCTGTGAATAAGCTGGCTCCAGCGATTTGGCATTCTTCGGCGCTGTGGATACTGGACAATGCCTCTGATACGATGCAGCGCTCGTGAAGAAGATTGTGAAGTTGGAGTTTACGACAGTGGCGTGCCGAGTCGCCCCGGGCGGCACTTTTGCAGGGGCGGCAAAATAGGGCTGAAGAAAACAAAAAAGAGCGAATTTTGGATAAAAAATGAAAAAGGAGAGAAAGAAAGAAAAAAGAAGGAAAGTAAGAAACCGTCACTTTGGTCAAGTCGGCTTGACTTCCGTTAATTGCTATGGCCAGCATCACTCTCATGCAGAGGTCTACGCGTTAAACACTAAACATTATTGCAGAAAGAGAAGCGGAATCGCATTTATCTAGTAAACTGTAAGCAGAGTAACAGATCGACTGTACATACAGCATAGTCTACTTTAAAGCATAATTATTTCTTGTCATGCCGCCCTTCATAATCATAATATAATATACGCATATATATGTACAGGTATCTAAACGAATTAATGACTTAGAATTAATCACAAACTATCAATATCACCACCACGTCCTCTCACCACTTATAGTTTACTCCTCTTTTAAAAATTATTTTTAAAATTGGTCTGGTTTTGCCAGATATTGACTGCATGATTTTGTCATATGAAATGACCACTTTCAACAGAATTTAGTAATAATATTCAGGGACGTAATTTCAGCTTTTTCCAGGGGGTAAAAAAGAGCGAAGAATTTGTTTCACCTGTTTTGGTGTTTCTTTAAAATGCTTTGTATTTAGTATAGGCCTACATGTGTAAAATTGTAAGCCAATGCTGCAAATGAGTCTTATTTTCTTTTTTTACCACTTTCTTTTTCCTCCTTTTCTTTTTTACATAATTTCGCTTTTTTCCAAAATCAGGGTGCAATTGTCCCCTGCCTCCCAAATGACATCCCTGATAGTAGCCTACTAAGTTATTTTCGAATCTCGGTTACTCGTTGAAAATTAAGTTGAAAATGTTATTAAGTTGAAAATGTATAGCTAAATCGGATAATTACAAAGTACAGTGAAAAGTGAAAAATTCAGAGAGGCTATAAACTGTATAAAACAAAATTGTAGGCCTATAAGTAATACGATCGTCATGCAATAGGCTATCTTACAGAAAATATATATATAGGGCCTACCATATCGAAAATTAAGTGGCCAAGAGCGGCATTTTGGGCCCTCCGCCCCGGGCGGCATTTCAGCTCCGTACGCCACTGGTTTACGATTACGATAATGATTCAATTTTACACTATTAAACGTGGTGTTGAGGGTTTCTTGGACTGAGAAGAGAACTAACGAGGATATCCTGGAAGAAATAGGACACTGGAGAGGGAGTTTGACGTTGGGGCAGAGAGCGTCCAGGCAGAAGATGTCATACTTTGGACACGTGATGCGTGCAGATGGGCTGGAAAAGGAGATGATGTTGGCGTGTGGGGAGGGCAGAAGGAGGAGAGGACGACCAAGGAGGAGATGGATGGACGAGATACAGGATCAGGCATTGAAGATGAACATCTCGGAGCTGAGAGAGGCAACGAGAAATCGGAGCACATGGAGAAGGTTGACCATGACAGTCGCTAGGATTCAACGAATCGACAGCACAAGGTGACAAGGTGAAACGTGGTGTTCTGGCAATTTTTAATAAATATATTTGTAATATAATCACAGTATAAATATTTACATAAATAAATAAATAAACAAATAAATAAATGCCCCCAGGGTGAAATCAATAAAAGACGACGCTGGCAAAGTAGGCCTACTGACTGATCCTGAAGAGGTCAAGGAAAGATGGAAGGACTACTTCGACAGGCTATACAACGATCCAAATATGACCGTCTGCCAAGAATACGTTGGCCTGTGTGGCTGTCCGACTGCATAATAATAACACCTCCTTAGCCTATGATTAGCTATTGTTATAGTTCTATTTATGTTCGTTTGGCAGAAGAAACATTGTAAATACCGAAGAATCCCTAGCATGAGTTTTTCCAATAGTTCACTAGATTTACTAGCAGAGGCCCGGGAAGTGTTTAAGAGTTGTGTGAGCCAACCAAGGCAAGGGAAACACACACACACACACGCGCACACACACACACACACACACACACACACACACACACACACACACACACACACACACACACACACACACACACACACACACACACACACACACACACACACACACACACACACACACACACACACACACACACACACACACACACACACACACACACACACACACACACACACACACACACATATATATACATAGGCAAGGGAAACACACACACACACACACACACACACACACACACACACACACACACACACACACACACACACACACACACACACACACACACACACACACACACACACACACACACACACACACACACACACACACACACACACACACACACACACACACACACACACACACACACACACACACACACACACACACACACACTAGCCAATCGCTACTGGGTTGGATAGGTTGCAGGGTCAAGATGACTGCTCCCTGCCATGCAAACTCCCGCCAGATTTGCGACAAACATCAGTTCCTTCCTACGAACTCATCAACAAACCTCACCTCTTGCCATCTTTCTACAGGTCTCTCACTCAAAAATTAAACAGTGCTCTTTCACAAATCTTTACCCGACTCCTCTTCCACTTGCCTCCCTCGCCGCTGCAATTCTAAGCGCCATCCACCGTAGCCGTCTAACTGCCTGCCTGCCTGCCTGACCCATTTGTACCTCTGCATTTGCTGTAATAGGCCCTATATATATAAATTATATATATATACAATTATACATATATATACAATTATACATATATATATATATATATATATATATATATATATATATATTACAGCTGTTTTAATAATTATCTGTCCTGTGTCTTGTCTCTATGCCCAAATTCCAACCGTGTACTCTCTTCCAAGCCTTGTAGGATGATATATTGCGCGTGTCACCCATCAAAGTCGCCCGCCTTTGGATTGACCATAGACAGGAGAAATTCTATCTTTCAACAGCCAACTTGTAGCTTGCAGAGAGTAAGGTTTCCAGTATCCGCTTGCTCACCCTTCCCTAATTAGGGTCACAGCTGGCATTTGCCGGTCCTCGTGAATCTGAGTCTGGGGTTTCTCGTAGGCATAAGCCTTGTCTTTGTTTTACAAAGGCACTCATATTTTATCTAATGACTATTAGATTTTAGGGCGCAAATTATATTTTTTATTGTATCAATACCCCAAAAAGTTGTGTGAGCATGCGCCCGCCTCGGCGCCACAGAGCCAAAACTTGTGTGAGCACCGGCGCCTGTGGCGCCATATGTTCCCGGGCCCCTGAGATTTAGCCATTCACCCGTTACTATAAGTTTGCTGTACAAGTGGCTGCATTTAGAAGTGTTATTCTGTTGATAGATTTTTATGAATTTCTAATGTTATAATTTTTATTTCTTGACGTTTCATAGGTCTATCTGTATAAACTTTGAGGCAACACATTAATTGGTCAACTTTTTGAAGACAGAATATTGTTGAATAAAATAGGAACAACACAATATAGGACATATCTACATTTCTATAGATTTTAAGTGTTTGTATTCATAAAAAACAACATAGCTGCAAAAGAGTTAAGACCACGCATTGCCTTTGTTAAGAAAGCGTGCTGCTACGGCTCTGATATCTGCGGGTTTTAACGCGATGTGCTGCATGTACTTCAACCAGTATTTATGCTGTTTCAACATCATATTGTACTTGAAATTGTGCTTTGACTGTGGAAACTGACTGTTCGGAGCTGCAACATCTTCCTTTGTGAAACATTGCTTGCATTTGTATAAGGGATATGTATGACAACACCTTCCACTGGGCGATAAATTTTGTAACAGTGTAATTGTAACAGTGCTTGCATGTTCACTTGCTTGCCAGCATCCACTCTGCATTTATAACTCATTCCAGTGATCAGACGGCAATTGTCAGCATCCAGCGAACATTCATGTCATTGTCTGAGTTTGACAAGCAGTCTGTTATAGGAGGCTGACTGACTCTTTGTCACAGCCGCTTTGCAAATGCACAGCCTTGCAGATTATTTCTACATAGCACCATTATTCAGCAGTTATCAGTCATAAATACATGAACTGTGCAGTATAAACCCTTAATTTTGAACTCAGTACCCCAATTCAGTCTGCATATTGAAGACCAAATGTAACTGTTGGCTTCTGCCCTGTGAATTTCTTAGTGTTTACTTGTTTCAGTTCTCTGTAGTATGTTAAACCAGTTCTCTATGTTTATCCAATTCTCTGTACATTTTTCCAATTCTCTCTGTTCATCCAATTCTCTGTACACCTATCCAATCCTCTTTATATTTATCCAGTTCTCTGAACATTTTTCCAATTCTCTGTGCGTTTTTCCAATTCTCTGTACGTTTATGACAGTGTTTGATTTCAGTTTTTTCAGTTTTCATGCTTAATGTTTCCAAAACTTGCAGACAAGAATGACCCAATGAAATCTTCTTAAGTTTGATTTCTGAAAAATTTCTATTATTATTGTTCATGAAGTGTATACTGTTTACTTCAATCAGCACCCAAGAACAGTCTTACAGCAACATAGCGATGATGGAAGTGGTTAATTCTGTTGTGTGCACGGACGTTGCATTATTATAGTGACCCATGGCAGCCTGGTCCAACATATTGGTTCTGAGGAAATGTGGCATTCTTGGAGTTGGCTGTGAAGCTCTGCCACAGCAAACAAATTATTTGATTGACAAGGGAATGTGTGGAAGTAAAGGTTCAAATGTAATCAATTATTTGCACCATTTTTTTAGTATGTGGGATTGGGAGAAACTGAAGTGCATTTGCACTGTGATAATTGTTCTGATCAAATAAGAACAAAATTTAATACATGTTTTGGTATTTTATCTGGAGGGTGATTTATGGTCTCCATACTAATGTACATTTACATTTTATGATTTTGGGATACACTAAGTTTTCTCCAGATTGGTGCTTTGGTATGCTTAAACAAAGTTTTCTGAATTTGTACTCACTGTTGTTATTGTGATATTACGGTGTTGATGTTGTGTTAATAAATGGCTTACTTACTTACTTACTATTATACATATATTGTAATTTTCATGGTAAGGTTCAGACATAACACTTTGCCAAAAACTACTTTAGTTTTTGAAAACAAATTTCAGCAGCTTGTTGAATCGCTCAACTGAGTTGCAAGTTCTTGCTGACCACATATCCCTTGTATATAAAGAAAAGGACTGTGATGCAGATTCAATGCAATTATAATGAATTCTACAAACCAAATATTTTATTTATGTAAGAATCGTGTTGAAAAAAGTTGTTGGTATCGTAATGCAATTTATCCTATTATCCACAACAGCTGTAGCCCTAGGAAGCAGTTACTCCTAACCGTAATCGTAAACTCCAAATTTCTAAAGTGCAGCTCAAATGCTAAGTGCAGGACACCAGCTTATTCACAAGCTCTGGCAGCTGCAACACAATACATGTATCAGGCAATTCGTCAATGCCACTCAAAATGGTGCAAAAAACGTGCAAGTCAGTAGAAATTAGCATATGTGGTAATTGTAATCACAAGTGCACATTTATCGAGCATCCGTACAAGGAAACTCCTTGGAGGTTCTTCCGACCTGACAAAACAAGATCACGATCAACGAGAACAGTGGTTGAAACCAGAAGTTCAAGTGTCATTTGTGGTATCAACTTTAGCAATGCACGTACTAATAATGTCCATACAATCATTGCAACTACACCAGAACCTTATACATGTAATACATTTCATTATAATACGAATTCTAATAGAATTCAGTTGGGATGTTAATCCCAAACTTAATACAGCTTTAGAACATGACCAGATTCTAAGGCAACTTCTTTACGATACGCTTAGCTTGATTTCGCTCTCAAAGGTAACCATAATCATACGTGCAGAACACCATTTCCAGAAACTAGGTGCTCATGGCATGATAAAACATGACCATGATAAAACAGAATGGTTTTCATGTATGTACACGTCTTTCTATACTGATTGTATAGCCTCAAAAACATTCATTGTTTCAGTGAAGTATATGGGGCAGGTTCTTTGTTCCTGTCATCCATGGGAAACCATCTAGATCAGGGAAGATTTAAGAATAGATGGATCAGCATCGTGTTGTGAAGTGATGTATGGTTCAACCACTTATTGCAAGAGAAGGGACAGAAAGAGGTTGATCAAAGTTGGTTGTGGCACAACCTAACCTTGGTGTGGAGACAGCTGACAGGACAAGCCATCTAAGGCACAAGATTTAAGTGGATGGCGCTTAAGCACTGTATGTATTAACTTGTCATCATAACCATCGTAGTTGCTATTCAGAATCACACACTATGCAACATCTTAGATCTTCTTAAAATGTGCTATATATGTTTTTATATTATTATATTTTATTATTATGATTTTTTAAGTGCCACTATCTAGTGACCAATTATCAGCTGGTGGCAATAAGCAATTGTGAGCAAAGGCTCAAGGTCCCTACATGGTAACCATCTGAGGGCAGCCTGGAACCCATACTCTCTGAGTTACAAGGCGAGCACTCTAACCAATTGGCTCAGTAAATCCCATACACTGAGTTACAAGGCGAGCACTCTAACCAATTGGCTAAGTAAGTCCCATACACAAACATGCTGAACCAATCTAGCATTTTACAAAATGTATATCTTTTCCAGAACATATTTCTTGACCTAGCAATGAAACCATCTTTTCAAGATAAATGTTTTAAATTAATCAACAATGGCTTAACTTCGCCTGCATTTCAACCTCTGAGGACGGCTTAAACTTGTCCAAGGCTGGTACTTGCATTGCATCACTCGGTAAATTTATTTAGCACCTTCAACAGAAAGAACAACTTGGCAGCATTCTACATATGAGAGCCCCATGGCACAGCTGGCATGTTACTAATAGTTTGTTTACCCTAATCAGACAATCACAAATAAAACTGTCCAGCATGCTCCAACAGGCAAGAAATTGTATGTTAACCCTTTAACGATGAGCGTATACTAAAAGCAACTGGGAAACCAGTGCAGCTCATCGTTAAAGTGTTATGTCACTAGGTGCTTTCAAATGTTGCTACCTATTTTTCTCTTCGTGAAAAAGCATTTTTTTCATCCAAATGATCATAGTCTTCCAATGTAATGTATCACTTGCACTGAACTTTACTACAGTAGTTCATCAATTATTAGTTTCCTTAAGAAGGTTTCATCTAATTTTCGTATTACATCATCACAGCATAACATGTGTTACTGAATCTATGTAGCACCATGAAAACTACATACGCACACTTGCAAATGGAAGCCGTAACCAGTGCTTATAAGTCAAGAGCTAGCCCTATATCCATAAGCGTTTATTTGGCTTTTGCTGAACACATCTCAGACCACCTACACATTGAGTAACTAACTGGCAAGGGTGGAGTTGGAAATGGCAAGCTGACCATGCCTCATTTGATTCTGAGGGCAAGTTGTTGAATTGCAAGGTTTTGGCAGGGTTGCCTAGTTAACTTAAAAAAGGTACAGATAAATGTGGGAAATTACAAACCTCGTCATAAAAATACTGGAAAAATAAAGTAACGTCATTAAAGCATGTTTTAAATTAAAAGAAGATCATCAAAATCATGGGAAAAAACACTGTTGAGAAGCTAAGGAGAATGCTGAGTTAATAAAAGGTGATAAAAATTTTTACGACAGAATCTGGAAATCCGATGTCCCAGTGACTAAAACGACATTCAAAACTCATAAGTGCCCCCACTTTTTCTCCTTTGGAACTGCTAGTGCCTTGCAGCATCATCTTGGACTGACAAGGCCCTGACAAGGCCCTATGGAACTGCCAGTGCCTTGCAGCAGCATCTTGGTCTGACAAGGCCCTACGGGGCCCATGCCCACACCTGCAAACACTGGCACACTCATGGTGCTATACAGTACACAAATTACACAAATGAGATATTCTACAGTGGACCAGAACTCTGAAGCAATGTCAGTGAAATCCCATCCAGTCTCACATTCAGACTTCTAATGATATCGATAACCAAAGGTATGGATAAAAGGAGTGGCTCTATTTTTCGTCCTGTCACCACAGCAGCAAAAAATGAAATTCAATTATTACAAGATGTGCTCATCCTAAACCAGCAAGGCCCAAAGAACAGGGCCAAATGTAGCTGCCTATGATCAAGGCCAGCCCTGGTTTTGCCTCATAATCACAAATGTCTCCAAGACAGTGAAAGGGCATTTAGCCCTATGCAAGCATGCCACACGCCAGACATACACTCCCCGCACTTGTCACATCTAGAATACAAAGCCTCTTAAATAAAGCACCCCTTAAGAGCTATGTAACGCAAAGTTATACAGAAAGCGGGCAACCAGTCTTATCAGCACTAGTGGCATTCCGGCAGGGAATGATTTATTCAAAGCGTAAGGCTTCACAACAACATCTAGCAAACAGCATCTGAAAGAATTCCAGCTTCAGCAGGCCATGCACGGTTCCCTGTTTAAAGCATCGTTTGACGTAGCTTTGACTGTCTGCAGACGTAAAGCGGGGAGACAGATGTTTGTTGTGGCATGCAGTCTAGATGTGTCGCAGTCACTCTTGGCAGACGGTCACCGGGAGATGTTTATCCGCTTGAGACAGGTGCTCCTTGATCAGCCCTGTTATTTGTTCAATGTCATCCTGTTTAAAAACCAAACGGTAAGGTCCGTTAACCAAACACTTCTTATTAGAATAAGAAAACCATGTCATTGCACAATAGACAGAATGCTTTTTTCCAAATACACGCACTGTGTCGCTGCTGTTGAGAGGTGTGTAATAGAAGTGATTGTCTCACCTTACTAAGAAGAGCAGTCCCTTAAGCTAGCCTGAGGCAACCATGGGTATGAAGTGTTAGCAACATCATTTTTCCTAGCCTTAGCATATGAAGGCGGGTTGCCAGTCCTCTCCCTAGCCTTCTCAGTGACAGCGTGTGGTCAATGTACTCATTATAGCTGAGTTGGCTATGGGGCTCAGGTGGAGCAGAAATCTCGATACAAATTTCTGTTGTGGCGGGGATTTGAACCCCAACCTCTCTCCATTGACAGTCCAGCATGCTAACCAGCATAAAGTGAAGGTAACATACCAGTTATCACTAACCAAATATACCATGATCAGGTAAAATATTCCTAATCACATACCAAACATAAAGTAAAGGTAAAGTACCTTTAATCGCTCACCTAACAATCAGGTCAGGTAAAAATACTCAAATTGAATCACCACACATAACAAAAAGGTAAAAAATACCTGTAATCACTGATTAATTACACTTCTCTATCAACAACAACGACACAACATTCTATTCGTTATAAAACGACACGGTTCTGCTTACTGTGCAACAATGCCTTCAACTTACTGCAGAAACAAAGTCTAAACATTTTCTTTTTGATTTATTTTCATTGACAAAAGTGATAATAATTCTTTTGAAAACTCGTTTTTTAAAAGTCTGACTATCAAACTATTCATGACCATTTTGATAAAAGAGGACACAGGGCAAATATCTGACTGATCGTGTAGCTGTCAAACAGCCAGGTAAAAATCATCTAGCCTCAGATTCACATTGCTGTGTGACTCTATACTTTGAAAATGTTCATTATAATAATAATATAGTAAAGCATACCGCATTTATGAAACCAAATCCAACAAGCTCATGTGCCAGAGACTTTGGAGTATCTTCACTAGTGAATTCGCAGGTGAGTTGGCGGTTCATCTGATCATCCATGCGTAACAGCAAAGTCATCTGAAAGCACAAGAACAAAACGTCACAGAGACTGGAAGATGGATTATGGAGGAAAGCAATCAGAAAAGATAAAGACTTGCTTTGTATGTGTAATAAGTACTTTATACTAGCAAAGTACTCTGTATAAACAAAGTACTTTGCTTGTATAAAGTTTCAATTTTACTAGGACAAACCTGGAACGACAGGCTGTCGGCCAACTTGTTCAGCTGGCAAGATTGTCGTATCACTCTCCGGTTTTCCAGCTCAACTGTTTCTTTGGCCTCATTCTTCACCGACTCCACTTGTTCTGGAGTGGCAACACGCGGTGGAGCGACCCGACGCGTGGAACCGAATGCAGTCAGTGGATAGACACCGTTTCTGCAAAATTTAATATCAGTGCATGAAAATTTGTACAATAGAATCAGCTGTAAAGCACTATCCAATATTGTCGCTAATATTTTTACCCAGTTAGGATTGATCACTCACGAAAAAAATTATTTGCGTCATATTTATATCAGTAATCGCATAATATAAACTTGCCAATTTTGAGTGTGTCATAAGCAACCTGTGAGACAGGAAGTTCAAATTAGAAGGGTCAAAGAAATATTAAAACCACAAACTGCAACTCCACACACAGGTTCTAGTTACCTGAAGTTGAACCTGTTTAGATCAGTTAGATAGCCATACAAACATCCATGTTACGATGAGGCCAAATTCAAATGATTAAGTTTGAGATACACGTCAACAACCATGTTACAACAGAATTCAAGTGACAATGTGTGCTGTAACAAGATTACTGTGTTCTGCTGTGTGATCCACAATCTTCGTATTGATAGAATCAGCCACAAATTTCCAAGATTGGCATATACAAGCATTCACATGCAATTGCATGGTTTGTAACACAAGCGCAAGTTAAGTGTAAAGTTATAATTAGCAATATTTACCTAACATCTTCGAGGAACTTCTCCAGTTCCAGGATATTCGACTGTGGAACGCTAACAAAATAAAGCAAAGCATGGTCAGCTATATGGTCAATTGACAAAACTAATTAACAAAGACCATAAAAAGGTTGAAAAATTCAAAAAAGATAAAATAAGATCGAAACAAAATCCAAATAAAATACAAACTAGAATCTAATACAGACTCATGAAATACTGAGGTATAATTATTTCACAACAATCAAGAAACAGAACTGAAATTCATAATAAATATATAGTGGTCTGTTTGGTAGCATGCTTGATCCAACAAAGGCGGGTTTGAGCCTACTGAACGAACTCCCTGTTAGCTAGACTAGTTAGCTAGTCTGTGCATAGTTGCCTGTCACCAAGCAGTATAATTCGATACCAGCATAAACTGGGTAGTACACAGCACATCCTGCAATGCGCTGGTCCCATGCCCAGGACCTTGGAATTTTGTCCAATGCCAACTTAAAGGTAATTGGATTACTTTTAAATAAATACCTGTTAGGAGTCACTTACAAAGTGAGGCAACACAAGCCACGAAATGTACCACAAAAAGATATATGACAATGTAAGGCAATATGAAGTACATGTAACAGAATGTGATCTATTACAATGTGACATAATAAAGTGTGATTTAACACGATGTGGTGCAATAAAATGTGATTCAAGACATTGTTTTAAGTTAATGTGATTCAAGACAAAGGCGATTTAATAAAATGTGATTTAAGAATTTAAGACAATGTGATGCAATAAATGTGATTAAAGACAAAGTGTTTTAAAGCAATGTGATTTAAGACAATGCAATGCGATCAATTAAAATGTGATTTAAGACAATGTGATATAAGACCAGACAGATAGGACTGATCAAATAAAGTCAGACAATTTAGATATTTGAGACCTTTCCACTGCATTTTCTGTGCTAGATTCAGAATGAGTCGTAGTTCTGTTAGTTACCTAAATGGCAGGCTAGGATGTCCATTGTGGGCTGGAATTTCTGCAAGAACCTTCGTAACGTCAAAGTTAGTCAGCGATGAAATGTCATCTGCGGTTCCCTCTGCAGAACGGAGAGCAAAACAGACAAGAAAATCATGCAGAACTCAACGGACATCACAAAAAGAAACTGAAGAATTGTTAGGCCTTCATTTTATATAATACTATTATCTAACAAAAAAGCATCTATCATCACTAAACAGTTGCATGCAAAGGACTTGTTCAAGGTCTTGACAAAGTGATGCTCATATAATTATTAGGGGATGCTTGCATCTGTACTCTGTGTAACAATGTGAGACATTTACTCGTAACTAGATCACCACAACCTCAGAACTGTGATGGATTAGCGAACTTCTATTTCACCATAATTTTTATGCCAGCGAGATATAAGGATCCAAGCAACTTTGCATTAGAAATTTAGAACTACCTCCAACAAATACTGACTCAAAGGGTCCAAGCAATTGGGCATTAAGAACGTGCTTCTTGCCTTAATGCACTAAAGCAACTGTGCATTAAGGACTCCAATGAAGTTGCTCTGATAATGGACTGCAGCACTTGTGTCGACAAATACACTTAAGGAATTGTGCATTAAGGACTTGTGTCAACAAATACACTGAAGGAATTGTGCACAAGGACTTGTGTCAACAAATAGCGTTCTGCAGAGGCTTAGCTTGCCTGCACACTGCATTTTTACAAGGAGAGTCACACTGCAATGACCATTGTAATCAGAATAATCCACTGCGTTGGTAAGATTATATATATATATATATATATATATATATATATATATATATATATATATATATATATATATATATACAACACCAAAGAAAATGACAGTAGGCCACCGAAAAAATTCACAATACTAACTGGTAGATTTGATGTACTTGTGAGCGGAGAGTAACTTCAACGAATGAACTTCAAAGAGAACGGGATGAAAGAGCAGTTCACGAGCCGTTGGACGCTTCTTTGGCTCCTTCTCCAGACACTTGGCAATAAAGTCCTGGCAATCAATCAATAACAAATCAATCAACACATCAGCCAACATGTCAGTCCAAAACTCAATCAACATAAGAATCAACACATCAGCACAACATGTTAACTGCGTTCATTAGATGTCTGTACACCAAACTGCGATAAGCAGTTGGTTAATAACGAATACACTTACTTACTTAATGCAGAAATAATAATCATAATAATCTACTGCATGTCACCAGATGAAATCTAGAATTTCAACTTCAAACAGAAACAATAACACGCATTTGAACATTTATAGCTACGTATAGACGAACCAATCCACCAGATCAATCATAATCGCATCAGTCACCTTTCCTGTTCACAGATGCAGTAGAAAGACTTAAGAAACTTAGAGAACCAAATAAACAAAATAAGAACCTTCTGAAGATGGTCTTCGATGGATTCAAGGGTCTTCACAATGACATCATCGGCCACGCTGTGAGCTGCATCGCCATTGGCTGGCAGCTCCATCGCTGCCATCTGTCAACAGCAACCAGATCAGAATTAAGATCGTGCACAGCAAAATCATCAACACTGCAAGATTCTTTTCATGCAACAGGTAAAGACCAGGAATGCGAAAACTAAGCATTGCATTCAGAGGCATGTTTGCGGACGTCAGTGGGGGGGGGGGGGGGGAACTGGGGCGAGAACAGTCACCCTCAGACACCTTCCTGCTCCTGTACTAAAATTTTGTTCCTGAGGAATCATACGTACCTTGAGGAAAAAACTTAAATAAGCCAAACCAATAAATAATTTTTCAAGGAAATAAGCCCTTATCATTATATCATTATTTTTACTAAAATTAATTATTACGCAAAAGAATTTCAAGTGCTGATGACTGTGAAGTCAGTTACATAGTTATGGTGTTGAGCCCAGCCGAGAATTTACGACTGATCAAAGTTAACATACAACACGCAAAACTAGCAAATTATCGATAATGCATACTTTGTTACATTACACAGAAACTGCATCTTGCTTTAATTCCATACTTATATAGCACTATTTGGAGAAAACTGGTACATTTCATAGATAAACAGCATTGTATTGCCTCACAAAGAATTAAGCAAGGGCAATTATTTAACCGAATTACAATAGCTTCTGTGCTCCAAAAGCCCTGTCAATCCCACATAATAAGTGAACGCATAAAATAAGTCATCCAATAAGATGTCACTGCTTTATGTAAGTAAGAAAGATTACCTCCAGAGCACAAATTCCAAACGAATAAACATCAACAGCGGTTGTCACAGCGGTGTTAGCTGTCAATATCAGACAAAAAATTTAAAAGTAAGATTAGCAAACAGCAGCCACAAAATATTCACTCATTCATATACTGCCACTTCAGGACAGCCACCCACAGGCACTCTCAGCCCTGGGTCCAGTGAAAAGGACAGGTTTCAATTGCTGGTGAGAGTTGTATGTGATGTTCCTGGCCAGGAGTGCACTGAGACCCACAGGAAGGCTATTCTAAAGTAGATGCCCCAACCACTGAAAGCACATCACATTCTACTGCATTTTTAAACAAAAATAGCATGGATACCGGTACGATATTGATACCAGTAATATCTTGATACCGGTACCCTTGGATACAGTTACTATCTTTATACTGGTACACTGGAAGAATGCTACATTCATATTGACTGTGATGCTGTTTTTTTAACTGTTGTATTCTGTATTGTATTATTTGATGCATGTACACTGGAGTGCTAATCTCAAGCAACCGGTTCAATAAAAAAAATACTTACTTACTTACTATCTTGGATACAAGTATTATCAAGATACAGACACTGTCTTGATACTGGTACTGTCTTGACACTGGTACTGTCTTGATATATAGTATCTAATATCAAACCAATGCATCATTATTACCAGCAGTTAATCACGGAAGCAGTTTCACCATCAGCAATTCTCTGTGTGATGCTGAGTTTGCCTTGCTCCCACATTTTCCACCCTGATTGAGACCCCTGATTTTTCCTCCCGCAAGGCATCCCAGAACTATCAATTAAGAGTAAATTATCAAATTTCAGCTCCATTTCCAATATCTTGATTTTCTTTGAAGAACCCATAGATCCTGATGCACGATGTAATAAGATAACACACCTGAATTTGTATGAGACTGACCTGCATATTCAGGTGCGGCATAGTGAACATTCTTGACCTCTTCTCGGTAGGTTTTGACGTGATTGTAAATAGCATCAGGTGCAACTAAACATTCAAACAGAGCCATTTTGTACTGCAGCCTGGCACACATTTGCCAATCACAACTCTATAAACAAGTGAGTATCTCAAAGAAGTTATGAAAACTATAAGATGGGACACAGTAGCCGATTGGTTACAGCACTCGCCTTGTAACATGGAGTTAGGGTTCAAGCCTTCCCTGAGATGGTTACTGTGCAGTGACCTTGAGCAAGTCCTTCACTCACAATTGCTCAACACCATCAATCGCTGCTTGGTCATTAGACACCGTAGAGGTGCTTAATAAATACATAATAATTATAATATAATATAATATAACATAACATAATAATAATAGTGATGCCTACAATGCATCATTATCAACAGTGCTCACAGTTCACAGTGGCTCACCGGTTCCATCATTTGGGATTTCCTCTCTCCACATTTACATTTCTCCACATCCTTTTCCTTGTTGGCTGACCATCCAGAAACTGACATGTTGTTAGGTAAGCACTTCTCAATAAAACTGAGCTGATCTTACTGTCAGTGGATCAATAATTTACATCACCAAACTGATCCTCTTGGTAGTTGTTCATTACTCTTTAAAACTAACATGGTCCTTTTATTGGCTGATCATTACTTTTTAACACCAAACTGATCTTAGTTGAACAACACTTCAACAATACTTCATTATTTTGTAACAACAAAGGACTCTCTTGGTAGTTGATCTGAAATGGTCCTGATCGTAGATGATCAATATTTTATAACACCAAACTGATCGTACTGCTGGTTGAAGGTTGATCAAGACTTAATACCACCGACTTGGTCTGTTGTTAGCTAATCATTACTTTCTAACACCAATCTTTTAGGAGATCAATAAGATTACAACATGTAATTTATAACATGACAGGGGCTGATCATTACTTTCTAACACCAACCTGATCCTACTGTTAGTTGATCAACAATTTCAAACACCGACGTAATCCTACTGTTGGCTGATCATTACTCCTACCACTGACCTGATCCTATCTTTATCAGACCATTGTGCTGGATGAAAATGGTGTCGGTTGTCAGGTTACCATGGATGATCGGAGGCTCACAACAGTGCAAGTAACTACAAGAGAAGAAAAAACACAGTGTACCACAAAATAAGTAAGTCATTTACTTTTGCACCTTCTCTGTGTAAATTTTCATTTATTTTTATAAATATTTATATGGTGCTGTTACAGAAATTCACAACCTGCAACTTAAAAATCCTGGTAACTGCATGCTCAAGTGCTATAGTGCACTAAAACTCATCATCTGCTTGTTTGATCATCATACAGACATGCCTGTTTCAAAGTGCTAATCTTCCTTACGCTGGCCGTCTGTCTTGTTTGACTGAGCCTATGGACTTGATCAGATTTACCGAAGAGCAGCATTTAGTGGATCATTGACTGATACTTTCTCCATTATTCTAACTGCCCTACAAAAGTTATGTGACTAGATTACTAGCTGTATGTACGTTGTATGTGGATATTTAGTACAGCCCACTTTCAAGTACCTCATGAAAGTACTCGTTTGCAAAATCAGAGGTTCCAAATGCACATGCTCAAACACAATGATTAAGAATGCCCTTTCAGTTCATAATGCTACTTAGTTTTACCCCAGATCTTCATAAACTTAACATTTTGCAGCGACTGGTAACAATGTCTGCATAACGTCTGTGCAAGGATTTGCTCTTTAGTGGACTTCTTGATACTGATCTCACTTCAGCCTGCTTTTCATGATGCCTTGTGCATTAGATGCCAGCATAACAGATATCAATTTACAAGCCACTGCTTTTTATGGCAATTTCTTTTACAGGTCTGTGGTTACAAGTATGGTATCTCTCTGTCAACTGCACTCACCTCTTCCCCTGGAGGACATTCCCTCTCACTTGACACAGTGCCCATGATTAAGCTGATGTCCTGCACTTAGCTTTAGAGTAGTGCTTTATAAATTTGGAGTTTACAATTATGATCAAGTCAACACATGTCAGTAACCACAAGATACATGTAAAAGACAGGACAGCAGAAATCCAAGTCACAAATATCTTCCCATGCTGACACGAATAACGAAAGGAAAACAACTCACCTAAGAGCGGACAAGATCTGCGTACACCACCTCTTCCATGCCTTCACAAACAATAAAGAATTCTGTATGTAATTATAGAGTGCGGACTTTCTTTTACCATCTCCTGGTTTAAGCGCGATTCTGCTTAATCTGAAGTGGTGTTATGTAACCCCAAAGCTATAACTTAACATGCCATATTGATTAATGCACCCTACAAGAACTGCAGTGGCAGTTTGGAACTTGAACTAGTCACTGACTTAATCAGCATTATCTCTTTCTGTGCAAGGTTTAGTTTACACGCTGTATCATAATTTATGTTTCCCGAAAACTTGGTGCTAACTAGCACACTCTGCAGTAAACAGATATATGATTACAGAGAAATTATGCATATGTGATATATAACAAATTTACAAAGTATTTTGACAGAGATATTTGATACAGTGTGGACTAATTATTGCAAGGACAATCATTAGGGGAGCATGCCTTACCATGCATAAACAACCACACAATTAAACTTATATAAATAAGTAACGTCTAAATGTCACCTTAAGTGTCCGATTGCTTCTTTTTGTCTTGCGCAAAAACTGTCTCAGAGATCCTGATGACATATACTCCGTTATAAAGATAACCTAAGAGGACATGAAACAATCAATCTATCAATCACTTTAAGAAATAAATAAAACACTAAATCAGTTAATAAACAAATATATAAAACAATTAATCAACACAAGTAGAACACTTAATCAAATCAATAAATCAGTTGCAACTTTCACAGATGTGATATTTACATGTGATTACAGCTGTAATGATCAAGTAGTCCAGTAAGCCAATCAGTCCAGACAGTTAGTCGGTAATTAAATTTGCAATTTTCCTCGTGACTTTGAATAAACAATTATCTTATCTTGCAGAACTTTTCTCAGTTCTATAAAGCTGTAAAACACTGCAGCATGCTGAAGCCAAACACTTCACTGCAGTTAAAATTCGCTTTCTGTATGTCTTTCAGAGGTCGTTGTTAAGGCAAGTCAACATAAGGCCAAGGTCATTGTCTCAACCAACAGTGGTCCTCAACAACATTCATCAAGAATAAATCTTCAAAGAAAAAATCCCTAGGCTGCAAGATCTTCAGAGCTCTGGAGTGTAAACAATTATGAAATATGGTTGACTTCAAAGAAGTAATATTAGTATGCATTTATTAAACTCCACTGTGACAACCATTAACCGATGGCCCTGAAAACTAGTGAGTAAAGGATTTGCTCAAGATCTCTACATAGTAACCATCTCAGTGGAGGTTAGAGTCCGTACTCTCCACATTGTTGTCAAAAATTGATTGAACTTACTTATTTATCATGCATAAAAGGTCCATAAATCTATATCTGAAATGTGGATGAGCATGCAAGAACAATTAGCCAGTATATATTACAGAGTTTGCTCAAACCTGCAATCAGTGGATTGCAGACCTAGTGTGCTACAGAACAGACCAACATGGCACACCATTGATGCCTTGCCCCATATAACAGCAGTGCTTCAGAAGTTTCCACATTACTTTCATACACCATAGTAAATTTATTAATAGCAAAACTCCTTACCAAAAGGTAAGGTCGCTCAACAGCAACATACGAATTTCAAATGATGCATCAAATTCTAAACCAATGCACAAAGTTTAAAATTGTTATCCAGTATCATCTTAAGATGTAACTCTTCAAATCTGTTACATTGATATGTTATACACCTTTGTGCAGTTCTTAAAATTGTATGAAATACAGACATACATGCAAACCAGTTTACTGGTTTAGTTCCAAGTCATAAACACAAACATGAAATGAGATATTTCCAACAGACCCGTGGTCGATCTTTCGTTGTGTCCATCCAGTACTTGTGAAACTTTGCGATGTTTGGATGTTCCAGTTCGATCAGATTGTCAAAAACCTGCTTGATCTTCTCCTGCCAAAGGCAAATGTATGACACAACACAAAGATTAACAGAAAACTCCGATTAACACTTATTCATTATATCCTACAATGAACATTTACCCATTCAAACTGTATATTCAAAGTTTCAGTATTTATTCAGGTAAAGATGATTCTCTATGTAACAGCAACTAGTTTCTTCTCTTCTAGAGTTTTAAATGAAGTAAGATGTACCGTGTAACTAAATATTTGGAATGCTAGCCATGGCAGACACTTTCCTGCTTGAAACCATTCTGGACCTATCAGTTCCATCTTCCTAGGGATAAAAGTCTTCCTTGGTCACGTAAATTCTTCGCATCGTACTCACCTAGGAATAACTCTTCAGGTCTAACTCGGATACTCATCATCATCACACTTGTCCATGTAGATATTAGACTATTTTTTAGATTGATTACATGAAACAGGAATACTTTCAAATCAATAATGCATAAATGATGAATTACTCAACATAAGACTAATTACCAGGAAACTTTTGCTACTACATGTATATGTATTTTGACATGTAGAACCCCATTATATATTTATTTTGCGCTTATTTATTTAAAGTACTACCACCCAATGATCAGGACTAAATTTTGTTGCTAATCAATGTGATATGGATTTGATTGTCACTTTGGCAAGGCTGCAAACTTTACAACTCAACCAATCACATGTATGTATTCTGAACTACAGTTGAATCAATTTGACTGCACATGGTCAAACAGAATTTACATAGCGCCCCTTCAAGATCTCTATTCAGAAGTGCTTTGTTTCATTTGATTACGTATTGTGATGTCACCCTCTGTAATCAAATGTGTACTCAGGGTAACCAAGGTAGCTTGAGATTAAAAATCGTTCCTTCTGGGTTTACTCATTAACACCAATGCATGCGACTTTCTGGAATTAAATAATGTTTGATTGGCAATCAAAAAAGGACCTGAACTTTGATATATGTATGTAATCAAACATTTTGTCATTCAAACAAGCACTAATAAAGAAAAGTGCACAATATGGGTAAAGGTGAAGCCTCAGATATTAATGTAAAATAAAGTCTGAATACTGTGTTTTACAGAAATATGTCTGCTGGCAGGTGCAAATACTGCATACATAAGGTACGAGTAACCACCAAATGACAGGACTCAAATCATGGATGCAGAGGTGAAAGACAAGCACATTATCAGTGAGCCATACTACCTCAACCTGTTCCTTTCTTTTTTATTTTATGGCCACGACAGAAACCAAACTGTTTCATAGTATACATACTTCTAAGGGTGACCTTGGCAAATAGACTAAATCACAGCTCAATACATTGGTGCTACAACAACTGATTAGCGATATTTATTAAAATGATGCCATAGGAATCAAAAGATTGGATTACAAGCCACAGAGCAACAAACTAGTCATCTGTGCCTTATAGCAACGACTGGTGCAACACAAATACAACCGGAGCTCATTTACGTCAAATGGAATCTGAGACAGTGAAAAACTACCACTTCAAACACAGTTCTTGGCTCTTGTAACATGAACAACTGCTTAAGCCTCGACTTTGACTGCACATGGTCAAATCAGATTGCATGAATAATAGTCCAGTTAATCCGATCGACAAACAAAATATCAGGCAAAAGCAAATAGAAGAGCTGCACTTTTGATGCAAAATCAGAGAACCACGAAGAAAAGCAGTCCATAAAGTTAGTCCAGAGAGACAGCCATTGGTATCAAGCAGGGCTGTTAACAATACTGGCAAAATGGATTGGCAATACCAATACCAATACTTCCCAATAAATGTATTGGCAATACCAATACCAATACAATTTTTTAAAAGTATTGCAATACCAATACCAATACTTTTACCAATACTTTTCGATAAATATGTTTACGTTTGTTGACATAATACGTGCTAGCAGTGTCAAGCACTACATCCAATAACAATAATTTTTGGCAGCGGATAACGTAAACCAATGTCCTTCTCCCCTTGCAGGATATCTAACCCAGTGCCGTTTTAAGGTCGTCGTAGGCCCTAGGCACCTCTTGCATTCGTAGACCCCAAATCAACTGCCAATTTTGCGATTAAAGCTAAACGCTTTCACATCGTTTCTTGACATCATGTTTAATCATGATTCACGTAAGCACCCAGTTTTGATTTTGAATTTCAATCTACCTTTCGTTATATTGATTATTCAATTTCACATTTTTAGATTTTCAGACTTTCGTAGGCCCCTGAAAGTTTCGTAGGCCCTAGGCACAGTGCCTACTGTGCCTAGTGGATAAAACGGCCCTGATCTAACCCTGAGTACGTCACTGGCCGCATAACCTCCCAGGGTTTTGGAATCAAGCCATTGCACTGCCACGCCCAGAAAATTACATCTTTTAGTGAAAAAAGTATTGATATCGAGTATCGCTGATTTACAGGCTAAAAAGTATCGGCGATACACAGGCGATACCAACAAAATAAAACTATCGCGATACTGGGTGCGATACTGAAAAAAGTATCGGCGATACCAAGTATTGCAATACTTTATCGCGATATTAACAGCCCTGGTATCAAGTGTTAGCAACTTCAGTTTGCTTAGACTTGTATAGCAAATATGGGTGGGTGGCCAGTCCTCTCGCTCATCACTGATCTTCCCACTGGGTGCATGGTTAGCTTACTCATTTTACAGAGTTGGTTAAGGGTGCAAGTGGAGCCAAACCCAAAACAAACATTTCTGCCCTAGCAGGGATTGAACTCCATTTTTAACTAACACTCCCATATGCTAACCATTAAACCACTGCACACAATCTATGACACACTTACCGTGTTCTGGAACAAGGAAGACTTAAAATTCACATTCTAGCTCAGCTTTTTATTTTGTAATCACAAATAAATGTCATAATTTTCCTGTTCATTAGAATGTTATACCAGTGTGCGGCAAAGGGTTCCAACAAATTTATAGACTATTCCTCCTGAGACCATATACCTAAATAGTCGTTGGTATTTCATATACCACTTTTTAAGACTTACCATGTTCTGGAACAAAGAAGAGAGTGCAGAAAGCATCACTTCTCTAGGATTCATTTACTAAACTGTGAACATTTATTTACATAATTCATCTTAATATTGTTCAAAGCTTGGGGAAACTTTCTAGCCTACTCTTTTAATATTTACAGACAGGTTGACTGAAAATGAAGCAGGCTTCCATAACCAATGTAACCTTTTACAGAAATTTATATAGCGCCTCTATCCACTGCGTGGCACTAGCTGATGGTAACAGGCAAACTGTACATCAAGGACTACATTTACATCACAAGGCGAGTACTTAACCAATCTTGTTACACTACTGCTCTAACCAAGACAAAGAGCAGTCTCTTACACACCATATGAAATATGAAGCCCGAAAGGCAGGTATGAAGTTTTAGCGACTTCACTTTCTCAGCCTTGGCATATGAGGGTGGATGGATGGCCAGTCGTCTCGTAATGTCTGATCATCCCACTCAGTGATCAGTATAGTTTGCTGGGGGAGCCCAAGTGCAGCAGTTCATTTCATAATCATTATCCATGGGAATGTCCAATCAATATCGGTCAGCAAGAATGATATTGGCACTTAACTACAGAGCTTCAGACTGGTAGCCATTATGAGAATATCTGACTGCCCAAACCACTCAAAGATAACCATATCAATATTTCATTCACAAATGTACACCACACTGTGACACACATCTAGTACATGGAAGTCTGATAAGACGAAGGACAATGATGCGAGTTTAACAACACATGGATTTTTCAGTGTAAGCTGATTAGCAAACTTTACAAATTTCTGTTAGGCGATCCTGATATGCACTCAAATTTTTATGTCTAAGTAAGTAAGTAAATAAGTAAGTACAATTAGCAAGAATTAATAAAACTTGTCATGCAGTTATTTAACTGCATGACAAGTGGAACAGTGTCAAAGCCCATGAAAAGGTGTAGTTTAAAATTGCTCAAAGTTTCACTTAAAATCAACTTGCAGTGCATATCAGGATTGCTGTTTTGAACAAAATCTGTAACTATCAGAAAAGTATTACAGGATAAAGCAGCAGATAAGCAAATTATATACCAAAAAGCGTGAGATGTGCGCAGCTGCATTCATCAAAACCATAGCCATGCAAAAGGAAAACTTCAGACATCAGTGAATGTTTCATACGAAAGACTCCTTACATGCATAGTACCACTCAAGGTAAGGGAGGCTGTACCACAACACGTGCACGGCAACGCTAACATAACATTAGCATCACATATACTGAAATTTATTCATTTACCCCAGATCTATCTGAAATTAAGATGCAATAATCTGGCACACATATGGTTGCCATTTTGTTGCATCAAACCGCGACAGAGGTACAAAAAGTTGCACAAGACCAACCACAAACAAAGCAGAAGTCAGAAAGGCAGATTAGAAGCCAACCCACCTGGATCTCATGAACATTTTCGGCGGCAGTTGCCTGCTGGGCCTGTTAGGGTACACCAAGTCATGCACATCATTGTATCGTTGGAAAATGTGTGGTCATTATGAAAATAAATATATTGCCAATGCCAATGAATACATTTAACAGACATAATGACAAAGTATTCTAAGTGAAGACACAACATTTTAAAACTGGAACTGTTTTTTAATGTTGAGTACAGCACTTGGAAATGTAGAACGATTTTTTATTGAAGCCCAGACAATGCAACAACAATTATAGTTTGCATAACTGCCACACTTCAGTGTCACTTGAAAACACAGAAGGACTAAAAACTGTAAACAGTATGGTGTCAAAGGCTAATACAAAAGCTCTACCAATGCATATTTGCCTATGCCACCAAACCATTTTACGTTTCTGGATAAGTTACAGTAAGCAGAGGAGATGCCTTAACCCAAAGCAGGCTATTATTATCGTTAAATTTTTAGCATTGCTATAATTATTAGCATTATTTTATGTATTAATTTATTATTACTATGACACCGCTATCTAATGACAAAGCCCCAATCGCCCTAAGCCATTGCATGTTAGTGATTAGCTGAACGTTCTTACGCAGTGACCCTGTAACAGAAGGCTCGAACCCGAACTCTCCAAGTTACAAGGCTGTTGCCAAACCAACTGACCACAAAGGACATCCACTTGGACAGAATTAATTTCTTGTCTGAGGACAGGATCAACCCAGTATATATACTGAATGTGAGGCAATGACCTATTTGTCTCCCAGTGGCCCACTGACCCTGGCAACTGGACATCAACAGCTTGCCCAAGTCATCATGTCAAGTCACTCAAAAGGCTCAAATCTGTGTTGGATCAAAAAACAAGAACTCTATCAACTGGAATATAGCCTTACATGGATTCACTTTACCTTGCATTTAGACCCATTACTGTAAACATAGATAATTTACATATTTCCTTGACAGCCCAAAAACAGACGTGAATCATGCTGGGACAGTAATAATACAATATTAACACACTTATTAATAACGGCAAAATGAACCATCAGCATTAAAATTAACAAATTATAACTTCAGACACAACTCATGCAGTGTCGACAACAGTTGGAAGGTAGTGACAACAGGAAAAAGTTGTCATTGTTGTCAGTTAGAGGCAACAACAGAGACCACAAAGCCATAACCATTTTGAACAACATTAACTGCAACTAGAGTCAAAATGGTTAGTTAGACTTCTAAAAATAGCACCAGTGGAATACATGCCAATAGAAAATGCCAGTGGAAGTCAGCCATGAGAATACTGGCATTCCCTTCAGCCACCACTTGGTTAACTATGGGGTTAAAAGCCCAACAGCCGCATCAGTAATATACATTTTAGCACAGTCTTGTTTGAATAACTGGTCAGAAAGTACAAGTTGGTCATTCAAACACTGTCAAAAGAAACGTCAGTGAACTGCCAACTGAGATTTGCCAATAACATGTCTGTCTAATAACACGTCAGTGGCATAAAGCATCGCATTGAAACGTTGGCAGTGACACGTCTGTAGGTAGTTTAAGGGTAAGTGTCAGCAGAAAAATGTAAGCTAACTAACTAATCATGATGGTGAATTGTCGTTTGTACATTTTGGTAATGAGACGTCAGCAATAACGAAGCCATAAAGGGAAACTGACCAGTTGAACTTTAGATGACTTCTTCTCTGAAATCTGGACCTCGTTCCAGACAACCTCCACACCCTCCTCCGTATCCATGGCAAGAAAGGCGCAGTCGATTCCGGGCACATCCCTTTGTTGCACCTGAAACAATTTTAAAAACCAAATTCAGCATTTACGCAAGCTAACCAAGTAGTGTATACACTTCATAAAAATCTGTACAACCCCGAGTATCTAAGTGATTTGCCTTTCGATTAGCACGCAATCGGTTAACATTTTAAGCACTGGAAGGCAGAGTAATGATTTATTAAACACTGGATATTCTCACCACAACAAATGTGTAACTTAGAAACTGCATAATTTACCTTAAACATTACTCAGACAATCAGTCTTAAAGGCTGGACAGGAAAAATGCAAATAGTCTACGGAAATAAAAACTTAAACCAAGGGCGGGAACTGAACAAGTTACACAGGCAGACCAAGCCGCACCTTCGCCACTATGTCAAACATAAATAACTGTTATGCGTAGCTAACGACCGTGCTTGTCGTGTGTAAATCCTGTGCAAGTATAATATACTGGCGCTATGTAAATATCGTATTACATTAAGGTAAAACTGAAGAGCACTACCTCTTCTCTACGTTTCTGCCATCTGCCACAGGGGCTTTCCTCGAGAACTTCACACTCCTCTTCCGATTCATCTCCGCTTTTCGCTTTCGGCGACGTCTTCTCTACTTTTTCTCCACTGACTTTGTCGTGTTTACTGTTAGACATTTTCGTTAAAATTAGGCAAATCCGACAACATTTCAAATGTCGAACACAAGCGATAACAGATCGAGTTACCTTACAACCAATGATTACATATCATAGATTACTTAGTCGATGATGTATTTGGGAGTCAACGCTTACTTAGCGTCATCTATTACAGACAATCGCGCCCTCGTGTGAGAAGAAGAAAAATGAGGTGGAGGCAGAGAGGAGGAGGAGGAGGACGAGGAGGACGAGGACGAGGACGAGGACGAGGACGAGGACGAGGAGGACGAGGACGAGGACGAGGAGGACGAGGAGGAGGAGGACGACGAGGAGGAGGAGGAGGAGGAGGAGAAGAAGAAGAATAATAATAATAATAATAATAATAATAATAATAATAATAATAATAATAATAATAATAATAATAATAATAATAATAATAAGAAGAAGAAGAAGAAGAAGAAGAGAGAGTCGTCTAAGCTAGCCCTGAGGCATCCATGGATATGAGGTGTTAGCGACCTCATTTTCTTAGTCTCGGCACTAAGTCCTCTCCCTCGCCGTCTCATCTTCCCAAGGACAGTGTACGGCCATTGTACTTATTATAGCTGAGTTGGCTATGGGGTGTAGGTGGAGCAGAAATCACGAACCCCCGTTCTCACGATTGACAGTCCAGCGCTAACCACAACACTATCGAGCATCCCAATTAACTGTTGAGTAGTCAATTAATGTAATCATAGGCGTATTGGCAAATACTGAAGCTGCAGAATTTCTTTTCTCTAGAGCAAAATTATCGTTTGCAAATTCTATCCTTAAAAAAACTACGGTATTTTAGCGGTACTTAGGGGAACGTAGGCCTTGATGGGACAGGAGCCTTGATGGGACACCCTGTACTACACGACTGGGGCGGTTTTTTTGCGGATTTCGTCATGCCCTTGTGCTGCTTAAACAGCGCCACCTTTAGTAACGTGTTCTGGCTGTGTTCGATTGATCGGTGTTAGAGTCGCATTAAAAATTGTGTTATTGTGACAAATCAATTCGTTTTGAACGGTTAGTACATTTAGTTTGTGTCTTTTGCTGTGTTTGCTAGAAAAAATTGATAGTGTGAATTTGAAACGTTGTTTATATAGTTGTGAAACTCAGAGATTAAACGCACATGTTGACGTGAGCGAAAATATGATAATTTCGTAATACGTATAACGTGCACAGACGGTTTTGATGGGACAGTGGTTAATGGGCCATGATGGGACATGTCCCATCATGGCCCACTTGTGACATCAACGTTAATTAGTTTTGAAATGCATATTATTTGCCTATTTCCATTGCAATTACCGTTTGTTTAGTACTTCATTTATCATTAATAGGCTGTAATTATTCTGTCTTGCCAGCATGTATAATGGTACATCCTGCCAGGAAATCAAGCCGAGGAAGTTGGAGCAACGTTGCAATGGAGGCAGCAGTGAGTGGAAGCTATGCAGCAAGTTAAGGAAGCCAAGAAACTTAAACAATCGGTTAAATCCCAGTTGACCCAAAAGAAACAGACCAAGTCACCTGTTCAAGAACATGTGATCGAACAAACTGTTAAAGAAGTTGAGGAGTCAACACCTAAGAATAGGCCGAAAAGAAAGCTGAATAAGAAGCAGACAGCCAAGCAGGCATGCAGAGCAAAACACAGTAGAAAAAAAGCAAGTTCCTACGATTCTGTTGGACTTCATCTCAATACTGCTGGTACAAGTGAGGCGGCAACACAGTATTTCTGCCTATATTGCAAGGACAAATATACTGAGCCTGCTACGGAAGACTGGATTAGATGTGATAGATGTTTGAAATGGTGTCATGCCAGCTGTGCACCTTCTGATGATGTGACATTTGTTTGTGATTATTGCTTATATGCATAGTTTAGCATAGCCTACTAGCTGAAGTATGATTAAGTGGGGCTGTGCACGTCTTTTTTTAAACTTCTCCTGATTATTGACAATGTCCCATCATGTAAGAAGGTTGGCCATGATGGGACATTTTTGGAATTTTTAACTATCAAATTTTCTCTTCAGTATATGTTTTTAGTCGACTTACTATATACTGTGTACTTGCAGTTACATGTGAACTTTATGAAAACTTGCAACGGTATAATAATGATATCAATTTATGACAGAGAACAGCATTTGTTGAATAGTGTCCCATCAATGCCTCCTCTCCCCTAAGCGGTATTTTAGTAACCCCTTCTAGGGTGGCGCATTGCATTGTCAGTCAGAATTAATAAAGAATATTATTACCTATTATATATATATATAAATCTTTCATGGGCGGCGATCTATGGGGGTCGAGGGGGACGAGACCCCCCACCTTTAAGAGTGGGGGTCACGCCATACATCTGACCCCCCACATTTTGAAGATACACCAAAAAAGGTCAAGAAATGCAATTGTGTGTGAGGGCGAAAATGAGTTTTGAGTGCCTTTTTGACGAGATAAGTTGTTTTGAGCAGAAGTGTCCCCCCCCAAATTTCAAGAAAAAAGTAATGAAAGTGTGTAAGAGAAGGAAAAAAGGAAGAGAAGGAAAAAAAGGAAGAGAAGGAAAAAAGGCCTAAAAATTTTGTGGAGACGAATTGCTAAAAAAGGGTCGTGAGTTAGTGTGAAGGTATGGAAAAAGTCACGAAAGTAGGTGGAGGACTAAAAAAGGTCATCAACTTTTTTAGGAGATGAACTGGAAATTTTTTTAGATTTTTTAAGGAAAAATTAAATGTTCTTCGGAGACCATGACCGACTTGTCCCCCCCACCTCTCAGACAAGATCGCCGCCACTGCCAGCGAGGTCGAAGAGAGTACCCGGATGATCGTAGGGCCTATCGGAGGAAGCAAATTATGGAGGACTATTATTATTATAATATGACATATTACAGTCGACGACCTCGGCAGTAGGCCTACATCAGTGTATCAACTCGTCTGCAGCTCTCCGTATATTCGGCGTCCCTATAAGTAACATTTAAACAAACAAACAACAACGCGCAGCAGTCAGAACGGATAACATCACCTCTGACTGGTTCCGTGTTAAGAAAGGCGTTCGGCAGGGTTGTAACATCTCTCCTTGCCTATTTAACATCCTGGCGGAACAAATGATGCGCAAGGCGCTTGACGGGTTTATGGGTGGCTTCAGAATTGGCGGTAGGATCATCAGTAATCTTAGATATGCGGATGACATCCTCTTGATTGCTACATCACCAGAGGAACTTCAGGAGCTCGTCAGTAGAGTCGAAGTCGCTGCCGATGAGTACGGTTTAAAGATAAATGCTTCAAAGACGAAAGTTATGACCAACACCGATGAGGTCCTTGAGGTTTTCGTTGCAGGCGTTGGGCTCAAACAAGTTGATAACTTTACATATTTGGGTAGCAAAATTTCAAGCGACGCAAAGTGTTCAGGCGATATTAAGTCCAGGCTGGCCATGGGTATGGCAGTCATGGTGAGGCTCATGAAGGTCTGGAAAAACAAATCCATCAGTACCCAAACCAAGCTCCGCTTGATGAAATCCCTGGTGTGGTCAGTCGCAACTTATGGTTGTGAATCATGGACACTAAAAAAAGCTGAGGAAGAGCAAATTCAAATTTTTGAGAATAAATGCATTCGAAAGCTTTTGCACATCTCTTGGACGCTCAAGCTTACTACAGAGCAAGTTTATCGGCTTGCTAGAACTTCCCCCCCCCAACTCTTGGGTTCCGTCAAGGCTCGCAAACTCTCCTATTTCGGTCATATCATCAGGCTCCCTCAGGATTCATTAGAAAATGCCATCATGCTGGGTCACGTTGAAGGATATCGACGCCGTGGAAGACCACGAATTAACTGGATAGACAACATTCTTTCCTGGTCCCATCTTTCTGGATCTTATCTTCTCGCTGCTGCACGCAATAGGCGCCAGTGGAGAACCCTATTCCATGCATGTGGCCAACCGTCGCGCAGCGACGTCGGTGTTTGACATGACATGACATAAGTAACATTTACTCTGAATAATCTATACTTCAAGAGGCGCCTTATAAATTACTAGATACGATACGATTTACTCTCTTGCGTACATACTTACTGAATTAGATAGTCTGTTGCACGTGATATAAATCAAATAGCATGATTGGCTAATGGCTGGTTACGTCAATCTATAGAAACAAACACACGGGATGACGTCATTTCAGTTACCATAGTAACCTGCAAAGGCGAAGACTATCGAATTATATTGATGGAGAAGACGATGCTATGACTGCTAAGGTTTCTTCTCAAATCTTTGTTAGCGCTCTGAGTTTGTCTTTTTCGCTGGAAACTGACGAAGTTTAACTTACAAACAGAAATTCGACAAGGTAAACCATAAAGTAAAATATTAAAACTGTTTCTCATCGAAATATTTAAAAGAAACGAGCCCAGCGTTTGAGTGAAGGATGAAAGAAATGACTTACTGTCTTGGCCCAGCACCGGGCGTTTTGCTGTAGGCTAGTGGGTTCCACGATCTGGAATGACCTTCCTTCTCTGCTCAGGGCCAAACTAATGACTGGCTTTTCCTCATCGTTATCGCGTTCCCTAAGGCATTTCTGTTTTCCTGGGGCTTCTGTGATGATAGGGCTTCTGGTATTATTCTGCGAGAGGCGCTTTTATAAATTTCTGATTAAACCGTCTGCTTAATTAAGATCTTGATTGTACTGCTGTCATGTTTCAATGTAATCTTACTGCGTCTGTCAGTTCGAAATAATAAAGAATATTATTATTATTATTATTATTATTATTATTATTATTATTATTATTATTATTATTATTATTATTATTATTATTATTATTATTATTATTATTATTTATTTATTTTTTTTTTTTATTTATTTTTTTTTTCCCGAGGTAGTAAAGATCCCTCGGGCTGTAAAAGAAGATTAAAAACAGTTTATTGGTTCTCGTCTCCGACTTCGTGCCCAAAAGTGCCTCTGATTATTATTATTATTATTATTATTATTATTATTATTATTATTATTATTATTATTATTATTATTATTATTATTATTATTATTATTATTATTATTATTATTATTATTATTATTATTATTATTAATGTGACGACAATCTTAAACGCACACAAAGTCACACAAAGATGTGAATCTGAGGTGCGGTTAGTCAGTCCGTATGGATTGGTGTATGATAGAGCGCTCGCTTTGTAATGCTGATTGTACGGGTTCGAGCCTGCTCTCCTGAGACAGTTGCTGTGTCGGGACATTGAGCAAGTCGTTCACTCACAATTGCTGAGCATCATCAATTGATGATTCGCCATTAGATAGTGGCGCTTGATAAGTGCTTAAGAATAACAATCTTACGATATAGAAAGGCTTAGAAAATGGTTTCAAAATGTAATAAAATAACAGGCAACAACGTCAACGGTGTACTTAATACACTTAGAACGGATAGTGTGTGTCTTAATAAATGCACAATGCTAATGTAGGATGTATCGATTCTTTCAGATGCATCTGAAATTGCGGCTGCGAAGCTGAAATGTATCGACGTTCCAGATCGAAGTCCAAGTTCTCAGAAAGACGTCAATACCTTAATCAGGACACCAATTGAAGTTCTTACTCAAGTCGAAGTCAATCTCCCGTGACCAAATGAAATGCAATGACCTCAAAGGTCAGCACACGAAACCGGTCAAGTCTTCCAACAAGAAAGGTAACAACAGCTCATAAATTATAAATAATTAAGCTAAGTAAGGTAAACTGGTGTTCAGGTAAGGTAAGGTACTAGGGCCTACTGGTCAGGTGAGATTAGGATAATAACAGTTTAAGGTACTAGTTAGGTAAGATTAGGTAAATGTATAATAAAAATAATAATGATGATGATGGTGGAGGTGGTGGTGTTATTGCCACCACCACCACCACGGTGCTCGTAATAATACCTCACTTCTAACCAACCGTCATGTGGAATCTCATGTTGATTAAGCTTTGACTAGATTATATTGGATTAAGAAATAAGTAAGAAAGAAAGTATTCTTAATTAAACCGGTTACGGAAGAGTCGCATTCCGGTAATAATCCTCAGTATCAGTCGCTCTGGAAATTGGAAACAGTTTTAGGGATCTCGGTTAGGATCAATGAGAAGACCGTGTAGCCCAGGACTGAATGTCGGCTTATAGATTATAAAAACTTTCAAAGACAAGAATAGCTAATTCATTATTTTAGTTATCAATGTGACAGAAATTCAATCACTGCTACTGCAGAGGAACTGATAAATGCCTGATAAGTGTGGCTGCCGGTTAAGAATAAGTTCATGACTGTTGGAATCACAGTTGTCATCATCATTAACAAGTCTTCACTTATAGTTCTACATTTATATGTTAATGTAATGTAGTGTAGATGTAAATCTTCTAAATCTATCAACGCCACACAAAAGCGACGTCAGGGAGACCAGCTTATTCACCGGCGCTATATCAAGTTCACAATAGCCAGGCTGCCTTGTCCTTTCGGTGCCAAGTCAGAATCCTGGGAGATCAAGCCAAGGAAACAGCATAGTGCTACGTACGGTGGTAATCGCCGATGATGGTGGTTGTGTGGTGGCGCAGGAAGAGAACCAGGGTATAATAATAATAATAATAATAATAGTGACAATTTATAAATATATATATGCCGTTACAAGGGCGCCTCACAGTCTGCTAACAGGCGGAAGAGGGTAGAATAGCTTGAAGAGTTCGGTTTTCAGTCGTGAGTGGAAAGCAGCGGAGGACAGTGCAAGCGGAAGAGAGGTTAAATTAACAGGCGAGATAGGAGTATGAGCAAACTGGTGGAAACCTTTTGGGAGTTCATTCCAAAGAGCCGGTGCAGGACAGACTAAGGAGCGGTTACAGAATTTCAGAGAGAAAGTCAGAAGCACTGAAGGAGACTAGAGGACGAGATCGAGAAAAATGATGATGAGCGAGTAGACCTGGGTGGTTGGATGCTGAATAAGAGGGTTGAGAGATTTCAAGAGCGTTGTAGGTAAGAGATACAATTTTGTTATGAATACGCTGAACGGTTGAGGACTTTTAGGCTTTGGCCAATGAAGTTATGTGGGGTATTTTGGGAGTTTTGGTGACTGCGCGGGCGAGAACATTCTGGACCGTGTACAGGCATTTTATTTGAGAATCTTGAGTCGCTGTTGTAGAAAAGGGAATTACAGTAGTCGCGTTTGGAATGGACAACTGAGGTGGCTTTAATTGTGCGGGCATTACTTGTCATGACCCACTATTTCATTCAGGCCGTTGCAATTGCCATTTTGGTACCCACCAAACATTTTTCGGTGCCTTCGATTAAGATTTATTGACTGTGGATAAAAGCAGTGATGTAAAGTAACGATGTAGAAAGAAATTCTTAAGAATTGTAGCGGTGTCTGAAATACTCGGAATTGTCAACTGCGCACTTTCCTAAAACTTTCAAACTGTACTTGGACTGGTAAGTAAAATTTTAGGTATGAGAATGAAAACGTGGGGTAGTTAACTTGAGCTAATTCTGTCAGGAATTCCAAACAAGTCTACTGCACATTCGACAATATGTCAGAAAACACTTTACTTTAGGGTAGCTCATGACAACAGACCGAATTACGATCAGCCGTTGTCTACATATGCAGTTACAACAGTGAAAGACGAGAACACGGGGGAGTTGGCCCACAAGGTGCGTCAGGCCCTGTGCGATCGTTTTTGCGTGTGCCCGGGTCTCGTCGTCAACCTCCTCCACTGCATCAAGCTCGACCCCAGTCGCAAGATTATTATTCGGCGTCCAAGAAGCCATCGACGCCTACGATACCACTCCTAAATCGAGACAGAGAGGACGCCATCCTTCTCATCCTCAACCGTATCCTCAACCGCATCCTCAGCACCCTCATCCTCATCAACCACATCTTCATCTTCATCCTCGTCATGGTCCTCATCCTTAGCATCCTCATCCCAAGCATTCTCATCTTAAGCATCCTCATCATCATCACCCTCGGCATCGTCATCATCAGCATCCTCATCCTCAGCATCCTCAGCATCGTCCTCCTCCTGCTACTCCTCCTCATTATTATTATTATTATTTATTATTATTATTATTACTACTACTACTACTACTACTACTACTACTACTACTACTACTATTACTACTATTACTACTACAACTACTACAACTACTACTACTACTACTACTACTACTACTACTACTACTACTACTACTACTACTACTACTACTACTACTACTACTACTACTACTACTACAACTATTACTATTATCATTGCTAGAGTATTTGCCCGTCATATGACGCGTTGAAAAAATAAAGAATGGATTGATCGGAAGAGTAAAGAATTTACTAATTGGAATGCTTGATTATAAATCACATTGTGAGTGAAAATTCCTTGACGGTCG
The DNA here is from genome assembly GCA_963556255.1 of Allolobophora icterica. Taxonomy (NCBI): domain Eukaryota; kingdom Metazoa; phylum Annelida; class Clitellata; order Crassiclitellata; family Lumbricidae; genus Allolobophora; species Allolobophora icterica. The sequence goes on along the minus strand of OY744605.1, from coordinate 77,995,324 downwards.
GTTTCTTGATGAGTACTTTGATGTTGTCTCCGGTGATAATGCGCATCAGTCTCACGTCTTTGTCTGTGACCAATCGATGTTTAGGCTAATCAGTCTTCGCCTCATCCTTGCTCCTCCTCCCTCTCAATCTCGGGTCAGATCGTGTGCCATATTGAGGGAGTGATGCCGGGAGGGAGGGAGGCAGTGAGCGAGGGAGAGGGATGGTGGGAGCGAGTGAGACGGAGCGAGATGAAGAGCCTTAGTGAGGTCGGCCAACGGCCTCTCAAGCATGGTTAGCAGCGCTCGTGTGCCTGCATCGGCATGCAGGCCTTGTGGAGGTCGGCCAACGGCCTCTCAGGAATGTTTAGCAGAATCATTTACATTCCATACATTCCCCATCGTTTATCGTAGGACACACAGATCTGGGAAACTATATAAGAAATTATATTAACGCCCGAGGTAAAAATAATCCTTCCGGCTCTTAGACACTATCCGAAGAGCTTGGTCGTTCTTGAGTATAACCGCAGACCTCTAATGTCTACATCTAATTTTTATTTTGTCTTGAGACTTGACATGTTTTGTTATGTGGGAACCAAAATAATATGTTCTGCAATGCGTGTTATATCGGTAAAAAGAAATTTCTATTGGGCTTCCTTTGCAGCGAACTACTTGTAGGAGGCTATGCGTGAAAGTTGGCGACGACCAGCGAAATTCTGTCTGGCAGAACTGATGTCTTCACTCGATGGAACAGAAATCGACCCAGGAGAGACACCGAATATCCAGTTGACCGACTCTCGAGCAGCAGGTAGGCCTAAGTTTGAGTTTGTATGAAAATTTTCGACGAATCCAGTAGAGCGGTTGACGATATAGGGCCTACTGAGTAGATAAGTCAGGATCAGTATATAAATCAGAGTCAGGATCAGGGTTTATTCACATAAATCTTTATTATGCCAATTTGTATTAAAACTCATGTTTATTTCAGCCGGAATTATGACGTTTAGGTAGTGTTCAAGTTTGTATGGGTGTGATCGGTAGGGTGGTGGCTAACGCGGTGGTCTGTCAATCGAGAGATCTGGGGTTCAGATCCCCGCCATGGCAATAATTTGATGCAAGATTTCTGCTCCACCTGCGCCCATAGCCTACTCAAATATCGATGAGTAGACTGATCGTGCACTCGTTGGGAAGATGAGACGGCGAGGCAGAGGACTGGCCTCATATGCGGAGGATAAGAAAATGAAGTCGCTAACTTCATGCCCATGGTTGTCTCAGGGCTAGCTTAAGGGATTGCTCTTCTGCTTATTCCTTTTGCGTTCTTCACCATATCATGGGTTTCATTTACTTTCATTTTGCAGGCCATATAATTCGTTCCATGTTGTTAGGTTTCATTAGGCAATTCTAGGTTTCATTGGGTGTCATTGGATTTCAGTGTGTGTCAAAACAAAACCGTCACTGTTACTTAGGCCTATTAGGAGATTCGCACTAGAGAGTGACACGGGGACAGAAAAGTGTCCCCATTCCCACCCCGCATTTGTATTTTTAACCCCATCCCCTCCCGTCCCCGCAGGACCATGTCCCCATCCCCTCACCATCCCCGCAACCTTCATCTCCATCCCCTCACCATTCCCGCATAATGGATTTTCATCCCCGCAATGTCGCCGCGTCTTAAAAGTAAGAAATATTACTCGTAATATTATAATTTATGGCATATTGAAATTTATGAAATTGACAAACACTAAATATTATGCGCCTCAGCTTGTTTGTTGTGTAATCCGTGAATGAATAGAAGATCATTTATAGTGTTATAACTCAGCTGAAAATAAATGAACAAATGAAATTTTTGAACTCTGTAACCATTATCGCGGTATTACCGCAGCTTCCATACCCATTCCCGCGGTATTACCGTCGAGTGTATCCCCATTACCGTGCTCTTACCGCAATTTTTAAAAAATCTACCCCATTCCCGCGGGATTCCCGCGGTTACCGCGGAATTACCGCGGTAACCGTTACCGTGTCACTCTCTAATTCGCACACTGAAGATTGAAACAAAATTAAATTTAACATATTTCTTATAACGTTGAATATGCACTGTCGAATATAGCCGCTCTACTGTAGGGGTTATGTAAGACATTCTGACCATTTTGCAGTTCCTCGATCACTGAATCCTTTTGTATTAGCCTACTTTATCAGCCTCTTTGTCAGCCTCTGTAGCGGATCTTGTCCTTTTCACAGACTTGGTGCCAGAATATGGCAGGGTTGGATTGTATGGATACACGATTATGCCTCTGAGGTTTACCAGGGCCGCCGACAGAAATTCCCGGCCCCTAGGCAGAGCAGTCGTGGGCCCCTAGGCAGAACAGTCACGGGCCCCTAGGCAGAGCAGTTATGGGCCTCTAAACTATCTTTAGGCTTTATATAAATATAATATCGTACGGTCGTACGATATTATTTTTTAAAAACACAAATTGAAATAATTAAAGTGCATGTATGACCGTACAATATTATATTTATATATAATATATTATATGCAACTGTGATTTTCTTATTCAAAAGACGCGTTACGCTGCAGTACTTAATTATAGTACTTAGAGAATAAATGAGTTTTGAGTTTAGTTTTAAAGGTATTTATTGAAGTGGATCCTCGAAATGTTTCTGGTAGAGAGTTCCATTCAGCTGGAGCAGCCACTTCAAACATCCTATTTGCAAATCGAAGATTTGATCTTTTGACTATGAAGTCTCCGTTTGACGCTAAACTTAAACCTCGCCTTGGTTCAAAGGCTGCACATGGTGTGACTAGAGATGACAAGTAAGGTAGAGCTGAACCTGACATGATCTTGAACATCAAGAGACAGATTTTGAAGGGTATACGAGCCTGGATAGGTAACCAATGAAGCTGTTGTAGAGAATGAGTGATGTGGTCTCTAGGGCCGAGGTTTTTAACTAGACGAGCTGCAGTGTGGATAACAGAGGTAAGCGGTGCAAGGGTAGTTTTTGATTGCCCAGAAGGCACTGAATTACAATAGTCGATCCTGAACAGGACAAGTGAATGGACCAGGACACGTAGGCAGTGTTAATTTAAGCAGCGTTTGATTTGGCGAATGCGACGGAGATAAAAAAAAGAGCAGACTTTTAGTAAGAGAGCCAACACGATAAGACATGGAAAGTTTGACATCAAGAAGAACTCCAAGGTCACGAACTACATTTGAAGGGTGGATAGAGAAAGTTTCAACAAGTTGCAGCAAAAGAGTTTCCGGGTCAATATCTGGTCGAGCCCGATGGTCAAACCATATCAGTGCTATTTTGTTCGCATTTAACTTCAAGCGCATGGACGCGCACCATGATTGTATCTCATGAAAGCAGACAGTTAGTCAAATTTATGAGTGTTCATAGTTTGCAGTCGAAAGTTTAATATATAGTTGGTGTCATCAGCATAAATATGAATGAGGGTACCATGATATGTGATGCAATTTTGGTGATGTTAGATGTGTACAAAATGAACAGCAGCGGGCCAAGGATGGAGCGCCAAAATTAAGACTAGCAGTTTTAGAGAATTTAGTAATAAATCTGACAGTGAGACCAGAAAGTAAGGAAAGAGGAAATCCAGAGGAGTGCAGATGTAGAGATTCCAAAATTGCGTTTAAAGGATCTAAAGGACCAACGCAGTCAAAGGCAGCACTAAAGTCAAGGAGAAGGAGAACCGTTGTAAGACCCGAGTCAAGTACCGATACAGTATCATTGTATACCTTTAAGGCAGCTGTTTCTGTAGAGTGGTGTCGCCTGAAGCTATAGATTGCATAGGAGGAGTAGATTGTGTGTTTCAACACAGTTGGAAAGTTGCCTATGGACGTTCAATGAGTTTGGAAATGAAAGAAAAATTTGAGATTGGACGATAGTTTGCAGGGTCTGATTGGTCAAGTCCAGGCTTTTTAATACGAGGTCGAATAATAGTGTGTTTACGTTTATCTGGAAGAGGGGACTGAGATAGGGAGACATTAATGAGAAGAGCTAGGATTGGTGCAAAACAGAACAAAGAGTTTTAAGAAGCCAGACAGATGCTGAGTCCAGTTCACATTGTTTTGTAGAGGAATCAGTAAGTAATTTTTCAACGTCTGTGGTAGTAGTTTAATCAAAAGCAACAAGGGTATGCGTCGAAGGAGGTAAATCCGAGAAGTTTGGTTACAGAGCATCCTTGGTTGATTCTCGTATCCCAGCTGTTTTTTCAACAAAGAAAGTAAGAATTCATCTGGTGTGATGCATGAGGACGAAGAGTCATTCGGCGGAGAAAGTAGAGAGTGTAAACTTTTCCAGAGTGTCCTGCCATCACCCATAGCCTCGTCAATGCTACGACGATAGTTCACAGCTCGCACTGCTCGTAAAACTTAGGCGTTCCACATTCGAACTGGTTGAAAGTTCAGTTCAAAGTTCACTTCTTGTTGAAGTATAATATTTCAAGTGGAAGATCGCTGCCTTCGGTCGACGATTATTTTCTGCTTCAGGAAGCCAGATAAAGGTTGCATCACCTGGAAAAAAATACAAGTCTGCGTTTTTAGACCTATACATTACAATCCTTGCGATGTTTAATCTACTTAAAACTACTTAAGTAAGGGGCTATATAAATATATACAACATCACCTTGTCGATGAATTTTACACAGGTCAGACAACTCCGGCAGTTTTGGCACCGTCCAATCTGGCCGCCATGGCAGCTCTGTCGCTGATTGACGTGTGTGACGTCAGTTTAAGAGAATATGGCATTGTGAGTACTGAGACACTGTAAGAAATATAGGGCATCGGTGGACCACCTGGCATAGATTGAAGATGCCGATAGATAGTTGAATATAGGACAGGTAAGTATAGTCCATCGATAGCCATTGCACGACTAGTTCTTACGGTGTGTCAGTATGGGAATGTCACTCCTGATACCGGTCTCTATGACATCTGACATGGCGCGCTGTTCGAGTTGTCCCCGGCATCTGTATCTGCACCGCCAACGACTGGCAGAATTCCGCCAACGACTGGCAGAATGTCAAGTCTCTTCCAGGTCTCGGGAAAGCAGGTACGTTTGAGTTTTCATTATGACTTGCGACGAATCCAACAAATAGTTAAGTTGCTGATGAAATCGTCTTGGATCATGATGTTTTAGTTACTACATGGGAACCAAAATAATATGTTCAGGCAATGTGTGTTCTATTGGTAAAATGAAATGTCTATTGGGCTTCGTTTGTAGCGAACTACTTGCAGTAGGCTAGACGTGATCGTCCCAAAAGACAACGTAGGCCCTATAAATGCTTATATATAGAAATCTATACAATTTGTTACTAGATAGCAAGACTTTTAGTCACCACATTTTATTAGATTTTATTAGATATTTATTAGATTATTGTCATCGGTTTTATTTAGCTTCATTTGATATAATTTATTTGCATCTTATTGGTTTAATTAGATATCGGCTATTATTGGGATTCATTAGTTATTTTTGGGTTTCACTGGATGTTACTGGGTTTCAATGTGCGTAAATTTCGCCACTGCAAGTCACTAGCTTTTGGGGAAGTAATAATTGTGGATTGAATAGAAAATTAAATGTAGCATATTTTGTTAATACTGAACACGCGCTTCTTAATTGTGCCGTCCATGTGATAATCTCTTATATAGTTTCCCAGATCTGTGTGTCCTACGATAAACGCTGTGCAATGTATGGAATGCAACTGATTCTACTAAACATGTCTGAGAGGCCGTTGGCCGACCTCCCTAAGGCCTGCATGCCAGATGCAGGCACACGGTCGTTGCCCGATGCAGGCACACGGGTGCTGCTAACCATGCTTGAGAGGCCGTTGGCCGACCATCCTAAGGCCTGCATCGGGCTTCGCCTGATGCAGGCGCAAGGGCGCTGCTAGCCAAGACCTGCATCGGACATCACTCACTCAATATGGCACACGACCTGACGGGAGATTGAGGGGGAGGAGGAGCAAGGACGAGGCGAAGATTGGTCACGTGCAATACACGAAAAACAATAAGAAAGAGCAAATGCTATATTGTTGGTAAATAATCCTTGAAAATTTCGTTGTCCCATGAATGAAGAAAGTCCCCGAGAGCGACGATTGCGTTTAAATCGTGAGCGACGGTGAAGATGGATGGCTCAACAAAGCCAAGAACTCTCGATCGCCTGAGGTCGCAAAGACGTGAGACTGATGCGCATTATCACCGAAGACAACATCAAAGTACTCCTCAATAAAACCGACCGTCAAGGTAATTTGGTAAATGATGCTCGAATTTTCACTCGAAATATGACATATAATCAAGCATTCCAATAAACAAATTCTTTTCTCTTCCTATCAATCAATTCATTTTCTTTTCAACCCGTCATATGACGGGCAAATAGGCCTACTCGTTGTTTTGATATTCTACAATAGGTGGCGTTTCGGCGTGTCGGACTCAGTTTCGCCTCGGTTCTTCATTTGCTTCCGTTTTTGCTAAAACATCTTAATTCTTTATAAACATTGCTTTCGACAAAATTAGTTTTGACTAGTTTCTAGTCACTGGATACTAGTTTGTCGTCGTTTCTGCGTCTACTACGCTTCTTTTTGCCAGTTTTTGAAAGATTATCGCTACACGTTCGTTGCTGCAAGGCACACCATTGTTTACAACAGCGTCGTCTTCATTCTTCGCCATTTTTCGTCAAACTTGCCCACTTAGTCGGGCGGAGAAACGTTTCTCATACTCTCACGTTAGTTTTACAGATTAATTGGCTTGTTTATTAATTTGCCTATTCAACATTCCAACTGGACTATAATTGGTCAGGTGAGATTAGGATAATAACACTTTAAAGTACTAGTAATGAATCACTGCTACTGCAGAGGAAGTGCTGCCTGATAAGTCTGGTTGCCGGTTAAGAATAAGTTCATGACAATTGGAATCACAGTTGTCATCATCATTAACAAGTCTTCACTTATAGTTTTACATTTACATGTAAATGTAATGTAATGTAAATATAAATCCTCTAAATTTATCAACGCCACACAGAAGCCACGTCAGGAAGACCAGCTTAAACACCGGCGCTATATCAAATGAGGTTCACTTCCGGTGCCAGGTCAGAATCCTGGGAGGTCAAGCCAAGGAAACAGCATGGTGCTACGCGACGGTGGTAATCGCCGATGATCATGGGCGGCGATCCGGGAGGGGGTGTCGAGGGGGACAAGACCCCCACCTTTAAGAGTGGGAGGACGCCATAGATCGGACCCCCCAAATTTTGAAGAAACCAAAAAAGGTCAACAAATGGAATTGTGTGTGAGGGCGAAAATGAGTGTTCAGTGCCTTTTTGACCAGATAAGTTGTTTTGAGCAGAAGTGCCCCCCCCCAAATTTAAAGAGAAAAATTGTGTAAGAGAAGGAAAAAAGGTAAAAACATTTTTTATCAGTTCCTACTAAAAGGTCGTTAGTTAAGTTGAAAGGCATTATTTGGGAAAAGTCACGAAAGTAGGTGGAGGACTAAAAAAAAGGTCATCAACTTTTTTCGAAGATGAGATTGCATATTTTTTGGAATATGAGATCCTAGAAAGAACATGGTCGACTGCATCGCCGCCACTGCGAAGAAAGTAGTAAAAAAGAGGCCAACGACTAAAAAAAGGTCATCAACTTTTCTCGGAGATGAATTTGTAGATTTGTAGAAAGTCACCAAGATTTTTAGGAATTCCCAAAAAAGTTTGAATTTTTTTTACATGAATTCCTAAATAAAAGGTCATCGACCAGACCATAGTTCGAGAATTCGTGACTTTCGGATTTAAAATTCGTAAAAATTCGCGAATTTTTCCTCTATTTAAAAATTCGTAAAAATTCGTAAAAATTCGTTGGGCCATTGTTTTAGCCTTTTTTTTACATTGACAGTGAGTTTTTGCAAAAACAGCGTAAGCAACAACAACAAATGTGCAACGTCATGATTGTTGTGTTAAGCTTCTGCTTAGAATTTAATGTAAAATTCAATATAAAAGTTTATTACGTAACGAGTTAATTTAGTTAAAATCTATTTTTTTAAAGATTAAAGAACATGGACCGGAGTTTAAGTATGTAGTAATTTTGGAGGAGAAGGACAAGGTAATCCAAAAAACAGTGTTATTTTTGTGACAAGGAATTTGTTGGTTGTTCTGCCGGAATTAGGGAGCATTTGCATGGCGAAAATACAGATATCAGAGTCAATTGGGAGCAGTGGGCTGTTCCTGACTCAGAATCAGAGGACGATGAAGTAGAAGACACAGCTCAGTGAACGTTGCCCACCCTTTTTAGCCATGTTTGGTTGGAAGCTGTGTTAGTGGCTGACTGGTGACACTGGAGCTGCATGGGGCTCTGGTGGTTTTTCGTTTTGCTGACTGACACTCACAGTCACACACCCCAACTATGATAGAAATCGAAGTTCAAGACTCCATGTAGAACAGTAACTGCGTATCAGTATTACTGTGTTGCTAGTCAGATATCTTTTACGGCTGATTGATTGCCTATGACATTAACATTTACTTGCTTAAAAAGTTCAAAAGTAAACAAATAATAAAATTCGTTGCCATGGCACAGAATTCTATTATTTTATTATTTTACGAATTTTTACGAATTTTAAAACTGCAGTTTTAAAATTCGTGAAAATTCGTGAATTTTAAAAATTCTTAAAATTCGTAAAATGCGAATTCTCGAACTATGGACCAGACTATACAAGCCAATTTTATTTTGTACCATTCCACAAAAACACCACGACATGATGACACATCAATGTACAAAAGAAGCCCAACAAAAGCTTAAGCTTAATATACAAGTTAGGCTCCTATATTCCAATCTGCCATTGTTTTTTTAAATCGTCATTCTGAAAGTGTCTATTTTATTACAACAGTTATTAACACCATGAAGCAGACCACATGGTCTTCAATCATGTAATCACAATAGTGTAAGACAACTATGTTGTAATCAAGGACTTAGCTAGGACAACTTTCAAACTGTGACCATTTCAGGTTAGCAGTGTCAGGTTATCACAACTCTAGTAATTTTCGCCAAAATAAGGTTAGTACCACCGCCAATGACATCAACTCCCACAATTAGTAGTAACAACATCATTAATGGCAATACTGGTAATATTGATAATACCAATAATATTGGTAGCGACAATGATAATAATACCAACGATAATGACTATAGCCGACTTTGTCCCCCCCCCACCTCTGAGACAAGATCGCCGCCACTGCAATCTTTTATTCACCAAATATGGTAGCACAAAAAACGATACAGCATACGATAGGAAAGTTTTAAGCGCAGAGGTAATAGGGCTTATGTTCACATTTATCAGTTAGGCCCTATTGCTCAAACCAAAGAGTTCTGAACTCTTTACAGCTTCAGCATGCTTGACCTAATGCTAGACAACGACGCGTAAACATTAACTGATACAGTGATACATTAGATATTTGATGCGCTTTTGCACAGGTATACCTAACCACTGCATCCTTCATATACCGGCACAATGAAATGTTTTAGAATTATTCAGCTTCTTGGGTCGCTATAAACGGGTGCTCTGCCAGCATGGCCGAGAACATTTGATGGAATGTGGGCCCTATAAGTATTCCATATGGGCAGTGGAACCCCGTGTGGTCATGCTGGTGTAGGGTTAATTGACTAGTCCAGGTTCAGTTTCCTGAAGGATTCGTTGGGTGTTGGGTCTGCTGGTCTCTTGCTTTCGTCGATCTTGTATCGTTCGTGTGTCTTCTCCAGGATTCGTTCCCTCATCGCTGGATCCATCATTCTCTTCTTTATATCCGCTAAAACAAAAAGAAACGCAAGATGAGCTGTTGACAATGTGTCTGCAGCAGCTGTAACAGTTTTTATATCACAGACAGCCATGGGATTCGGTAGGATTAGATGGAATTAGATACGATCAGATAGGATAAGATTAGATTGTATTGACTTGAACATCCGATGAGCAATTTAGGTCATCCAATGAGCAATTTAGGCCTTCCCTTTCTCTGTTTAATCTACAACTAAGGTGACCCTATATCTAGTGGGGTCTGTGACCCCTTTGGAGTCCCCAGTGTAACCCAGAACATACTATTCGGTTATGTATTATTGTATCCTTGTTTTTTTCTTTGGATGGTTACCGAATAAAAATGAAAATGAAATGAATAATTGGATTGTGGAGATCATTGCTGGACATCTCTGGGCAACACCTCTGACGCGACTCAGCACTCATGAATAAGCTGGTGACTTGCGCTTAAGCTTCAGAGTGGCGCTTTCGGAATTTCAAGTTTACGATTATGATTTAGGCTCTAAGCTGTAATGTAATATAATCAAATACAATGACTTCTATAGCGCCTTTATCACTACCGTAGAGTACAATGCATGGTCGCTTGACTCGCTTCTAAATCTGTACCGTATACAGTCCGAAATCTGTATAGGCCCTAAAGTCCGCAATCTGAAAGCAGTCCGAAATCTGGAAGTCCCTGACTGACCTGCAATACTTGCTATGGAACCAGCCGAGGGTCCTTTGTAGTCATCAGGTAGATATTCATTTGGCCACAGTTCCATTGGGATCACCTTATACAGCGACTCCATTGTATCGTGTAATCGGACCTTAAGGAATACAGCATTCTCAAGTTAATGGATATGTAAGTACCTATGCATCGAGAAGCGCAGAAACGGCCGCGGCCTATATCACTCAGTGATGGGCGATAGTTAACTAAAAAGTTGCTAACTTTTAGTTTAACTAAAAGTTTTCAGTTAAGGTTGAAGTTTAACTAAAAAATAGTTTAGTTAAAACCATAGTTTAACTAAAAAAATTAGTCGCTAACTAAAAAGTTTAACTAAAAAAATCAGCAATACGCAACTATTTTCCGCAATGAACATTGAACACTGTCAAAAACTCAACGCGAAACTTAATGATTAAAGCTGCATGGCTTTAGCATTAACAGCCTGTGTTTTCAAATTCATCCACTACTTACAATACGTCTGTAACTGCATGCTAGAACAGTACACATTGCATAGTTTTAAGGTGAAATTGTCATTGACGCTCTGTACTATTATAGTGCACCTAACCTCTGTTATTGTGAAAATGTTTGTCGTAAAAACTTGGAAAAAAGTTGGAAAAAGTTTAACTACTTTTTTTAGTTTAGTTAAGCCTAACTAATTTCCAAAATCAGTTGCCAACGTTAGTTAAACTTTTTATTTTTAGTTGGAAAATAGTATTAGTTTAACTAAGAAAATAGTTTAGTGCCTACCACTGATATTACTGTGGAAACTGGAACGAGAGGGAGTCACACACTTTGAAGGAAGAAAGTAAGGAAGAAAAGAAGGAACGAAGGAACGAAGGAAGGAACGAAGGAACGAAAGAAGATAGAGTGACAGTGAGGAAAGAAAAGTGAAAATAAAACAAAGTAGTAAAAGAAAGACCTTCCGAAAAACTTAAAAGTTGATTGAAAGCATTATTATAGGCCTATTGTTTGTTTCTTGACCAGATATTGGTGAGATTGTGATGATGATTTGGTGATAACGGTGATGGTGGCGTCGGTCGTTAGTAAGATCATCTGTTTACCCTGTCCTGGAATTTCTTCTTCATGAACTGCTTCACCATCGACATCAAGATATCGATGATCGCTCCTGCGTTGTAGTAGTGAAACCCTTTCACACGGTCTGGGTGTGAATTCTGTTAAATAAAAATTAATGGCGTGTTTCACACGCAGTGGCGAATTCAGATGGGATAATTATGTATGTAGCCTATGTAAATACCTCTGTGACTCAATATGTCTTCCCACCTCAGCTGGTTCCCTACACCCTCTTCTTTCCTCTGATCGACTTACTGCCATGGCCCATTGGCCCAGTATCGTTCCTTTGTAAGCATTGGCCCTTCATTGCTTCCTACTTCTGTCTGGGCTGCACGACTATCTGGTGGTTCTGCCACAGCTTTTCGTTGTCTTAAAACTTGCCTTTATTCCCGAGGACTTTCGCATTGGGAGCGCCTCTGATTGGTGGGCACTGGGTACAGGCGCTGTATAAGCTTTGAAATACACTACAATAGAATACGCATGTATTTATGTATGTCTATATATATACTGTATGTATGCATGTAAGCAACTATTAGTAGTTGTAATGTAATTAGTTGGCCATATCTAGAGGGATCTAGATCCCTTGAGGACCTCCCATTGTGTCGTATCTAATTTAATTCTTGCAATCAATGGTTGCAATAAAAAACTTTGATTTGATTGATGTATGTATGAATGTATGTATGTACATGTTTATACGTATGTATATATATATATGCATGTATATATATATATATATATATATATATATATATATAATATAATAATAATAATAATCTGTTCTTTAAATAAGCGCCTGCAAACGCACTGCGCTGTACAGTGAACATACATAATTATAGTAGAAACGGCAGCCACGCAGGCCGTCTTACATACATGTATACAGTAGAAGCACATGATAACAGTTTTAGGCTACAAGAGTCGAATATAACTGTTTTTAAGCGGCAGCTACACGGCGCCAATCATGGCCTAGAATTCATTTAACCACCGCTGTGCATGTATGTACGTATGTGTGTATGTATGCATGTATATATGTATGTATGTATGTATGTATGCATGTATGAACGTGTGTATGTATGTATGTATGCATGTGTGTATGTATGTGTCTGGACTTTTATACAGCGCATTGAACATGACTGTCTAAGGGATCTGAGCAGATGCGTTTGAACAGAGGGCACAGTGGACATACACTCCTTTGAACTTCTTTCACACACATTTTGTCTGATTGAGTTAGTAGCTACACCTAGACTTCACTGTCCTCTTCTAACATCTTACACTAGCTAGATCCGATCGTATCGTGGTACAATAATATTACAAGTGACATTCACCGATTTACGCAGATCAATACAAGTATTGTATTAAATCATCCTTGTGAAACCTGAGCCTCCTAACACATTCCGTACATTTCAGGAAGCCAATAGGTGCATACATGTATTTAGTTATTTATTATTTATTACGAACATGTTTAACGCGCGCAAAGTCACACAGAAATACGCTGCATGTTTTTACTTATGTATTATGCGCAAGTATGTATGCAATTAAATAAATTAAATATGCATGCATTTATGTATGTATGCATGTATGTATGTGTCGCGGTCGACTCCTTCGATCGCAACGACGAACCAACGAAGGAACTATTAAAAGATCTTTAATTAAAAATAAAGTCGATTAAGTGTAAAGTAAGTCAACTCGTCTATCAAATATCACAATCGTAGACAGCACACAGGTTGGCTGGTCTCGATTGAACGTCATACGATCAATGTTTCAACGTTTACAAATCTTCGTCAAAAGGCCCTTAATGTACATCAGGTCTATCTTATATAGAGTTCTCCCGGATTCCAGAACGTTCTGTGACGTCACTGTACTTTTCCCTGGAAAGTCCTACTGAACACGTATATCCTTGTTGCATGCACCGAATTAATGTTGACAGCTTGCTGCAGAATTTTCCGTGCAATGTAAACAAGCTTGTTGACGCGTCGGTTTTCTTCCCTTGATGCATGCACCCGCGTAGACCGCGACATTCCCTCCGCCCTCAGATGATGACACGTCTTCAGCACCATCTCGAACGGGTCATCACGAGCAAGCCGGGCCTCCAGACTCCATCTCGACACAGCATATACAAACAAAACAAAACACATCAGTTAGTCAATTTATCTATACAATTTGCGGGCTCGATCCTTGTGTGTCGGGCCATTCCCCCCCTTCACCATCCGAGTCACAACCGAGAGAGGAAATCAGCCACCGTGTTCTGACGTCCAGGACGATATCGAAAGTCCACGTTAAACTCTTGCAATGCTAACGCCCAACGAGTCAGTTTCGCACTCTTAGGGCTTGCATCTGTGAGATAAGACAAAGGATTATGATCTGAATAAATGATTATCTTTGATAAGAATATCCATGATTTGAATCGTTTAAGTGCCCAAATTACTGCGAAAGCCTCTCTCTCAATTGTAGACCAATGCATCTGTGTATCTGTAAGTTTAAGGCTAGCAAAAGCAATTGGTTTTTCTTGACCTTCTTCGGTCCACTGAAACAAGCAACACCCGACCGCGGTGGCACTTGCGTCAACACTTAAACCAAATTCCTTAGTGAAATCAATGGTATGCAACTGTGTAGCTTTACTGAGATCATCCTTTAACTTATCTAGTGCTTCTTGATGCTTTTGCTCCCAAGGCACCTTCGTAGGTATGTTATCTCGTGTCAAATCAGTTATTATCCGTGCTTTTTCAGCTAAAGCAGGTATAAAACTTCGAAAGTAGCTGAAAAAACCCATAACCTTTCTAACTTCTTTCTTTGTTGTTGGAGGATGGATATCATTGATCGTAGCGATCTTACCTGGATCAGGTTCAATACAACCTGACCCTACTATATGGCCAACAAACTTTATTTTGTTTTGTGCAAAATTACATTTTCTTAAATTCAAAGTGAGTCCTGCTTCCTCAATAGTTTGCAAGAATTTCTCTAGATGTTCTAAATGGTCATTCCAATTCATTGAAACCACTGCCATATCATCGACGAATGGTTCGGTAAAACTTCGCACTGGATGTAAAACTTGGGTCATAGCACGAATAAAGGTATTGCTAGCGGACTTGAGTCCAAACGGCATCCTTGTGAACTCAAAAAGTCCTGCATCACATACGAATGCCGTAAGCCATCGATGTTCTTTCCGAACTGGAATTTGCCAATACCCCGATTTCGCGTCGAAAACACTAATAAACTTTGCCCGTCCCACCTTTTGTAAGACGTCAGCAATGTCTGGGGTCGGGTAACAATCACCCAGAGAATATTTGTTAACATGGCGATAATCAATTGCCAATCGAACGCCATTTTGACCTTTGGGTCCCTTTAAAACGCAAACTACCGGACTGGCCATTTCACTTTTCGATGGTCGAATGATGTCTAATGCCAACATTTCTTCTATCTGGCGTTGTACTTCAGGTTTAAGTAGCTCAGGTACTTTATATGCCCTTAAACGCTTAGGAGTGAAATCATGAGTTATCTTAATTTCATGTTCTAATACTGGACAATACCCAGGTTTATCCACAAATACTGCCGTGTGCCGATCCAAAACTTCAAAAAGTTGCTTCTGTTCCTCTTGCGAAAGATGCGCTATAATCAGAGGATCAATTCGCTTACTCGGGCTTATTTGTTCACGTTCTTCCTGATCTACAACCTCTACTATACCAAATTCTTCATCTTGATCAACAATTACTGAACAGCTATTGATCATCGCTTGTTCGAGTCGTTCATGGTATCGCTTGATCTTATTTGCGTGTAAATGTCTTTGTTTTCCCTCTATTTCTACTATATAAGAATATGGGGATTTAACCTTGACTACGGTAGCAGGTCCTTGCCATCGACTATAAAATTTAGAACTACCAAAATCTGGTGCTAATACTGCTACTTTATCTCCAACTTCGTATTTTCTGTCAGTACTACGCAAGTTATAATAATCTGCATACCGCTTGGTTTCTATATCACTATAGTAATCTGCATAAACTTTCGCGAATTCGAGGTTTTCCTTCAGTGATTGGAGATACTCTTCGGGTGATTTACCTAAGTTAAGAGGTACTTTTCGTTCGCCAGCCCACGATTCCTTCAACACACTAAGTGGACCCCGAGGAAGAGTTCCATAAACCATAGTGAATGGCGAAATATGAGTCGTGCCTGAAGGTTTTTCTCTAAGGCTCCACAGAACAAACGGTAACAATTGGTGCCATCCACGAGGATCAGATTGAGCAAGCTTAAAGATCATGGTTTTCAAGCTTTGGTTGCATCTTTCAACCAATCCAGCTGCCTCAGGATGTCCAGGGGTATTAAATCTGGGACTACAACCCATTCGCCGCAAGAATTCTTTCGTCAAACGACTGGTAAAGTTGGTACCACAATCAGAACTGATGATCCTTGGAATAGAAAAAGTTGTAAAAACTTGCAACAGAGCTTCACAAACTCCCTTTGCATTCAGCGATCTAAGAGGATACGCCATCGGCCAACGAGAAAATTTGTCCACCAGAACCAAAGCATAATTGTACTGGGGTTTCGATTTGTTGGATTCTCCAGTCACTACCATAGGGCCAATACAATCCATATTTAGATGGTTAAAACAGAGTTCATCCGCCCTCGGAATAGGAGTGATCGGGACTCGATCTGCCACTTTAACTGGAGTTCTTAGTTGACAAATTTGACAAGACGCACAATATTCGCGAATCCTCTCATCCATTCTTGGAAACCAAAAGTTTAATTTGATCCTGGCTCTCGTTGCCTTAAAAGCCATGTGCCCAGCACATGGGGCATCGTGTGCTACTCGCAAGACAACCTCGATTCTATCTTCCGGTAAACATAATTGATTAACCTTATGTCCCATAATTTCCCCTTTGTGGTACAGGAGGTTATTATCTATAAAGAAATTATTTTTATTCTGTCTCGCTTGTTGCCAGCAAGATATAAGATTGTGACAATTCTGTTGCTCACGCAATAAAGTATCATTATTCGCTACTCCCTCATCAGACTTGAACTCTGTTGACTCAACATCAAGAAAATTATCTGAATCATCAACTAGTTGCTCCTGAGAATATTCATTCACTTCTGACGGCAAGGATTCGTTGCTGTTACTTTTCTCGATATTAACTTCTAAGTTATCTTCTTCTGCCCCTTTATTTATTTGTACACATCGATCTACGCCAGCTACCATCACTACATATTGCGAACTATCCCTTAATAGGTCCACAACATGGGGTGTCAAAATAACCCGTTCATTTAGTTCAGGGACTACAGCGAACATGACGCACAAAGATGGCGCAATGTTCGTCGTTCCTTCCATTGAATTAGCTAATTTCATTTGTAGGTATACTACATCTGCCTTACATCCTTCTCCCTGAAAACCAATTATATTAATCCGTTTAATCACGGGTAAGTTTAGTGACTCAATTAATTTCTTATCAATACAACAAATTTCTGCTCCTGAATCAGATAATGCTGGCTGAGAAGGGAGATCTTCAATCTGTACATTGATATACGACCTCTCGTGTAATCCATCAATACTATTCTCGTATACCCTTACAGCAGTTTCCAACCCTATTGGTTTAGAATTATCCAATAAATTCCCTTGCTTTACCTGTTCAGGTATCTCATGCAACACGTTGACCTTCTCAACAAATAAGTCGGTCACTTCTTCAGTTGGGTTCCCAGATATACAAGTACTCACTTTTTTAGAACTTGGTTTGGTCTGGCACTCCCTTGCCATATGACCCTTCTGATGACATAGGAAACAGAGACCCTTTACCTTGGCCTCCTCCTGAGACACCCTCGCACCTATCTTGGCTTCACCCCTTATTTCCGGTTTGGGAGACTTGGGTTGAGCTGTCTGGTTATTGACTTGAACATGTGGTTGACCTCTCGTCCAATTGTTATACTTCGGTGTCGGATGACTACGGCATACTAAGTCATTCCCACCATCATGCGACGCTACATAAATGTCAGCCGCATTAGCTATGTCTTCACAGCTCAACCACTCCTCTTTTTCTTGGGCCAAGATATAATCTAAACAAGCCTTCGACAAGGACTCCTTAAGCCGATCCGCAACCAATAAACTTACAAGTTTATCAAACTCATCAGTTATCTTTCTACTTTTCAAATAATACATAAGAGCCACACGCAATTTGGATGAATAGATCGTAAATGATTCGTCCGATGCTTTGTGCAACGACCAAAATCGGGCTCTAAGATTTGAAGGGCTTATCTTAAACTCCCGTAGCAAAAACTCCTTCAGGAATTTGTAGTCATGGAGCTGTGCCTCAGTAAGGCGCATGGTTAATGCCTTAGCTCTTTCACTTAAAATGGCTAGCAATAATTTTGCTCTAACATCTTCATCCACCTCATACACATTAAACAAACCATCCAAGTGATCAAAGAAACCTGGAATTTCTATAGGGTCGGAAGGAAATTTCCAAAGAATATTCTTGAGGGCATCACTATAACGCTTAGTACGACTTGCTAAAGAATCTCTAACATTTCGTTCTTCCTGCTTTTCCTTCCTCTCCCTTTCTTCTTTCTCTTTCCGTTCCTTCTTTTCTCTTTCTTCTTTCTCCTTCCGTTCCTTCTTTTCTTCCTCTCTCCTCTTTTCCTCCCTTTCTTCCTTCTCCTTCCGTTCCTCCCTCTCTCTTTCTTCCTTCTCCTTCCGTTCCTCCCTCTCTCTCTCTTCCTTCTCCCTCCGTTCCTCCCTTTCTCTTTCTTCCTTCTCCCTTTGTTCTTTCTTTTCTTCCTCTCTCCTCCTTTCCTCCCTTTCTTCCTTCTCCTTCCGTTCCTCCCTCTCTCTTTCTTCCTTCTCCCTTTGTTCTTTCTTTTCTTCCTCTCTCCTCCTTTCCTCCCTTTCTTCCTTCTCCTTCCGTTCCTCCCTTTCTCTTTCTTCCTTCTCCCTTTGTTCTTCATATTTACGGATTTCGAACTCCAGACGGCGCTTCTGCAGCTCGTAATCCACTCCTGTTGGAGATATTGGACTACCCTTAAATTCCTCTTCCTCTTTTCCAATCTCCATGGCCCATTCTTCCATTAATTGATTTCGATCCCATGACATAACATCATCTTCGTCCCTTCCTGCCTTCATAAGATACACCCTAAGGCGCTCAGACGACATTTTGCGAATATTCGCTTGCATCTCTGTTGTCAACGCTTCCATTTTTACAAACAGTCAGTCAACAACAATCAACAAAAAAAAACAGACACCACGCGGCAAACCCGCCACACAAAAGGAAAATTCCACAACCCAAAGTGCAACTATTCAGTATCCAAAGAAGTACACTCGCCAAGTACGCAAAAACTATACAAGCTCACGCAAGTCTGGCCTCGATCACAACAATGGATCAAATTTCAAAGAAATAATCAGCAGATATTGAAAGAGAAATAATGGCTGCCTCCCACTCGGCTGCAACTCCACTCTCTTTTCTCCTTCTCAGCCACGACAACACCTAGGATCTTACCCGTATGTTGACTGCTGTCTTCTGCTGTCTCAGCCGAACGACGCACTTCGTCCGTCCGACTGTCGTATGCCGATTCACCCGTCTCCCACGGTAGAAAGGCGTCTCGATCCGCTCGCTGTCTGGAACAGACCGTCTCTTGATCCTCCGGGTTGACTCCTTCCTCCGCCGGCTCGCGTCTTCTTCACCGGATCCAACACCGATGATCCCACCGCTGCCACCAATAATGTCGCGGTCGACTCCTTCGATCGCAACGACGAACCAACGAAGGAACTATTAAAAGATCTTTAATTAAAAATAAAGTCGATTAAGTGTAAAGTAAGTCAACTCGTCTATCAAATATCACAATCGTAGACAGCACACAGGTTGGCTGGTCTCGATTGAACGTCATACGATCAATGTTTCAACGTTTACAAATCTTCGTCAAAAGGCCCTTAATGTACATCAGGTCTATCTTATATAGAGTTCTCCCGGATTCCAGAACGTTCTGTGACGTCACTGTACTTTTCCCTGGAAAGTCCTACTGAACACGTATATCCTTGTTGCATGCACCGAATTAATGTTGACAGCTTGCTGCAGAATTTTCCGTGCAATGTAAACAAGCTTGTTGACGCGTCGGTTTTCTTCCCTTGATGCATGCACCCGCGTAGACCGCGACAGTATGTATTTATGTATGTATGTTGTAAGTATGTATGCATGTGTGTACGTTTGAACGTGCGTCCGTAAGTAGGCCTATGAATGTGTACCTGTAGTCCTGTACATACATATAGCTCAATTGGGGATAATTGAGACAAATATTAGTGGCTAATATCAACATATTATTAGTATATTATCTGTATAAACATGTTTACGTTGCTGTACACCAAAATGCGGTTTGCAATTGGCTCCAATAAAGAATATTCTATTCTATTCTAATATTGACTTTAAACACCCCTTCAAACGGTGCCATAGAGATTCTTTTAAGTTCTACCTGGAATATGTTCGCCATTTTCCGGTGAAATTCCATAGGCATGCGTGTCAGATGCCTTGGACCGACTCCAGTGAGGTCTAGGACGAAGATCCATCCGTTAACACCGAGATCTTCGTCTGTCTCCCGCATCATTTCATTCACGCCCATACTACACCTGATCTGGTTGTGTGGACTGAGCAGCGGATCATCTGGGTCCGGGAGACCTTCATTCCACAAGAAAACAGATATTGTGGCTTATTCAGTATTACGAGTTTTCTTGTTTACCTAACGCAGCTCTGTCTCTGTCTTTTCCTTGTCTCTGTCTCTTTTCTCTGTCTCTGTCTCTCTCTCTATGTCTCTCTCTGTCCCTCTCTGTCTTTCTCTGTCTCTCTGTCTGTCTCTCTGTCTCTCATGCTTGTGGGTCTAATAATTGTATAGCTCTCTCATAGGCCAGAAAACGCACATATTGTTAGTGGCAGTGCCTTAGACACACATAAATGTCAACTGCACCCTATTCCTTAAACTTTCAAACTGTATTTGAACTTGTATGTAAAATTTCGGCTGAAGTAGAATGAAATCGTTTGTAGATGAAGTCTTGAGCTAATCTCTCATAAATTCATTCCACATACTGCACAACCTAGCAAGTCAACTCTGCACACGTTTTGTCAGAAGGCACTATTCTAGGCCCTGCGTGTATAGTATGCATACATACATACATACATACATACATACACACATACATACATACATACATACATACATACATACATACATACATACATACATACATACATAAATACATACATACATACATACATACATGCATACATACATACATACATACATACATGCATACATACATACATACATACATACATACATACATACATACATACATACATACATACATACATACATACATACATACATACATACATACAGATATACATACATACATACATATGCGAGGATTCAGTTGATGATGGAATTTAGAGAAAGTCGAGGGTCAGACCTATGCGCAAAATTGCAATTCTTCTTCCCTCTTTGTCCGTCTGTGGTAGATAGACGAGGGCTCTGTAAAAGAGAAATAGGAAAATGAAAGGTTAAACGACAGAGAAGAAAATGATGAAGAAAAAGAGAAGAAAAGAAGAATAGGAAGAAGAAAAAGAAGGAGAAGACGAAGGAGGAGAAGAATGTGATGATGATGATGAAGAACAAGAAGGAAAAGAAGAATGTGAAGAAGAAGAAAAAGGAGAAGGAGAAGAAGAAGAAGAACAAGAATAACAATAGTGGGGCGTGGTGGCTCAGTGGTAAGTTCGGCGTCTTGTGACCTGAGGGTTGCAGGTTCGAATCCCACTCTAGCCGCTGCGTACGGACCTTGGGCAAGTTCTTCACTCGCAATTGCTCGTGGTGCTTCGGCGTGAAAATTCCGGCACAGTATCAAATGCTGTAGTCGGGAGCGCCTCTGAGTAGTAGCTGACTTCGATAGGCGCTATGGAAATATCCGGAATAAATAAATAAATAAACAATAAGAAGGTGAAGTAGAAGAAGAAGAAGCAGGAGAAGGAGAAGGAGGAGAGGAATATGAAGATCAACAACAATAAGAACAAGAAGAAAAAAAGAAGAATGTGAAGAAGCTGATCATTTTTCTTATATATGCGCTTGATAGATTAGTGTTATAGGTGCAAGCCACGTAGGCTTCTACTTTGTGCTGACCCTTTCTCGATGAAAGCGAGGACGCCAGGATCCTGAATGTCGATGTTGGACAACAATTCAGGGAAGAGGGTTTTCGCCGTTAGAAAGTTCTCGATCATCCTCCTCGCCTCGAGTTGACTGAACTTTGTTCTTCGAAGCATCGCCAACAGAAACATGGTGTCTGCCAACACACAGTATATTTCAGCAACTTCTACAGCGCCGTTATCACAAAGCACAAGGTATAAAGTCGATGATCGTGTCAAAGTGAAAGTCAAGAGCCGTTACAGTAGTCAAGTAACGACAACGCTAAGATAATGATAAGATAATGACAATGACAAGATAAGCTCTGCAGGCATTGTTTATATTATTATAAAATCATCA
Source organism: Allolobophora icterica (assembly GCA_963556255.1). Lineage (NCBI taxonomy): Eukaryota > Metazoa > Annelida > Clitellata > Crassiclitellata > Lumbricidae > Allolobophora > Allolobophora icterica. The sequence continues at coordinate 77,973,298 of OY744605.1, read as the reverse complement.
ATCAATCCATTACTCTCGATCAATCGACTGACCCCCTGTCAAACAACATATTGATCGGCAGCGAAGTACAGGTACTGTGTTACTGTTTATAAGTACATGCGATACCTTTACCTGTTACAAAATATTCAAAAATGGAAGTAATTTAACTTGTAGCAAAGAATTTACAAATGGAAATACTTTTATTCAGTGGTTTTTTCGTGTTACTGCTCATAAGTACTTGCGGTACCTTTAGTTGTTACAATTAATTTACAGACGGAAGTAGATTTACTTGTAACAAATTAATATTTCATCACTTCTGCTGTAGTTTTATATCGTTAACTGGCGTTTACATGTGCGTCACACATTGCAAAATGTGCTGACCCTACTACTACTACTACTACTACTACTACTACTACTACTACTACTACTACTACTACTACTACTACTACTACTACTACTACTACTACTACTACTACTACTACTACTACTACTACTACTACTACTACTACTACTACTACTACTACTACTACTACTACTACTACTACTACTACTACTACTACTACTACTACTACTACTACTACTACTACTACTACTACTACTACTACTACTACTACTACTACTACTACTACTAATACTAATACTAATACTAATACTAATACTGCTGCTGCTGCTACTACTTCTGCTGCTGCTGCTGCTTTTACTACTTCTTCTTCATCATCTGTTTCTTCTTCATAGTCAAATTAACCATAATTACATGTATATTAATTAATGAATAAGTAACTTCTATAACGCCGGGTGTCCAGTGCACAATGCCTCAACCGATGGCGCACCTAAGCGAAGCCGTAATCAGGTCAACACCCAGAAGATTAGCCTTACCATGTCCTTCCTGGTATTTTCCTCTCAGTATACGATAAAATAATTACGACTTACGGACAAGAACTCACAATTTTACCCCTACCGCTAAAGATAAATGTAATTTTATTCCTCGTGTTTTGTTCAAAGAAGCGTATTATTTAACACATCCCTCTATTTTCTCATCTTAAATCCATTCTAATATTAGGCCTATTGTGCTTCTGTAATCTGTTGCCTTATTGCCAACTTGATTTGTTGAATTAAACGAATATTGATTGATTGAAGAACCCACCTGCATTTAGTATTTGGAATTCAGTTTCATCTTTTCATCCGATCACAGTTGACTGGGGAAGTACAAAAGATGAGCGGAAGGCAAGCCATTAAGTGAGGAATTCTATTGATAGATAGAAAGACAGACACACACAGACACACATACAGACACACAGACTGACACATAGACAGGCATATAGCCAGACACATAGACAGACACATAGACAGACAGACACAGACATGGTAACAGATTCACAGGCAGACACACAGACAAACACAGATAGACACATAGGCAGACACAGACATGCAGACAGACACACAGACAGACAGGCAGACACACAGACAGACATACAGACAGACACGAAGACAGACACATAGATAGACACACAGGCTGACACACAGAAAGACACACAGACAGACACACAGACATTAGTATGCAAAAGAAAAGGTGATAACACATCCCGTCGTGTGCAATTATTATTTCGTCTTACCTATGAGGCCATTACCTTAGACGTGAGTAAACTAGCGGAGCAAACGAGAGAAGAAAAAAATCATTTGAAATCGATTTGACCTATTTAAACGTAGACCTACCTGTCCTACAGATGATGTGAGGTTGCTCCTTGACCCATTTGCGTAGAATCTGAACTTGACCCATTCGTTGTTTCGGGTCCTCGTTCAACTCCGTCAGCGCCTTTTCCTGGCTGTAGGCAGACAGCGTGCACTTGTATCCTGCATCTTCCGGATCCATCACTCAAACCCTGCGTACAGAAATTGTAATCTGACATTTATAAAGTTTCACTTGAAGAAAAAACTCATCAGTCTACAAACTCAAACATGCGTTTATTTCGCAAAAGAAGATACTGACGATGGCTTCGGTGAAGATGAAGACAAATGAAGATCCTCAGCTGTGTGTTGTAATTGGAATCGGAAATTTATAAAGCGCCATTCAGAAAGGTCAATAGGTCATTGGTCTTTTTGTGACACGGTAGCTAATTGACATGAGCGCTCGTCTTCTCGTCTTAATAATGGATAATCTACCGGGCGCTGATATGCCTGCTTGAATGAGAGAGAGAGAGAGAGAGAGAGAGAGAGAGAGAGAGAGAGAGAGAAGAGAGAGAGAGAGAGAGAGAGAGAGAGAGAGAGAGAGAGAGGGAGGGAGAGAGACAGACAGACAGACAGACAGACAGAGACAGAGACAGACAGACAGACAGACAGACAGACACAGACAGAGTCCTGAACGCTCAGTTGCTCACTGCGCAAAGATACCCCAGGTTTTAATATCTCAGCCTTTCACGCAGGTAAGAAGACAGAGCCAGTGGCACAAAACGATACGCAAGCGTAGTCAGCCCTAGTCATACCTTAGATCAGTGGTCTCCTTTTTTCGGTGAGGAGCCGCATTGCGCAGTTTGGCAACTTTTGGGAGCCGCATTCCAAAGTTAAGCAACTTTGGGAGCAGCATTCTAAAGTTTAGCAACTTTGGGAGCCGAATTGCGAAGTTTAGCCAATTTTGGGAGCCGAATTCCAAAGTTAAGCAACTTTGGGAGCAGCATTCTAAAGTTTAGCAACTTTTAGGAGCCGCATTGCGAAGTTTATCAAATTTTGGGAGCCGCATTCCAAATTTAAGCAACTTTGGGAGCAGCATTCTTAAGTCTAGCAACTTTTGGGAGCCGCATTCCAAAGTTAAGCAACTTTGGGAGGAGCATTCTAAAGCTTAGCAACTTTTGGGAGCCGCATTCCAAAGTTAAGCAACTTTGGGAGCAGCATTCTTAAGTCTAGCAACTTTTGGGAGCCGCATTCCAAAGTTAAGCAACTTTGGGAGCAGCATTCTAAAGTTTAGCAACTTTGGGAGCAGCATTCTAAAGTTTAGCAACTTTTAGGAGCCGCATTGCGAAGTTTAGCAAATTTTGGGAGCCGCATTCCAAATTTAAGCAACTTTGGGAGCAGCATTCTAAAGTTTAGTAACTTTGGGAGCAGCATTCTACAGCTTAGCAACTTTTGGGAGCCGATCTCCAAAGTTAAGCAACTTTGGGAGCAGCATTCTTAAGTCTAGCAACTTTTGGGAGCCGCATTCCAAAGTTAAGCAACTTTTCGAGGAGCATTCTAAAGCATAGCAATTTTTGGGAGCCGCATTCCAAAGTTAAGCAACTTTGGGAGCAGCATTCTTAAGTCTAGCAACTTTTGGGAGCCGCATTCCAAAGTTAAGCAACTTTGGGAGCAGCATTCTAAAGTTTAGCAACTTGGGAGCAGCATTCTAAAGTTTAGCAACTTTGGGAGCAGCATTCTTAAGTTTAGCAACTTTTGGGAGCCACATTCCAAAGTTAAGCAACTTTTGGGAGCAGCATTCTAAAGTTTAGCAACTTTTGGGAGCCGTATTCCGAAGTTTAGCAACATTTGGTAACCGTCATGGGTTTAGGTCGAATTTAGAATCACAACAAATACTAGCAGATAGCACTGTTACACGGAAAAAGTCCATGTTTTTTAGCAGATTTTTATTTCGTCAAAGAAAATGTCATTTCCTGGAAAGCTCTGGAGAGCCGCCACAGAACTTTTTCAGAGCCGCATGCGGCTCGCGAGCCGCGGGTTGGTGACCACTGCCTTAGATCATCAAGTGTTCATAGTCAAGAGTACCTTCGAGAATCTGAAGATATATAACTTAGGGCGGAGAAAAGAGAAGAAACTGCTAGAGAGAAAGAGAGAGAGAAGAGACACAGAGAGAGATACAGCGAGAGAGAGAGAGATACAGACAGATGCAGAGATACAGACACAAAGACAGACACACAGACAGACACTCAGACCGAGCCGTGTTTTATTTTTATTCTACTTGTGTAGGGCGCATAGAAATGTCTGTTTGCCCCAGTGTCTGTCTGTCTTTCAAAAGTATGGACATAATACAGCTTATTAGACACATTTTCCCAGATCGTTTTCCCAAGACTTGTTACGTTGCCACTAGTCTTGTCCCCACTAATAAGACAACTATTATATAACATGAATCTGAGTTCCAGCTATTATATGGTACGAAACTTCAAGAACGCGCTAATTGTGAAATGATCCAGGGTAACAATTGTTTAACTCCGTCAGACTTAACTACGGTACCAATTTCCTGCCTTAATTTGCGGTGAAGTGATTTAGCAACTAGGCCTATATCCTGGAGTTAGAAACCATTGGTTTAAAATCATTCTACCAAAAACCTTCGCCGATTTGTTAAATGGATCGTGAGCTCATTTCAAATAAATTAGAGGGTCATTTCACTCACATCATGTTTACCTGAGTCTCAACGCTTCTGCCGACTGGACCAATAACAGTTACAGTCTTCCGAGAAACTAACGGCCTAGAATTTAGAAAGCAAGCAAGAAGTATCTTCGCAACACGTTTCTATTAAACGTTTTATGTTGCTTTAAGTCCGTCAGCATACAGGCGACGTACGTGAAGGCTGTTTTTGAAATATGCGCAGTAGGCCAAGTGGTAAACTTCGCCCGTCCCGGCTTAACACCTGATAATAGGCGCGCTATCGTGACGGTCCATCAACTGGGACATTGGTGTCAGGCCTACTGCTTTGATATCAATGAAGATGGCCTGCCTATCAGACCTATTGCATGAGCCCTATATCAGTAGAAGACTCGTTGGCTATGTTTGCAAAGGCAATGTGAATCACGTGTTTAGTCTAACAACATGACGCACCTTTATAAATCAATATGTACTATTTTACTGTTATTTATTATTTTGGGTTTTATTAAACTTGGTGAGGATTACTGCGATAATGAAGCATAGATATTGCTTCATCAGATTGATTATCCACTATAGGCTACCTCCCCGTCCTAGATATTGACCTGTTTGTGGCTTGGTGCGACATCGCTTGACGATTTCAGCATTAGAGACCGGCGTTATGGAAATTAATAATCATGTTGTTACACAATAGCTGCTTCGTTTGAGCGCTGGTCTTGTAACGCGAAGAGTGGGGGTTCGAGCCAGCTCTGAATCAATTAATGAGTAGGGCCTATGGTCCTCTGTCGAGTCCTTCATGCGCAATTGCTCAGCGCCAACGATATCTGATCCTTTGTTCCTTCGCGGCGTTTAACAGAGGCACAAATGGTAACAAAAGACGTTCCATGTGTCAGTAGAATAGTCTGCAGTCAATTGTTTCTATCATGAAGTACGACGCTTACCTCGTTTTCAAAATAATTATTATGCTTCATTACAATTACGTATGTCTGGTCTGACAAAAGTCCGTCTATCTCCTCTGCAGACTGTTTAAATGCTTCGGTCAGATTAATAGCCTGACTTCCTCGCTCACCGCATATTTCCTCTTTTATGTTCGATCATCTTCATTGGCTTCCTCTTACTGCTCGGATTCAGCTTAAGGTTCTCACTTTAGTCCTTTAGTCTTATACAGGCTTAACGCCCAAGTACCTCTGTTGTTCGTTTTCCAGTTTTAGCTACTTCCCTCCGTCCATTATTATCGCTTAATCACCATAATGTTGTGGTCCCACAAGCCTGGACTACTGTGGCCAAATCTCGAGCCTTTTCGTCAATTGGTCCTGCTCTTTGGAATCAACTCTCTCTACTGACACGTTCCTCTTTATTGGCTGGTGGCCCAAGTGCCTCGCTCCTATGTCTTAAAACCACTTTCTATATTCACTGGGTCTTTCGCACTGGGAACGCCTCTGATTAGCGAACACTGTGAGAGGCGCTTCATAAATGTTCAGATACAATACAATACAATACAATACAATACAATGGAGACACTTAGTGTAGCGCATTTAAAGTGCCCCACTGACTCACGGTCTGCAATAGAGAGTAGAGTTAGCGTACAGCAGAAAATCTCAGCTCGCGTTTATCTAATAATTCAGATGAAGTAGAATCGTCGTTTGTTGTGATGATTCTGTTAAATACGAATTTGTTTTCTTGAATTCGTGAAAGAGTTTGTCATGCAACGAACACATCAGTTATAGACTTTGCATCCAACAGCCCTAATTAGCCCAGACCAAACCTGATCAACCCAAATCAACCCAGATCAATCTGCCCCTCCTGCGCCCTATCGGTACTTCGCCCTTTTCCCACTTCGTCTTTAAAGCCTGACTGATTTATAAGCGCTTCATTCAGCCTAACTCAAGCTGCTTCACCACTGGGGAAACTCCCCACAAAAATTAGAGCAACTCTCTGAATCATTCTAGTGACTTACCACCTCTGATCATGAATATTGATATGATAAACAATGTCCATTGGTTACGTCATTGACGCCTACAAGTACTGAAGTCTCTTGCCATCTAAACTCGATTTGATTTCGATTAAGAAAGTACGATCCGCGCAAATAAATTACGTCGACTGTTCATATTATAATGTACCGATAACTTGAAATGTTTTAGAATAATAATCAGCTTCTTGCGTCTTTACAACCGGGTACACTGCCAGCATGCACGAGAACATTTGACGGGATGTGATGAGGATTCCATATAGGAATATGAACTTCATGCGGTCATACTGGTGTAGAGTTACGCGACTAGTCCAGGTTCAGTTTCCTGAAGGATTCGTTGGGTGTTGGGTCTGCTGGTCTCTTGCTTTCGTCGATCTTGTATCGTTCGTGTGTCTTCTCCAAGACTCGTTCCCTTGTTGCTGGATCCATCATTCTCTTCTTCAAATCCGCTAAAACGAAAATAAGCGCAAGATAAGCTGTTGAAAATGTGTCTACAGCAGCTGTAACAGTTTTTATATCACAAACAGCCATGGGATTTGGTAGGATTAGATGGAATTATATACGATCAGATAGGATAAGATTAGATTGTACTGACTTGAACATCCGATGAGCAATTTAGGCCTTCTCTTTCTCTGTTTAATCTACTACTAAGGTGGCCCTATCTAGTTGGGTCTGTGACCCCTTTGGAGTCTCCAGTGTAACCAAGAACATACTATTCGGTTATGTATTATTGCATCCTTGTTTTTCTTTCTTTGGATGGTTATCGAATAAAAATAAAATGAAATTAATCAATGGATTATGGACATCAGTATTGGAAATCTCTGGACAACACCTCTGACACGACGCAGCACCCATGAATAGGCTGGTGACTTGCGCTTGAGCTTTAGTGTGGCGCTTTAGGGATTTCAAAGTTGCGATTACGATTTAGATTTCAGACACGCTGGGAGCGCCTCTGAATAGTCTATATATACTGTGAGAGGCGCTTTATAAATAATCATAAAAGATAAGGTTCTAAGCTTATTGCCTGTAATGTAATATAATCAAATACAATGACTTCTATAGCGCCTTAATCACTACGTACAGTGCATGGTCGCTTCAAGTAAAACCGTGGTCGAAAGTCGGAACAAGTTGTATAAGACCTGTCGAACTCTGCATATAGCGAGAAATCTGTATAATATATAGTCCGAAATCTGGAAGTCACTGACTGACCTGCAATACTTGCAATGGTACCAGCCGAGGGTCCTTTGTAGTCATCAGGTAGATATTCCGTTGGCCACAGTTCCATTGGAATAGCCTTATACAGCGACTCCATTGTATCGTGTAATCGGACCTTAAGGAATACAGCATTCTCAAGTTAAAGGATATGTAACTACTTAGGCTATGCATCGAGAAGCGCAGTAACGTCGGCTTATATCATTCAGTGATGGGTAATAGTTAACTAAAAAGTTTTCAGTTAAGGATGAAGTTTAACTAAAAAATAGTTTAGTTAAAACCATAGTTTAGCTAAAAAAAATTAGTTGATTACTAAAATGTTTAGCTCAAAAAATCAGCAATACGCAACTATTTTTCGCAATGAACATTGAACACTGTCAACAACTCAACGCGTAACTTAATGATTAAAGCTGCATGGCTTTAGCATTAACAGCCTGTGTTTTCAACTTCATCCACTACTTACAATACGTCTGTAACTGTATGCTAGAACAGTACACATTGCATAGTTTGGTGAAAGTGTCATTGACGCTCTGTATTATTACAGTTCACTCAACCTCTGTTATTGTGAAAGTGTTTGTAGTAAAAGTAGGAAAAAAGTTGGAAAAAGTTTAACTACTTTTTGTTGGGTTAGTTAACTAATTTCCAAAATCAGTTGCCGACTTTAATTGAACTTTTTATTTTTAGTTGGAAAATAGTATTAGTTTAGCTTAAAAAAAATAGTTTAGTGCCCATCACTGATATCACTGTGGAAACTGGAACGAGAGGGAGTCAAAAACTTTGAAGAAAGAAAGGAAGGAAGAAAAGAAGTAAGGAAAGAAGAAAGGTTGGAAGGAAGATAGGGTGACAGCAAGGAGAAAAATTAAAGATAGAAATAAAGAAGGAAGAAATAAAAGAAAAAGAAGAAGGAAAGGAACAAAGAAAGAAGGGAAGATACAACGAAAGGAAAGTAAAGAGAAAGAGAGAAAAAACGAAAAGAAAGAAAGAAAAGAAAAGAGAGTAGCAAAAGAACGAACTTCCGAAAACTTTAAAGTAGATTGAAAGCATAATTATAGGCCTACTGTTTGTTGCTCATCTGTTTACCCTGTCCTGGAATTTCTTCTTCATGAACTGCTTCACCATTGACATCAAGATATCGATGATCGCTCCTGCGTTGTAGTAGTGAAACCCCTTCACACGGTCTGGGTGTGAATCCTGTTAAATAAAAATTAATGGCGTGTTTCAAACGCAACGGCGAATACAGACGGGATATGTATGTAGCCTATGTAAATACCTCTGTGACTCAATATGTCTTCCCACCTCAGCTGGATCCCTACGCCCTCTTCTTTCCTCTTATCGACTTACTGCCATGGCCCATTGGCCCAGTATCGTTCCTTTGTAAGCATTGGCCATTCATTGTGGAATTAGCTTCCTACTGTTGTCTAGGCTGCACTACTATCTGGTGGTTCTGTCACAGCTTTTCGTTGTCTTAAAACTTGCCTTTATTCCCGAGGACTTTCGCACTGGGAGCCCCTCTGATTGGTGGGCACTGGGTACAGGCGCTTTATAAGTTTTGAAATACAATACAAATGTATTTATGTATGTATATATATACTGTATGTATGCATGTAAGCAACTATTAGTAATTGTAATGTAATTAGTTGGCCCTATCTAGAGGGATCTAGATCCCTTGAGGACCTCCCATTTTGTCGTATCTAATTTAAGTCTTGCAATCAATGGTTGCAATAAAAAATTGTTTTCATTGATGTACGAATGAATGTATGTATGTACATGTATATACGTATGTATATATATATATGTGTCTGTATATATATATGTGCATGTATGCATATATGTATGCGTGTATATATATGTATGTATGTATGTATGTGTGTATGAACGTACCGGATATGTATGTATGAATGTATGTATGTGTCTGGACTTTTATACAGCGCATTGAACATGACTGTCTAAGGAATCTGAGCAGGTACGTTTGAACTGAGAACACAGTGGACATACACTCCTTTGAACTTCTTCACGCACATTTTGTCTGATTCAGTTAATAACTACACCTAGACTTCACTGTCCTCTTCTAACATCTTACACTAGCTAGATCCGATCGTTTCGTGGTACAATAATATTGCAAGTGACATTCACCGACTTACGCAGATCTATACAAGTAATGTATTGAATGATCTATGTGAAACCTGAGTGTCCTAACACATTCCGCACATTTCAGGAAGCCACTATGTGCATACATGAATTTAGTTATTTATTATTTATTACGAACATGTTTAACGCGCGCAAAGTCACACAGAAATACCCGGCATGTTGTTACTAATGTATATGTGCATTGTGCAAGTATGTATGTAAGTAAATAAATTATATGTGTATGCATTTATGTATGATGCATGTATGCATGACATTTGCATGTATTTATGTATGTATGTTTAAGTATGTATGCATGTTTGTACGTTTGAACGTGTGTCCGTAACTATGCATGTGTACCTGTACATATATAGCGCAATATTGACTTTAAACACCCCTTCAAAAGTTGCCATAGATATTCTTTTAAGTTCTACCTGGAATATTTTGGACATTTTCCGGTGAAATTCCATAGGCATGCGTGTCAGATGCCTTGGACCGACTCCACTGAGGTCAATGACGAAGAGCCATCCGTTAACACCGATATCCTCATCTGTCTCACGCAGCATTTCATTCACGCCCATACTACACTTGATCTGGTTGTGTGGACTGAGCAGCGGGTCATCTGGGTCGGCGACACCTTTCCATCCCACAAGAAAACAGATATTGTGGCTTATTCAGTATGACGAGTTTTCTTGTTTACCTAACGCAGCTCTGTCTCTGTCGTTTCTTTTCTGTATCTTTTCTCTGTCTCTGTCTCTGTCTCTCTGTCTCTGTCTCTGTATGTCTCTCTCTGCCCCTCTCTATCTTTCTCTGTCTCTCTGTCTCTCATGTTTGTGAGTCTAATATATAGCTCCCTCATAGGCCAGAAAACGCAAAATATTGTTAGTGGCAGTGCCTAAAATACTCAGAATTGTCAACTGCATCCTAATCCTAAGACTTTCAAACTGTATTTGAACTTGTATGTAAAATTTCAGCTGAATTAGAATGAAAACGTGTGTAGATGACTTGAGCTAATCTCTCATAAATTCATTCCACATACTGCACAATCAAGGCAATTCTGCACACGTTTTGTCAGAAAGCACTCTTATACATGTAGGCCCTGCGTGTATAGTGTATGCATACATACATACATACATACATACATACATATTCAGTTGATAATGGAATTTAGAGAAAATGGAGGGTCAGACCTATGCGTAAAATCGCAATTCTTCTGCCCTCTTTGTCCGTCTTTGGTAGATAGACAAGGGCTCTGGAAAACAGAAATTAAAAAACGAAAGGTTAAGCGAAAAATAAGAAAAAGAAGAATATGAAGATAACAATAAGGAGAAGATGAAGGAGGAGAAGAATGTGATGATGATGAAGAAGTAGAAGAAGGAGAAGAAGAAGAAGAAGAAGAAGAAGAAGAAGAAGAAGAAAAAAAAAGAAGAAAAAGAAGAAGAAAAAGAAGAAGAAGAAGAAGAAGAAGAAGAAGAAGAAGGAAAAGAAGAAGAACAAGAATAAGAAGGTGAAGTAGAAGGAGAAGAAAAGGAGGAGAAGGAAGAGAGGAATGTGAAGAAGAAGAAGAAGAACAACAACAACAACAGCAACAAGAAAAAAAGAAGAATGTGAAGAAGAAGAAGAAGAAGAAGAAGAAGAAGAAGAAGGAGGAGTAGGAGGAGGAGGAGGAGGAGGAGGAGGAGGAGGAGGAGGAGGAGGAGGAGGAGGAGGAGGAGAGGAACAACAACAACAACGACAAGAATAAAGAAGAATATAAAGAAAAAGGAGTAGAAGGAGGAGGAGAAGAATGTGAAGAAGAACAAGAGCAAGAAGAAAAAGAAGAATTGAAGAAGAATGAGAAAAAAAGAAGAAGGAGAAAAAGAAGAAGGAGAAAAAGTAGAACAAGAAAAAGAAGAAGAATGTGAAGAAGAAGCACGAGGAGAAGGAGATGAAGAATGTGAAAAAAGAATAGTAAGGTCAATAAGAAGAAAAAGAAGAATGTGAGGACGAAGAAGAAGGAGAAGAAGCAGGTGGAGGAGGAGAAGGAGAAGGAGAATGAGAAGGAGAAGGAGAAGAAGAAGAAGAAGAAGAAGAAGAAGAAGAAGAAGAAGAAGAAGAAGAAGAAGAAGAAGAAGAAGAAGAAGAAGAAGAAGAAGAAGAAGACGAATCTGAATTTCGTCAGACTGTTGAGTAGTCAACAGTGTTTATTTTTTTTGTCGTGGTCCGGATAATAATTCAAGTCTAGCTGAGGTCATCGTCGCATTCAGGTCGTTCATGGTTGTCCATATCTCGCAGCCACAGCGCAGGCCATGAATTGACTGGTGCTGTCCACCGCCACCATCGTCGTCGGAGTCGTCGTTATCATCATCGTCGTCATCATAATCATCATTGTCATCATCATAGGCATCATCGTCATCATCATAACTGCCACCTTCATCATCATCATTGTCGTCATCATCATGATCACCATCATTCGTCATCATCGTAGTCGTCATCATCACACCATCGTCGTCATCATTCATCGTCATCGTGGTCGTCATGATGACGATGATAACCATCATAGACATCTTTGTCGTTATCGTCAACGTCGTCGCCATCATATATATATATATAAATAAATAAATAAATAAATATATATATATATATATATATATATATATGAGCTGCTTGGCTTGTGTTATAGTTGCAAGCCACATAGGCTTCTACCTTGTGTTGATCATTTATCTTATTTAGGCCTGCTAGATTAGCGTTATAGGTACAAGCCACGTTGGCTTCAACTTCTTGCTAATCATTCTTCTTTTACCATAATGCCAGGTTAGTGTTACAGGTGCAAGCTACATAGGCTGCTACTTTGTGCTGACCCTTTTTCGATGAAAGCGAGGACGCCAGGATCCTGAATGTCGATGCTGGACAACAGTTCAGGGAATAGGGTCTTTGCCGTTAGAATGTTCTCGATCAACCTCCTCGCCTCGAGCTGACTGAACTTGGCTCTTCTGAGCATCGCCAAAAGAAACATGGTATCTGCCAACACACAGTAAATTTCACTGTTTTATCGGATAACTTCTATGTCGCCGTTATCACAATGCGCAAGGTATAAATCGATGATCGTGTCAGAGTAAAAGTCAAGAGCCGTTACAGTAGTCAAGTAACGACAACTCTGATGATAAGATAAGCTCTGCAGGCATTGTTTTGTATTATTATAAAACCATCAACCAATCGATTACTCTCGATCAATCCATTAATCAGACAATTCATCTATTGATCGATCGACCAAATCCCAATCGACCAACATGTTGATCGGCAGCCAGGTACAAGTAGGCGTGTTACTACTAATAAGTACTTGCGGTACCTTTACAAATGTAAGTAGATTTACTTGTAACAGATTAATATTTCATCACTTTTGCTGTAGTTTTGCATCGTTACACTGGCGTCGAATATTGCAAAATTAATAAGTTACGAAGTGGAGGATTAGAAATTTTGCTATGTTTGATTAAGTAGGCCTACATGTAAATGATAAGCCGAACTTGAGGCAAGTAGCGACACTGATCCGCGGGAATTCTTGGTAACCAAACTAATCGTTTAAGGAAAATCGTTAAAATTGCTCGACTGTGACTAATTTCTGCGCTTTTGGTCGAGAGTCAACTAGTTTTAAAATGGATCAAAATGTAGCCGGAAGAGCATAGGCGTAGACTTAGGGGGGGGCAGCCGGGGCACGTGCCCCCCCAATAATTGAGTGGAACACGTGCACCCAATGCAAAAAGTGTAGAAAAATAACTAAATGCCCCCCAATATTTTGGACAAGTTTACGCCACTGCGGAAGAGGATGGACTTTTCAGGTAGGTTTCCGCATGAGATGCGCAATTTTGCAGCTATTATCGTGCTGGACTGTCAACCGAGAGGTCGGGGTTCAAATCCCCGCTAGGGCAGAATTAACCTCTGAGCTAACTAGCGGATCAAACGAGAGAAGAAAAGAATCGATTTGACCTATTTTAACGTAGACCTACCTGTCCTACTGGTGAGATGAGGCTGCTCCTTGATCCATTTGCGTAGAATCTGAACTTGACCCATTCGTTGTTTTGGGTCCTCGTTCAACTCCTTCAGCGCCTTTTCCTGGCTGTAGGCAGACAACGTGCACTTGTATCCTGCATCTTCCGGATCCATCGCTCAAAATCCTGGACACAGAAATTGTAATCTGACATTTATAAGGCGCCACTTCAAGAAAAAACTCACCAGTCTACAAAACGCAAACATGCGTTTATTTCGCAAAAGAAGATACTGACGATGATTTCGGTGAAGATGAAGACTAATGAAGGTCAACTGTGTGGTTGTACTTGTAATTGAAAATTTATAAAGCGCCACTCAGAAAGGTAAGTGGTCGTTGTGTGACACGGTAGCTAATTGGTATGAGCGCTCGTCTTAGCCATAGATTAACGTACCAGGCGCTGGTATGCCTACTTGAATCAGAGAGAGAGACAGAGACAGAGAGAGACAGAGACAGAGAGAGAGACGGAGAGAGAGAGAGACAGACAGACAGACAGACAGACAGACAGAGACAGAGACAGAGACAGAGAGACACACACACACAGATAGACACACAGATAGAGACATAGACAGACACACAGACAGACACACAGACAGGCATACAGACAGACACACAGACAGGCACACAGACATACACACAGAGAGGCATACAGACATACCATACACGCAGACAAGTTCCGGTTACTTTTATTCTGTTTTTATAGGGCGTATCAAGTTGTCTATCGAGACTATTATCGTATAGGGACCTTCAGCAAGTACTAAACGCTCAGCTGCTCATTGCACAAACATACCCTAGGTTTATTTTTCAGCCTTTCACGCTGGTAAGAAGACAGAGCCAGTGACATAAAACCACACGCAAGCCTAGTCAGGCCTAGTCATTTCTTAGATCATCAGGTGTTCACAGTCAAGGGAACCTTCGCGAATCTGAAGATATATAACTTGGGGCGGAGAAAAGATAAGAAACTGACAGAGAGACAGAGACAGAGACAGAGATACAGACAGATAAAGAGAAACAGATACAAAGACAGACACACAGACAGACACACACACACAGACTGAGCCGTGTTTTATTTTTATTCTGCTTGTGTAGGGCGCATCGAGTTATCTGTCGGTCTGCCTGTCTGTCTGTTTGTCTGTCTGTCTGTCTGTCTGTTTGTCTGAGTGTCTGTCTGTCTGTCAAAAGTATGGAAATAATACAGCTTATTAGACACATCTTTTCCAGATCGTTTTAACAAGAATTGTTATGCTGTGACTCAACTGTCCCCACTAAGTAAGTAAGTAAGTAAGCGAGTAAGTAAGTAAGTAAGTAAGTATTTTCTTTATTGAGAAGCACTTGCAAAAGCACAGCGCTGTACATGGAAAACATATTACAGTCAAATAATCAAACAATGTAACACTTATATAAAAAGAGAAATTACTGCAAATTAAGTTATGCATAAGGAGGATAGGAGAGGAGAAGAGCAAGGCAGCCAAATCTTGGAGAGCATAGTTATTTGTATAGCATCTTTGCGAGAAAGCATTTCTGATGCTGTCTGCTGCTATTTAGACAGACACTAATAACACAACTATATGAATCTAAGTTCTAGCTATTATATGGTACGAAACTTCAAGCATGCGCTAATTGTGAAATGATCCAGGGTAATAATTATTAAACTTCGTCAGACTAACTAGCAATTTCCTGCTGAAGTTTTAGGGCTTCCTATTGACCACTCACAGCATGATATAGCCTTCTAAACCCATGAATATCTTAATGTTTCAAACCTTTCAGCATCATAGTGGCTATTTAAATTATATTTTCTTGTATATTGTCACGTTTGCTTTTGTGGATCAATAAATTGATTGATTGATTGATTGATAGCAACAATATACGCTGCAATTAGAATCCATTGTTTTAAAATCGTTCTACAAAAAGCTTCACCGATTTGTTAAATGGACCGTAAGCTCATTTCAAATAAATTAGAGGGTCATTTAATTCACAAATCATGTTTACCTGAGTCTCAACGCTTCTGCAGACTGGACCAATAACAATAACAGTCTTCCGAGAAACCAACGGCCTAGAATTTAGAAAGCAAGCAAGAAGTATCTTCGCAACACGTTTCTATTAAACGTTTTATGTTGCTTTAAGTCCGTTCAGTGCACGTGAAGGCTGTTTTTGAAATATGCGCAGTAGGCCAAGTGGTAAACTTCGCCCGTCCCGGCTTAACACCTGATAATAGGCGCGCTATCGCACGGTCCATCTCCTGGGACATTGGTGTCAGGCCTAGGCCTACTGCTTTGACATCAATGAAGATGGCCTGCCTATCAGACCTATTGCCTGAGCCCTATATCAGTACAAGACTCGTTGGCTATGTTTGTAAAGGCAATGTGGATCACGTGTTACGTCTAACAACATGACGCACCTTTATAAATCAATATGTACTATTTTACTGTTATTAATTATTTTGGGTTTTATTACACTTGGTGAGGATTACTGCGATAATGAAGCATAGATATTGCTTCATCAGATTGATTATCCACTATAGGCTACCTCCCCGTCCTAGATATTGACCTGTTTGTGGCTTGGTACGCCATCGCTTGACGGTTTGAGCATTAGAGACCGGCGTTATAGGAGTTACAAATTACGTTGTGACACGATAGCTGCTTCGTTAGAGCGCTGACTTTGTAACGCTGAGTGTGAGGGTTCGAGTCTGCTCTGAATCGATTACTGTGTACGGTCCTTTGTCGAGTCCTTCATGCACAATTGCTAAGCGCCAACGATTTCTGATCCATTGTTCCTTAGCGGCGTTTAACAAAGGCATAGCTAATAACAATAGACGTTCCATGTGTCAGTATAGCAGCCCGCAGGCAATTGTTTCTATCATTAAGTACGCCGCTTACCTCCTGTCGAAATAATTATTATGCGTTATTACAATTATGTATGTCTGGTCTGCCAAATGTCCGTCTATCTCCCCTCCAGACTGTTTAAAAACTTTAAATGCTTCGCCCAGATTAAAACCCCGACTTCCTCGCTCATCTCATATGTCCTCTTTTATGTTCGATTATATTCATTGGCTTTGCCTTACTGCTCGGATTCTGTCACGTCGTTTGTCTGCCAGTTTCAGCTGCTTCCCTCGTCCATTACGATCGCCAAACCGCCATGATCTTTTATCCCACGAGCCAGAACTACAGTACTATGGTCAAAACTCGAGCCTTTTCTTGCATTGGTCCTGCTCTTTGGAATCAACTCCCTCCATTGACACGTGCCTCTTTATTAGCTGGTGGTCCAAGTGCCTCGTTCCGATGTCTTAAAACCACTTTCTATTCACTGGGTCTTTCGCACTCGGAGCTCCTCTGATTAGCGAACACTGTGAGAGGCACTTTATAAATGTTCAGATACAATACTATACAATGTATCGAGACACTTTTTGTAGCGCCTTTCAAGAGCCTCGCTGAAGCGCTGCCTGCACTAGAGAATAGCGTACAGCAGAAATGCTACAAGGCCGTTAAGCTAGCGTCTGTCTAGTAAGTCAGATGATGTAGAATCGTCATGTAGGCCTATTGTGTTGATTCTATTGTATTAAGTTGTTTTCTTGACTCCGTGAAAGGTTTTATCAGGCAGCGAACACATCAGTTATATACAGACTTTGAAATCCAACAACCCTAATTAACCCAGAGCAACCCGATCAACCCAGATCAATCCCACTTCGTCTTTAAAGCCTGGCTGATTTATAAGCGCTTCACTTAGCCTAACTCAAGCTGCTCCACCACTGGGGAAACTCCCCGCAAAAATTAGAGCAACTCTCTGAATCATTCTACTGACTTACCACGTCTGATCATGAATATTGATATGATAAACAATGTCCATTTCTAACGTCATTGACGCCTACAAGACTAGTACTGAAGTCTCTTGCCATCTAAACTCGATTTGAATTCGATTAAGAAAGTACGATCCGCGCAAATAAATTACGTCGACTGTTCATATTATGATGTACCGATAACTTGAAATGTTTTGGAATAATTCAGCTTCTTGCGTCCTTACAACCGAGTACCCTGCCAGCATGCCCAAGAACATTTGAAGGGATGTGATAAGGATTCCATATGGGAATATGAACCCCGTGCGGTCATGCTGGTGTAGGGTTAATTGACTAGTCCAGGTTCAGTTTCCTGAAGGATTCGTTGGGTGTTGGGTCTGCTGGTCTCTTGCTTTCGTCGATCTTGTATCGTTCGTGTGTCTTCTCCAGGATTCGTTCCCTCGTCGCTGGATCCATCATTCTCTTCTTCATATCCGCTAAAACAAAAAGAAATTCACGATGAGCTGTTAAGAATGTGTTTTCAGACAAACATGGGATTTGGTAGGATTATGGACATCGTTACTGGACATCTGACACGACGAAGAGCTCGTGAATAAGCTGGTGACTTGCGCTTTAGAAATTTCGAGTTTACTATGACGAGTTTCTGTTTATAGGGCTAATACACAGCGATTTTATAGCCTCGATACTGTTGATTTTTCAAGGAATCTATCGGATATCTTTTCCAACCGCTGCCCATATGAAATGACGGTTTCCCATTTAGGGCCCAGTCTCCGAACCTTGCAAGCCTGAGATACACATTACGAAAATACAGTAACGATCGGTAAGCGAACCGGCTTCTTCTCGCACCGTGAAGATCGCTTTTACCGAAATCCAGATAGCTTAGAAGCAATCAAAAGCAACGCACTGCACTGCACTGATTCAATTAGACAAATAGACGTAGATCGTTTGGCTGTTAATCGCTGCAAACGCATTAATTGTAGGCCTAAACGAAAATGTGATCGTATGGCCTCGATCCCCTTCATTTTTCAATGAATTGATCGTGGGAGATCCTTTGCATAGGTTGAAGTGGTTAGGTTTTCCGCTGCACAAGAATGCAGGACATAATTAAGAAGAATCCCGAATATAGTCTGTAGGCATAATGTAATATAATCAAACATAACGACTTCTACAATATCTCTACGCGCAATTCATCAATCTGCGGTCGCTCAAGTTAAACCGTGGTTCGAAAGTGGGAAACGTTGGATATGACCTGTCAAACTCTGTGTGTTCTAGTCAGAAATCTGCATCCAGACCGAACTCTGTATATAGTCCGAACTCTGTATAATTACAGTCCGAACTCTTTGTAGTGTCAGAAATTTCTATATAGTGCGAAATCTGTATATAGGTCGAAATCTGTATAAAGTCCTAAACCTGAACACAGTCCGAAATCTGGAAGTCACTGACTGACCTCCAATACTTGCAATGGTACCAGCCGAGGGTCCTTTGTAGTCATCAGGTAGATATTCCTTTGGCCATAGTTCCATCGGTATAACCTTATACAGCGACTCCATTGTATCGTGTACTCGGAGCTAAAGGAATGCAGCATTTTCAAGTTAAAGCATATGCATTGAAAATCGCAGTAAGGTCGGCCTATATCACTGTGGAAACTGGAACGAGAGGGAGTCAGACACACTTTGAAGGAAGGAAGGAAGGAAGAAGGAAGGAAAGAGGGAGAAGATAAAAGAAGGAAGATAGAGTGACAAAATGGAAAGAAAAATGGAAGAAGAAAAAAGAAGGAAGGAAAGATGGAAGAAAGTAAAATAGAAGGAGAGGAAAATAAAGAGAAATAGAGAAACAAATGAAAAGAAACAAACAAAAAGAAGAAGAAAAAACAAAACAAAGAACTTTCGAAAAAACTGAACAGTAACAGGAAGCATATATTGCTTGTTGTTTGACCAGATGATAGTGAGATTGTGATGATGACACTTAGTGATAACGGTGATGATGACGTCGGCCGATGGTTATGTCATCTGTTTACCCTGTCCTGATGTTTCTTCTTCATGAACTGCTTCGCCATCGACATCAAGACTTCGAAGATCGCTCCCGTGTTGTAGTAGTGAAGTCCCTTCATACGCTCCGGGTTCGAATCCTGTGAAATAAACGACGTGTTTCATATACAGTGGCGGATTCAGACGAGGTGTGTATGTAAACATTTATGTACGTTTGTCTGTGTGTGTGTGTTTGTGTGTATGAATGTGCATGTATACAGATGTTTGAATGTCCGTTTGTGTGTTTGTATGTATGTTTGTAGGAATGTATACACATTTTGTGTATCGGGGAAGGGCTTTTAATATGGACCGCCGTGTAAAACGGACCCTGATTGGTATCTAGACTTTAGGTCACTGTGGAAACTGGAACGAGATGGAGTCAGACACACTTTGAAGGAAGGAAGGAAGTTATGTTTTGCGTAGACCTAATTTTGTTTAAGTTATCTTCCGTTTTCTGCAATCGCTGGTAAACAATTACTTAAAGCTTTGAACAAATGTTGATATGAGAAAGTGTATTTTAAAAAATGTCTAAAAGCATACCCCTAGTCCTATGGCATCGACGTAACATGTTAAGTTTTTTTACTATTAGATTTAGTGGATATTTATTTATTGCAATTCCTTAATAAGCGGCGGAAGATGGCTAATATGCATCCAATGTCTAAGTGGGCACGCAATCGATGTGCTGGATTGGATTATTCTTATATTAAACAGCAATGCCATTAGTGCTAAAACTGTGCTATTTTCAGTGCCTGATTTTGTTATTTTTTAATTTGTTCAATAGCTGCAATTTCTTTTTTGTGTTTCAAGCCTGTCATTTATTTGTTGTAGGCCTATAGTTAGCCTAAGTACGCCTATGTTCTAGGTTTTCACAGTATTTGTTGAAATCCCGAATAGCAGTCCGTTTTACACAACTATAATTATGTGTAATATGGACCACTTTTTTCATTTGTTTAAAATCTCCTACAAATTGGCAAAGTAACCAAGACATCTTTCACCATATCACAATAATTCTTAAACAACTAATTTTTACTTAGATCTAAGAATTCGGAGAAAAACGTATTATCTTTTAGGGGTCCATAATTTAAAAAACCCTTCCCCTATGTGTAAGTATGTAGAGCCTATGTATGCCTGTATGTACCTTTGAACGTGCGTCCGTAAGTATGCATGTGTCTTTGTACAGATAGCGCAATACTGATTTTAAACACCCCTTCAAAGGGTGCCATGGGAATTTTTCAAGTTCTACCTGGAATATCTTGGACGTTTTCCGGTGAAAGTCCATAGGCATGCGTGTCAGGTGCCTTGGACCAACTCCAGTGCAGTCTAAGACAAAGATCCATCCGTTAACACAGGTGTCCTCGTCTGTCTCCCGCAGCATTTCAGCCACACCGATAGTACACCTGACCTGGTTCTGAGGAGTAAGCAGCGGGTCATCAGGGTCCGCGAAACCTTCATCCCACAAGAAAAGACACACGATGAGATGTTGTGGCTTATTCAGTATTACGACTTCGCTTGTTTACCTAACGCAGCTCTGTCGCTTTCGTATCTCTGTCTCTCTTGTCTCTCACTCTCTGTGTATCTCTGTCTCTCTTGTCTCTCACTCTCTGTGTATCTCTGTCTCTCTTGTCTCTCACTCTCTGTCTTTCTCGGCCTATAATGTCTCTGTCTCTCTCATAGGCCAACGCACGCGTTGTTAGTGGCAGTGCCTAAAATATTCAGAAATATCAATCGCACACTATTCCTAAATCTGTAAAACTCTATTCAACTGGTATGTAAAATTTCAGCGGTTAGAATGAAATCGTTTCTTGCTGAATTGAGCAAATCTCTTTCAAATTAATTCTACATACTTCACAACCCAGACAAGTCAGCTGCACACATTTTTTGTCTAAAGCACTATCATAGGCCCTGCATACACATGCATACATACTTACATACCTACATACATGCGTACATACATACACACATGCATATATATAGTACATACATATGTACATACATATATAGATACATACATGCATAAACGCCACACTTACACATTCATGCTTTAAAATGTTGGCAATAAAACATACATGCATACAAATCACATGAAGAAGATGATAACGATTATCTTGGGCAACGATTACGACTACTACAATAACTGAACTTCAAAAGATATCAGAAAAATTATGAATGTTGATGACGATCGTGAACATTTATTATAACGTGAAATGGAATATGCGAGGATTCAGTTGATGAGGGAAATTAGAGAAAATCGAGGTTCACACCTATGCGTAAAAGTGCAATTCTTCTTCCCTCTTTGTCCGCCTTTGGTAGATAGACTATGATTCTGGAAAGCAGAAATAGAAAAACGAAAGAATAATCGAAAAAGAAGAAAATGATGAAGAAGAGGAGAGAAGAAAAAGATGAATGCGAAAAAGAAAAAGAAGAAAAGGAGAAAAAGACGAAGAAGAAGGAGAATGTGAAGTAGACGAAGAAGAAATAGAAGAAAGAACACGAATGTGAAGAAGAAGAAAGAGGAAGACGAAGAAGAACAAGAAGAAGGAGGAGAAAAGAAGCAAAAGAAGTAGAAGAAGAAAAGAACTCCAAGAAAACGAGGAATCTGAGTGTCGTCAGACATTTGAAGAGCCCACGGTGGTTATCGTGTTTGTCGTTATCCGGATAATAATTCAAGTCTGGCTGAGGTTATCGTCGCATTCAGTTCCTTCGTGGTTATCCATGTCTCGCAGCTACAGCGTAGGCCATGAATTGACTGGTGCTGTCCACCGCCATCATCATCGTCGTAGTCGTCGTTATCATCATCATCGTCATCGTCATCATCACCACCATCATCGTCATCGTCATTATCATAGTCGTCATCATCATCATTGTCGTCATCATCGTAACTACCATCGTCGTCATCATCATTCGTCATCGTCGTCGTTTACTTTTATGAAACGCTTTACTCTGTTTGTTGCATGTGTTCATTGCATATGTATCTGTGGTTGTCAGATGAAAGTAAAGGCTATACTTACTTACTTATTTATTTTATGCTTAATGTAGAGCTTCTACTCAGAAAATCTGTCTTTTTATCCTTCGCAGTCTATATCCTATCTTCAGATCTTGGCTGATTCCATCCAAGGGCTTGTGATTTCGAAACACATTGTGCTTACGGCGCTACAGAAGTTTCAAGACTAGACTAGATGAAAGTTGGTATTTTCACCATACTTATGGACTTTAGTGTTTTAGTGCTAGGTTAGTGTTATAGGTGCAAGCCACATAGGCTTCTATTTTATGCTGACCCTTTTTCGATGAAAGCGAGGACGCCAGGATCCTGAATGTCGACGTTGGACATCATTTCAGGGAAGAGGGTCTTCGCCGTTAAAAGGTTCTCGATCAACTTCCTCGCCTGGAGCTGACTGAACTTGGATCTTCGAAGCATCGCCAACAGAAACATGGTATCTGCCAACACACAGTAAATTTCACTGGCTGATCGGATAACTTCTATGGCGTCGTTATCACAATGGACAAGGTATAAATCGATGGTCATGTCAAAGTAATAGACAAGATCCGTTACAGTAGTCAAGTAACGACAACGTCTGATGATAAGATAAGCTGATACATACATTGTTTATATTATTACAAAATATTCAATCAATCGATTACTCTCGATCAGTCGACTGACCCCCTATCAAACAACATATTGATCGGCAGCGAAGCATAGGTACTGTGTTACTGTTTATAACAGGCATGGGCAACTTCTTTTAACAGAGGGCCGCCCTAAGATTTTAGGCTAAGGGCAGCTCAGGGGCCGCATGCCAATCGCGGGCTAATTTTTGCAGATTCACTTGCCCAAGAAAATAAGGCAATATTAATTTTATTCAAACTATAACTATTGCGATATAACCGTTACGGTTAAATTTATGTTAGACTAAATGAAGATAATTTTTATGATGAAAACATAATTATCCTAATTACCTACAGTCCTACACTACAATAAATTACTAAATTTGATACAAGTTTCTTCAGTTTAAAAAATACATAAAACTGTTAGTGTACAATGCATCCATTTGCTTCGTGTGCTATATTTAATGTGAAATCTGACACTTCTTCTCACGACACAATTTATCCAGCATGGTTGTTTTAATTTTCGAAGTGGCAATTCAAATTTCATTGGAAAGATTAATTGTCATTTGTTAGTCTGCATCTGCTTCTGCATTTTGTTGGTTTAATCTTTGAGAAGAACTGTTCACAAATATTGGTGCTTGGAAACAGTGCAACCAATTTCAGGGCATGAAATCTAAGTGAAGATGGCTTCCATAGTTTCGAACCTACCCACTCTGTGGCATTGTTTCATGCAGAAAGTAATTACATTGATGAATAAGTAGTGAACTAGTTGACTAGACTAGAGGCCGGATTCTTAATAGATAAGAAACTGATGTTTTAATCTCGGCCTACGTACAGAGATCCAGACATTCATGTAGGGCCGGATAAAAGTGCCAGATACAATGCTAATATTAAAAAACATGTCAAGGGCCGGTTGAAAAGTCCCCGGGGGCCGGATCCAGCCCGCGGGCCGTATGTTGCCTACCCCTGGTCTATAAGTACTTGCGGTACCTTTACTTGTTACAAATAATCTACAAATGAAATAGTTTTATTGTAACGAAGAATTTACAAATGGAAATACTTTTACTTGTAACAAAGAATTTACAAATGGAAATACTTTTAATTGTTAGAAAGCACTATTTCATCACTTCTGCTGTAGTTTTAAATCATTACACTGGGTTTACACGTTCGTTACACATAGGCCTAACAGAATTAGAAATTGTACGATATCTGAATAAGTGAATGATTACCCAACTTGAGACAAGAAGGGGAATCTGTTCCACGGGAATTCGTGGCGTTTTTGATAGAGAGCTAGCTAGTTTTAAAATGGACCAAAATGTAGGGGGGATAGGATGGACTTTCCAGGTTGCTCTTCCGCACGGGGTTCGCGAATGTGTAGTGGTTAGCGTGGTGGACTGACAACCGAGAGGTCGGGGTTCAAATCCCCGTCAGGGCAGAAATTTGGTTTGAGATTTCTGCTCCACCTGCTCCGCCTAGACAGCTCAGCTATAATGAGAACATTGACTGTACACTGTCGGTGGGAGGAAGAGACGGTGAAGGAGATGGACCATAATTAAATTAATTAGTTAATAAGTAACTTCTATAACAAAATGCTTTGGTTCATCATTGATTGATGTCTTGTGCATTAGACACCGGCGTTATAGACACACAGACACAGACATACAAACAGGCAGAACACAGACAGACACAATGACAGCTGCACTGACAAACGCACAGACAGACACAAAGACAGACACACAGGCAGACAAACAGACATTAGGATGCAAGGGAGAAGGTGATAAGTGAGTTGAGATGATCCGTCGCCTGCAATCAAAGTTCTTATTTTAGAATTTCGTCTTAAACTCTGAGACCATTACCTCAGACGTCAACAAACTGAAATTCACCTATTTAAAGGTAGACCTACCTGTCCTAATGGTGAGATGAGGCTGCTCCTTGATCCATTTGCGTAGAATCTGAACTTGACCCATTCGTTGTTTTGGGTCCTCGTTCAACTCCTTCAGCGCCTTTTCCTGGCTGTAGGCAGACAGCGTGCACTTGTATCCTGCATCTTCCGGATCCATCGCTCAAACCCTGGGCACAGAAACTGTAATCTGATATTTATAAACCCCCACTTCAAGAAAAACTCATTAGTCACAAATAACGCAAACGGATAACACGAATCTAAGTTCCAGCTTATATATGGAACGAAACTTCAAGAATGCGCTAATTGTGAAAATGATCCAGGGTAACATTAAACTTCGTCAGACTTAACTACCAATTTGCTGCCGGTTTTTGCGGTGAAGTGTGCTAGATTTAGCAACAATATACCATGCAGTTAGAATCCATGTTAAAACCATTCTTCTAAAACCTTCGCCGATTTGTTAAACGAACCGTGAGCTTATTTCAAATCAATAAGAGAGTAATTTCATACACAAATCATGTTTACCTGAGTCTCAACGCTTCTACAGACTGGACCAATAACAGTCTTCCGTGAAACTAACGACCTGGTATTCTAACGACCTGGTATTTAGAATGCAAGTATCCACAACACGTTTCTATTAAACGTTTTAAGTTGATTTTAAGTCCGTTCAATACAGGCGACGTACGTGAAGGCTGTTTTTCAAACGTGTGCTGTAGGGCGTGTGGTAAACTTTGCCCGTATCCGGCTCAACACCTGCAATAGGCGCGCTATCGTGACGGTTCATCTGCTGGGACATTGTTGTCCGGCCTACTGCTTTGACATCAATGAAGAAGGCCTGCCTATCAGACCTATTGCCTGCGCCCTATATCAGCCAACATGTACAGGACACGGTGGCCATGTTTGAAAAGGCAACGTGGATCACGAGTTCAGTCTAACAACATGACGCACCTTCTATTAATAAATCGATATTATTTTTTTTACTATTTTACTGTTATTAATCATTTTGGGTTCAATCAAGATTGATGCGTATGACGATTGTTAAGTATAGATATTACCTTTATCAAATTGGGCACCGTGGGCTACCTGTCCGTCTTCGCGGAGGGATCTTCTAGATATTGAACTGTTTATGGCTTGGTATTAGTGCGCCATCGATTGGCGGTTTGTGCATTAGACACCGGCGCTATAGAAGTTACTAATTACGCTGGACACGGTAGCTTCTTCGTTTAAGCTCTTGCCTTGTCGCGCGGAGTGTGGGTTCTAGCCTGCTCTGAATCGATATTGTATACAGGTGGAGTCAAAGGCACAAATAATAACAATAGACGTTCAATGTGTCAGTATCTATAGTCTGCAGGGAATTGTTTCTGTCCTGAATTATGATAATAATCTTCGTTTAATATTTTCAAACTGACCATTACGCAGTATGATTACAAATCAGTATGAACGGATGATCACAAGTTATTACCGGAGTCGAATTTTAACTGCATACGGCAGCCTTGCAAGGCGCCCATCACGTCCTACATCTCATTTTCACAACCGCGCCATCTCGCGAATGATAGGCTGAGTGGACCTTGGCAGGGTTGCGGGAAGCGATCCCGCTACCTACTGCTCTTCACGACAGTGATGTTACCACTACTCTATGGAACCCCTCATGATGTGTCAAAATAATGATTATACTTCATCATAAATATCAACAGATCTTGACACTTTATGTAGCACCATTCAAGTGCCTCACTGATGCGCTGCCTGTACTAGAGAGTAGAGCAGTGGTTTCAACTTTTGTAGTGACGGAACCTTACTCAAAGCACTCATTGATTATCGGAACCCAGCGCATTTCACCCGTCCAATATTTGAAGAAATAAATGTGATTATAACTTTGTAATGTTCAGAAAATATTTATATTTATAATTTTAAACTTTGATATAATTTATTTGCACTTGTGGTACAGTCTATGTTTACATTACAAATGCATGCTTTAGGCCTATCACTCAAGTGTGGTGCACAAAAACGATGTTAGTGAACGACAGCATTTTTTAGGCTATTGTATTTCGCCAGCAACTATTTCAGGCAGATGGATAGAATATTAATATATTTGGAAGCTGTGTAGTAGAAACTCTGTGCTACAAGAAACTTTCGTCAAGTTTAGTGCAAAATTCGAGCCTGATGGCTGTTGCGTCACAGTTTAATTCTTTGACGTTAACAGTTTCAATTCGTCCTCAACAGGCAAGAGTCGTTCTCGCTTTTTGTTTTTGCAAGATGATCATGGCAAGAAAATCTGAACTCGCATAGGTAATTAGTCTAAAACTGCATTAGAATTCGCAAATATTTCTGAGCAATAGATGGATATTCCTTATCGACTAAGATCCAAAACGAGTTCAAGTCTAGCTCTGCTTGATTAAATTTAAGCATTCCATCAGTCGCGATTTCAGCGAGTTCTTCTCCTCTTTCAAGGTGAACTGACCCAAAGAAGAATTAGATGGGTTTCTGACCCAGAAAACTCCCCCGCAAAAATTTGAGCAACTCTCTGAATCATTCTACTGACTTACCACCTCTGATCATGAATATTGATATGATAAACTGCGTCCATTGCCTACGTCATTGACGCCTACAAGTAGTGAAGTCTCTTGCCATCTAAACTCGATTTGAATTCGATTAAGATCTACGAATAGCGCAAATGAATGACGCTGACTATTCATATTATAAAATACCGGCAACTTGAAATGTTTTAGAATTATTCAGCTTCTTGGGTCCCTATAACCGGGTGCACTGCCAGCATGGCCGAGAACATTTGATGGAATGTGGGCCCTATAAGTATTCCATATGGGCAGAGGAACCCCGTGTGGTCATGCTGGTGTAGGGTTGATTGACTAGTCCAGGTTCAGTTTCCTGAAGGATTCGTTGGGTGTTGGGTCTGCTGGTCTCTTGCTTTCGTCGATTTTGTATCGTTCGTGTGTCTTCTCCAGAATTCGTTCCCTTATGGCTGGATCCATCATTCTCTTCTTCAAATCCGCTAAAACAAAAAGAAACGCACGATGAGCTGTTAACAATATCTCTTCAGCTGCTGTAGCCGTTGTTCTATCACAGACATCCATAGGATTTGGTAGGATTAGTTGGAATTAATTATGATCAGATGGGACAAGATTAGATTGTACTGAGTTGAATTATGGATATCATTACACTACATCTCCGGACAACCCCTCTGACAGGACGCAGCGCTAGTGAAGAAGCTGGTGATTTGCACTTTAGCGTAGCGCTTTTGAAATTTCTAGTTTACGATTACGATTTTCTGTTTACGTAGGGCCTAAGTGTATTGTACAGCGACTTTAGGCTATAGCCTCTGTGCTGTTGATTTTTCAAGGAATCTATCGGATATCTTTTCCCACCGCTGCCCGCTTGAAATTTAGGGTCCAGTGTACGGATCGTGCAAGCCCGAAATACAAATCACTAAAATACGGCAGCGATCGGTAAGCGAACCGGCTTCTTCTCGCGCCGTGACGAGCGCTTTTACCGAACACCGTAAAGCTTAGAATGAATCGAAAGCAAAGCACTGCAGTGATTCAATTGGACAAATAGGCCTACACGTAGAGCGTTTGGCTGTTAATCTCTGCGAACGTGTTGAATGTAGGCGTAAATGTAGTTTTTCTATGGCGACCGTATGGCCACGACCCTTTTCATTTTCCAATGAATTGCATGGGGATTTTTCCATTGCAAGGCAATGCCGGACATAATTAAGAGGAATCCTAAATATTGTCTGTAATATAGTATAAACAAAACTTGTGACTTCTATAACGTCGTTTTCTCTGCGCACAATGCATCTGCGACGGTCGCTTCAAGTTAAACCTTGGTCGAAAGTCGGAAAACGTTGGATATGACCTCTCGAACTCGGTGTTTTCTAGTCGGAACTCTGTATAATTACAGTCCGAACTCTTTGTATAGTCAGAAATTTCTATATATTTCGAAATCTGCAGATAGTCCTAAATCTGAAAACAATCCGAAATCTGAAAGTGACTGACTGACCTGCAATACTTGAAATGGAACCAGCCGAGGGTCCTTTGTTGTCATCAGGTAGATATTCCGTTGGCCACAGTTCCATTGGAATAGCCTTGTACAGCGACTCCATTGTATCGTGTACTCGGAGCTTAAAGAATGCAGCATTCTCAAGTGAAAGTATAAAATAAAAGTCGTTTATTAAATTCAAACTGACAAGTACGCAGTAAGATTACTTGATATAGTAGTAACCGATATATCGAGTTTAACAGGAGTCGAATTTAACTGTTTGGCAGCCTGCAAGGCGCCCATCTGTCCTACTACCGATATTTTACAGCCGCTCCTTAGGAACTGCAGGGAGTGAAAAGACTGAGTCAACCTTTATGGGTCTAACGGGTATCGAACCGGCGTCATTCTGTTCTTTGTGCCAGCATGCTATCATTCAACCCTCTCCCGCCCCGTGCATCCCATGTATTCTGTTGGCCTTAACGGCGGCCTATATATGTATGTATCATTGTGGAAACGGGAACTAGAAGTCAGGCACACTTTGAAGGAAGGAAGAAAGGAATGAATTAAGGAAGGAAGGAAAGAATGAGAAGATAATAGGAAATTAAGGAGGACAGAGTTGCAGAAAGGAAAGAAATGCGATAGACAGAAATAAAGAACAAAGCAATAAAAGAAACAGGAAGGATGGATGGATGGAAGAAAGGTGCAACGAAAGGAAAATGAAGAGGAAGAGAGAAGATGAAAAGAAAGAAACGAAGAGAATAAAGATTAACAAAAGAAAATAGTTCCGACAAAGTTAAGCATTAATGGGAAGCATAAACTGCTTGGTGTTTGACCAGATGACGGAGAGATTGTGATGATGATGTTTTATGATAACGGTAATGGTGACGTCGATCGATAGTAAGATCATCTGTGTACCCTCTCCTGATGTTTCTTTTTCATGAACTGCTTCACCATCGACATCAAGAGTTCGATGATCGCTCCTGCGTTGTAGTAGTGAAACCCCTTCACACGCTCCGGGTTCGAATCCTATGAAATAAATGGCGGTGGCGGATTCAGATGGGGTATCGATATGTGTGGCCATATATTATGTATGTATGTATATGTACGAATGTATGTATGTATGTATATTATATATGTCTCTTCAGGCGACGACTCCTTGATTACTTGGTGGCATATTTAATTATCTAATGTGTTTGCACTAGTTAACTGGTTAAGCTTTACTGATTCCACGTGTAACTAACCATAAAATTAGCGACAAATGCGCCCCGAAATTTGCGCAATGTAATTTGTGTAGCATAATTTGTTCCACGTGCTTTGTTCCACGTGCTTGCATGTTGCTTGAAGAACTGTCTTTGATTAACACGCGTCGAAGACATTTGAGAAGCATACCCAAGTGCAGTTTAAAATAATAATAAAAACTAAGACCACCTTCAACCAATGGTCTACAAACTAGTGCAACAGCTACGAGAGGAACAGGATTGTTTCGAAAAGAAGATATAACGTTGTGTGGCTCGTGAGCTAAGACAGCCGGTCACTAAGAATAAATATGTGCAATTAAATCGCCTATCGCAGGTTGTAACAACAACGTATGGCATTGTTCCACTCGTATGCTAGACTATCTTCAGAGGATTTCGCACAATTTAAAACTGTAATTGACGAACTCATGTATGTATGCATGTTTGCATGCATGTATGTATGTCAGTGTGTATGCATTATATGCATGTATGAATGTATGTATGTATGTCGGTGTGTATGTTGTATGCATGTTGGAATGTATGTATATAAGTAAGTATGTATGTATGTCGGTGTGTATGTTGTGTGCATGTTGGAATGTATGTATATGAGTAAGTATGAACGTGCATGCGTAAGTATGCATGTGTGCCTGTACATATACTCATATAGCCTAAAACTGACTTGAAACACCCCTTCAAACGGTGCCATAAGGATTTTTGAAGTTCTACCTGGAATATTTTGGCAATTTTCCGGTGAAATTCCATAGGCATGCGTGCCAGATGCCTTGGACCGACTCCACTGAGGTCTATGACGAAGATCCATCCGTTAACACAGGTGTCCTCTTCCGCATCCCGCAGCATTTCACCCACGGCTATACTACACTTGATCTGGTTGGATGGAATGAGCAGCGGGTCATCTGGGTCCGCGACACCTTCATCCCACAAGAAAAGACACACGCTGCGATGTTGTGGCTTATTCAGTATTACGAGTCTGCTTGTTTACCTAACGCAGCTCTGTCTCTGTCTCATGTTTGCTGTCTCTCCTGTCTGTGACTTTCCTGTCTCTGTCCTGTCTCTGTCTGTCCTAGCTCTGTCTGTTCTCTGTCTGTCTGTCATGTCTCTGTCTGTCATGTCTCTGTCTTCCCTGTCTCTCTTAGATATATGTCTATTTTATCTCTGTCTCTCATGCCTCTGGGTCCAATGTCTCGTTCTTCTCATAAGCCAGAAAACGCACACGTTCTTAGTGACAGACCGTAAAATACTCAGAAATGTCAACCGCACACTGCTCCTAAAACAGTCAAGCTGTATTTGAACTGCTTTGTAAAATTTGAGCTGTTAGAATGAAATCGTTTGAAGTTGATTTGAGCTAATCTCTCACAAATTCATTCTACATGCTGCACAATCTATATATGTCAACTGCAGACGTTTTTTTGCCAGATAACAATATTTTAGGCCCTGCGGGCATACAAGCACACATAGTACATACGTACGTACATGCATACATATAAACATACATACGTACATGCACACATACATGCGTCAAAAGCAATCAGAAAATATATTGAATGTTGATGAAGTTATTGTTGTTGTTGTTGTTGTTGTTGTTGATGATGATGATGATGATGATGATGATGATGATGATGATGATGATGATGATGATGATGATGATGATGATGATGATGATGATTGTTAGGATGTTCCATTGCATAAAATGGAATATTCGAAGATATAGTTGATGATGGATATGAGAGAAAATGGAGGGTCAGACCTATGCGCATAAGCACAATTCTTCTTCCCTCTTTGTCCGTCTTTGGCAGATAGACGAGGATTCTGTAGAACAGAAATAGAAAAACGAAAGGATAATCGAAGAAGAAGATGATGATGAAGAAAAGAGAAGAAAAAGAAAAAGAGAAGAACAAGAAGGAGAAGAAGAAGAACAAGAATGTGAAGAAGAAGAGAATGTGAAAAAGAAGAGAGAAAAAACAAGAATGTGAAGAAGAAGAAGAATGTGAAGAAGAAGAAGAAGAAGAAGAAGAAGAAGAAGAAGAAGAAGAAGACGAAGAAGAAGAAGAAGAAGAAGAAGAAAAGAAGAAGAAGAAGCATGTGAAGAAGAAGAATGTGAAGAAGAAGAAGAACAACAACAACAACGGCAAGAAGAAGAGGAATATGAGCTTTCGTCAGACTGTTGAACAGCCTACAGTGGTTATCGTTTTTGTCGTGGATCAGATATTATTTCCTCAAGTCTACTGTTAAGCTGAGGTTATCGTCGCATTCAGATCCTTCACGGTTGTCCATGACTTGCAGCCACAGCGTAGGCGTAGGACATGAATTGACTGATGCTGTCCACCGCCACCAGCATCATCGTAGTCGTCGTCATCATCATTATTATCATCATCATCATCACCTCCACCATCGTCGTCATCATCATCTTCGTTCTCATCAACATTGTCATCATCATAACTACCATCTTCATCATCATTGTCGTCATC
>OY744605.1:77503118-77935618 GCA_963556255.1 Allolobophora icterica | reverse complement strand
TACAGAATAACTGTTGCTGCTGCCAATGGGTTTTCCCGACCAACAAGACTTGTATCCATCCATAGATATTGGTCGTATGATGCAAGCAGGCTTGATACAGAATTCTTAAGTTCTGTTAAATGACTGTTCATATTAACAGCCGGTCTTGGTCTTGGTCTTGCGAGACCAAGACCAAGACCTTGAACCTCAAGACCAAGACCAAGACCAAGACCTTGAACCTCAAGACCAAGACCAAGACCTTGAACCTCAAGACCAAGACCAAGACCAAGACTTTTAAAAACGAACTCGAGTGCACTCGAGACCAAGACCTTGGTCTCGAGGACAACAAGACTGCGTATGAATGAATATATATATATATATATATATATATATATATATATATATATATATATATATATATATATATATATATGATTATATGATATATATCAGCAAGAGAGAGAGCGACAGAGAGATACAGAAAGACAGACACACAGACAGACACAGGCTAATTGTGAAATGATCCAGGGTAGGCCTAATACTAAACTTCGTCAGACTTAACTACTAATTTGCTGCCGGTTTTTACGGTGAAGTGTGCTAGATTTAGCAACAGCATACCCTGCAGTTAGAATTCATTGCTTAAAACCATTCTTCCAAAACCTTCGTCGATTTGCTCGTGAGCTTATTTCAAATCAATAAGAGGGTCATTTCATACACAAATCATGTTTACCTGAGTCTCAACGCTTCTGCTGACTGGACCAATAACAATAACAGTCTTCCGGGAAACAAACGGCCGAGTATTTAGAGAGCAATACGTATCTTCACAACACGTTTCTATTAAACGATTAAAGTTGATTTTAAGTCCGTTCAATACAGGCGACGTACGTGAAGGCTGTTTTTGAAACGTGCGCAGTAGGCCAAGTGGTAAACTTTGCCCGTATCCGGTTGAACACCTGACAATGGGCGCGCTATCGTGACGGTCCATCTACTGGGACATTGTTGTCAGGCCTACTGCTTTGATATAAATGAAGAAGGCCTGTGTATGAGACCTATAAATTGCCTGAGCCCTATATCGATCAACATGTACAAGACTCGGTGGCGATGTTTGCAAAGGCAATGTGGATCACGTGTTTAGTCTAACAGCATGACGCACCTTTATAAATCAATATTTACTAGTTTACTGTTATTCATTATTTTTGGTTTAATTAAAATTGGTTAGGATTACGACAATGAAGCGTAGATATTGCATCCACCAGTCTGCATGTTTATCAACTATAATGGGCTACCTCTCCGTCCTAGATATTGACCTATTTGCGGCTGGTATCGTTGCGACATCGGTTGACGCTTTGTGCAGTAGACACCGGCGCTATGGAAGTTATTAATTACGCTGTAACACGGTAATCGTTTCGTTTAAGCGCTGGCTTCGTAGGGGGAGTGTGCGGGTTCGAACCTGCTCTTAATCAATTAATGTGTACGGGCCTTCGTCAAGTCCTTCATGCACAATTGCTGAGCACGAACGATTTCTGATCCATTGTTCCCTAGAGGCGTTTAACAAAGGCACAAATGGTAACAATAGACATTGTATGTGTCAGTCTAATAGTCTGCAGGCAATTGTTTTTGCCATGAATTACGACGCTTACTTTGTGTCAAAATAATGATTATACCTCATTATGGATATGCATGTATTTTGGCACTTTATGTAGAGCCTTTCCAGTGCCTCGCTGAAGCGCTGCCTGCACTAGAGTGAGCGTACAGCAGAAAATCTATAAGTCCGCTAAGCTCGCTTCAGTCTAATTATTTAGATGATACAGCATC
This sequence comes from Allolobophora icterica, assembly GCA_963556255.1. Lineage (NCBI taxonomy): Eukaryota > Metazoa > Annelida > Clitellata > Crassiclitellata > Lumbricidae > Allolobophora > Allolobophora icterica. The sequence goes on along the minus strand of OY744605.1, from coordinate 77,933,824 downwards.
GCATGTGTTGATTCAATTTAATACGAAGATGTTTTCTTGACTTCGTGAAAGAGTTTGTTGCAATGAACAGATCAGTTACAGTCTTCGCAATCCAGCAACCCAAATCAACCCAGATGAAGCCGCCCCTCTTCCGCCCTGACGCTACTTCGCCCTCATCTTACCTCGTCTTTAAAGCCTGGTAGTCGCCTAAATCAAGCTGCTTCACCTCTTACTAAAACTCCCCCACAACAACTAGAGCAACTGTCTGAACCTTTCTACTGACCTACCACCTCTGATCATGAATATTAACATGATAAACTATGTCCATTGGTTACGTAATTTACACCTACAAGTATTCAAGTTAAAAGCCATCTAAACTCGATTTGAATTCGATTAAGAAGTATGATCCGCGCAAATAAATGACGCTGACTATTCATATTATAATATAGCTTGTAATGTTTTAGAATAATTCAGCTTCTTGTGCTCCTGTAACCGGGTAATGGCCAGCATGCCCGAGAACATTTGATGGAACGTGGGTCCAATAAGGATTCCATATGGCATATGGGAATATAAACCCCAGTTGTTCATGCTAGTAAGCTAATTGACTAGTCCAGGTTCAGTTTCCTGAATGATTCGTTGGGTGTTGGGTCTGCTGGTCTCTTGCTTTCGTCGATCTTGTATCGTTCGTGTGTCTTTTCCAGGACTCGTTTCCTCATCGCTGGATCCATCATTCTCTTCTTCATATCCGCTAAAACGAAAAGAAATTAACGATGAGCTGCTAACAACGTGTTTTCAGCTGCTGTTGTAATATCACAGACAACCATGGGATCTGGTAGGATGAGATGTAATTAGTTAGGATCAGATTTAGATAAGATTAGATTGTACTGACTTGAATAATTGAATTATGGCTATCATTACAATACATCTCCGGACAACCCCTCTGACAGGACGCAGCGATCGTGAAGAAGCGCTGACTTGCGCTTTAGCTTAGCGCTTTAGAAATTTCGAGTTTACGATTAAGATTTTCTGTTTATGTAGGACCCAAGTGTATTGTACAGCGACCGTAGGCCTATATGCTGTTGATTTTTCAAGGAATCTATCGAATATCTTTTCCCACCGCTGGCGACTTGAATGACGGCTTCCCGTTTAGGGTCCAGTTTACGGACCGTTTACGGACCGTGCAAGACCGAGCTACAAATCACTAAAATACAGCAGCGATCGGTAAGCGAACCGGCTTCTTCTCGCGCCGTGACGAGCGCTTTTACCGAACACCGTAAAGCTTAGAATGAATCGAAAGCAAAGCACTGCACTGATTCAATTAGACAAATCCTCATAGATCGTTTGGCTGTTATTCTCTGCGAACGCGTTAAATGTGAAGTTATTCTACGACGACCGCATGGCCTAGACCGCCTGCGTTTTTCAATGAATTGCATGGGTTGATGGGTTAGGATTTTTCCATTGCAAGGCAATGCAAGACATAATTAAGAAGAATCCCGAATATTGTCTGAAATGTAATATAAACAAATCTAGTGACTTCTGTAGCGTCGTTCTCTCTACTCAGTCGACGGTCGCTTCAAGTTAAACCGTGGACGAAAGTCGGAAAACGTTGGATATGAGTCGGACATCATATGACCTGTCAAACTCTGTATGTTCTAGTCAGAAATCTGTATATAGTCCGAACTCTGCATATAGTCTGACATCTCTATATAGTCAGAAATCTCTACATATTTCGAAATCTGTAGATAGTCCTAAATCTGAAAACAATCCGACATCTGGAAGTCACTGACTGACCTCCAATACTTGCAATGGAACCAGCCGAGGGTCCTTTGTAGTCATCAGGTAGATATTCCGTTGGCCAGAGTTCCATTGGAATAGTCTTGTACAGCGACTCCATTGTATCGTGTACTCGGAGCTTAAAGAATGCAGCATTTTCAAGTGAAAGTATAAAATAATGTTCGTTTATTAAATTCACACTGACAAGTGCTCAGTAAGATTACTTGATATAGTAGTAACCGCTGATATCGAGTTTAACAGGAGTCCAATTTAGCTGTATGGCAGCCTACAAGGCGCCCATCTGTCCTATTTTGTTTTGGTGTGCTATTGGTCAATGCCTTGTGCATGAGACACCGGTGCAATAGAAGTTGCAAATTACAAAGTCTACAATGCTGCAAGTTGTCACAGAAACTGAACATGGGCAGCTTGTTGTTCAGAATATATATATATATATATATATATATATACATATATATATATGTATATATATATATATATATATGTATATAGGCCGACGATAAGGCGCTTCTTGATGCATATACATGGGATGCATGGGGGAGAGGGTTGAATGGTAACACACACACATATATATATGTATATATATATATATATATATATATATATATATATATATATATATATATATATATATGCTGATACTGTTATGTAATACTGCTTTGTTTTCAAACGGCTTCAATAAAGGATTTCATTGATTATATAAAATTATGATTATTATGAAAACAAAGCAGTATTACATAACAGAATCAGCATTTGCAACAAAAGGAGACCCAGATGGTAGGTTTGCCACATACATGGGTAGCCAAAGGAGGACACAGAAAGCCAGAAAGGAGGACAAAGGAGGATGCATTGAATGTTTCACTTCGAAGTCCGGCTACTGAGTAACCAAGGAACGAAGTCACATGGAAAAGCTGCATATAAAAACAATTGAGGCCGCTCTTGCTACCGGAAATAAAATTAGCACTTTGACCATAGATACATTGTAACATTACTCAGATCATGGACTAGAAAAGTCTCGAAAATAGAGCTGCAATAAAAAAAATAGTTATTATTATGTAAATTGATTAGTTATGGGAACTCAGGGAAAATATGCGCGTGTAGTCATTTAAAAACGTCCACAAAACAAAAATTGCCAATAGCTCAATAAAACAAACATACAAAAAGCCGGACATTTCTCAGGTTTTTAGCTTTGCCTGCCGGACAGAGGACATGAGGCCAAAACGGAGGACATGTCCTCCTTTTGCCGGACGTCTGGCAACCCCACCCAGAAGGGATCTAACTAGCGCTATGTAGGGCCACCTAAGGTTCAATGCTATCACAATAAATGTCATTATAAAAGTCTTTCAATCAGTATTCTAATCAATTGCTTCGGTCAAGAAAAAAGAAGTGAACAAGATAAATCTAAATTAAAACTTAATTATTTGGTATATGTGGAATCCAAAACAAAATTAGTGCAATTGCAGCAAACAGCTAACATTATACAATTATTAAGTGCATTAGACATGACACGAGTGCACACAAACAAATGGTGAAAAAAACGAAAAAACACGAATATCACGAAGAACAAGTTAAGGAATCGAATACTAAGATAAGCAAAAAAAGAAAAAAAGAAATGATAATCACAAGTCTGTGCAAGAAAACTCAATGATGAAAATTTTAAACACAACAAAACTGAATGAGCTATGACTCCAGTAGGAGTATATATGTATATATCTGTGGAAACGTGAAAGGAGGAAGTCAGGAACACTTTCAAGGAAGGAAGGAAGGAAGGAAGGAAGGAAGGAAGGAAGGAAGGAAGGAAGGAAGGAAGGAAGGAAGGAAGGAAGGAAGGAAGGAAGGAAGGAAGGAAGGAAGGAAGGAAGGAAGGAAGGAAGGAAGGAAGGAAGGAAGGAAGGAAGGAAGGAAGGAAGGAAGGAAGGAAGGAAGGAAGGAAGGAAGGAAGGAAGGAAGGAAGGAAGGAAGGAAGGAAGGAAGGAAGGATTAGATAATAGGAAAGAAAGGAACATAGATTGGCACAAAGAAAGAAAAATGGTAGATACAAATAAAGAAGAAAGCAACAAAAGAAAAAGGACGGAAGGATGGCTGGAAGAAAGGTACAACGAAAGGAAAATAAAAAGAAAGAGACAAAATTTAAAAAAGAAACGAAAAGAAGAAAAAGTAACAAAAACAGAACTTCTGAGAAAATTAAACAACAATAGGAAGCATAGATTGCTTGTTGTTTGACCAGATGATAGTGAGATTGTGATGATGATGATACTTAGTGACGTCGATCGGTGGTAAGGTTATTGTTTACCCTGTCCTGATGTTTCTTCTTCATGAACTGCTTCGCCAATGACATCAAGACTTCGATGATCGATCCTGCGTTGTAGTAGTGGAACCCCTTCACACGCTCCGGGTTCGAATCCTGTGAAATAAATTACTTGTTTTACACGCAGCTGCGGAATCTGCATGTGTGTATGTATTATGTATGTATATATGTACGTATGAATGTTTGTATGTTATGTATATATATATATATATACATTTTCGTTTCAGGCTGATTGTGCTATTTTCTCTAGTTAAGACTAACCAGTTTATGATATTGATTGCTTATATGTTATGTTCGTCATGCTCTAACTATAATGATGCCACCGGGGGATCCTACCTAGCGGGATACCATCCCTTTTGGATCTCCCTGTTGTATCCCATCTTACCAATATGTCAATCGTAACAATGTGAATGTAGCTGATATTGGCTGTACGATGAATAATTTTTATTTGTTCCATCTTTTGTACTCTATGATTGATGAGATACAATAAAGACTTATGTTATGTTATGTATGTATATAAGCAAATATGCATGCAGGTATGTGTAGGGGGTAGGCCTATAAGATACCCCGGTTTTCCACCAGATGTAGCGGATGTTGATCGACAGAGAGAGTCAGAACACGTTGTCGTTGTCGATGTTTATTCAGACGATACTGATACACGATGGATCCCCGTGTCCCGGTGGACAAACGGGACAGAGGTCCGGCTTACGCAATGTGACCAACGCGCTGGATCCAGGTCTCTCTTTGCTCCCTCTGCCTCAGGGGCTACCATTTATATAGCCCCATTAAAACCTTCCTACACGGCATATGCACAGGCTCATAGCACGTCTTCCTCGCTTTGCTCATATCTCCACATATATGATTGAAGTCTAACACTGGCTCCCGATTACTTCGCGTATCCAGTATAAGATCCTCCTTCTGGTTTCCAAATCCCAGCAACGGCTTGCCCCTAAATACCAATCTGACCTCATGCGGCAACCTCTCTCTGCAACTTCTGCTCGTCCTTTGCGCTCTACTGGCCGTATTGATCTCTTTGTACCTCGTACTATAGGACCACTCTGACCCAACGTCGAGCTTTTGCTGTCACAGGTTCCTCTGTCTGGAATGGTCTTCCATCTCTACTTCGAACTAAACTCATGATGGGAATCTCCCCTGCATCTACTCGCTTGCTTAAGAAGTTTCTGTTTCCACGGGGCTCATGCACTGAGGGCGCCTCAGAATAGTTAATACTGCGAGAGGCGCCTTAGAAATTACTAGATACGATACGATACCTTTACATGGCGCCAGTCAGTCTGTCTGCACGCGCATCTGCCAACTCCCCACGCTCAGACTGTAGGCGTACATTCCACTGAAGACTGGCCACCCACAATCCAGACGGATGCATCCTATAGGCCTACCCCTACATATGTATGTACATTTGCATGTAAGTAAGTAAGTAAGTAAGTAAGTAAGTAAGTAAGTAAGTAAGTAAACATATATGTATGTACCTAGGCATATATGTATGTAAGTATGTATGTAAGTAAGTGGGGCGTGGTGGCTCAGTGGTAAGTTCGGCGCCTTGTGACCGGAGGGTTGCAGGTTCGAATCCCACTCTAGCCGCTGCGTACGGACCTTGGGCAAGTCCTTCACTCGCAATTGCTCGTGGCGCTTCGGCGTGAAAATTCCGGCACAGTATACCAATGCTGTAGTCGGGAGCGCCTCTGAGTAGTAGTAGACTTCGAGAGGCGCTATAGAAATATCCGGAGTAAACAAATAAATAAATAAATAAATAAATTAGAAGTAAATATGTATGTATGTACTTATGTATGCATACATGTTTGCATGCATGTATTTATGTTAGCGTGTGTATGTATGTATGAATGTATTAATGTATGAATGTGTGTGTAAGTATGTATACAAGTGCCTCGTTCCGCATTCTGAAAACCACTTTCTAATCAGTAAGTCTTTCGCAGTGGGAGCGCGTCTGATTAGCGAACACTGTGAGAGGCGCTTTGTAAATGTTTAGATAAAATACAATACAATATGCCTGTGTGTATGTTTGAACGTGTGTCCGTAAGTATGCATGTGTGCCTGTACAAATAGCGTAATATTAAAGTTCTACCTGGAATATTTTGGCACATTTCCGGTGAAATTCCATAGGCATACGTGCCAGATGCCTTGGACCGACTCCACTGAGGTCTATGACGAAGATCCATCCGTTAACACAGGTGTCCTCTTCTGTTTCACGCAGCATTTCATTCACGCCGATACTACACTTGATCTGGGTGGATGGATTGAGCAGCGGGTCATCAAGGTCCGCGACACCTTCATCCAACAAGAAAACAGATATTGTGGCTTATTCTGTTCATTTTGCATACCTCTGATCTAGCGGGGGTTCCGAGTTCAATGGGTGTTTTGTCTCACCAATACGCTTGTGACACACAGGTTTACCTAAATGCCCCGGCCATCTCAGCTACTGTTGTGGTTGAACGCATCCTCTGCTCTAGATCTCTGGTTGTTCTCTGATCGCCTCCGCCTGAACGATGATTATACCCAGTATATTTGGTTCGGTAATCGTGTACAGCTCGCCAAGATCGATGTTGACTCTCTCCGACTCAGGATTGCCAATGTGCACTTCTCCTCGTCTGTCCGTGACCTTGGATTGTCCTAGACTATTCTCTCTATGTCTGATCAGTTGTGTCTCTCGCTCGAGCTTCTACTATTTACAAGTCACACGAAGATGACAACGATTGTCTAGGGCGATGATTACGACAACGAAAATAACTTAACTTCAAAAGCAGTCATTAAATAATGAATGCTGATGAGTATCGTAAAAACTTATGATAATGATGATGCTGCTGATGATGATTATGATGATGATGATGATGATGATTATGATAACGACGATGATGATGATGATAGCTAAGATGTTTTATTTAATAAAACGGAATATTCGAAGATTCAGTTGATGATGGAAATTAGAGAAAATCGAGGGTCAGACCTATGCGCAAAAGCACAATTCTTCTCCCCTCTTTGTCCGTGTTAGGTAGATAGACGAGGATTCTGTAGAACAGAAATAGAAAAACGAAAGGATTATCGAAGAAGAAGATAATGATGAAGAAGAAGAAAAAGAAGAAGAAGGCGAAGGAGAAGAGGAATGTGAAGAAGAAGAATGTGAAGAAGAAAGAGAGGAAGAACGTGAAGAAGAAGAAGAGGACGAATGTGAAGAAGAAGAAGAAGAAGAAGGAGAAGAGGAATGTGAAGAATAAAGAGAGGAAGAATGTCAAGACGAAGAAGAAGAAAGAGGAAGATCAAGAAAAAAGAAGAAGAAGAAAAGCCTCAAGAGGAGGAGGAATGTGAGTTTCGTCAGACTATTAAAGAGCTTACAGTGGTTATCCTTTTTGTCGTGGTCCATATAATATTTCCTCAAGTCTACTTTCAAACTGAGATTATCATCGTATTCAGGTCCTTCATGGTTGCCTCATGTCTCGCAGCCACAGCTTAGGCCATGAATTGACTGATGCTGTCCACGTCATCATCATCATCGTGGTCGTCGTTATCATCATCTTAGTCGTCGTTATCAACATCATCATCATCATCATCATCATCATCATCATCATCATCGTCGTCGTCGTCGTCGTTGTCATCATCATTGTCATCATCTTAGCTACTATCTTCATCATCATCGCCGTCGTCATCGTCATGATCACCACCATCGTCATCATCATTCGTCATCATCGCAGTCATGACGACGATTATGACCATCTTAGGCATCATCGTCGTTGTATTCAACGTTATCGCCATCATCAGTGTTGCCATGATAAAATGCTTTACTCTGTTGCACGTGCTCATTGCATACGCATAGATGTTTGTCAGGCTGTATTTACACTTACATTGCCTTATGCTTAATGTAAAACTTCTAACTAGAAAATTCTTCTTTTTTACCATTCGTAGCCTATATCCTAACTTCCGTTCTTGACTGATTCTATCCAATGGGTTGGGAATTTGACACCGTTTTCCTTAGAAATGCCCAGCGATTAATGCATCCTGCATTATGTTTACGGCGCCATGGAAGTTTCAAGACTGGACTAGCACAATCAGCCTGATTGTGATTGATAGATTGAGGTTGGCATTTACGCCATAATTATGGACTTCAGTGTTTAGGCCTGCTATAAGTTGATGTTATAGGTGCAAGCCACATAGGCCCTACTTCTTCCAGATCATTTTTCTTATGTGGACCTGTCAGGTTAATTTTATAGGTACAAACCCGTAGGTTTCTACTTTTTGGTGATCATTTTATTGTGGAACTGTTCTATAGGTTAGTGTTATATGTGCAAGCCACATAGGCTTCTATTTCTTTCTGATCATTTTTCTTATATTGACCTGTTAGGTTAGTGTTATATGTGCATTGTGCAACCCACGCAGGCTTCTACTTTGTGCTGACCCTTTTACGATGAAAGCAAGGACGCCAGGATCCTGAATGTCGACGTTGGACATCATTTCAGGGAAGAGGTTCTTCGCCGTTAAAAGGTTCTCGATCAACCTCCTCGCCTCGAGCTGACTGAACTTGGATCTTCGAAGCATCGCCAAAAGAAACATCGTATCTGCCAACACACAGTATATTTCACGGTCTTGTCGGATAACTTATATAACGCTGTTATCACAATTGTGGGGATAAATCGTTGGTCGTGTCAAAGTGAAGGTCTAGAACCGTTACAGTAGTCAAGTTACAACAACGTCTGAATATAAACTGAATTCGGCAGGCAGTGTAATAGTATTATAAAATCATCAATCAATCAACTTATCAATGAGGTGATCGATCGACCCCACAATCGACCAACATGTTGGATCGGCAGCGAAGACAAGTAGTGTGTCATTTTTCATAAGTACAGGCGGTACCTTTACTTCCTACAAGGAATATTAAGGGAAGTAATTATATTTGTAACGAAGAATTTACACATGGAACTACTTTTACTCGGAGTTTTTTCTTGGAAAAAAGGTTCCGAAACTGAACAATTTTGGATGGGCTAAGTCAAAAGCCAAGGCCGAATTAAACGGGGTAAGGCTTGGAGAGGAGCCTCGGTGAGACCGTCCCCAAGAAATTTTTTGACGTCACATTAAATTACAATAACTAAAATATTCTTTCATTCACACAACTAAGTTATTTTTTAATAGCTGCGAAAATGCGCCGATACGTCGTTCCGGAGCGTTGCGGCTGAAAAAGCACTTTTACTTGCAACGAAGAATTTACGAATGGAAATACATTTACTTGTAACAAAGTAATATTTCATAACTTCTGCTGTAGTTTTACATCGTTACACTGACGTTTACAGTCATGTTTGTCACACATGCAAAATTAATAAGTAACAGACATACAGCATGAGAAATTTTGCTATGTTTGATTAAATGAATGATTGCCTGCGCTCGAGGCAAGAAGGGACACCTGTTCCGCGGGAATTCTTAGCGACCAAACAATCCGTTAAATAAAAATCGTTAAAACTAGTTGTCTCTCGACCCAAACCGCAAGAATTAGTCACATTCAGGTTGACGGTGACTAATTCTTGGGGTTTGGATCGAGAGTCAACTAGTTTTAAAATAGGCCTAAATCGACATGTAGCCGGAAGAGGATAGACTTTTCAGGTAGGTCTTCCCAATGGGGTGCGTGATAGTGTAATGGTTAGCGTGCTGGACTGTCAACCGAGAGCTCTGGATTCAAATCCCGCTAGGGCAGAAATTTGGTTTCAAACTTTTGCTCTATCTGCGCCCCTAGGCTACCCAGCTAGAATGAGTATACTGACCATACCCTGTCCGCGGGAAGAAGAGACGGCGAGGGAGAAGACTTGCCACCCGCCCTCATATGCCGAGGCTAAGAAAATGAATCCGCTAGCACTTGATACCCATGGCTACCTCTCAGGTTAACTCAATAGCATGCTTTTTCTTCTTCTCCTCCTCCTCCTCCTCCTCCTCCTCCTCCTCCTCCTCCTCCTTCTTCCGCCTCCATTTCGAATAGGCTATCCAATGGAAAGACTTTGAATAACCTTCCAGCGACTACAGAATCCGAATAGAGCGTACTGCAGTTCTCGGAGTATGGACTCAGTAGTCAGGTCGACCATAATTATATTAATTAATTAATTAATTAATTAATTAATTAATTAATTAGTAACTTCTATAACGCCGGTGTCTAATGCACAAGACATCAACCAATGATGAAACAAAGCCAAGTCGTAACATCCAGAAGATCAGAATCCACTTGCATTAGTATTCGTAGGATGATAATCCATAAAGTGAGACAGACACACAGACAGACACACAGACTACCAACAGACGGACACACATACAAACAGACAGACATACAGACACACAGACATGCAAACGGACAGACACACATACAGACATAAAGACAGACACACAAACAGACACACAGACAGACATATAGAGATACACAGACAGACACACATACAGACACACATACATTAGGATGCAAGGGAAAAAGTGATGAGATGATACGACGTGTGCAATAAAACTTATTATTTTCGAACTTCGTCTTACATCTGGGGCCATTACCTTAGACGCGAGCAAATTGACGGAGCAAAAGAGAGAAGAAGAACAATGTATTTGAAATCGATTTGACCTATTTAAACGTAGACCTACCTGTCCTACAGATGAGGTGAGGTTGCTCCTTGATCCATTTGCGTAGAATCTGAACTTGACCCATTCGTTGTTTCGGGTCCTCGTTCAACTCCTTCAGCGCCTTTTCCTGGCTGTAGGCAGACAGCGTACACTTGTATCCTGCATCTTCCGGATCCATCGCTCAAACACTGCGCACAAAAATTGTAACTGTAATTGTGATCTGACATTTGCAAAGCCCCACTCAGTTTGTGACATGGTAGCCAATTGGCATGAGCATTGAGCCCTGATCTTAATAATAGATTAACCTCCCAAGTGATTACATGCCTACTTGAATCAGGGGCAATGGCCTTGTAATGCGGTGCGCGCGGGTTAGTTAATTAATTAGTTACTGTTTTAACGAAGCTGTGTTAGAACAAAGATGATAATCATCACCGTCCTCATTTATCGAGGCTTGGGACCGGCACTATGCCAGGGTACGGGCAGTGGCGGAGCTTTTTATGCGGGTTCAAGACAATTATTGTGTAGAGACTTTAAGCAAGTCCTCAGCACTGAGTTGCTCATTGCGCAAACGTACCCCAGGTATATCTCAGCTGTCACCACTAATAATACAACCGAATCATATCAATCTAAATCCCAGCATACAAATTATATGGTACGAAACTTCAAGCATGCGCTTATTGTGAATGATCCAGAGTAATAATTATTATACTTCGCCAGACGTTACTACCAATTTCCGGCCGGTTTTTATGGTGACTTAGGCCTATGCTAGATTTAGCAGAAATATACGATGCAGTTACAATCCTTTGCTTTACAATCATTCTTCAAAAATCTTCGTCGATTTGCTCATTTCAAATCAATAAGCGGATCATTCTTCCAGAACCTTCGTCGATTTGTTAAAAGGACAGTGAGCTTATTTCAAATCAATAAGACGGTCATTTCATACACGAAATCATGTATACCTGCGTTTCAACACTTCTGCCGACTGGACCGATGCAACGAGCAATAACAACCTTCCGTGAAACCAACGACCTGGTATTTAGGAAGCACAGACAGCTAGAGAGGCAGAGACACGTTTCTATCGAACGCGATACGTTTCTATCGAACGTTTTAAGTTGATTTTTAGTACATTCAATACAGGCGACGCACGTGAAGGCTGTTTTTGAAACGTATGCAATAGGACGTGTAATAAACTTTGCCCGTACCCGGCTCAACACCTTACAATAAGTGCGCTATCGTGACGGTTCATCTGCTGGGACATTGCTGTCAGGCCTACTGGTTTGATAAAAATGAAGAAGGCCTGTGTATCAGACCTGTTGCCTGAGCCCCAGATCAATCAACACGTAGGCCTACAGCCTACAGGCCTCGCTCGCGATGTATGCAAAGGAAGTGGGAATCCCATTTTGTTTAGTCTAACAGCACCTTTATAAATCAATATTTGCTGTTTACTAAATTACTGTAATAATATACTTTGGGCTAATTAAAATTGATGAGGATTACGACAGTGAGGTATAGGTGTTGCCTTTTTCACATTGATTATCCAACATGGGCTACCTCTCCGTCTTAGCGGAGCGATCTCCTGGATACATGTATTGACCAATGTGCGGCTTGGTATTGGGGCGACATCGACTGCACTATAGCCTTACAAGGCTAGCACCATAGCCTTACAAGGCTAGCGCTATAGCCTTACAAGACTGGCACTATGGCCTTACAAGACTGGCACTATAGCCTTACAAGGCTAGCACTATAGTAGGCTGACCAGATATTGGAAACTAAAAACCGGGACACTTCAATCACAAAATCAATTTGTGTTTTGTCAATAATTATAATATAACTTGCACAAATATCTATTTTATGCTTATATAGTAACTAGCTGGATTACCCGGCGTTGCCCGGGGTTATAAGTTTCAGACCACCACCACCACCACCACCACCACCGCCCTCTGGCGGCGACTGCTTGGCAGTCTTGGAGGCCCTTGTGGCGTCTGGCGACCTGTGGCGGAGACTGCTTCGAAAGTCTTGTAGACGCCTTCTGGCATCTAGCGACCTCTGCCGTGGAGTGACTGCTTCGCAGTCGCCCTCTGGCGGCGACTGCTTCGCAGTCTTGGATGCCCTTGTGGCGTCTGGCGACGTCTGGCGGAGACTGCTTCGCAGTCTTGTAGACGCCTTCTGGCGTCTATCGACCTCTGCCGTGGAGTGACTGCTTCGCAGTCGACCTCTGGCGGCGACTGCGAAGCAGTCTTGGAGGCCCTTGTGGCGTCTGACGACCTCTGGCGGAGACTGCTTCGCAGTCTTGTAAACGCCTTCTGGCGTCTAGCGACCTCTGCCGTGGAGTGACTGCTTCGCAGTCGCCCTCTGGCGGCGACTGCTTCGCAGTCTTGGAGGCCCTTGTGGTGTGTGGCGACCTGTGGGGGAGACTGCTTTGCAGTCTTGTAGACGCCTTCTGGCGTACAGCGGAGACTGCTTCGCAGTCTTGTATACGCCTTCTGGCGTCTAGCGACCTCTGCCGTTAAGTGACTGCTTTGCAGTCGCCCTCTGGCGGCGACTGCTTCGCAGTCTTGGAGGCCCTTGTGGCGTCTGGCGACCTGTGGGGGAGACTGCGAAGCCCGTGGACTGACTGCTTTGCAGTCGAAGAGGGTGAACCGGGCGTTGGCGTGTTAAAGAAAACGCCAGAAATCTAGCCCTCACTGCCGGTCTGTAGTCGGCCTCGCCCTTAGTAGAGCAGACTGGTTGTTTGATATACTGTAAATAATTTAGATCTTTGTCTTTGAACATACATGTGTTAACATTTTGCTGTAAAACGATGAATATACTTCGAATCGATCGTCATTATATTTTGTGCGAAAGTAAACAACTTACGCGCATTATTAGTGACGTTGGGGAATACCGGCGCCATAAATAGAACCGCGGTGTCGTTAAGCGGATTATTAATGACGTTGGGGAATACCGGCGCCATAAATAGAACCGCTTGGCAGTGGAATAGGCGAGCTTGCGCGTTATGGACGGTCGGGTGGGTAGCGTTTTGGGGCATTTTCACCATGGTAGGGTTGAAAACGGATGACACGAACCCCTCCACTGGGTGTCCGAAGCCGAGGCCGACACATTAGTGAAGGTTTCGAGTGAAAAGGTGCAAAATTGTAGAAGTTAAGCCCGGTCAAACAGACAGACAGACAGACACACACACAGACACACAGAAAGCTGGCTTTATTTATATAGATATACAATATATAATATATTGGTATAACTGAAAGGTTTTATTGCAAATCATGCTTTTAAATTTAAAATTTAATTATAAATTTATCAAATCAGTCACTCATATTTGGCGCTTGAATGTATGCTTCTTAAAAGCATTTTGTCTGTTAATATTCTGTCATAAAATTCAACACATGTTTCTTCCATATTCACTTTCACTATCATAACAGCTTCAAGAGTTTCTTCTGATAATCGACTTTTTTGATCTGACCAATAAGAGTTCAACAGTGAGAAAACTCGCTCAACTGGAGCATTAGTTCCAGGAATTGCTAACAAGAATTGTAGAATCATTTTCAAATTTGGAAGAATTATCTCTCTTTCTTGCAGATCATTGAAAATCTGCACCCATCTGCTATCCACCGCAACGTTGTTTTCATTCCATTGTTCCACTTTTTCTCGACTAACAAAATTACAAACGCATGTCATTTCATCAAACAGTGCATTGTCATCAATGTCATACCCAACTTGCTTACAAATTTTGATAAGATCTTCAAGGCCTTTTTCAAACATATCCCAAGTAATTGTATGACGTTTAGAACCGGAAGAGGTATTACCGTATTATGCATGGTAATAAATAAATAAAAGTGAAGCTAAAAATGAATTTACTCGCCAGATGCCAGTAGTAAAATCAAGGAGACGTTGATAAGTCAGGTCAGTTCTTTAAAACCGGGACATTTTTAGGGTTTGGCCTACCTTTCCCGGCAGCCGGGACAGCTAGCAGAAAATCGGGACTGTCCCGGGAAAACCGGGACGTCTGGTCAGTCTACACTATAGCCTTACAAGGCTAGCGCTATAGCCTTACAAGGCTGGCGCTATGGAAGTTACAAATTACGTTGTGACACGGTAGCTTCTTCTTTTGAGCGCTGACTTTGTAACGAGGAGTGTGCAGGTTCCAGCCTGTTCTGAATCGATCACTGTGTAGGTAGTCCTACGGTCTTTGGTTAAGTCCTACATGCACAATTGGTCAGCACCAACGATTTCTGATCCATTGTTCCTTAGTGGCGTTTAACAAAGACACAGCCAATAACAATAGACGTTCCATGTGTCAGTATAATAGCCCGCAGGCAATTGTTTCTGTCATGAATTACGACGCTTACCTCAATAGACATGTCAAAATAATGATTTTACTTCATTGTAA
This sequence comes from Allolobophora icterica, assembly GCA_963556255.1. Lineage (NCBI taxonomy): Eukaryota > Metazoa > Annelida > Clitellata > Crassiclitellata > Lumbricidae > Allolobophora > Allolobophora icterica. Next base: position 77,918,750 of record OY744605.1, on the reverse strand, counting down.
ATATGCATATCTCTTGTTACTTTATGTTGCGCCTTTCAAGTGCATCGCTGAAGCGTGCCTGCGCTAGAGAGTAGAGTAAGCAGAAATCTCTAAGGCCGCTAAACTCGCGTCTAGCTAATAATTTAGATGACGTAGCATCGGATGATTTGTCACGCAACGAACACCTCAGTAATACATTTTACAATTTAGATCAGCGCAGACTCAGACTCAGATCAACCCAACTCAACCCAGATCAGCCCAGATCATCCCAGACCGACCCAGATCAACCCACTCCTCTTCCGCCCTCTTTTCACCTCGGCTTTAAAGCCTGTTAGTCGTTTCATATACCTATAGTCTACACTAAGCTGCTCTATTTCTTGAGAAAAACTCCCCACCAAAATATCACCAATTGTCTGAATCATTCAATGACTTTCCACCTCTGCTCTTCCTGCAATTTTTGAAGGTGCTTCATTCAAAACTGAAAACGTAACTTGAGAAAAAAAATTATTTTCTTCCCTTCTAATCAAACTCGTTCTTCCAATTCCATCCACCGCATTCGTCTACCTGCATGACCTTTAACCTGTACTTAGAACCGAACCTAAAAAATTTCTGCCGCACGATTTCGTTTTGACTAAGCGTTTGTGAAACAGCTTATTGAAGACCATTCTATTCAATCGTGGTCTTGTAAGGTATGGAGTTTTCAAGTACAGGCCCTATATATATATATATATATATATATATATATATATATATATTAGTGTTAATCGCACATTAGCTACTCATTTCATGCTATGAAACATATACGCTATCTACTCTTTGTCGTTAGCTCTTCAGTTTTGGTGAGTAGTTAACGTTTGAGAGCCTGAAAAAAATACTCAGAAGTGTTTCTTAACAGAAATCAAAATTGTACCCGACTCCTGACATAGTCTCCTGCCAGATATCCCATGGAGAAACCTAGAATGCAAGTAGATTAGAAGGAAATTTTATCTGAAATTCGACCCCCTATATCAGGCCTGGTGAAAAAGAAGACCTCGGATAGTCAATGTATATATTTCATATATTTATAAAATAAGGCGGCTTGTTTTTAAAACAAATTACCGAGCCTTACATAGTACCAATATTAACAAGCTTCAACGTTTTTGTTGAATTTTCTGCATAACTTTTTCAATTATCAATGTAAACCAAAAATTGTGTCCTATTTTTTCGCCGGTTAAATCTAGTGGATGAGTACTGAGTAGCTCTGGTTCAGAATATAATCATATACTTGTTCAAAATGTGTACTGAGTAGCTATGGTTCAGAATATAATCATATATGCTGGTGTAAAAATTATACCTTGGAGAACATATAGTACTGAGTGGTAGTTTTAATACGTAGTAGTAATATTTGCAAGTTTCAACGTTTTGATTAATGCTATTACTATAAGTAATAATTCTGTCCACACAATGAGTAGCTATGGTTCAGCATATAATCATATTCATGTATAAATATTATTATGCCTTATGGAACATATAGTCCTGAGTGGCTAATGTAGTTTTAATACGTAGTAGTAATATTAGCAGGTTTCACCGTTTTGATTAATGATATTAAATGTAATAATTCTGTTTACACAATGAGTAGCTATGGTTCAGAATATAATCATATTCTGGTGTAAATATTATACCTTATGGAACATATAGTTCTGAGTGGCTAAGGTATTTTTAATACGTATATATTAACGAGTTTCATCGTTTTCATTAATGCTATTACTATAAGTAAAAATTCTGTCCACACAATGAGTAGCTATGGTTCAGAATATAATCAAATCCTGGTGTAATATTATACCTTATGGAACATATAGTTCTGAGTGGCTAAGGTAGTTTTAATACGTAGTAGTAATATTAACGAGTTTCAACGTTTTGATTAATGGCATTATTATAAGTAATAATTCTGTCTACACAATGAGTAGCTACGGTTCAGAATATAATCATATTCATGTATAAATATTATTATGCCTTATGGAACATATAGTCCTGAGTGGCTAATGTAGTTTTAATACGTAGTAGTAATATTAGCAGGTTTCACCGTTTTGATTAATGATATTAAATGTAATAATTCTGTTTACACAATGAGTGGCTATGGTTCAGAATATAATCATATTCTGGTGTAAATATTATACCTTATGGAACATATAGTTCTGAGTGGCTAAGGTATCTTTAATACGTATATATTAACGAGTTTCATCGTTTTCATTAATGCTATTACTATAAGTAAAAATTCTGTCCACACAATGAGTAGCTATGGTTCAGAATATAATCATATCCTGGTGTAATATTATAGCTTATGGAACATATAGTTCTGAGTGGCTAAGGTAGTTTTAATACGTAGTAGTAATATTAACGAGTTTCAACGTTTTGATTAATGGCATTATTATAAGTAATAATTCTGTCTACACAATGAGTAGCTACGGTTCAGAATATAATCATATTCATGATTGAGCACCTACAAGGATGGAATTCCAAAATTTACGCCCATCAACCAAAAAGCTCATTCAATTAGCAGAATTTTAACTTTAGGTATTACATAAGATAGGCATTCAGATGAACATGCTGAATAGTGATGAGACTGAGAAACAAGAACTGTCATAATTAAATATACTTGTTTGAAGTCTAGCACTTTCTTGGATCCAGTTTCAAATCACATATAGACACTATACAGATAACTGTTAAGAATTATCAAATCTATGTAGCCAGCACAATAGATTTAACTCTACATCTACTTGGGTTAAACAATTTTACATAAATTTTACATAAATGCAATCAAATATGACCATACAATACAATCAACTTAATATAAATAGTATTATACCTTATGGAACATATAGTTCTGAGTGGCTAAGGTAGCTTTAACACGTAGTAGTAATATTTGCAAGTTTCAACGTTTTGATTAATGCTATTACTATAAGTAATAATTCTGTCCACACAATGAGTAGCTATGGTTCAGAATATAATCATATTCATGTATAAATATTATTATACCTTATGGAACATATAGTTCTGAGTGGCTAAGGTAGCTTTAATACGTAGTAGTAATATTTGCAAATTTCAACGTTTTGATTAATGCTATTACTATAAGTAATAATTCTGTCCACACAATGAGTAGCTATGGTTCAGAATATAATCATATTCATGTATAAATATTATCATACCTTATGGAACATATAGTTCTGAGTGGCTAAGGTAGCTTTAATACGTAGTAGTAATATTTGCAAGTTTCAATGTTTTGATTAATGCTATTACTATAAGTAATAATTCTGTCCACACAATGAGTAGCTATGGTTCAGAATATAATCATATTCATGTATAAATATTATTATACCTTATGGAACATATAGTTCTGAGTGGCTAAGGTAGCTTTAATACATAGTAGTAATATTTGCAAATTTCAATGTTTTGATTAATGCTATTACTATAAGTAATAATTCTGTCCACACAATGAGTAGCTATGGTTCAGAATATAATCATATTCATGTATAAATATTATTATACCTTATGGAACATATAGTTCTGAGTGGCTAAGGTAGCTTTAACACGTAGTAGTAATATTTGCAAGTTTCAACGTTTTGATTAATGCTATTGCTATAAGTAATAATTCTGTCTAAATAATGAGTAGCTATGGTTCAGAATATAATCATATTCTGGTGTGAATATTATACCTTATGGAACATATAGTTCTGAGTGGCTAAGGTAGCTTTAACACGTAGTAGTAATATTTGCAAGTTTCAACGTTTTGATTAATGCTATTACTATAAGTAATAATTCTGTCCACACAATGAGTAGCTATGGTTCAGAATATAATCATATTCATGTATAAATATTATTATACCTTATGGAACATATAGTTCTGAGTGGCTAAGGTAGCTTTAATACGTAGTAGTAATATTTGCAAATTTCAACGTTTTGATTAATGCTATTACTATAAGTAATAATTCTGTCCACACAATGAGTAGCTATGGTTCAGAATATAATCATATTCATGTATAAATATTATCATACCTTATGGAACATCCAGTTCTGAGTGGCTAAGGTAGCTTTAATACGTAGTAGTAATATTTGCAGGTTTCAACGTTTTGATTAATGTTATTGCTATAAGTAATAATTCTGTCCACACAATGAGTAGCTATGGTTCAGAATATAATCATATTCATGTATATATTATTATTATACCTTATGGAACATATAGTTTTGAGTGGCTAAGGTAGCTTTAATACGTAGTAGTAATATTTGCAAGTTTCAACGTTTTGATTAATGCTATTACTATAAGTAATAATTCTGTCCACACAATGAGTAGCTATGGTTCAGAATATAATCATATTCATGTATAAATATTATTATACTTTATGGAACATATAGTTCTGAGTGGCTAAGGTAGCTTTAATACGTAGTAGTAATATTTGCAAGTTTCAACGTTTTGATTAATGCTATTACTATAAGTAATAATTCTGTCCACACAATGAGTAGCTATGGTTCAGAATATAATCATATTCTGGTGTGAATATTATACCTTATGGAACATATAGTTCTGAGTGGCTAAGGTAGCTTTAACACGTAGTAGTAATATTTGCAAGTTTCAACGTTTTGATTAATGCTATTACTATAAGTAATAATTCTGTCCACACAATGAGTAGCTATGGTTCAGAATATAATCATATTCATGTATATATTATTATTATACCTTATGGAACATGTAGTTCTGAGTGGCTAAGGTAGCTTTAACACGTAGTAGTAATATTTGCAAGTTTCAACGTTTTGATTAATGCTATTACTATAAGTAATAATTCTGTCCACACAATGAGTAGCTATGGTTCAGAATATAATCATATTCATGTATAAATATTATTATACTTTATGGAACATATAGTTCTGAGTGGCTAAGGTAGCTTTAATACGTAGTAGTAATATTTGCAGGTTTCAACGTTTTGATTAATGCTATTGCTATAAGTAATAATTCTGTCTAAATAATGAGTAGCTATGGTTCAGAATATAATCATATTCTGGTGTGAATATTATACCTTATGGAACATATAGTTCTGAGTGGCTAAGGTAGCTTTAACACGTAGTAGTAATATTTGCAAGTTTCAACGTTTTGATTAATGCTATTACTATAAGTAATAATTCTGTCCACACAATGAGTAGCTATGGTTCAGAATATAATCATATTCATGTATAAATATTATTATACTTTATGGAACATATAGTTCTGAGTGGCTAAGGTAGCTTTAATACGTAGTAGTAATATTTGCAGGTTTCAACGTTTTGATTAATGCTATTGCTATAAGTAATAATTCTGTCTAAATAATGAGTAGCTATGGTTCAGCATATAATCATATTCATGTATAAATATTATTATGCCTTATGGAACATATAGTCCTGAGTGGCTAATGTAGTTTTAATACGTAGTAGTAATATTAGCAGGTTTCACCGTTTTGATTAATGATATTAAATGTAATAATTCTGTTTACACAATGAGTAGCTATGGTTCAGAATATAATCATATTCTGGTGTAAATATTATACCTTATGGAACATATAGTTCTGAGTGGCTAAGGTATTTTTAATACGTATATATTAACGAGTTTCATCGTTTTCATTAATGCTATTACTATAAGTAAAAATTCTGTCCACACAATGAGTAGCTATGGTTCAGAATATAATCAAATCCTGGTGTAATATTATACCTTATGGAACATATAGTTCTGAGTGGCTAAGGTAGTTTTAATACGTAGTAGTAATATTAACGAGTTTCAACGTTTTGATTAATGGCATTATTATAAGTAATAATTCTGTCTACACAATGAGTAGCTACGGTTCAGAATATAATCATATTCATGTATAAATATTATTATGCCTTATGGAACATATAGTCCTGAGTGGCTAATGTAGTTTTAATACGTAGTAGTAATATTAGCAGGTTTCACCGTTTTGATTAATGATATTAAATGTAATAATTCTGTTTACACAATGAGTGGCTATGGTTCAGAATATAATCATATTCTGGTGTAAATATTATACCTTATGGAACATATAGTTCTGAGTGGCTAAGGTATCTTTAATACGTATATATTAACGAGTTTCATCGTTTTCATTAATGCTATTACTATAAGTAAAAATTCTGTCCACACAATGAGTAGCTATGGTTCAGAATATAATCATATCCTGGTGTAATATTATAGCTTATGGAACATATAGTTCTGAGTGGCTAAGGTAGTTTTAATACGTAGTAGTAATATTAACGAGTTTCAACGTTTTGATTAATGGCATTATTATAAGTAATAATTCTGTCTACACAATGAGTAGCTACGGTTCAGAATATAATCATATTCATGATTGAGCACCTACAAGGATGGAATTCCAAAATTTACGCCCATCAACCAAAAAGCTCATTCAATTAGCAGAATTTTAACTTTAGGTATTACATAAGATAGGCATTCAGATGAACATGCTGAATAGTGATGAGACTGAGAAACAAGAACTGTCATAATTAAATATACTTGTTTGAAGTCTAGCACTTTCTTGGATCCAGTTTCAAATCACATATAGACACTATACAGATAACTGTTAAGAATTATCAAATCTATGTAGCCAGCACAATAGATTTAACTCTACATCTACTTGGGTTAAACAATTTTACATAAATTTTACATAAATGCAATCAAATATGACCATACAATACAATCAACTTAATATAAATAGTATTATACCTTATGGAACATATAGTTCTGAGTGGCTAAGGTAGCTTTAACACGTAGTAGTAATATTTGCAAGTTTCAACGTTTTGATTAATGCTATTACTATAAGTAATAATTCTGTCCACACAATGAGTAGCTATGGTTCAGAATATAATCATATTCATGTATAAATATTATTATACCTTATGGAACATATAGTTCTGAGTGGCTAAGGTAGCTTTAATACGTAGTAGTAATATTTGCAAGTTTCAATGTTTTGATTAATGCTATTACTATAAGTAATAATTCTGTCCACACAATGAGTAGCTATGGTTCAGAATATAATCATATTCATGTATAAATATTATTATACCTTATGGAACATATAGTTCTGAGTGGCTAAGGTAGCTTTAATACATAGTAGTAATATTTGCAAATTTCAATGTTTTGATTAATGCTATTACTATAAGTAATAATTCTGTCCACACAATGAGTAGCTATGGTTCAGAATATAATCATATTCATGTATAAATATTATTATACCTTATGGAACATATAGTTCTGAGTGGCTAAGGTAGCTTTAACACGTAGTAGTAATATTTGCAAGTTTCAACGTTTTGATTAATGCTATTGCTATAAGTAATAATTCTGTCTAAATAATGAGTAGCTATGGTTCAGAATATAATCATATTCTGGTGTGAATATTATACCTTATGGAACATATAGTTCTGAGTGGCTAAGGTAGCTTTAACACGTAGTAGTAATATTTGCAAGTTTCAACGTTTTGATTAATGCTATTACTATAAGTAATAATTCTGTCCACACAATGAGTAGCTATGGTTCAGAATATAATCATATTCATGTATAAATATTATTATACCTTATGGAACCTATAGTTCTGAGTGGCTAAGGTAGCTTTAATACGTAGTAGTAATATTTGCAAATTTCAACGTTTTGATTAATGCTATTACTATAAGTAATAATTCTGTCCACACAATGAGTAGCTATGGTTCAGAATATAATCATATTCATGTATAAATATTATCATACCTTATGGAACATCCAGTTCTGAGTGGCTAAGGTAGCTTTAATACGTAGTAGTAATATTTGCAGGTTTCAACGTTTTGATTAATGTTATTGCTATAAGTAATAATTCTGTCCACACAATGAGTAGCTATGGTTCAGAATATAATCATATTCATGTATATATTATTATTATACCTTATGGAACATATAGTTTTGAGTGGCTAAGGTAGCTTTAATACGTAGTAGTAATATTTGCAAGTTTCAACGTTTTGATTAATGCTATTACTATAAGTAATAATTCTGTCCACACAATGAGTAGCTATGGTTCAGAATATAATCATATTCATGTATAAATATTATTATACTTTATGGAACATATAGTTCTGAGTGGCTAAGGTAGCTTTAATACGTAGTAGTAATATTTGCAAGTTTCAACGTTTTGATTAATGCTATTACTATAAGTAATAATTCTGTCCACACAATGAGTAGCTATGGTTCAGAATATAATCATATTCTGGTGTGAATATTATACCTTATGGAACATATAGTTCTGAGTGGCTAAGGTAGCTTTAACACGTAGTAGTAATATTTGCAAGTTTCAACGTTTTGATTAATGCTATTACTATAAGTAATAATTCTGTCCACACAATGAGTAGCTATGGTTCAGAATATAATCATATTCATGTATATATTATTATTATACCTTATGGAACATGTAGTTCTGAGTGGCTAAGGTAGCTTTAACACGTAGTAGTAATATTTGCAAGTTTCAACGTTTTGATTAATGCTATTACTATAAGTAATAATTCTGTCCACACAATGAGTAGCTATGGTTCAGAATATAATCATATTCATGTATAAATATTATTATACTTTATGGAACATATAGTTCTGAGTGGCTAAGGTAGCTTTAATACGTAGTAGTAATATTTGCAGGTTTCAACGTTTTGATTAATGCTATTGCTATAAGTAATAATTCTGTCTAAATAATGAGTAGCTATGGTTCAGAATATAATCATATTCTGGTGTGAATATTATACCTTATGGAACATATAGTTCTGAGTGGCTAAGGTAGCTTTAACACGTAGTAGTAATATTTGCAAGTTTCAACGTTTTGATTAATGCTATTACTATAAGTAATAATTCTGTCCACACAATGAGTAGCTATGGTTCAGAATATAATCATATTCATGTATAAATATTATTATACTTTATGGAACATATAGTTCTGAGTGGCTAAGGTAGCTTTAATACGTAGTAGTAATATTTGCAGGTTTCAACGTTTTGATTAATGCTATTGCTATAAGTAATAATTCTGTCTAAATAATGAGTAGCTATGGTTCAGAATATAATCATATTCTGGTGTGAATATTATACCTTATGGAACATATAGTTCTGAGTGGCTAAGGTAGCTTTAACACGTAGTAGTAATATTTGCAAGTTTCAACGTTTTGATTAATGCTATTACTATAAGTAATAATTCTGTCCACACAATGAGTAGCTATGGTTCAGAATATAATCATATTCATGTATATATTATTATTATACCTTATGGAACATATAGTTCTGAGTGGCTAAGGTAGCTTTAATACATAGTAGTAATATTTGCAAATTTCAATGTTTTGATTAATGCTATTACTATAAGTAATAATTCTGTCCACACAATGAGTAGCTATGGTTCAGAATATAATCATATTCATGTATAAATATTATTATACCTTATGGAACATATAGTTCTGAGTGGCTAAGGTAGCTTTAATACGTAGTAGTAATATTTGCAAATTTCAACGTTTTGATTAATGCTATTACTATAAGTAATAATTCTGTCCACACAATGAGTAGCTATGATCCAGAATATAATCATATTCTGATGTTATAACTATACCTTGGGGATCATATAGCATTGAGTCGCTAAGGTAGTTTTAATAAGTAGTTCCAATGCTAACAATCAACCACAAATGCAACGCCATTCAATGATAGCATTAATTAGTCGGTCCCAGTTCACATTTTCAACTTAACCATACAAAGTAATTCAATCAATCAATAGATTAACGTTCCAATGCACATATTCAACTCAATTGTTCACAAGTCAAACTGAGGAAGCAATCGCCTGTTGCTGACTGAAACAGCTAATTTGTCTAGCTTTGCCAATCAATGGCAAGTCACATCAATCACTAATTCAGTTGCAAGCAAATTATCAATGTTCAGGCTAAATCAATGAGCGTTAAAAGGGGGACGCGAAGCCTCGCACTGGATGTGTAATGCCCGCCCCGACTTTTTCACGTCGACTAGTTCAGTTACCAGGCATGTCATCTGCCTGTTAATCAATCTTCAAACTAGTAGCAAGAACTTCAGAACATTCCGCATTAATTAAGTTAATTACTCGGCAGGCTTTTCACCTATCAATCAATCTCTAAACTAATTGTAAGAATTTCAAAACATTCCGCATTGACTAGATTAATTAATCAGCAGTACTTCCACCTGTCAATCATTCTCTGAACTAATTCAATAGATTCAGCACATGAATGCTCAACAGAAAGTTAATCTGATTTCGCCTATCAATAACAGGAGTTTCAAGACAGTTCACTAAATCAATTACGAAGTAAGTTATCTACTTGTCAATCAATCTTTAAGCTAATTCAATTGCAAACTCAATAGCAAAATTTCAAAGCATCCACATTAATTAGTTCAAATGAAATACAGGTCGTCTGCCTCTCAGTTAAATTAATGCTGGCCATGCGATATCCACCTGTAAAGCAAACCAGTTCAGAAAAGTCTTCGTGAACTATGAATGAAGAGCAATCGCTAAGTCGATTAATAAGAGAATCGTGTACACAGTCGCTTACATTTGAGTTCGCACAAGGCCATGATCATCGTCGTCGTTCTCACGTGGCTTAGCTGGCAGGGGAAGCCATTTTTCTTACACTTTTCGCAGAGATGCTGCGGATGAATCTTGCACCTTTCGTCAACACCAGAATACAGAGTCTTGTCGAGAGGACGCTGGATATGAGGGTATACATTTATTCTGCACTTGATACATTCTTGCCCCATATTAGCCCAACTACTGCCAGACATCCAGACTCGCTTGCACTTGGAACATTTGTACTCCCCGAAACATCTGTTGGTTCCTTGATATGGTGTAAGTCCGACGTCATGAGCCCGGGCCAGGGCGCACATATGGATAAAGTGCCCGGGTTTAAAGCACAAGTGACAGAGATATGTGCTTGGTGGCTTTCTCGCAAGTCTTCTGGCGAGTCTCATGAAGTACAGTTGGTCAGCCGGCTCGAGCACTACATGGTCCTTACGGTCGTCTGTGAGACCATCGTGATGAAAGGTAGAAGCGATAGGCGTTTCAGCACTGCTACCGACGTCTCCTGCGGAAGGGTTCTGAAGGATAGCGGAACCCACCAGTCCTCGTCTACTATAGTTGATTCTAGTCACAGGCCCGGTTACTGTAGACGTGTAGACATTACAACCCGTTTGACCGCCCCAGAGGAAAGCTGCGGCCGAGGTGTACGCGTTGGGCAATAGGCCTACTAAATCCATGGCAAGCGTTCGTTCAAACCAACGTAAAGTGATGCTCAATTCTTTATCATCAAACGTTCAAACAAGCCTAATATGATGCTTAAATCTTTCTCAACCAAACTAACACTATATGATATCGGACTTTTGCTATTTTTAACTTTCTAATTCAAAATCGACGTTCAGTTCAATAATAACGCGTCCTTCCAGTCTGTGCGATTTCAAAAATACAGACATGAGGTCATCGCTCGGTCTACGTAAATTACACTCGTTGACCGTCCTTGACAATTATTATACCTTATGGAACATATAGTACTGAGTGGCTAAGGTAGTTTTAATACTTAGCAATGAGTAGCTAATGTTCAGGATATAATCATATTCTGGTGTAAAAAGAATACTTTGGGGAACATATAGTACTGAGTGGCTAAGGTATTTTTAATACATAGTAATATTATTAGGAAGTTTCAACGTTTTGATTAATGATAAGTACTAATTCTACCTACACAATGAGTTGGTATGGTTCAAATTATAATCACTTCTGTTATAAAATTATACCTGGAGAACATATATTACTGAGGGGCTGAGGTAGTTTTAATACTGAGTAAAGAGTAGCTACGGTTTGGAATATAAACATATTATGGTACAGAACAGAACATTTTTTGGTCCACACATTTGATTTACACACATTCCGTAACATCAGGTTGTTTTACCAGTTAAAGACTCGTTTACCGTTTAACAGATACTATTAAATAGTATCTGTTTTTAGTAAACCAATGTTTGTATTAAATAACAATACACACAACTAATAGTAGCAATGGTAGTAATTTGTTTATCGATGAATACATAAAAATACCAATTTGGCATTCAAGTAATTTATCCAATTTAAGTATTCTCAAACTCAGAAATAAGCAGGGCTGTAGTCGAGGGTATACGCGGGTATACAGCGTATACTCACTTCTAGAGACAGTATACTTACCTCACAAAATATTTATATTTATTTATATCAAAATACTGATACAAAGATACAAAAAGAAGACTCAGGTGGTTTGGCCATGTAGAAAGGATGGATAACAGCAGATTACCAGTCGCAGCCCTATACATGGGCAGAGCGAGGGAGAAAGAAGTAGAGGGAGACCAAGAAAAACGTGGATGGACAATGTCAAGGAAGACTTGAAGAGCAAAGGCACGGACTTAACCATGGTGCGCGAAACTGTCATAGACAGAACACTATGGAGAAACTTCATAAGAGCCTCATCGTCGGGAAACTGATGGAAGAGAAGAAAGAAGAAAAAGAATATCAAAATACTGTAGCGTATACTCACAAAATACTGTAGCGTATACTCACCTCTAATTTGTTTTGGAAAACTAACCGATAGCGTGTACTCACCTCTAATTTTACCACTACAGCCCTGGAAATAAGTCATGAGTATGAGCCAAATAGTGCGATTTAGTTATTATTCTTATAATCCTTCTGTGTAGTATATTTAATTTGCTAAGCCTAGAACTATAGTTAGAAGCCCATACCAGATTACAGTAATACAGATAAGGCTAAATCATAGTAAAATATAGAGTATTTAATATTTCAGATGATAGTAAGTAGGAGATTCTTTTTATCACCCCAATAGTCCTTGCTATTTTGTGGGATATTTGTTCAATATGTTCTTTCCAATTTAGATATATGTCAAGGTAAACCCCTAGGAATTCAACCGAGTCTACCTGGGGAATTTCAGTCCGGTCAATTATAAGCTTTTCTAATGTATGGTTTCTGATCTTACCCCTTGCTGATAATAGGATGTAATTGGTTTTGTTTAAGTTTCAAGATAGTTTGTTGGCCTTAAACCAGTTACCTATTTGCATTAGTTCTTTATTAGTATTATCAAATAGGTCCTTATAGGAGGCATTAGAATGGAATACATAGGAGTCGTCAGCAAATAATACAAAATTTAGTAAGGTAGACGATCAAGGAAGATCATTTATATGGATATATAAATAAAAAATAATAAATGGTCCAAGGACCAAACCCTGAGGAACTCCAAACTCAAGCCATCTAAATGAGGATCTAATCCCGTTACATTTACTTGCTAGTATCGTGATGAGAGATAATCTTGAAACCAAACCAGTGGAAGTCCTCTTACTCCAGAGTTAAAAAGCTTTTTAATTAATATTTTATGATTCACCGTGTCGAATGCCTTCGACAGACCGAGGAAGATTCCTATAGCGAATTCCTTATTGTCAATGGCTTGAGATATTTTGCCGTGAATGTTTATTAAGGATAGGGTTGTTGAGTAACCCGGTCTGAATCCATGTTGATAGGGACAAAGTAGTTTCAGTTTATCAACGAAATCATAGAGTCTGTGGTAGATTACCTTTTCAAGTATTTTTGCAAATAATTATAAAATAGAAATAGGCCTCTAGTTGTTTAATTCCTCCCTAATCACCTTGTTTGAAAATTGGAGTAACCGTAGACAGCTTCATTTTTAAAGGTACTACACCATTAGTCACTGGGCAGTTGTATATATTGGCCAAAGGCTTAGAAATATAATCTAAATTAGAGCCAATAACAACTGGATCAAGTAAATCATGTCCTATGCTGTGAGGTATTTTCATTGTTGAGTACATAGACATAATCTCTTCTGCACTAGTAGCAGTAGGGTACAATGCCAACGATGAAGGAGGAGAAGGCCGGAGGTGGTCAGAGAAGGAGGAGGATGTGCATTTTACCTGGGTAAAGTGCACATTTCAAACTATATGCTATCATTGCATTAATAATGCATTATCCATTATAAAGTGACCATCCCTGTTTAATGATCCTATATATAGCTGAGTCAGATGGACTCTGGTTCAGCACCAATCTAATAGTTGACCAGGTTTTTAAAGTCATTTTTATGCTTAAGAAATTCCGTGTTATAATAGTTCTGTATAGATGGTATAACAATGGTACCTTGTGAAACATATTTATTTTATTTATTTATTTATTACGAAGATTTTTAACGTACGCAAAGTCACACAGAATGCGAACCTGATTCGCAGCAAGTCAGTCGCCAGGAGAAGTCCAGTTAGATATCCAGATGTTTAAAAGCCAATGAAAAGTAGTTTTCATGTGTTCTTAAAGAGATAGAGTTCGATCATCGAACAAGAGATAAGTAGGCAATTCCATTCCCTCGGGGCTGCAAGATGAAATGCACGTATAGTATTGAGTGGCTAAGGTAGTTTTCAAACTAAGTAGGGCGCCTAATTACACAGCAAAATTATACGTTGGAAAATATACGTATAACACTGATTATGGTTTATTTCTTGCTATAATATACTGTGGTGTAAAATTTATACGCTGCAGAGCATATATCGCTGAGTGACTACGGTTAATTTCTTGCTATAATATACTCTGATGAAATAATTATACCTTGGGGAACATATAACACTGAGCAATTATGGTTAGTTTCTTGCTATAATATACTCTGGTATAATAATTATACCTTGGGGAACATATAACACTGAGCGATTATGGTTAGTTTCTTGCTATAATATACTCTGGTATAATAATTATACCTTGGGGAACATATAACACTGAGCGATTATGGTTAGTTTCTTGCTATAATATACTCTGGTATAATAATTATACCTTGGGGAACATATAACACTGAGTGAGTATGGTTAGTTTCTTGCTATAATATACTCTGGTATAATAATTATACCTTGGGGAACATATAACACTGAGCGATTATGGTTAGTTTCTTGCTATAATATACTCTGGTATAATAATTATACCTTGGGGAACATATAACACTGAGCGATTATGGTTAGTTTCTTGCTATAATATACTCTGGTGTTATAAATTATACCTTGGGGAACATATAACACTGAGTGACTATGGTTAATTTCTTGCTATAATATACTCTGGTATAAAAGTTATACCTTGGAGAACATATGGTACTGAGTGGAAAAGGTAGTCTTCTTGCGTGGTGAAACGTTGCCTACTCAGGAAAAAAACTATATCAGAATCGGCGTGCATTAGCCCCAAGGCAGTCCCAGTGGTGGCTACGAATGTCATCTATGACCTTTTAAGCTTTGCGCTATGAATCTAGCACGCATAGGGGCTGAGATACAGAGTGAGTAGCTATGGTGCAGAATATAATCATGAGTAGCTAATAGTCGATTCATATGTATATATATATATATATATATATATATATATATATCGTCTGTTTAGAGTGCAAAGGTGCTATCTCCATTTTGGTCATTTTTCAGGAGAGCAAATCTAAACTTTTGATAGTTGCTACAAATCCAATAGTTTTTATGTGATAGTGATTTATAGTCATTTGGATAATAAATTATTTCCCTAGTTGGAATGTTGTAATTATTTTAAATTTTGTGACGCCTCGCCTTAAAAAATGCAAAATTACAGCAAGTGACCAACGATCTCTTATGCTTGTAACAGACGATAGCACCTTTGCACATTTCAAAATATTTTCTTATCTGGAGATAGCTATAATTGTACAACAACTTAAATTTGCGATTAAAAATTACTTTTTACAGAAAAAAATATTATAAAATAATAAATAATGATTTGTGTAAATTGCATTGATTTATTTGAACAATTTAATATAAAATTTAGAAGCTGAAAAATTTATTTTTGGTACACACTCGAAGTTCGAAACTAACGGTTAAAAATGATGTTAGCCCTTCATAATATTTTCAGCTGCATACAATTATAGGGTTAAGAAATCAATATTTGCAAAATCTTAATTTATATATTCTGTGACCATAATTGATTCACTGATATCAGTTTCATGAAATTTGGATTTTACTTCAATATTTTCTCTTGACTCATGAGATTCACCGACATCAAAGTTTACATCGGATTTCTATCGACACGCGAGATTCGTCGACATCAAGTTACCATGATTAAATGCAATAATATTTTCAGAATAATAAGTCTAACTAATGGAAAATATTACGAACATGATTGTTAGAAACTTGCAATTTTCATTTGGATTAGTCTTCAGCACGACGCCGTATGTATACCTATTTTTGGTAAACACATAGTGCAGTAGGCCCTAGCTCTATTGGAGATAGAACCTTTGCACATTTCAAAACTAGGTTGTTGGAGATAGCACCAAAATTAAAATAGTTGCTGCGTTTTTATTTACACTGTGAACGATACCACCTTTTCACAGTTCAAACACTACATTGGTAGCAATAGAATAAAACAATAAAAATTTTTTTGAAAATTTGGAGATAGCACCTTTGCACTCTAAGCAGACGATATATATATATATATATATATATATATATATATATATATATATATATATATATATATATATATATATATATATATATATATATATATATATATATATATATATATATATATATCGTCTGCTTAGAGTGCAAAGGTACCATATATATATATATATATATATATATATATATATATATATATATATATATATATATATATGAGCATTTAAAATTAAAATTACTATTACAACTAAGTTCGAAAGTTTCTCGACCACACCGGATTAAAAATATATTTGAAATAATGTCCGTCTCCAAATACATGGGCATCAAGATCAATGTTAAACTTTTCCATTTCACCTTGACAAGAACGCTAATCTGTACCATCATATTCTGAACTTGAAAGTTCATATATGTAAAAACTATTTTCATTCCGTTTTAAAACGCAACAATATTAAGATAGAGTTACTGTACAAGCCAATAACTCATCAAGAATTCTGTGCAGTAAAAAGCGAACGAAATGTTTCTGTCGAGACCAATATCCTACTTGTATACCTGTTAAACGTTTCTTCTAAGGAGTTTAGTCTCAATTAGTTAGCCGCATAAGAAACTTTATACGGCGTGCAAAGAAGACGACAAAATCCATAAAAATCAATGTATTTTATTCAACGTATAAAAATATTGACTTCTGAATGTGAATGTAAATGTCAGTTTAAACGTAAACTCTGAAATTAATCAATTACACTCAAAAGCTGCGTCAGGGAGAACAATTTAGCACCGGCAATAGATAAATTCAAGTATGTAAAATCCAGCTTCTTTGGTCAGTTTTGGTGCCCTGTTAGTATCCGGAGGGTTAAGTTGGAGCAGACAAGGGTGGTGCCAATATGGTAGGAAAACTTTGCTTAATTCTTGTGCTTGAAGAATCATAAAATTAGCCAGCTATACAATTTCAGCAGGTCGCGTCAGGGTCATTGGAGTTATTCAGCCGGTCGAAGAAGCATTTCAATTTTAGAGCTTACAAAATAGACTTCTATTGACAAACTAGATACAACGTAAAAAGTCGTTTAGATCAAATAAATTTCACTAGTAAGCTTACGTGATGTTATGGGACAGATGCTGATGTTTTAAATGAAAAGAAATATTAAAAATTAAAAAAGAATTTTACACAGCAGTAGCTATAGTATTAGGCAGGACATAAGGTAGGTCAAGAGTAGGCTTAAAATAGGCAGGTCATGAGCAAAATAGTTAAGAGTAAAATAGGCTGGTCAAATGATCTGCCGCGAGCATGGTAGCGCCGCACTGACATTAGTCTCGCATTTTATATAGAATGAAAGATCGAGTGGTGATCCAATGATGACAGGTGGTAGATGTAGTTCTGTCTGTCTAATCGATGTTCAACTTTCGGAAAGACTCGTTCGGAATGGAACCAGACGGTCGCTTCGATTCGTCTATCTTGTACTTGTCGCTCGTGTAGGCCAAGACTCGAGCCCTCATTTCCGGGTCCATAACTAGCTTCTTCGTTTCAGCTGAAAGATAATTATGTTAGTAGAAGTAGTAGTAGTAGTAGTAGCAGCAGCAGCAGCAGCAGCAGCAGCAGCAGCAGCAGCAGCAGCAGCAGCAGCAGCAGCAGCAGCAGCAGCAGCAGCAGCAGCAGCAGCAGCAGCAGCAGCAGCAGTAGTAGTAGTAGTAGTAGTAGTAGTAGTAGTAGTAGTGATAGTAGTAGTAATAGTAGTAATAATAGTAGTAGTAGTAGTAGTAGTAGTAGTAGTAGTAGTAGTAGTAGTAGTAGTAGTAGGTGTGGTAGTAGTAATAATAAAAATATATAATTATATTAAATAATGATATTAATAATAATTATTATGATTATCATAATCATCATCATCATTATCATCTCATTCATAATCATAAAAAAACATAGACATCAGGACACTTCAAATAACGCATTTTGAGTACCTGACAAATGTCCCGTGTCTTTTACTATATCTAATAGATATCAACAAGTGCATTTTAAGACAGTTTTTAATTGTATTTATTAGTTTATTTGCTTTAGAATTACTGACCGATGATGCTTGCAATGGGCCCAGCCGATGGTCCTTTGTAGTCATCCGGTAGGTATTCATCAGGCCATAGCTCCATTGGGATCACCTTATACAGCGACTCCATCGTATCGTGTGCTTGAATCTATTATTATACAAGACAACACGTAGACAGGAGGCTGACAAGTAAAGGAGTTAAAAATCACGAAAATAATGTAACAGTTGGCCTACATGCGTACGTAAGTTAAGCAGTATATTAAATATATACAGTGTGGTCATAATTTTACAACATGGAAGTGATTAGATATTATGTAACTAACTCACGTAAATGTGTTTGTGTATATATGTATGCAGTTTATGTATACATATATATTATATATATATTATATGTTTGGAGGAGGTCGACTTTAAAACATCCTTGTAATGAAAGCTTCGTTAAACTGTACTACTATCTATGTAGGTATACAAGCATATTCCTTGTGTGTGTGTATGTATGCATCAATCACTGATATATACATTGATGGTTAATGTATATATATATATATTATTTATGTATGCGAATGTTTATTTGTGTACTTTTATGTCTAAGTATCTATACGTCTATGTGCAGTGCATGTGTTAACGCAATAAATATTATGCATTAGCAGCATAACAAATTATGCCAATTATTGCTCATTAGTTTAATAGCACATGCCATCAAACTCGATGCAATAAGGTATGATAAAATTTAGGTAAATTTTAGCAAGATGTTTAATCTAATAAAAACGATGTCGTATTTGTTTCAAACAGACCCTTTCTTGGTTCTTCTTCTTGAAAAATGTCTTCATTAACGACATCATAACTTCGAAGAACGTTCCAGCGTTGTAAAAGATGAAGGCTTTGACTCGTTCGGGATTGCAGTCCTACAAAGCCCACACGTGGAAGAGACAACAAGCAAACCATGGAGATTACAGTGTAAGCTATACAACGCAAAGTAATGTTATATGCAATGGAATAGTATGCGATTCGATTAATTTGATGATATTTTGAAAGCTATTTTATGGGTCAGAACCCTCAACCATCAGCCTTACACTGTAACAGATTTACTAGCAAATACCACTTTGAAGCGGAGAGTAGGGGTTCGATCCTCCATTCAGGCGGTCACTGACATTCAGGCATAGTAGCTCAGCGGCATCAATGTCCAGTCGCATGGTATTGGGAGCACATCTGAACTTTGGAAAGAAGGCAAAATGAAATGCAGTTGTGTTGAATTGTATAACTATTTTACCCTTGGTATCCGTGTTCAATGCTTAAGTCTTACCCCTGATAACAACAAATATTGTACTCGCAATCGGACAGTTTGATTCTCCTTGTTACTCGCAACAGGTCAGTTTTAGGTTATCTGGCTGTCCTGGACAGGAAGATGCTTCGACATTCAGTTCCATTTGCGCTTCAAGCGGATTGGACTTAAACGAGTGCACTCACAGTACATTGTCGGTGGAGAAACTATGGGGAGCGAGGGAGAGAACTGACCACCCGTGACCCACCCTCATATGCCGATGATAAGAAAACTTAAGTCCGTACCGTCTGAACTCATAAACACAGCTCTCTCTCTCTCTCTCTCTCTCTCTCTCTCTCTCTCTCTCTCTCTCTCTCTCTCTCTCTCTCTCTCTCTCTCTCTCTCTCTCTCTCTCTCTCTCTCTCTCTCTCTCTCTCTCTCTCTCTCTCTCTCTTTCTCTCTCTCTCTCGCTCTCTCTTTCTCTTTCTCTTTCTCTCTGTCTCTTTCTCTCTCTCTTCTCTCTCTTTCTCTCTCCGGATTATCTTAAAGATTGTTCTGTGTAATTATTTGTTATTTAGATGTTAAGAGATTTATAATAAGCTCACCTGGTAGATTCTCGACATCTTCTTATTGTGGTCCATCGTTGCCTGTGAAATGTGTTTCATCCCGATTCCAGTGCAGTCAAAGACAAGGATGGTGCCATTCACCAAAGCGTTCTCGTCTTCGTCTCGAAGCATCTCACTCATTGCCAGACCAAATCTCACTTCATTAACAGGGCTGAATTTAGGGTCTTTCAGGTTTTTCACTCCTTTAAAACGTTAAGCAGTATGAAGTAACAAAATGTGATTAGCATCAAAACCTCATTAAGCATCACATGATATCTCTAAATGGATTATCTAATATCTATCTATCTCAATTTTAGCACACGATTAGCATTTCTCCAACAATTGATTGATAAATTCTCTCTCCATATAGTTGCTTGTAAGTTCTAATATTGTACCTGGTCTCATGAGAAGTATTCTTCGACCCTCTTTGTCTCTCTTTGGAAGGAAAACAGTCACCCTAAGAAGGCAAAAAACAATGACGAATCAGTCAATGACGTAACTTAAAATTTCACGTCCCGCAGATTACTCAACTGCTTAAATTTCGCATTGTTTCAGGCTCTGAGCGAACAGCTCTGGGCCCATAGTTACGCCACTGAAAACATACAACACTGACCATTACGAATAGCTGCAAAGCCTTACCCTACATTAAACTCATCAGCACGTTCGACTCAGACGTAGTGGAGTGACTGTCAAAGTGTGCGATGGTTTGGTGGTTATGCTGCTGGGCGGTCAATCCTGAAAGTTTCTGTCTAAGGACGCTGTGTTAAACCGTGGATGATTAGCGTCGCCATCTTCCTTTTTGCAAACTTGTGACTGGCACCATCCGCGTGTGGGAGTGGCAGAAGTCATTAGTTTAAAAAGCCACCAGGAGAGAAATGTGATCCAAATCTCGGTTCCACTTGCGCCTTCTAAATTGAGTGAACTTACCGTAGGCTGTCGGTGGGAGGGTTATAGCCGATGGCAAGGTAATGCTGTGAGGTCAGTTGGCTAGCACCAGCCATCAGCATTGTGTTGTGTAATATTAATTTAAAGTGGCGATATGTACTGAAGGAATTGACATTTCAGTAGACTGATTAAATTGTTTAGCATAGATGACGAATCTTAAATAAGATTTAAGCACTTTGTCACCCTGTCTCTAAAAATGCCAGCATGCTGGAGTCATGAAGGTCGAGATTGGCCATGTATCCCGGACAGGTAGTTCGAGCGGTCATGATGTTGTCCATCAATTTTCTGGCGACCAGCTGACTGAATTTAGCTCGACGTAACACAGCCAAGAGAAACTTAGTATCTGCAATTAAGCAAACATTCCCATTATTCATTTCACATTTACCTTTATACAATCATAGCCTTACAGAACTGGTGTACGAAAGGTAACATGATATCTTTTTCCAATGGAAGTGATTTCGACTTCAATTCCATATTCTAACCCAAAATATATTATTGGCAAAGCCTTGCTGTTAAATGTTTTCAATTGTTGAATTTGTCTGATTTACAACTCCGTTGTTTCTTCAAATTCAAAGATCAGCGCTGATAAGGAAATATGCTGAAGACATTCTCCTCCCTCCACTTTTTCCCATCTATTTCAACCTAAGCACAGCCCATTGTGCACGGCTCTTTTATCTTATTAGCTCTCTGCTCCCTCGGCAACCGGTCTTATTTCTCAAACTGTATCTCTGGATTGAGATCCTTAGCAAATGTATTTACGAGGTCACCATATTTTCTTTTATCTCGCATTGTTTCTGATATGCATCGATGCAGTTGCAACTTTCTAGTGCAATGTTAATGATAAATGCACTTTGCCGACGGAGATATGATTCAGAGGCGAAACGCAAGTGAGCTTTCAAGACGGAATATAGTTAATGATCAACTATAAGGTATCGCCTGGTTAACACTTTAACGAGGAGCGAGCACTAAAAGTGACTGGGAGACCAATGGAGCTCGTCATTACAGTGTTAAACTATTATGACGATCGTCTCTATAGATCACTGCTCAGGCTTTTCATTCAAACTTACAGTTCGGCATCTTCAAGAAATCTTGCCCAGATCTGTCCAAGCAACCGCTTTCCAACTTCTCGGAACTTCAGCAAAACCACTTCAACAGCTGCGCTCTTTTCTTCACACTTGTCTCCCGGAAACCGGATATTGTTCTTCATACGTCATCTCCTGAAAATCCCTCAGACTTAGCTTTTAATTAGCGTCTTTCAAGTTTGTAATTTACGATTACGGTTTATGATTAAAGAAACAACTGAGTTTATGTGAAGAAATGCTGTAACGCGACTGAATGGAGTGAATAGTGCAGTTTCGTCACTAGGGTTGGTGTCACCAAATGAGGAAAGTCATAGTGTCACCCTCAGTAGAAGCTAAAAAAGTACATTAGCTTAGCTTGCAGCTTTCTGGTAAACTGGTTCTGATACAGTTCATGTAAGCTGGGCTTACGAAAATGTCTTCGTTGTTATCTGTTATTGTTTACTTAAAGATAATAAATTTCTGCAAAAATTTTTTAGACAGTCATTTTGTCATTTTGGTGTCACGCCGTCTGAATGTGTTACCCGGTGCGGCCCACACCCCCGTACACCCCTAGTGACGCCACTGGAATAGTGGATGGTGTTGACCCGTTGCTGACCGGTTCTGCAGGTGTAGTGTGGCTGTTCTTTGATCCACTTCCTCAAAGCTTGTACGGCGCCAAGTCTCTGCTGAGGATCCTCGTTCAATTCCTTGATCGCCTTCTGCAGACTGTAGTCCGTCAAAGTACACTTGTAATCGGCGTCTTCTGGGTCCATTTTCAGTCCTCCAGACTCTCCTACAGAAAATATTTTCATTCTTTTTATTTATCTTGTTACAGGTAAAGTACGGGTGCCCAAACCTAAAACCCACTAAATTTAACCCACGTAATTATAATGATAAGCACATAGTACTTAATAATTAATTATTACCTATGTATCAAACATGCGCACACAATAAACATGAAGTTACGTGCACAAGCAAGCACCGTGACTTTGAAGTGTGCATTTGTATAGGAATAACTTAGTCGGTAGCTCTCTTGATATCCTGACCAAAGTGCAGAAAATATAAATCTAAATGTTAAAATTGACACTTCAATAGTTATTCCAGCTTACCTACGAGTTGAGACACATATTTTTGTGCTTAGGCGGCCATATTGGCCGCCATCTTGGACAATAGTATTCCCACACTATTGCCACTACGATAAATCGATTCCTTGACCTTGGAAATGTTACAATTGACACATCATTTTGTCATTTCAGCTAACCCGTGAGCTGAGACATACATATTTTGTGTTTTGGTGGCCATATTGGCTGCCATCTTGAAAAGTAGTATTCCCACACTATTGCCACTACGATAAATCGATCCATTGACCTTGAAAATGCTATAATTGACACTACATGTCATTAAAGCTTGCCTACAAGCTGAGACATACATATATTAAATTTTATGTTTTGGCGGCCAATATGGCCGCCATCTTGGAAAGTAAACTCTCCACAATTATGCAACTACTAAACTCAATTCCATGGTAGATTCAACACTTGATTTATGATTGCAGGTTTCTTATGAGCTCATATCTTTAAAAAATATATCTTCCTACTTAGAGAACGAAAAATGACGACGTCGACGACGATGTGGGGTAAATTTTTACCCCATGACACTTTGGAATGAAAATTATTTTTCCCACAACATGACAATGTGGTGGTCATGCAGTCAGAATATGTCATCGATGGAACTTACGAACACATGGAACGTCAAATTATACGTACCTACAGTTGGTCCACAATCAACATCCAAACACCGCTGGGGTGATTATTTACCCCACTCCTTCCTGCGAAGGTTAATCTAATCTAATCTAATCCAATCCAATCCAATCTAATCTAATCTAATTGGTGCATAATGCCCAAGACATTAATCAATGATTGCTTCATGTAAAATCGTAATGCAAATCAAACCTTTATTCAAGTCTCCTCTGCTTCTTCTTCTTCTTTCACAAATGTTGTGAACCGATATCTTCTCCACCTTTTTTTCGTAGCTATGATTCCTGCCCAACTCGTCTCTGCACTTTCTGAAGCTTTGCGAACAATACAGGCCTTCCCATATAATATATTTACGCACCTACATGTATATACGTACGCGGTCATTCACAGTAAGACCTCTGCTTTGTATTTAAGCCCTACGTTCATATATATACAATGATTTAGCGCAATCGGAATCTCTTCTGATGCAAGTCGCATTGAACATGATGCAGCACGTAATATAGGTCAATAAGTTGACCTACAAAGTAAGCTTAAATAGAGAAGAAGAAAACTAGCAGGCGAACAGTGTCACCGGCTATATATATCTGCTGTGCACTGGGCCATGGCCATGGCTGGGCTCGTGAATCGACTCAGCGCTCGTGACTAAGCTGGTGCAATGCGCTTGACTTTTAAGTAGGGCTTCAAGAATTGCAATTACAATTACGAGCCATTGAAAAACGATCCATTGTCGAATAACGGACGCAAGGTCGTGATCAAAATGCAGCTTCGAGTGGCTTATGAAGAAGAAATAACAACGTTGTGGCTCGTTCCGCCTAATTCTAGATATCCATAAAAATCTCGACAAAATTAATATGTAAAGGGCCCCAGCTGTTAAAAGCAAACATTGACAACACAAAACACACTTTCACGAGTCCTAAATATAACCACACCATATCATACAAATACGCCTAGTAGGTTCAAATTAAAGATACGTCTTTGCTAACTTACCTAACTATTTATTTTTATAGTTTCAATGACCCGTGTAATCCGTATGCGCCCCTTGATGCCATTATTCACGAGGTCATCTGGTTGCCTCTGTCTTGTCATACCTAAAATTAGAACTGTTCCTGCTTTTTCAGTTGCTGAGATTTTGGAATTCTCTTTGTATCTGTCCGTTTTGCTTAGTCGTTTATGTAAGTTTGTTCTCAACTTAAGACTTACCTTTTTCAAATAACTTATCCTCCATAGGCTGCCTCACAGTTTTGCCGACTGATCCTCTGAATACTGACCTGATTACGGCTTGCTGTTGGTCACCGTCCGTTGATGCCTTGTGCATTGAACACCGGCGAGATTGAAGTTTAAATTACAATTACAATTATCAATTAAAGATGCTCATTTACTTAATTACTTGAATACTTACTTACATAGTTTGAACTATGGGAGTGGTGTAAAGTAATTGTAATTGTAATTAGTAACTTCTAGTGCGCCGTTGTCTAAAATGCAAGGCAACAACCGATGGCACACCAAAACCAAGCCATATAATCAGGTCAATATACAAAACTTAAGTTGAGAACGAAATAACACAAGAGCTGATCAGAGCGGACATACACAGAGTGAGAGCGTGGGTAACAGACTGCAATGTAAAACTGAATTACAAGTAAACTGAAGACTTCAATATTACTATTTACTGTAGGCCTACATCGTGGGCTTGCCGAAGTTTGAGCCGAGTGAGCGTGGTTGTCTTGGTAACGTGTCTATAGGCCTATGTAAGATATCCGAAGAATCAGACATCGCAAACATATATCAAAATGTCTCAGTTTCACTAGCTAAAAGGACTTAGAGTAGTAATTTGTGGCACATGGTAGCCGATTGGTTAGAGCGATGGCCTTGTAACACGGACAGTATAGGTTCGATTATTCCAGAGAGGGTACAGCGTAGGAACCTTGAGTAAATCATTCGCTTAAAATAGTTCAGCGGCATCGATCGATGCTAGGTCATTAGTTTCAGAATTGCACTTGACACCAGGACGCTTAGGAAGTTCCTGTGATCTTAGGCCGAAGAGAGAAGTCAAGAACATCTAAAAGAACCTGAGATTTCAGCTTAAAGATAAATTAAAATCTATCACGGTTTCCAGAGATATCAGTTGAAGAGAGCATTCAAGAACCTCAAAAAGTTCAGAAACTTCCGATAAGTAGAAAGAGAAGACCCTCAAAAAACTCTAGGGATTTCAGCTGAAGAGAAAAGTAAAGAATCTCAAAACATACATTCGTTTCAGAGGCAGAGAAAAGTCAAAGACCCTACGAAATTCCAGCAATTTCATTTGAAGAGATCACCAAGAAATTCTGAAAGTTCCTGAGATTTGCAGTTGAGCAGAGTCAAGAGCCCCTAAGGTCTAAACAGTTTAGTAGAGGAGAGAAGTCAAGAACAGCAGAAGTTCCAGCAATTTGAGCGGAAAATATTTAGGCTAAAGGGAGAAAATTCTGTGAAGGTTTCAGAGATTTCAACTGAAGTGAAAAATAAGTAACGTCAGAAGTTTCATGAGATTTCAACTGCGGAGAAGTCCACAACTTCTTGGAGTTCCTGAATTTCCAGCTGAGGAGAGATCAGTAACCTCATAAATTTGGAGAGATCTAAACAAGAAATGTCTTTAGGAACAAACAGAAAAACAACTCATTTTCTTACGACACCAGTCTTAAAAATTTCTGCTCCTTTTGAAAGGCTAGCAAGACTTTCTAAATATGATTGAAATGATAAATTGCTAAATAGATGGCTCTTATTACATTCGAATGAATTGTTACTTTTGCTACTATCATTTATTGCTGACTGCGCTTATCTTATTAAGAATAATTCCGAGTTCAATCTGTAGTTGGAAACCTGTGACTTTTAATTAAAAGTCGGAATTATCTTGCCATTTTAAGTCAGTCAAGCAACAAGCCTAATTGGCTTTGTTAAACATTTGAGCAAGAAAAGATGAAAGTTCACAGCGGTATTTATTCATAACCAATAATGAAAAATTATCAAAGCAATTGATATCTCTTTCAATATGCTACTGTCTCAATCACCAAACCCGAGCTCTTCTAATTAAGAATACACACTTATGAACGTGCATGTAAAATGTCAATGTAAAAGTAAACTCCGAATGTTTTCTACGACGTATAAAAGCTCAGAGATGCGGTTTCGCTTACAAAACTCAAGTGTAATATAACCAGGGCTGTAGTCGAGCGTATACGCGGGTATACAGCGTATACTTACCTCTAGAGAAATTTGAGAGCGTATACTAGACTGACCAGACGTCCCGGTTTTCCCGGGACAGTCCCGATTTTCTGCTAGCTGTCCCGGCTGCCGGGAAAGGTAGGCCAAACCCTAAAAATGTCCCGGTTTTAAAGAACTGACCTGACTTATCAACGTCTCCTTGATTTTACTACTGGCATCTGGCGAGTAAATTCATTTTTAGCTTCACTTTTATTTATTTATTACCATGCATAATACGGTAATACCTCTTCCGGTTCTAAACGTCATACAATTACTTGGGATATGTTTGAAAAAGGCCTTGAAGATCTTATCAAAATTTGTAAGCAAGTTGGGTATGACATTGATGACAATGCACTGTTTGATGAAATGACATGCGTTTGTAATTTTGTTAGTCGAGAAAAAGTGGAACAATGGAATGAAAACAACGTTGCGGTGGATAGCAGATGGGTGCAGATTTTCAATGATCTGCAAGAAAGAGAGATAATTCTTCCAAATTTGAAAATGATTCTACAATTCTTGTTAGCAATTCCTGGAACTAATGCTCCAGTTGAGCGAGTTTTCTCACTGTTGAACTCTTATTGGTCAGATCAAAAAAGTCGATTATCAGAAGAAACTCTTGAAGCTGTTATGATAGTGAAAGTGAATATGGAAGAAACATGTGTTGAATTTTATGACAGAATATTAACAGACAAAATGCTTTTAAGAAGCATACATTCAAGCGCCAAATATGAGTGACTGATTTGATAAATTTATAATTAAATTTTAAATTTAAAAGCATGATTTGCAATAAAACCTTTCAGTTATACCAATATATTATATATTGTATATCTATATAAATAAAGCCAGCTTTCTGTGTGTCTGTGTGTGTGTCTGTCTGTCTGTCTGTTTGACCGGGCTTAACTTCTACAATTTTGCACCTTTTCACTCGAAACCTTCACTAATGTGTCGGCCTCGGCTTCGGACACCCAGTGGAGGGGTTCGTGTCATCCGTTTTCAACCCTACCATGGTGAAAATGCCCCAAAACGCTACCCACCCGACCGTCCATAACGCGCAAGCTCGCCTATTCCACTGCCAAGCGGTTCTATTTATGGCGCCGGTATTCCCCAACGTCATTAATAATCCGCTTAACGACACCGCGGTTCTATTTATGGCGCCGGTATTCCCCAACGTCACTAATAATGCGCGTAAGTTGTTTACTTTCGCACAAAATATAATGACGATCGATTCGAAGTATATTCATCGTTTTACAGCAAAATGTTAACACATGTATGTTCAAAGACAAAGATCTAAATTATTTACAGTATATCAAACAACCAGTCTGCTCTACTAAGGGCGAGGCCGACTACAGACCGGCAGTGAGGGCTAGATTTCTGGCGTTTTCTTTAACACGCCAACGCCCGGTTCACCCTCTTCGACTGCAAAGCAGTCAGTCCACGGGCTTCGCAGTCTCCCCCACAGGTCGCCAGACGCCACAAGGGCCTCCAAGACTGCGAAGCAGTCGCCGCCAGAGGGCGACTGCAAAGCAGTCACTTAACGGCAGAGGTCGCTAGACGCCAGAAGGCGTATACAAGACTGCGAAGCAGTCTCCGCTGTACGCCAGAAGGCGTCTACAAGACTGCAAAGCAGTCTCCCCCACAGGTCGCCACACACCACAAGGGCCTCCAAGACTGCGAAGCAGTCGCCGCCAGAGGGCGACTGCGAAGCAGTCACTCCACGGCAGAGGTCGCTAGACGCCAGAAGGCGTTTACAAGACTGCGAAGCAGTCTCCGCCAGAGGTCGTCAGACGCCACAAGGGCCTCCAAGACTGCTTCGCAGTCGCCGCCAGAGGTCGACTGCGAAGCAGTCACTCCACGGCAGAGGTCGATAGACGCCAGAAGGCGTCTACAAGACTGCGAAGCAGTCTCCGCCAGACGTCGCCAGACGCCACAAGGGCATCCAAGACTGCGAAGCAGTCGCCGCCAGAGGGCGACTGCGAAGCAGTCACTCCACGGCAGAGGTCGCTAGATGCCAGAAGGCGTCTACAAGACTTTCGAAGCAGTCTCCGCCACAGGTCGCCAGACGCCACAAGGGCCTCCAAGACTGCCAAGCAGTCGCCGCCAGAGGGCGGTGGTGGTGGTGGTGGTGGTGGTGGTCTGAAACTTATAACCCCGGGCAACGCCGGGTAATCCAGCTAGTTACTATATAAGCATAAAATAGATATTTGTGCAAGTTATATTATAATTATTGACAAAACACAAATTGATTTTGTGATTGAAGTGTCCCGGTTTTTAGTTTCCAATATCTGGTCAGCCTAGCGTATACTCATGGCTGTAGACGAGGGTATACGCGGGTATACAGCGTATACTTACCTCTGGGAACGAAAATTTTTCAAAAAAGAGAGGTTTCTAAAGGTTTTTAGGGCGAATGACTAAAAAAAAAAAAAAAAAAAAAAAAAAAAAAAAAAAAAGGTCGTCAACTTTTTCAGAGACAAAATCGTAAAAAGTCTGAAAATTTTCTGAGAATTGGTGAAAAGTCTGAAATTTTTCCTAAAAAAGGTCTTCAAATTTTTTTTTACGCCGCTGGTCACCGGTAGCGTATACTCACCTCAAATTTTACCACTACAGCCCTGAATATAACCAGCTTCTTTCGTCAGTTTTGATGCCCGATTAAGATCCGGAGGGTTAAGTTGGAGCAGACAAGGGTGTTGCTAATATGGTAGGAAGCTTTGCTTAATTCTTGTGATTGAAGAATCGCAAAATCAGTTCAAAATTAATATAGAACAATAGATCGAGCGGTGATCCAATGACGACAGGTGGTAGATGTTGTTCTGTCTGTCTAATCAATGTTCAACTTTCGGAAAGACTCGTTCGGAACGGAACCAGATGGTCGCTTTGATTCGTCTATCTTGTACTTGGCGCTCGTGTAGGCCAAGACTCGAGCTCTCATTTCCGGATCCATAACTCGCTTCTTCATTTCAGCTGAAAGATGATTATAGTAGTAGTAATAGTAGTAGTAGTTGTAGTAGTAGTAGTAGTAGTAGTAGTAGTAGTAGTAGTAGTAGTAGTAGTAGTAGTAGTAGTAGTAGGACTAGTAGTAATAGTAGTAGTAGTAGCAGCATCAGCAGCAGCAGCAGCAGCAGCAGCAGTAGTAGTAGTAGTAGTAGTAGTAGTAGTAGTAGTAGTAGTAGTAGTAGTAGTAGTAGTAGTAGTAGTAGTAATAATAATAATAGTAGTAGTAGTAGTAGTAGTAGTAGTAGTAACAATAATAATAATTTTATTATTATATAATTATATTATTATAATGAATATAATAATAATTATCATTATCATAATCATCATCATCCTCATTATTATCATCATCATCATCATCATCATCATCATCATCATCATCATCATCATCATCATCATCATCATCATCATCATCATCATCATCATCATCATCATCATCATCATCATCATCATCATCATCATCATCGCCATGCATGTATCAGGGTACATAAAATGGAGTTTTTCAAATACCTGTCAAATGTGCTGTGCTTTTGACTATCTTACAGATGTGAACAAGAGTTAGTGCATTTTAAACCAGTTTATAATTGTATTTATTAGTTTGTTTGCTTAAGTGAAGCTATGAAATGCTGCAGACTTTAGAAGTACTGACCGATGATGCTTTCAAGGGAACCAGCCGAGGGTCCTTTGTAGTCATCCGGTAGATATTCATCAGGCCATAGTTCCATTGGGATCACCTTATACATCGACTCCATCGTATCGTGTACTTGAATCTACATGTATTAACAGGGTTCAGCATTGTTTCTTAGCAACATACAAGAAACACACAGATATTAGTTGAGAATAGAAATGAAAAAACACGAACTGGAAGGAATTTGATAGACAGCTGACTCAATGGGGGCCATCGTCTGTATGCACAACATAACCCGCGTGCGCTGTGGAGGCCAGCAGGCACAGTGTGGGCTGCTTATGGTCCAACAATTTAGGTTGCACATGTAAGTTCTTATAGATATTATATTGAAAAGAACAGTTATGTCAGGAATTCCCAATCTGGGGTACCCACACACCCAGGGGTGCGAGATGGCATTTTAGGGAGTGCGACAAAGAGGTAAAGTAGATTATTGTCGTACTGTATGCATGTAGAAACTATCTGTTAACAGTCAACGCTTGTCTATCAAACGCTTATTTTCTTAGTTCAATTTGTTCACCCACTGTACTGCATGAGTGCATGCGGTTCAATTTGTGGCTCAAAAAATAGAAATTTGACTTATTCATTTTCAAATGTGATATTATTTTTGTAGTTTGTGTGAATATTAATCAAACATTTCCTAGGGGTGCAGGGCATAGAAAAGGTTTGGAACCTCTGAATTATATCTATAATTTGTACTTGGCTATTGTATTTATATTGGTGTATGAATAGCAGTCCTATGCATATATAAATATATGTTAATGCAGACAAACTATGCATTGCAGATTACAGTTTAGTATCCTATGCCATCAACCTCGATGCAATGGGATACGATAAAATTAGGTAGGATTGAACCAAAATATTTAGACTTGACAAAAGGATGTCGTATTTGTTTGATACAAAACTCTTTCTTGGAGCTTCTTCTTGAGGAATATCTTCAGCATCGAGAACACAACTTCGAAGATCGTTCCAGCGTTGTAAAAGATGAAGGCTTTGACTCGCTCAGGATTGCAGTCCTACAAAGCCCACATGTGGAAGAGACAACAACCAAGTCATGAAGATCACAGTTTACGTTATACAATGTAAAGTCATGTTATATGCAATAGAATAGTATGCGATGCGATTAATTTGATGACATTGGGAAAGCTATTTTGTGGGTCACAACCCTCGACCATCAGCTTTACACTGTAACAGATTTACTAGCAAATACCACCGTGAAGCGGAGAGTAGGGGTTCAATCCTCCATTCAGGCGGTCACTGACCTTCAGACATAATTGCTTAGCGTCATAAATGTTTAGTCCTTTGGTATGGGTGAACTTCTGAACTTTGGAAAGAAGGCAATATCAAATGCAGTTGTATTTTGTTGAATTGTATAAATAATTTAGCCTAGGTATCAGTGTTTCATGTTACCCCTCTTAACAATAAATCCCGGTCGGACAGTTTGACTCTTCCTGTAACTCCTGTTGGATTCTCGGGCGATCGCGGTGTCTGCCATGGACCGTTGCTTTGGACAACGCAGCCCAGCTCTATGCGCTTTTCTTTAGCACTTTAACGTAATTGAGGACTTGACTCAAGACTAGTTAAGAGCAAATTTATCAAATCCAATCCAATCCAATTACTCTAATTACTTGCATAGCTCCGTAATCGTTATGCATAATGCATTATTAATGGATAATCGCTTCCACTCCCCTTCTAGTTAAACCTGAATCAAAAGTCATTAGCTGTTGAAGAAGCTCCATCGATATCTGATAGTTTCCCTTTATATGTTCAACGATTTTTGCTAGCGAATAAAGCTCACCTGGTAGATTCTCGACATCTTCTTATTGTGATCCATCGTTGCCTGTGACATGTGCTTCATTCCCACTCCAGTGCCGTCAAAGACAAGGATGGTGCCATTCACCAAAGCGTTCTCGTCTTCATCTCGAAGCATCTCACTCATTGCCAGACCAAATCTCACTTCATTGGCAGGACTGAATTTAGGGTCTTTCAGATTTTTCTCGCCTTTAAAACGTCAAACAATACAAAGCAGCGGAATGAGGATCATACCTTAAGTGGGCATCACAGGATTTTTGGCATATAGTATTATTATTATTATTTAATAATAATACTAATAATAATTATTATTATTATTATTATTTTACCCGAGGTATATATGATCCCTCAGGTGCAAGATACTAATTAATGAAGTTGACTCTGGAGTGGCCGTCCTGGTCAAGAATCGGGAGAACAAAAGTGCTGTGAAAGGCGACTGCGTTGAATCGTTGAATTACAACGGACAGGCGCTGGAATAGATAGCTGGTTTCCCTTGGGTCTCCCGAGATTTGGCTCAGAAGACGCCCAAGGTCGGAGAACAACGCCTGTCCCACGGCGTTAGCTGGTCTCAAGGTTTCAAAAGCCAATGGAACAAAATGGTAGAAGTGCATCAATTCGGTGTACTTAGCGTTTTTCCTGGACTTAACCAGTTCCGCTGGACCTCCCGCCCGAGTGGAGGTTGTAGGCAGATAAGAAGGGGCTACTGTGTCTGCCACAGTGACGTCCCAGGTCAAACATTGACCCGAGCGATTATTATTACTGAGGTTTATATAGCGCCCTTCAAGGTCATCTACTCAGGAGCGCCCCTAGTCCAACCGCGGTCAAACAAGACAGTCCTAAGGCAAGAATGGAAGGTCTTTGTGCCAGAGACAGAGAAGCAGTGTGTTTCCGGATAGCAGTCCTCATGGGGGTCAAGGAGCTCAGCCTGCGCTGCAGAGCGAAGTGAGCCACGACCCTGGGCAGCCACAGTGAAGCAGTTAAGTTCCCGGGGATAAGGGGGAGCCAAGCCCTCAAGGCACCGCCGAACCAAAGCAGAGACCCGATAAGCAATGCGCTGCGGGTAGAGGAGCCAGTGGAGCACCTCCCGCATATACTCCGAGACCCGGCCAAACTTGGAGATGCGACCCACCAGCCGGGCAGCCGTGCGCAGGACCCGACTGAGGCACCTCAATCGGCAGGTTTGGAGCCCACAAACATGGCGCTACAATAATCGAGGCGGGAGACCACAAAAGCATAGACAATTGCAGATGCTGAACTAGGAGAGGGAACGAGATATGAAACTGAGATGTCGCAGCTGGTAGTAACAGCTACGGCAGAGGAGATTAGTATGTTGGACAAATGTAAGGTCCTGGTCTAAGGTGACTCCTGAGTTTCGGACCGAAGCTTGGAAGATGAAATGCGAGTATTCCTTGGCAAGCGACCCCAAGTCTATCTTGCGAGCTGCTGACGGGGGCCAAGCCAGATCAGTTGAGTCTTGGCCGAATTGAGCCGTAAGCGATTCGATGACTTCCAAGCATACAGGGTCTCAGTTGTCTGGCTCATCATTCCTACCGTAGCAAGAGCCTTGCCCGAAGGGCAGTGCACATAGGCTGAAGGCCATCAGGGCATGACTGGCTACGAAAAGACTGAGCCGCAAACAGAGGACCCATGTCAGCAGTAAAAAGGATATATAGAAGGAGGCCAAGAACGGAGCCCTGGAGCCAAACCAACAGACGCCGGGACCCAAAGGGACCTAATGGGACCATTGGCCACCAGAAAGAAACGGCCCCGCAGAAAGGACGAAGGCCAGTCTAAGTCATTACCAGAGAGGCCAAAAGATATAGACAGGCGCTACAGAAGTATGTCGTGATCCAGCATAGATCATCTAGGCCTATCTCTATTTAAGCATGTCTCCAACAACTGATTGATCAATTCTCTCTCTATGTAGTTGCTTGTTTAGTTCTAATATTGTACCTGGTCGCATAAGAAGTATTCTTCGACCCTCTTTGTCTGTTTTTGGAAGGAAAACAGTCACTCTAAGAACGCAAAAAACAACAACGAATCAGTCAGTGTCGTTACTTAAAATTTCACACGCCGCAAATTACTCAACTGTTTAAAGTTCGCATTGTTTCAGGCTCTGAGCGGACAGTTGTGGTCCCATAGCTACGCTACTGAAAACATACAACACCGACCATCACAAATAGGTGCAAAGCCTTACCTTACAGTTGATAAGCACGGTCGGATTAGACGTAGAGGAGTAACTTTCAAAGTGTGCGATTGTCTAGTGCTTAGGGTGCTGAAGGGTCAACCCTGAAACTTTCTCTCTAAGGACGCTGTGTTAAACCGTGAACGATTAGCGTCGGCCTCTTCCTTTTTCCAGACTTGGGACTGGCACTGTTCGGTTATGGCAGTGTCAGTGGCAGAATTGACTGCCAACGCAGAAGTCTTGAGTTTAAAAAGCCAACAGGAGAGAAGTGTTATCCACATTTCTGTTTCACTTGCGCCATCTACCGAACGTATCTACGAATTCAGTAAACTGACCGTAGGCCTACTCTGTCGGCTTTTACTCAACAACTGATTGATTAATTCTCTCTCTATATAGTTATAGCTGATAGCGAGGTAAAGAGAACTAACTGCTCGCTATTACACACCGAGTCTAAGAAACTGAAGTCTGCAATTGTAATTATATTTTTTTAGCGCCGCCTCAAGAAGAACCATTTATAGGTGCTCTCTGCGCACCGCAGAGAGCACCTAAATGGTTAGCCCTTTAAATGGTTAGCCCTTTAAACAAAAGGGATAATAGTTTACCATGCATTTTGGTGCACGCTCGTCGTTCGGCGCCGCTCCAAGGACTCTCATCGCCCCTTTTCCACCGGCTCCAAGGTTTCACAGATTAGGCAGCTTACGAAGGTCTGTAGTTTCAAGCTTGCAACCTGCTACACTTCCTATACATTGCTATCTCTTGGTGTTAGCTCAGAAGTAATGCTATAAGGTGGATTGGCAAGTACCGGTCATCAGTACTGTGTTGTGTAATATTTGGCGATATGTCTGCATTTTGAACTAAAGGAATTGACATTTCAGTAGACTGATCAAATTGATTAGCATGGACTATAAATTAAACACTAATGTATAAAATTTAAGCATTTGTCACCCTTTCTCTAAAAATCCCAGCATGTTCGAGTCATGCAGGTCGAGGTTGGCCATGTATTCCGGACAGGTGGTTCGAACGGTCATGATGTTGTCAATCAACTGTCTGGAGACCAGCTGACTGAATTTAGCTCGACGTAAAACAGCCAAGAGGAATTTAGTATCTGCAAGAAAACATTCCCATTTTCAATTCACATATAACTTTATAGAATTTTAGGCTTAGAGTCAAGTCCGTAGAACAACTGGACGAAAGCCTAAAGGTGACATCATACCGTTTTTCGTTGGAGGTGATGTCGAATTCAATTCCATATCCTTACCCGAAACAGTGTTAAGTGTTTTTCAATCACTGAATTTGTCTGATTCATTGCTCCATTGTTTCGTCGAATTCAAGGGTCAGCTCTGATAAGGAAATTTCCGGAAGAAATTCTCTTCTTTGCACCTTCCCATTTCTTTTAGCCTAAGCACGACCCATCGTAAATGGCTGTTTTATCTCACTAGCTCTCTGCTCTCTCCGCAAACATGATGCCTCTGGATTGTGACCTTTATCAAATGTAGTGATGTAGGTACCTTAGTTTATCTCACGTTGTTTCTGATGCACATCAGTGCAATCGCCTGTAATGTTACAGTAAAATGTACTTACTTTGTGGACGGAGAAATGATTTAGAGGCGAAAAGCAAGTGAAGTGTCAAGGCGGAACGTAGTCAAAGATCAACTACAAGGTAGCACTATCATGACGATCCTCTTTATATATAACTGCTCAGTCTTTCCTTACAAAACTACAGTCATATCTTTCTGATCGCTCCCAGATGGTTGTCTTTGGTGACTCTAGATCTCAATGGGTCAGGATTATATTTGGCGTAGGCCTACCCCAGGGCTCTGTACTTGAACGTATCCTCTATATCCTCTATACGGCTGACATTTCCCTGATCTTAACCAAACATGCTACGACGGGCCACCTCTATGCTGATGACGCACAAGCTTTTGTTCATAGTCCACCAGCTGATAAACTTTCCATTGTTTCCTCCGTTGATGCACTTACCCAAAACTTGCACCTTTGGATGTCATCAAATCGACTTTGTTTAAATTCCACCAAGACTTAATTGATTTGGTTTGGCAATAAGCAACGACTAAATAAGCTTGACTATTCACTGCTGGCACTCAAGTTTCCTTCTTAAACCAACTCCTCCAATGTACGCGATCTGGGTGTCACTCTTGACCAGAGGTTAAAGTGAAGTGGGAACTGTGGGAACGGCGTTCCCACTGCTTTCGAAATTCTTTGCTTGCGTTCCCACTGCTCACGCGTACGTTCCAATGAAACTCTTCTTTGGCGTTCCCACTGCTCACCAAAACCACTTTAACCACTGCTCTTGACTCCTCCATCACCTTTACTGAACATATCTCGACTCTGACTCGCTCCTGCTTCTTCCAACTGAGACGACTGAATGCTATCAGGCAATCCAATGTACCTACTGTCTTTACCTCCATTGTGCATGCATTCATTTGCTCTCGGGTCGACTACTGTAACTCGCTCCTCATCGGCTACCCATGCTACGCCTATCCCCCTCCAATCAGTCTTAAATGCTTCTGCTAGGCTCATAGCACGTCTTCCTCGATTTGCTCGTATCTCCGCATATATGATTGAAGTCTTACACTTGCTCCCGATAACTTCGCATATCCAGCATAAGATCCTCCTTCTGGTTTCCAAGTCCCAGCTAGGGCGTGCCCCTAAATATCTCTCTGACCTTATGCGGCAACCTCTCTCTGCAACTTCTGCTCGTCCTTTGCGCTCTACTGGCCGTCTTGATCTCTTAATTTGTCCTTCGTACTAATACCACTCTGGCCCAACGTCGAGCTTTTGCTGTCACAGGTCCCTCTGCATGGAGTGGTCTTCCATCTCGACTTTGAACTAAACTCATGATGGGAATCTCCCCTGCATCTACTCGCTTGCTCAAGACGTTTCTGTTTCCACGGGGCTCATGCACTGAGGGCGCCTCTGAATAGTTTATACTGCGAGAGGCGCCTTATAAATCATTAGATACGATACGATACGATACGATACAGTCCAGCATCTTGAAGAAAGCTTGTCCAGATCTGTCCAAGCAACAGCTACCTAATTTCTTTGACTTTAAACACAACCATTGTAACAGCTGCGCTCTTTTCTTCACCTCTGTCTCCCGGAAACCGGATATTGTCCTTCACACAGTATCTCCTGAAATCCCTCCGATTTAGCCTTTAATTAGCGCCTTTCAATTTTGTAATATAGCGGTTTATGATAAATTAAAGAGACAACTGAGTTTATGTGAAGAAGTGATTAACGCGACTGAGTGGAGATGACTGGTTGCTGACCGGTTCTGCAGGTGTAGTGTGGCTGTTCTCTGATCCACTTCCTCAGAGCCTGTACTGCGCCAAGTCTCTGCTGTGGATCCTCGTTCAGTTCCTTGATTGCCTTCTGCAGACTGTACTCCGTTAGAGTACACTTGTAGTCGGCGTCTTCTGGGTCCATTTTCAGTCCTCCAGACTCTCCTACAGAAAATATTTTCATGCTTGTTAGTTTGTCTTGTTACTGGTAAGGCATGGGTGCCCAAACTTAAAACCCTCTAAATTTTACCCACTCGATTATATACTGACAAGCACTAAGTATATAATAATTAATAATTAATTACTAAACATGCGCACACAATAACCATCAAGTTACATGCATACGTATGCACCGTGGCTTCAAGTGTGCATTTGTATAGAAATTACTGTCGGTGGCTCTCTTGATATGCTGACCAAAGTGCAGTAAATCTAAATAAATCCAGACAACACATATAGCTGTTCACGCCTGCCTTCAGGCATTACCAAGCTAGACGATACTCGCCTAAACTTAGCGTTGATGTCGAAAGCTTTGCAGCAATATGTTTAATAACCACCCAGCGCTAATCAGACAAGAGGCTTGTTGATTTTGGACTAAAATTCTCATGACTTGGCCTGCAGAACTATCTTTCACAAACCCGTATGTTTGTGAACTGGGCCTTTGATTTCTAAACGCATACCACTTAAGGACTACGCAAAACGTAAAGAAATAGGCTAATGGAACTGCGTAGTACATAGAAAACCTTAATTAACATATAGTCCATTTTGTATAGGTCAACTCGTCTTATGGAGTTGCGCGACCCTGGATCATCCACTGAAAATACTAACATAACCTAACATATAGCACAACCTTTCCAAACCTAACGAAACATTACCCAGCATAACCTGACCTAACCTGACAGCATAACATAACCTAATATAACATAAGATAAAATACCCATACCATAATATGATGTAACATGCATAAATCAGTAAACAACATCAACGCAAGATGCTTACTCATGATATTATTGCCTTACAATTGGTATATTTCTGTCGTAAACGAATCAGCAAACACCGTCGAATATGACATAGCGCAGCAGAGCATAATAGAAAACCAGAACAGAACAGGGCGACGAGATGGTTGAATGGTAACAAGCCAACACGAAGATCAGGAGGACGAGGGTTCGATACCCGCTAGCCCATAAAGATAGACTCAGCCTTTTCACTCCCTAGGGGGCGACTGTAAAATAAGCAGTGGCACAGATGGGCGCATTATGCTATACAGTTAATTTGACTTCTGTTAAACTTGTCATCATCTGTTACTACTACATCATGTAATCTTACTGCGTACTTGTCAGTTTGAATTTAATTAATAAACAAATATTATTATTATAATGACGGTATCCACTGCGACAGACTCTAGTTGAAATCGTTCCGCTGGTAACCAGTCTGCGTTCGAGGGATTTGTTACCCTAAAGTTTTTGTCGGTATCTTTAACAACTTTTATCTGTGGCCTCAGGTAGCCTTGTTTGCTGATAATTCAAAGAACCTCTCTCAATGTGCTACTATTCCAGTGAAGAACTTTAGTTTAAACTTATCTAATCCATTCTAATCCAATCCCCTTTAATCCGATCTGATCTGAATTAATCAACGGATGGATTAATTAATGACAATTCATGGAACTGTTTTAAACTGGATTACATGCCGTCTTGCAACTGTTAATCTAAGACTATAATGTTCATAATCAAATCACTGTTCACTGTTTTTGTATGCTTATGAATACCTCTGTTTAATCACTTAGTTAAGCTTATCACTGTGTATCTCAATCGAACCTCTATCTTCAACGTAATTAACTGACAAAATTGGGTGTCCCTATTAGCGGGATTTCCATCCCTTCTGGGCCTTCCCTTTGTCAACGTTTTCTTGTAACATAATGTTGAACTGATGTATGTTATATCGTTGCAATAAAAATTGATTGATTGATTGAAAAAAAAATCAAATCTAATCTAATTGATGCATTATACCCAAGACATCAATCGAAATCGTAATCAAAATCAAACCTTTATTCAGGTCTCCTCTACTTCTTCTTCTTATTTCAAATGTTGTAAGTCGATGCGTTCTCTGTCTTTTTTCAGAGTTGCAACGATTCCCGAAACTCTCAACTCTTCTCTACACTTACTGCAGCTTTGCGAACAATATAGGCCTTCCCTTATTATTTATTTACACATGTGCTCCCCGTCATTCACCTCAAGACCTCTGCTGTGTTTTTAGGCCATAGGTTCATATACACAATGCTTTAGCGCAATCGGAAGCTCTTCTGGTGCAAGTCGCATTGGACAAGATGCAGCAGGTATGTAGACCAATAAGTTGACCTACATAGTAAGCTTAATTTGGAAGAAAACTGGCAGGCAAACGGTGTCGCCGACTATATGTCTGCCGTGTGCTGATCGTGAACCGACGCAGCGCTCGTGACTAAGCTCGTGCAGTGCGCTTAACTTTCAAGTAGCGCTTCAAGAATTACGATTACAATTACGAGCCATTGAAAAACGATCCCTTGTTGAATATGGGACGAAAGTTCAAGACCAAAGTCCAGCTTCGAGTGCCTTGTGTAGAAGAAATAATAAAGTCGTCCATCGTTCCGCCTAATTTTAGATATCCATAACAATATCGGAAATGTTTAAAGGGGACCAGCTATTAAAAGCAAACAGTGACAAGACAACAGATACTTCCGAGTCTAAAAGATAACCATAGGTCTACCATATAATACATATACGCCTAGTAGGTTCCAATTAAAGATATGTCTTTACTAACTTACCTAACTATTTATTTTTATAGATTCAGTGATCCGTGTAATCCATATGCGCCCACTTGTTGCCATTTTACACGAAATCATCTGGTCGCCCCTCTCTTGTCATAAATAAAATTAGAACTTTTCTTGCTTTCTCAATAACTGAGATTTTGGAATTCTCTCCGTTTTGCTTAGTCGTTTTGTGATTTTTCTCAGCTTAAGACTTTACTTTTTCAAATTGCTTATCCTCCATATAGGCCTAGGCTACCTCACTGTCTTACCGACTGGTAATAGCGGACAAAAGTTCAAGATCAAAGTCCAGCTTCAAGTGGCTTATGAAGAAGAAATAACAACGTGACTGACTATTGACCTGATTGTGGCTTGGTTTTGGTCACCATTTCTTGATGTCTTGTGCAATGGACAACAGCGCGATAGAAGTTTAAATTACAATTACAATTATCAATTAAATATACTTATTTACTTACTTACCTAAATACTGACATAGTTTGAGCTATTTGAAGTACTAAAAGTATTAATTTGTGGCACACGGTAGCCGATTGGTTACAGCGATAACCTTGTAACACGGAGAGTACAGGTGTTCGTTCATCCCGGAAAGGGTGCTGCTTAGGAACCTTAAATAAATAATTCACTTAAAATTGTTCAGCGGCATTGATCGATGCTTTGTCATTAGTTTCAGATTTGGCACTTGACATCAGGACGCTTAGGAAGTTCATATGATTTTAGGCCGAAGAGAGAAGTCAAGAACCTACAAAAAGTTCCAGAAACTTCAGATAAGCAGAAAGTGAAGACTGTCAGAAAACTCCAGAGATTTCAGCAGAAGAGATCAGTAAAAAATCTCAAAACATATAAGCGTTTCAGCTGCAGAAAAAAGTCAGGAACCTACGAGATTCCAGAAATTTCAGTTGAAGAGAACACCAAGAAACTCGGAAAGTTCCACAGATTGGCAGTTGAGTATAGCCTAATCAAGAGCCCCTAAAGTTTAGTTAAGGAGAGAGGTCAAGAAAAGAAGAAACTTCCAGCAATTTGAGCTGAAAATATAGAGGCTAAAGAGAGAAAATCCTGTGAAGGCTTCAGAGATTTCAACTGAAGTGAGAAATCAGTAACGTCGGAAGTTTCAGGAGATTTCAGCTGCGGAGAATGCCACAACTTCTTACAGTTTCTGAAATTCCAGGTGAAGAGGGATCAATAACTTCATAAATTTGGAGTGATTTCAAAAGCAGGAAATGTTTTTAGGAACAAAAACAAAAGCAACTCATTTTCTTACGAAACTAGCTTTAAAATCTTCTGCTGCTTTTAAAAAGCTAATAACACTTTCTAACTATTTTTTAAATTATAAATTGCTAAACCGATAGCTCTTATTACATTCGAATCAACAGTTACTTCTGCTACTATTATTATTGCTCACTGCGCTTATCTTATTAAGAATAATTGTGAGTCCAATCTGTACTTGGAAAATTGTGACTCTTAATAAACGTCGGAATTATCTTGCCATTTTAAGTCGCTCAGGCAATAACCCTGATTGGTATTGTTAAACATAGCGTCATTTATTCATAACCAATAAGGAAAAATTGTCAAAGCAATTGCTCTGATATCTCTTTTAATGTGCCACTTTCTTAATCACGAAACCTGAGCTCTTCTGATTGAGAATGCACACTTATGAACGAGAATGTAAAATGTCAATGTAAAAGTAAACTCCGAAATTTCTCTACGACGTATAAAAGCTGACAACTGCGGTTTCCCTTACGAAACTCAAGTGTAATATAACCAGCTTCTTTGGTCAGTTTTGGTGCCCGGTTAAGATCCGAAGGGTTAAGTTGGAGCAGATAAGAGTGGTGCTAATATGGTAGGAAAACTTTGTTTAATTCTTGTGCTTGATGAATCATAAAATAAGTTCAAAATTAGCATAGAACGATAGATCGAGTGGTGATCCAATGACGACAGGTGGTAGATGTTGTTCTGTCTGTCTAATCAATGTTCAACTTTCGGAAAGACTCATTCGGGACAGTGGCGGATCCAGACATTTTTTGTAACCATGGCATAGCCAGGGCAGTCATACAAGTAACCAGTGCAGAGGGCGATTCAGGGAGAGCGCGCGATCGCGTGCTTTATTGGTGCCAAATATAAGATCGCTAGTGCGCATGCCGTAAATCGTCC
The DNA here is from genome assembly GCA_963556255.1 of Allolobophora icterica. Taxonomy (NCBI): domain Eukaryota; kingdom Metazoa; phylum Annelida; class Clitellata; order Crassiclitellata; family Lumbricidae; genus Allolobophora; species Allolobophora icterica. The sequence goes on along the minus strand of OY744605.1, from coordinate 77,875,481 downwards.
CAGTACTATTACATTTGTCCATACTCAGGATGTCAGATGGGCGAAGCCCCCGGAAGCTGAACGCTTTTTGACATCTGTAAAGCAAATTTTAACATTTAAGTGAATTAAGTGAATTTATGTCTTCAGGATATAACAAATATGCCCGAACAAATTCTGGGTATAGTCAAATTCTGGCTGGGCCTCGACCAGGATTAAGCCTTTTTCATCAGGGCATTTGCCCTGGCGCAACGTGGTGTAGCACCTCCCCTGGGATGGAATCAGACGGTCGCTTCGATTCGTCTATCTTATACTTGTCGCTCGTGCAAGCCAAGACTCGAGCCCTCACTTCCGGATCCATAACTCGCTTCTTCGTATCAGCTGAAATATAATTATAGTAGTTATAGTAGTAGTAGTTGTTGTTGTAGTAGTAGTAGTAGTAGTAGTAGTAGTAGTAGTAGTAGTAGTAGTAGTAGTAGTAGTAGTAGTAGTAGTAGTAGTAGTAGTAGTAGTAGTAGTAGTAGTAGTAGTAGTAGTAGTAGTAGTAGTAGTAGTAGTAGTAGTAGTAGTAGTAGTAGTAGTAGTAGTAGTAGTAGTAGTAGTAACAATAATAATATTATTATTATATTATTATATTATTTTAATAATTATAATAATTATAATAATAATAATGATAATAATAATAATAATAATAATAATAATTATCATCATAATCATCGTCATCATCATCATCAAAAACATCGTCATGCATGTATCAGGACACTTAAAATTGCGTATTTTAAATACCTGGCAAATGTGCCCTACCTTTGACTATCTAACAGATATGAACAAGACTTAGTGCATTTGAAGACAATTTATAGTTGTATTTATTAGTTTATTTGTGTAAGTGAAGCTATGAAATGTTGCAGACTTTAGAAGTACTGACCGATGATGCTTTCAAGGGAACCAGCCGAGGGTCCCTTGTAGTCATCCGGCAAATATTCATCTGGCCATAGTTCCATTGGGATCACCTTATACAGCGACTCCATCGTATCGTGTACTTGAAGCTATTAACATGGTTCAGTATTACTTCGTAGCAACATTCAAGACAACACATAGCTGGGTCATTATCCGAAATGTTACAAATTTCGTCTCCGAAAAACAAAAAAAGTTTTTCCCCAAAATTGGTTGCAAGTGTTTTTTTAGTAATGTACATAGTTAAATTCAACTAATTTGAAAGAAATCCACTATATTTTTAATCATAAGTTAATTTTTTTTCAGAAATTATAAAGTCAAAACTCCTATTTTTTCATTGAAATCCGTCCCTTTTGTGTAATCATATTTAATCACGGGAACCTGAAATATTCCTCTGGTGCTTATAAAATGGCAATTTCTTAAAAGTAGATAATGCCAGCATTAAGTAGGAGTACAATAGGCCTTTCCTTCACATAATATATTAGTCTGGTGTCAAGAAATTAAGACATTTTTCTAAATTATTAAAAAAAAAGAAAAATTATTTTCAGCTGCAGAAACAATCTGTGCAGCATTACCTATAACTGTATGTTATATGCATTAGATACAAGTTGAACAACATTTTAAGAGTAGTTGATAGTAAATTCTAATTGCTTGCAATTTATTTTTATATCAAATAATTCACAAACAATACATGTAATTCACTCTGAGCAATGCGTCATTACCATCCGAGACAAGATGCGACTGCCATGAGAAAATAGCAGAAATCTGATGAATACGGATGGTAATGACGAAAAACAACCGCGAATGGTAATGACAAAATGATGAAATTTATAACAGCCGTCAAACATTTTCACGTGAATTACTCCATCAGATAAGTAATTTCAATCAGTTCGACAAAAGCGACAAATAAAACAAGTTGTCAATGTTGTAATCTACCTAAACCAATAAATACAACACTAGATGGTAATGAAGCAGAAATGTACTTTTCTTGTAATTTGGAACACACAAACTTAAATTAAAAATAAAATATTAGGAATTTCAACACAAATCTGTGTGATTCCATTAATAGTTGACAATATCTCGTTCTTGATGTTTTTCTTTTAGTAAGTAAGCACGTTCTGTATAAGTTATAGGCTTCCCAAAAATGGGGATGGCTATGATGCTTATTTCTATTGACAAGTTTAAATAGGTCAAAAAGAAATAAATATTATGAAAATGAGTCTAAATGTTTAATTATTGCATATGCTAGCTACTAAATAATCAAAATAATATACCTTTGTTACAGGTTGTAATGGAATAAATTTGGGTAAAAGCTTAATTTAATGCATTGTACACCGTCTCGGACATTGGATGGTAATGATATTTTGTATACATTTAGTAATTTTTTTCAAAATTTCCAGAATCTAGCAGCTGAAACAATGATGGGAAATGTTAATCTGCTCATTCTTTGAAGGATAGGCAAAAAAAAGTTGAAGAAACTATCGAAAAAACTCAAAAAACCAGCATGGGACATCGATTCTGCACTTTTCGGATAATGACCCAGCTATCAGTTGAGAATAGAAGTGGAAACACACGAACACAATGTTATGATTTTGACAGACAGCTGACTCACTGGAGCCATCGTCTGTATGCACAACATAACCCGCGTGCGCTGTGGTGGCATGAACAGTGTAGGCTGCTTATGGTCTAACAATTTAGGTTGCACGTGTATAGATATATATTGAAAAGAACAATGATAATGTATAGGGCTATTGTATTTGTAATGGTGTATGAATGTATGCGACAAAGGTACGGTCGTTATTAAGAACAATTATAAGCATCGTCAAAGGAGTTTATGACCCTCTTGCAAAATAGAGTTGAACAAATGAAGGCGTCTAAAAAGGCATTTTGTTGTCTTTGGCTATATGGTACGTGTAAATGTTTCTTTGTGTGGGCAAGTTCCACATTGTTTGTGCGAACCCAGATCCCTATTGTGTCAGCTCCCCGCTGTTTTCAAAGCGGCAGTATGGGGCGGGGAGGGTTCCGAGAAGGGCGGGGAGGGCGGCGATGAGTCATCGCCTATTGTTTGCACCAGCTCCCGCCATATATTAACCACTCAATAGCCTTAATTACTTCTCTGATTTAATTCACAAACATCACACCTCTTGCGTCCAATTTACTATAACAACCCTCGATTTATCTAAACAACGTTCCTTAATCAAAATCAATTTTTAGAACAAAACTTTCACTTATTTGTAGAATGCGATCCTCATCTCACAAACCAGAAATGCTAAAGCACAGACTACACGTCGTCTGCACTACTTAAAACCTCTGTTATGCTATGTTATTCATTCATATTCACAGCGGACATTCATATAACGCCTCTTCAAGGAGAACTACTCAGAGGTGCTACCGACTCCAGCACGACTGAACAGCGTGACCTTACTATGGTGAAAAAAGAACGTGGGAGAAAGGGTTCTGGGGAGCAAGTGGAGTGTTAGGGGAAGGCTATTCCAGATCAGTGGGCCACACCACCGAGAAAGCGCGAAATCTTCAATAAAGGATACACTTACTTACTTACTTTATCTAAGTATCTACTTGTATACGTATGTGTAAATGCAGATACGCTCTGCATTTGCAGATTACTCAGTTTAGTATCCTATGCTATCAACCTCGATGCAATGGGGTACGATAAAATTAGGTACGATCGAACCAAAATATATATAAATTGACAAAAGGATGTCGTATTTGTTTGATACAAAACTCTTTCTTGGAGCTTGTTGTTGAGGCATATCTTCAGGATCGAGAACATAACTTCGAAGATTGTTCCAACGTTGTAAAAGATGAAGGCTTTGACTCGTTCAGGATTGCAATCCTACAAAGACCACACGTGGAAGCGACAACAACGAAGTCATGGAGATCACACTGTGCGCTATACATTGCAGTCATGTTATATGCAATAGAATAGTCTGCGATGCGATTAACTTGATTCTATTCGGAAAACTATGTTGTGGTTCACAACACCTCATCAGCTTTGCAACTCTACCAGTATTACTAGCAAATGTCACTGTAACACGGAGAGTACGGGTTCGATCCTCCACTCAGGCGGTCATTGACATTCAGGCATAATTGCTCAGCGCCATCAATGTTCAGTCGTACGGTATGTGTGCACTTTTGAACTTTGGAAAGAAGGCAATATCAGCTGCTGTTGTATTGTGTTGAATTAATTTAACCTAGTTATCAGCGTTCCTTGCTTACCCCTTGTAAGAACAAATATTGTACTCGCGGTCGGACGCTTTGACTCTTCTTGTTACTCGCACCAGGTCCGTTTTGGATTCTCGGGCAATCGCGGTGGCGGCGTTGGACCGTCCATCCATCCATCCATCCATCCATCCATCCATCCATCCATCCATCCATCCATCCATCCATCCTTCCATCCGTCCATCCGTCCATCCGTCCATCCGTCCATCCGTCCATCCGTCCATCCGTCCTTCCGTCCTTCCGTCCGTCCGTCCGTCCGTCCGTCCGTCCGTCCGTCCGTCCGTCCGTCCGTCCGTCCGTCCGTCCGTCCATCCATCCATCCATCTATCTATCTATCTATCTATCTATCTATCTATCTATCTATCTATCTATCTATCTATCTATCTATCTATCTATCTATCTATCTATCTACATATCTCTTTCACTCTATATATATATATATGATTGGATGTATTCGATATATATATATATATATATATATATATATATATATATATATATATATATATATTTCTCTCTGTGGGAATTATCTCAAAGATTGTTCTGTGTAATTGCTTTTTTATATGTTCAGCGATTTTTGTTAGCGAATAAAGCTCACCTGGTAGATTCTCGACATCTTCTTATTGTGGTCCATCGTTGGCTGTGAAATGTGCTTCATTCCCACTCCAGTGCCATCATAGACAAGGATGGTGCCATTCACCAGAGCGTTCTCGTCTTCGTCTCGAAGCATCTCACTCATTGCCAGACCAAATCTCACATCATTAACAGGGCTGAATTTAGGGTCTTCCAGGTTTTTCGCTCCTTTAAAACGTCAACAGTATAAAGTAGCAAGATGTGATTAGTATCATAACCTCATAAGGCATCACATGATTTTTGCATATGAGTTTTCTAATAACTATCCATCTCTATTTTATCACACGATTAACAAGTCTCCGACAATTGATGGATTAATTCTTTAATATAGTTGTTTGTAAGTTCTAATATTGTACCTGGTCTCATGAGAAGTATTCTTCGACCCTCTTCGTCTCTCTGTGGAAGGAAAACACTCACCCTAAGAAGAAAAATAAACCAACACGAATCAGTCAATGGCGTAACTTAAAATTTCACGTCCCGCATATTGCTTAACTGTTTAAAATTCGCATTGTTTCAGACTCGGAGCCGACACAGAATTGACTGCCAACGCAGAAGTCATGAGTTTTAAAAGCAAACAGGAGAGAAATGTGATACAAATTTCTGTTTCACTTGCGCCTTCTAACGAACGTATCTACAAATTGAGTAAACTGACCGTACTCTGTCGGTGGGGGGACTACAGCTGATGGCGAGGTAAAGAGAACTAACTGCTCGCTATTACATTCCGAGTCTAAGAAACTGAAGTCTGAAACTGTATTTAGAAATCTAACGCCGCCGTCAGAAAAACCATTTAAAGGCGCTTTCTGCGGTGCCATAGCCCTTTGAACGACAGGAATTATAGTTTTCCATGCACTTTAGTGCACGCTTGTTAAGCAATGCTAAATTAAGAACTTCCATCAGTTAGTAAACGTTGAGTCACTATAGTGGCAGGCTCGCGCATACAGTCAGAGTCTAACCAATAGACATCCAACTACATTTCACAAATTACAGTAAATTCAGAGTTCCTAAAACACTTGGAATCAAGGGTACGGATCGGCGATTGGCGATGTGGTCCTCCGCGATGGCACTAGGTTATCTCGCCGGCCACCCATCCCTCGCAGATAGAAGACGACTCGGCGCCCGGAAATCTATCGAATGACCAGATAAGCGCATGACAGGTATTCGTCTCTCGCTGACTAGTAGATAGTTGAGGTATTCAGAGACGGTCGGTCTGTGCCATGCCAAATAGTCTCATCGCCCTTGCTCCACCGGGTCCAAGGCTTCTTGGCGTAGATAGCTTACGAAGATCTGTAGGTTTGAGGCCTGACTGTGAAGCTTGAAACCTGTTACACTTCGCAGACATTGATAATCTGTCGGCGTTAGCTCAGAGGTAATGTTGTAATATGATTGACAAAGCACCATCCATCAGCAAGGAGTTGTGTAATATATGTCTGCATTTTGAGCAGAAGGGATTGACATTTCAGTAGACTGATAAAAGTGTTTAGCATGGAATATAAATTGAACACTGAATTATAAAATTTAAGCCTATGTCACCCTTTCTCTAGAAATGCCAGCATGCTGGAATCATGCAGGTCGAGATTGGCCATGTATTCCGGACAGGTGGTTCGAGCGGTCATGATGTTGTCAATCAACTGCCTGGAGCCCATGTGACTGAATTTAGCTCGACGTAACACAGCCAAGAGGAATTTTGTATCTGCAAGCAAACATTCCCATGTTTTAGATTCACATTTATCTTTGAACAATTTTAACCTACAGTCAAATTCGCAGAACTGCTGGGCAAAATATAACATCATGTTTTCCACTGGAGGCGATTTCGAATTCAATTCCATTTTGTTACCAAAAACTGACAAAACTTTGCTGTTAAGCGTTTTTCATTTGTTGCATTTGTCTGACTCACTGCTCGTTATATCTTCAAATATTCAAAGATCAACGCAGATAATGAAATGATTCTGAAGAAATTATCTTCTCTTCACCTTCCCTTTTCTCTCAACCTATGCACAGCCCATCGTAAACGGCTCTCTTATCTCAATAGCTCTGTTCTCTCTCGGCAACATGACCTTATTCTTCACGCAGTGTCCCTGGATTGATATCTCAAATGTAGTTATGTAGGTACCTTATTTTACCTCACGTTGTTTATGATATACATCAATTCATTTGCAATTTCAAATGTAATGCTATAATAAAATGTACTTTGCGACGGTGAAATGATTCAGAGGCTAAAACAAGCGAGGTTTCAAGACGGAATGTAGTTGAAGACCAACTATAAGATAACACCTGGATAGACCACTATGACGATCCTCTCTATAGATCACTGCTGAGGATTTCCATTTAAACTATAGTGCAGCATCTTCAAGAAATCTTGCCCAGATCTGTCTAAGTAACCACTTTCCAACTTCTCTGACCCAGTATGGGAATTGTATTAAAAAGACGAGGGGTTTGAACATTTTATCCGTATTTTGCAAACTGATGTCAACGAAATTTGAAAGGAGCAGATTTCACCGCTAGCAGTTTTGCAAGTCAGACTCAAGTCAAAACTTATTCCTCTGTTGAGAAAATTTAAAAACGCATCCATGATATACCATGGCAATTGCAAGTCAGACTCAAGTCAAAACTAATTCCTCTGTTGAGAAAATTTAAAAACGCATACATGATATACCATGGCAATGTTTTCTCTTTGTCAGAGATTCAGTGTCAAATAATGCTAAATCACGATAACGCAACTGAGGGGGTTGGAAACGACTCCCTGGGGTGTGCAATAAAGACTTAACTGGGGGTCCCCCAGAAAGACTAGGAGGTTGAACTACCAAACCCTACAATTCCCACCCTGCTCTCAACTTTCTAAAAGCTGCGCTCTTTTCTTCACCCTTGTCTCCTGGAAACCGGATATTGTTCTTCATACATCATCTCTTGAAAATCCCTTAGACTTAGCTTTTACTTAGCGCCTTTCGACTTTGTAATTTACGATTACGGTTTACGATAGAAGTAACAACTGAATTTATGTGAAGAAATGATATTAAGTGTCTGAATGTAAATAAAAAGTGGCTGATGCTGAATGGTGGCTGACCGGTTCCGCAGGTGTAGTGTGGCTGTTCGCAGATCCATTTCCTCAGAGCTTGTACGGCGCCAAGTCTCTGCTGAGGATCCTCGTTCAATTCCTTGATCGCTTTCTGCAGACTGTAGTCCGTCAAAGTACACTTGTAATCGGCGTCTTCTGGGTCCATTTTCAGTCCTCCACACTCTCCTAACGAAAATATTTTCATGCTTCTTAGTTTATCTTGTTAATTAATTACTGACTAGTAAACACACGCACGCAGTAAGCATCAAGTTACATGCACACCTATGCACCGTGATTTTCAAGTGTGCAATTGTGTACAAATAACAGCCGGTGACTATCTTAATATCCTGACCAAAGTACATTAAATCTAACTCAGACAACATAATAACTGTCCACAACTTAAGGCTGACCAAGCTAAACGATACACGCCGCAACTAAGCGGTGATGTTGACAGCTTTGCAGCAATACGTTTAGTGCCCAGTCAGCGCTAGTCAGACCAGAGCCTTGTTGATTTTTATTAAAAATCTCATTACTTTGTCTGCAGAACCCGCTTTCATGAACCAACGTGTTTGTGAACTGGGCGTACGCTAGACGCAAAGAACATCATGATGCGCTTACATAATTTATGCTCCTTCAAAGTAGTTAATACTACATCTATCTATCGTTCAGCCACGATACTTCGAAATAGGTTATTGCAAGAGTTACCGCATAGTACATAGAAACCTGAATATAGTCCATTCGGATGGAGTTGAACGGCCCTGGCGCCCACCATTGAAACTACTAACATGACCAAACATAGTATAACCTCGCCAAACATAGGCGTAGACTCTGGGGTGGGTGAAACCGGGGCACGTGCCCACCAATAATTGAGATGGACTGTGCACCCCATGCAGCAAGTGTTGAATGAATAACCAAACTCGCACACCAGACTATTTAGCCTTGAACACGCGTCCCAAAACGCTCGTGAGATCAACACTGTTCATTTGCGGGCAACATCATGAGCCATAGACAGCATCCACCAATTGGGTACAGTATCTATTTGTGGGAAATCAAAGGAATGTCCACAGATTCCTGCTGAACATATTGCCTAAGATGGCTTATGGGCAGACACCCTAAAAGGCACGGCTTTATCCCTTCACAGGACGAAACTGTTGAAACATCTGATGTACATGTTCAGATAAGGTCATTTTAGATTAATAATTCTTTGCATCAAAGACACAGTAATTTACACAAAATGGCAACGTTTAGTTTCGAGTTGCGCTGTTTGGCGAGAAATTTCCATTTTGAAATAGTATCTCTGAAATTTCTAAGCACGCGACGGAGCAAATATTCACCGTCCGGTTTCAGGGTCTATGTGGTAGTCGTAAAAATGTTAGTATTTTTCAAAATCCTGATTCTAAGTAACAGCATACAGAAATTCACCAAATGAATTTACATACCTACACTGCTTTCTCGCCTACAGCCGTTCTCACACTGTACAATTCTTTCAAGGCAAGTTGCCTGTTTGACAAGAGACGACCCTGGATACAAAATACATAGGTGAACACTAATAAAAGCGTAGGTCTTATCGAGTCTTTAAAAGGCAAGAGTAGTAATGGGACAGGTGAACGTGGAGTTCTGGAATTGGTGTTTCAGCAGAACCCCAAATTTTACAACGATGAAGTAGTTAAAGATCTTCTCATATATGAAAACATTCCGAAAGTACTAAAGACTATATATTTGCCGTTTAAAAGACGTCACATAAGAAACAGAAACAATCTATAGCCTAACAGCACTTGTAAAATCATGGTTTATAAACTGTGCAAATCTGTTGTCGCTTACCGGGGACTGTAAACAGTGTCATGACTGTCAATGGAATTGCTAAAAAGGTTTAACTTCATTGAATATGGGGCCCGGAAGGTAATATTATCTTCCTGCTAAATGACATCTATTTAGGCTTAACTTGTTCATCTATGAATAATTTACGCGTAGAAAGCAACAACCACTTAGGCCAACTCACACGCAAGCACATCAATTAAGCGACCGATTGCTATGGCGTTCGGCTATCTGTCGTACGTAGACCAAGTCTTTACTATGCAGAAGTGTCTGAAGTACATGCCATTAATGATTTACGGGTGACCTTTTATAGGCAATCGAGGCTAGGTATGCTTTTTTACAGGTGAGTGCACTGTGCAGGTGTATGTACGTGCATGCGACTGGCGTGTTTACATAATATAAAGCGCTACTCTAAAGTTAAGCACAAAGCATCGGCTTTATTATTCTCCACCGTTGTGTATGTACCTCACCAGTAGTGAGATAAGGGTCTTAACCAGCACAGTCCACAAAGTCGTAGGGTGTTAACCAGCACAGTTACCTAATACATAGGGTCTTAAACAGCACAGTTACCTAATACATAGGGTCTTAACCAGCACAGTCACCTAATACATAGGGTCTTAACCAGCACAGTCACCTAAAACAGAGTGTCTTAACCAGCACAGCCGCATAATACACAGGGTCACAACCAGGCCAGGTATTTTTATGCGCAATTGCTTTCAAAAACAATTATCTTTACAAGCATTTACGTCTATGCATATTGTCTAAATCATTTTATTCTAGACTACCCCAGACCACGACTGAAAAGTTATACTTATACACAAATGCAGACAGGCATCAAATAACAAATAGGCCTAATCTCGTCATGTACACCCAAAGTAATCGTGTTTGGAAAAGTCTCTCTGATTTGAAGCAGCGCACATCAATAGGCAAATGACAGACTTGTATCATTCGAGTGGCGCTTAGAAGTTAATGTGAAACATGGGATAAGGCTAGAAACATCTTCTGGCAGTGTTGTATACAGGTAGATTCTTGAAATCTCTCAGAACCCTAGGGTGCATTACATTGCACCACGTAGAGTACTCCAGACCACCCCTCCCCTTCCACCCCCTTACACACCCATTTTTACCATTCATTCAATGGTGAACTCTCATACGCACAGGTGCACATATGACCTCTAGCACATTGAAATCTTGAGAAGAAACCTCACATTATGATAGAGCAGAAGAAAACTGGCAGCAAACATTGTCGCCAGATACAGGTTTTCTGTGTCCTGCGTTCGTGAATCGACGGAGCGCTCGTGAATAAGCTTGTGCCATGCGCAGAGCTTTTAAGAGACGGTTCAAGCTACGAATGCAATTACAAGTTACTGAAAACTATCTCTTATTGAATAGCGGGTGAAAGTTCGAGAGAAAAATCCAGCTTCGAGTGGCTAATGATGTCGCAATCGAAGGTCGCCCTGTCGTGTGTTTGCCGTGTGTTGATGTCGACCCTCGACTGCTTGTTCTTTTACTTGCACTTTTAATTAACGTGCCTAACTTTTCTATAGAAGATTCACGACGAACTTTGTTTAATTAATAAATGAATTTAATTAAGGAAACAAATATATACACTAACTCTACGGGAACTTCCACGTAGTATTAAAGCGCTTAGTTATTAAATCGGACTATCTCAAATGTTGCTTCGTACAGCCTAACTCCAGATCGTTCTTTCGCGTCAGTCTCTGAATCTGACGGACTATACTCTGCCGCCTGGCGCTGGTCGTCCTCTCGATGTTGATCGCTCGACCGATGTTCACGCGTCGTCCGCGTCAGTAGTACAAGTCCCGTATTCTCGTTTTCCTTCCGTTAAGTAGGAACTTCCGCGTGCATCGGTCAGCCCCCTCCCCACGTCAAGCTATCGTCAATTAGTGTCAGATTGCTCTTCGCGCCGCGGGTCGTCGCTCGCCTGCAGCGCGGGCGGTGTCTGGTTACACCATAGCCGCGAGGTGTCCTATTACACCTTGGCTGTGTGGTGTCCGATTACACCTCGGCCTCGCGGCCTTCATTGTTGCCCAAGTGGAGACTGGCTTTCGTCCGTCATCATTCCATCTCGACCCGCAACGACATCATTATCATGATGATGATGACATCTCGTCGTTGTCGTCGATCTCCACACGCGACACCTCCCTTCCCGGGGGAGGACAAAGCCAGTCATTGGTTCGCCTCCCGGCTGAGAATGATGTCGTTCCCTCCGCCGATTTCCTCCAGACCATGTCCTCGTGGTTCCCATGAAAATTACAAAATAACAGTACAGTTAGTAATTATTATTTACAGTTGTCGCGGTGCCTTACATGGTAGTCCGCCTTCTTCCTCAATCATAGTCTGGACAAAAGATCAGCGGGAATATTCAGCGCCCCAGGTCGATATTCAAAGGAACTATCGAAGTCCTGGAGGGCCAGAGCCCCTCTCACAAGTTTAGCACTTGTGGGCGTAGAAGCAGTTAGGAAAGTCAAGGGATTGTGATCAGCATAGATGGTGGTCCTTGACATAAAAATCCAATCCCTAAACTTCTTCAACGCAAAAATCACAGCATCCGCTTCGCGTTCCACAGTGGACCAACGCGCTTGCGTAGCATCTAATTTAGAACTGGCGAAATATATTGGCCGTTCTGCTCCATCGTCTTGAATTTGGAATAAGCAGCAACCGACTGCTTTGTCTGAAGCGTCAGTCGATAGACCAAACTCTCTGCCGTAGTCAATTGTCTGCAAACATACAGCGTTATTCAAATCGTGCATAAATTTATCTAGCGCCTTTTGGTGATCAGCTCGCCCGGGTATCTTAACAGGCACCGATTTCTGGGTCGAGTCAGTGAGAATTCTGACTGACACTGTTCTGGCATGATTATCTAGACAGGTCAAGAGTAATCTGCTATGAAGGTCGTCCGGGACAGCGCAAGAGTCGAATACCCTTTCACAATGCACAAAGAAACCAGGGATTTGCGCATGGTCGCTTGGGGATCTCGGTGAGAGTCCTTGCAAGCTTTCACTATACGTTATCATTCGTCCTACGACCGAATGCCTTAAGTTATAGTCCCTTTCGTCTCTGAGTCTCCTCTCTGCGTCCCTTTCCTCTCGGACTTCCTTCTCTCTCTTCTCTGCCTCCTCCTTTTCTTCTCTCCTCCGCTTCTCCTCCTGAAGCCTTAGTTTCTCTGCTTCCTCTTTCTCTTCTCTCCTCCGTTTCTCCTCCTGAAGCCTTAATTTCTCTGCTTCCTCTTTCTCTTCTCTCCTCCGTTTCTCCTCCTGTAGCCTTAATTTTTCAGCCTCCTCTTTCTCTTCTCTCCTCTGCTTCTCCTCCTGAAGCCTGAGCTTCTCAGCCTGCTTTTCCTCTAGCATTCCGAGTCTCTCTGTTTCCTCCTTTTCTTCTCTCCTCCGTTTCTCCTCCTGAAGCCTTAATTTCTCTGCTTCTTCTTTCTCTTCTCTCCTCCGTCTCTCCTCCTGAAGCCTTAATTTCTCTGCTTCCTCTTTCTCTTCTCTCCTCTGCTTCTCCTCCTGAAGCCTGAGCTTCTCAGCCTGCTTTTCCTCTAGCATTCTGAGTCTCTCTGTTTCCTCCTTTTCTTCTCTCCTCCGTTTCTCATCAAGAAGCCATAGTCTCTCAGCCTGCTTCTCCCTAATCAGCCTGCTCTCCTTCTCAAGCAGCCTGATCTTCTGAGCATGCTTCTCCCCAAGGAGCCTCAGTCTCTCTTCTTTCTCTTGTCGTCTCCTCTCTCTCTCTTCTTCGATCCTTCTCTGCCTTTCCTCCTTCTCTTCCTCTCTCCTCTCCGCTCTCTCCTCAAGCAGCCTGAGTTTCCGCTCCGCTTCCTCTCCTTCTTCTTTCCTCAGTTCCTCCGCTTCCTCTTTCTCTTCACTTCTCTGCCTTTCTTCTTCTTCTTCTAGTCTCCTCTCTCTCTCTTCTTCGATCCTTCTCTGCCTTTCCTCCTCCTCTTCTTTTCTCCTCTCCACACTCTCCGCTTCCCTTCTCTCGTATTTTAATTGTTCGAGCCCGACTAGCTGCCTCTGCCTTGTCGAGCGAATACTGTTCTCTAGGCTAACTATGCTTACTTCCTCACTTACTTCTGGCGGGGCCTCCCGTCCAGAAACAATTATTTCGGCGCTAGCCTCTCGGAGCTGGTTCATATTCATGGAATCCAATTCCTCCTCTCCTAGTCCCATCTTTATCAGATATGCGACTAGTCTGTGATGGGGCGTGTTCTGCACCCTCATTCTTTTCTCTACCGACAACTTATCCATCTTCCAACAGTCCGCTCACTAATAGAAAAAGATAAGTAAGTTAGAGGAGAGTCACCGTTGGTCAGAAATCAAAGAAAACAACGTCCTAAAATTCTACCAAAATACAACAAGAACAGAACTGAGCAAAAGGAGCTACGCAAAAGCCTCGGCTATTCGCACACCAATCCTCATCCAGACCTCAACCGCAACCTCACAGATTACCACGACTACCGGTAAGGACTTACCCTCTGAATACGTCGAGCGAGCTCCGTCTTTTGGTATCTTGGCTGATCCGCTGTCCTCCGTTGCCACTCCCGTCCGTCGTTGCTAGCGATGGTCGGTCGTCCGTTGGCGCTCTTGTTCCTCGTCCTTGCCTGTTGCTGTCGGTTCCTTCGAGTCCTTCGTCTTCGGAGTCCGGCACTCGATTTCTCCAGTTGCGAAGGGTTGTATTCGCCGCTGGTCCCGATCTGTTGAGATTCCTCTTTTCCGTTTCCGGTTCCGCTCTTCGTCGTGACGTCTTCAATTGAAAAATCCTGTCGACTGCGCCAATGTCGCAATCGAAGGTTTCCAGTCGATTGTTTGCCGTGTGTTGATGTCGACCCTCGACTGCTTGTTCTTTTACTTGCACTTTTAATTAACGTGCCTAACTTTTCTATAGAAGATTCACGACGAACTTTGTTTAATTAATAAATGAATTTAATTAAGGAAACAAATATATACACTAACTCTACGGGAACTTCCACGTAGTATTAAAGCGCTTAGTTATTAAATCGGACTATCTCAAATGTTGCTTCGTACAGCCTAACTCCAGATCGTTCTTTCGCGTCAGTCTCTGAATCTGACGGACTATACTCTGCCGCCTGGCGCTGGTCGTCCTCTCGATGTTGATCGCTCGACCGATGTTCACGCGTCGTCCGCGTCAGTAGTACAAGTCCCGTATTCTCGTTTTCCTTCCGTTAAGTAGGAACTTCCGCGTGCATCGGTCAGCCCCCTCCCCACGTCAAGCTATCGTCAATTAGTGTCAGATTGCTCTTCGCGCCGCGGGTCGTCGCTCGCCTGCAGCGCGGGCGGTGTCTGGTTACACCATAGCCGCGAGGTGTCCTATTACACCTTGGCTGTGTGGTGTCCGATTACACCTCGGCCTCGCGGCCTTCATTGTTGCCCAAGTGGAGACTGGCTTTCGTCCGTCATCATTCCATCTCGACCCGCAACGACATCATTATCATGATGATGATGACATCTCGTCGTTGTCGTCGATCTCCACACGCGACAAATGAAGAATAAATAATAACATTGTCAATCGTTCCGCCTAAGTCACAACAATCTCGGCAAATATTAAAAGGGAACCCGCTGCTAAAAGCAGTGACAGGGCAATAGACACTTTTCTGAGTCCGAAAGATAACCATACCACATAACAGCGTTTCCCAAACTGTGGGTCGCGACCTAACAGTGGGTCGCGAAGCTCTAGCAAGTGGGTCGCCACATTTTTGGAGAAACTTTTTTTTTGCAGCAACAACTTTTGACTATGATTGGGCTTTAATTAGCTGGATTGCAATATATTGTTAACTGTTTTTACCTAAGTTTCCTTTTAATGCTTTAAATTTCTGAGCGCTGTACGTAAATCCGCATATTTCGGTACCAATTGACGAAGCAGTACACAATGCTTAATTTTACACATTTGGAGACTGCCAAGATATTCACAAGTCTGTCGCGATCCAGAGAAGTTTGGGAATCACTGCCATAATAAATTATAATACATATACGCCTATTAGGTTCCAATTAAAGATAGTCATTTACTAACTTGTACCATTGTACCGTTTTGGGACTCCCATTGTGTACCATGAACCAAACTTGCTTCACTTAAGCATATATCTATGTATGCTATTGATACATGTTGTAGCATTATATAGCTGGTATCAGTTGATACACTTGTATTTTCTTTCTTTTTCACTGGTTACTTGGACCAATAAAATGCAACGTTATGTTGTGTAACTTGCCTAACTATCTACTTTCATAGTTTCAGTGACCCATAACATGTGACGCATTATGCAGCTACTAGGTGCCATTATTCACGAGGTTATCTGGTCATACCTAACTCAAGAACTGTTCCTGTTGAACGAGTTTTTTTCGGTTGCTGGACATACTTTTGGAACTCTCTCCCAGTGTTTGTCCGTTCCGCTTAGTTGTTTGTGTCATTTTTTCTCAACTTAAGACTAACCTTTTTCAAATTGCTATCCTCCATAGACTGCATCATTGTCTTATCTTCGGAATATATTGACCTCATCATGGCTTGGTTGTGGTCACAATCGGTTGAGGTCATGTGCACTGGACACCGGGGAGATAGAAGTTTAAATTAAATGTGCAATTATCAATTAAAGATACTTATTCTCTTACTTACCTAAATACTTACGTGCACACTTTAAGCTATGGGAACGTGTGAACTGTGGGCTAAAGACTACAGTGTAAAATTGAATAACAAGTCAACAGAAGGCGCCAATATAACAGTTCCTACACTATAGTATCGAAGGCCAGCTGAACCGAGTGGGTTGCGTATCTACAGGCCTATACTAGATATTCGAAGAATCAGATATCGCATACATGTTTCGAAAAGTCTTGGTTTCACCAGCTAAAAGTAGTAAAAGTATTAGTTTGTCGCACACGAGAGCCGATTTGTTACAACGCTAATAACATGGAGAGTATGGGTTCGAGCATACCGGAGTGGGTACTGCGTAGGAACCTTGAGCAAATCCTTCACCTAAAGTTACTCAGCGCCATCGATTGATGCTTGGTAATTGGTTTCAGAATTGGCCCTTGACCTCAGGGCGCTTAGGAAGTTCCAGAGATGTTCGGCCGAAGTGAGAAATCAAGAATTTCATAAAATCCTAAAGATTTCAGCTGAAGAGAAAATCAAGAACACCTAAACGATCCAGAGATTAGAGCTTGAAGAGATATCAAGAATCTCTGAAGGTTTCAGAGATATCAGCTGAAGAGAGGTCATAACTCTGGGAAAGTTCAAGAGACTTAAGGCTCCCAATAAGATACAAAGTTAGACAAGTCAAATATTCTCAGAAGTTTCCAGAGTTTCGGAAAACGAGAGAAGTAAAGATTCTCCGAGTGTGAGAGATTTCAGATAAAGAGGGAAAAGACGAACCTCTGAAAGTTTCCAGAGTTTCAGCTGATGATTGAAATCAAGAGCCTCAATAAGTTCAACAAACTTCAGATCAGCAGAAAAGTGAAGTACCTCATAAGATTCTAGAGATTTCAACTGAATAGATCATTAAAGAATCTCATGACATACCGGTACAAGAGTTTCAGCTGTAAAGTCAAGAACCTACGAGGTTCATAACCAACAGGGAATAATTATCAAAGCAATTGCTCTGATATCTCATTTAATATACCACTATCTTAAATCAACAAGCCCGATCTCTAATGCTAAAAATGCACAGTTATAAATGTGATTGTAAAATGTCAATTAAAATATAAACTCTGAAATTTATCTCCGACGCACAAAAGCTGCGTCGCTGACCATTGCGTTTTAGCTTAGCATTAGCGCTGTCCATTGAGGTCGACTAGAGATAAATATTAGATAATTATGTCGCTCGCATTTGCTTCAATAGAATTCGGGTGGACATTCTCTGCTTCTATAGTTATAACACTCGCACAATCATGACCATTTCTAAATGGATGCGTCATTGACAGCAATGTTTTCTAGCTGAATAAACGAATAATTTAAACATATTACATACATATACAATTATACATGCCTACATGCTAAACTCAAGTGTATTATAACCAGCTTCTTTGGTCAGTTTTTTCCCCTTTAGAATCCGGAGGGTCAAGCTGTAGCAGACAAGGGTGGTGCTAAGCTAACAGGATGGAAACTTTTGCTTAATTCTTGTGCCTGAAGAGTCCTAAAACCAGTCCCGTATTTTATATAGAATGAAAGATCGAGTGGTGATCCAATGGAGACAACGTCAAATGGTAGAATGATGTTGTTCTGTCTGTCTAATCGATGTTCAACTTTCGGAAAGACTCGTTCGGGATGGAACCAGATGGTCGCTTTGATTCGTCTATCCTGTACTTGTCGTTCGTGTAGGCCAAGACTCGAGCTCTCATTTCCGGATCCATAACTAACTTCTTCGTTCCAGCTGAAAGGTTATTATTTTTCTTTTTATTATTATGACGTAATTTTATTCGTACATAGAGTACAGTACAATGCAGTACAAAGTTCTGTAATTTGATAATGCCTTCCTAACAAAGTTTGGAAGTGAATTATATTACTACTACTGCTGCTGCTGCTGCTGCTGCTGCTGCTGCTGCTGCTGCTACTACTACTACTACTACTACTATTAGGCTTATTAGACTAATTATAATTATCTTCGTCAACATATTCATCATTATAGTTATTATTATTACCAGTAATTTCTCGTCCTAAGACGGTTTAAAAACAATTTTCCAATGTATTTTCCAATATGCGAGAAATTTATTATGAACTATTATGAGTGGCTGCGGACCTGCGAGTGACCTCAAAGATGAAGTTGGAACTGACGTCACGATTTATGCAGAAAAGGCCTCGATATAATTGCCATGATGAAAGGTTGAGCAAAGTGTTAACGATTTCATTTATTTTAGAAGTCTATTTAAGCATAGGTATAAATTTGATTGAGTAAGGGAAGACGCGAAACGTCGCTGACTTTAGAAGTACTGACCGATGATGCTTTCAAGGGAACCAGCCGAGGGTCCTTTGTAGTCATCCGGTAGATATTCATCTGGCCAGAGTTCCATTGGGATCACCTTATACACTGACTCCATGGTATCGTGTGCGTGAATCTACCAACAGGATTCAGCATTGCTTCTTAGCAACATAAATGACAACACATGGACAGCAGTTGAGAATAAAAAAACAAGAACATACTGGAAGGAACTTGATGGACAGATGATTTGTTGGGGGCCTTCATCTGCATGCGCAACATAACCCGCTGATGACTTTAAAATCACGAAAATAATGCAACAGTACATGCGGACGCTCGTTAACAAGTGTATTATATCTGCAGTGATGGACAATAGGTAACTAAAAAGTTACTAACTTTTAGTTTAACTAAAAAATGTTAGTTAAGGCAAAAGGAAGAATTTTAATTAAAAAATAAGTTAGTTAAAACCATAGTTTAACTATAAATTTTTAGTTAGGCTACTAATTAAAAGGTTTAACTGAAAAAATTAGCAATACACAACTATTTTCCGGAATGAACATTGAACACTGTCAACAACTCAACGTGAACCATATTGATTAACACTGCATGGTTTTAGCATTAACAGCCTGTATTTTCAAATTCATACCCTACTTACATTACGCCAGTAACTGTATGCTAGAACAGTACACATTGCATAGTTTGAAGGTGAACTTGTCATTGACGCTCTGCATTATTACAGTTCACTAAACCTCTGTTATTGTGCAAATGTTTGTCGTAAAACTTTGGAAAAAGTTGGAAAAAGTTTAACTACTTTTTTTTAGTTTAGTTAACTAATTTCCAAAATCAGTTGCCAACTTTAGTTAAACTATTTTTTTAGTTGTAAAATAGTTTTAGTTTAACTAAAAAAAGTTTAGTGCCCATCACTGGATATTTGTAAGTTACTCACGTAGGCCCTATGTGTATGTTGTGTATGTGTGTGTATGTTTATGTGTTTACATTTATGTCCTGGTATTTATGTGTCTGTGTGCACACTGTGCAGTGTATGTAAGCTTAGGTAATGTTATATCATGTTGTATCGTTTTAAAGCAATAGAAATTATGCACTAGCAGCTTACAGGTTATGCCAATTTGGCTCATTTATTGATAGCATAATTATGCCATCAAATTCGATGCAACTGGGTACAATGAATTTGGATAAAATTCAATAAAAACTTTAATCTTATTAAAAGCATGTCGTATTTATTTTTAACAGACTCTTTCTTGGAGCTTCTTCTTGAGAAATAACTTCATTAACGGCATCAGAACTTCGAAGAACGTTCCAGCGTTGTAAATAATGAAGGCTTTGAGTCGCTCGGGAGTGCAGTCCTACAAAGCCCACATGTGGAAGAGACAACAACCAAAGCATGGAGATAACAGTGTACGTCATACAATGCAAAGTCATGTAATGCAATGGAATAGTATGCCGTGCGATTAATGATTTTATACGGAAAGCTATTTTGTGATTCACAACCCCTCATGAAACTTACACTGTATCAGCTTAACTAAGAAATAGGGCCTGCCGCTGTAACGCGGGAGTAGGGGTTGGTTAGCTGATAACCTAATATTATATTGCCACTGGCGTGTTAGCGGGCTGGTCCGAAAACGAGTGCAGTCACCGTACACGGTCGGTGGGAAAACTAAAAGACGCCACTCGCCTCACATGCCGAGGCCAAGAAAAAATTAAGGCGTTTACAATTCCTACTAATGGTCGCCTATCGCGATTGGCTTAATAAGGGATGTTTTTGTATACATGTATTTCTCCCAATATAATTATTTGACGTTTTCTGGCAGTTGTTTTTGTTACTGAAGAAAGCTCACCTGGAAGACTTTCATCATCTTCTTATTTTCGTCCATCGGTGCCCGTGAAAAGTGTTTCATGCCGATTCCAGTGCAGTCACAGAAAAAGATGGTACCGTTCACCATAAGATTCTCGTCCAGTTCTCGAAACACCTCACTCATCGCCGTACCAAATCTCACTTCATTAACTTGACTGAATTTCGGATCGTCCAAGTCTCTCATGCCTTTTTTAAAAACGTCAAACAATATGTAGCAGCGGAATGTGATTGAGGACTTACCTGAAGCTACTCCTCGAGTCTTAGTTTAAGTATATGCATTTTATCATGTTATTAGCAGACTGTGTCTTTTCTTACACTTTCTGTCTCCCTCTCTTAGTCTCTGTCTCATTTCTCTCTGTCTCCCTCTCATAGTCTCAATTCCTCCGAGATCCTAGTCCAGGTTGCTTTAGGTCGATCGCATTGTCATCTCGGGTCTTCTTCAGCGCTCGTGAATAATCTGCTGCAATGCGTTTAGCTTTAGAGTACCGATTTAGAGCGTCATAGAAAGAACATGCGATTTATATGTTCAAACACGAACAATGCATAGTTGCTTTAAATTCATGACTTGTAATGATCGTAAGTTGTTATCTTGTACCTGGTCGCATAAGAAGTATTCTTCGACCCTCTTTGTCTCTCTTTGGAAGAAAAACGGTGACCCTTAAAGGTAAATACAAACGCACATCAATCAGTGGCGAAACTGTAAAATGTCGGATCACAGCAGAATACCAAAATGATAGAAGTTCATATTTTATCAGACTTTGAGCGGGCAGACATAATCTCCAGATTAGTCAAATTATACAAGTTCGTATTTTATTAGGCTGTTAGCGGGCACAGTCTTCCCTCAGATAACTCAAATGATAAAAGTTCGTATTTTATTAGGCTGTGAGCGAGCATAATCTCTCTCCAGATTAGCCAATTGATGGAAGTTTGTATTTTATCAAACTTTGAGCGGCCCTATTCTTCTACGAGATAACTAAAATGATAAAAGTTCGTATTTTATTAGACTGAGCGGGCACCGTGTTTTCACATCGAGACCATAGTTGCGCTACTGAAAACCTACGACAGCAACCTTTGAAAATGGCTGCAAAACCTAACCATACAGTAAGCTGATAAAGACGGTCAAATCAAGAGCATAGGCTACTTGATCATAACTCCAGAATTTGGCTTTGTAGCGTATTAAGTTGAGAAGCGTGCGATGATAGAGCGGTTGATTCCTGTTTTGATGTCACTCCGGTCTGAACATAAGACTCGTCTTTTTCAACTTTCATAACCACTGGAATCTGGCTTCTCGTTTCTCTGATTTGTTGTAATTGTAATTGTAATAGCGACGATTTACATAGTATTGTTGGTAGCAAGCAATTTCTAGGCTAGGGTGCTTCACCCAGACAGATGCACACTGTCTACAGAATATACATACATAATGTACAAGTCCAAAAAATGCATTTATCACCCTTTCTCTAAAAATGCCAGCATGTTGGAGTCATGCAGGTCGAGATTGGTCATGTATTCCGGAGAGGTGGTTCGAGCGATCATTATGTTGTCAATCACCTCTCTGGCGACCAGCTGACTGAATTTAGCTCGACGTAAAACAGACAAGAGAAATGTTGTATCTGAAAGTAAACATTATCAATGTTTTCTCAATTTACATTTAGGTTGATCTAATTTATAGTGAAGTTGCAGAACTGATGGTCAAAATGTAAAATTATGGTGTTTGATCACCGGAGGCGCTCTAGGATTCAGTTATATTGCGTATTCCAAAACTGACAAAACTTCGCTGTCGAATGTTGTTCATTTGTCGATTTTCTTTGTTTCACTGCCTTAGTTCTTTCTACAACTTGGAAGATCAGCGCTGCTAAGGAAAGCTTCAAAATGAAATATCTTTTCGCCATCCTATTTCTCTCAATTTGAGCATCACCAACCGGAAATGGCGCAGACCTGTATCTTAACTCTCTAATCTCCCCAGAAATCGAATTTCTTCTTCACGCGCTATCTCTGACCTGAATCATTAGCAAATGTTATCTTGCAGATAGACCTACTTTATTTTGTCTCGCATCCCATTTGTTCATTTCTAAAATAAAAATCGCTAAAATACCATCTCTATCGTATTAATAAGATAGCATTTAGGCCTAGCTTTTAAAATGCTTCAGAGGTGAAAAGCAAGCGTGATTTACGAATGAAATACTGTCAAAGGTTAACACTAAAACTATTATGTCAGCTCCTCTTTCGATCATTGCTCTGGCTTTACATTTAAAATTACAGTCCAGCCTTTCCAAGAATCGTACACCGTCTAGTTTAATAAGACCATCCAATTAAGCAGAATCACCTTTACTGTTCTTCTGTGTTATTCCATCTTATCTCTCGGCAACCGGAGTTTGTTCTTCACATATGGTATCTCTTAACAAACTCTCTGACTTGACGCAGCGATCGTGAATTTGTTGATGCTCTGCGCTTGACCCCTTTAATTAATTTCTAATTTGCGATTATAGTTTACCAGAAATTAAATAAGTAGCTAAGTAAATGCGAAGAAATGCGGAAAAGTGTCTGAATGTCAAACAAAAAGTGGCTGATGTTCACTGGTTGCCGACCTGTTCTGCAGGTGTAGTGTGGCTGTTCGCGGATCCATTTCCGCAAAGCTCGTATGGCGCCAAGTCTCTCTTTTGGATCCTCGTTCAGTTCCTTGATCGCCTTCTGCAGACTATACTCCGTCAGAGTACATTTGTAATCGGCGTCTTCTGGATCCATTGTCAGAGCTCAGAATCTACACATAAATATTATATATTTTATTATTTATCGCGACGAAGAAAATATTCACCGTCCGATTTTAGATCTATGTGGTAGTCATAAAAACGTTAGTATTTTTCAAAATCCTGATTCGAATAAGAAGCATACAGAAATTCAACAAATGCATGTGCAATCTTACACTGCTTTCTCGCCTACAGCCGTTCTCACACTGTACAATTCTTTCAAGGCATGGTTGCATGTTTGACAAGAGACGACCCTGGATAAGCCTTCAGGAATACACAGGTGAACACTAATAAAAGCGTCGGTCTTATCAAGTCTTTATAAGGCAAGAGCAGTAATGGGACAGGTGAACGTAGAGTTCTTGAATTGGTGTTTCAGCAAAACTCCCAATTTTACAACGATGAATTAGTTGAAGATCTTCTCATATATGAAACCATTCCTAAAGTACTAAAGACTATAAATTTTTCGTTTTGAGAAACAATCTATAGCCTAACAGACCTGGTAAAATTATGGTTTATAAACTGTGCAAATCCGTTGTCGCTAACCGAGGACTGTAAACTATCTCATAACGCTCAATGGAGAAAAAGGTTTGACTTCATTGAGTATGGGCCTGGGAAGGTAATATTATCTTCCTGCTAAATGATATCTATTTAGGCTTAGCTTGCTCATCTATGAATAATTTATAAAGCAACACCCACTTAGGCCAACTCACACGCAAACGCATCAATGAAGCCACTGATAGCTATGGCGTTCGGCTATATGTCATACGTAAATTGGCAGTCTTTATTGTACAGAAGTACATGCCATTATAGATTTACGGATGACCTTTCATAGGCAATCGAGGCTAGTTAGGCTTTTGTACAGGTATGTGCACTGTGCAGATGTATACATGTGCCTGCGACTGGCGTGTTCACCCAATCGTAAGCTTAATCGTAAACTCCCAATTTCTAAAGCGCTACTCTAAAGCTAAGCGCAAAGCACCAGCTTATTATTCACGAGCGCTGTGTATATACATCACCTAGTAATATGCAAATTTAAAGGTTAAAAGGTATCACGCTGCTGGAAAGATCCAGTGGTAGGCCTATTTGGACCACTCTTTTAATGGGCTCTGTAGAGTTACATGGTGCCATCTTAGCATTTAAGCTCATGATCTCTACATTCATTCATTCATAAATTTATATAGCGCCTCTTAAGTGGGAACTACTCAGAGACGCTCCCGACTCCAGCACGGCGAAAAAGAGAAGTTTAAAGAAAAACATGCCGTTACTGAGACGGAGCGCCACCTATCGAATTTGTAATAATTATCATCATCACCATCAGTCCTGACGCCAGCCAGTTTGACGGCGATGGGTACAAATAAATTATCTCTTTGTCCTCGGTCATTGTCAAGTCTTGTGACATCCTCATTTATATTGTGTGTCCAGCGCAGTTCCGGTATTCCATTATATTTCCTTTGAATCTTGCATGTAACTCGTTGTTGCAATTATATACGTATGTATTTACTTGTACACGATTTAAATCTTAATTGGCCTGTGATTTTTTTTACTTTGCAAGAAAGCTGCAGACTCTTACAAGCAGTGCTTTTTTTCAGCCGGAACGCGCCGGAACGGCGTTCCGGCACCTTTTTTCAGCTATTAAAAATTATTTATTTATTTTAAAAATAAAAACATAAATTTAGTTATCTTAAACTTAATTTCATTGTTTTGAACTGTTTTCAGTGTTTATTGAGACCCCTTCCAACGCCTAATCCCGTTTTTCTCGGGATTTTAGCCCGCCCATAATTGTTCCGTTCCGGAACCTATTTTTCCGTTCCGGAACCTTTTTTCCCAGAAAAAAAGCACTGCTTACAAGTGGATGAGTATGACTAAATGTGGGGTCAATCAATCGATAATTTTTATTGCTAACCAGTTGAGCAGTATAGTGCATTTACAAATAATCCGATTTCGTCGTTAGGGTAAGAAGAAGGCCCTGAAGGGATAAGAGTCCCGTTAGATTAGGGTAACCTATGTATCAATCAGCAATTAGATGCGGAAAAAAATGAATATAATTGGTTGCAGTTATCTTCCAATTTGAGTCTGTTCTTAGAGCTATACGTCATTTACGAGTGATTAGCTATAGGACGAGTTAGGGAACAAATCGATTTTTCACCCTCTTTAGCACTATCCATAGCAATTTAATCAATAGCTTAACCACAACTTAACTAATAAGAACAGTGAGTGCCTAGTGGTTATTTGTTTATTAAATTTTTTATTAGGTGAGCTCGCTGCATCTTTTTTAAACATATACAGATTGGACATTTGACAAATTTCAATGGGAATATCGTTCCATACAGTGGAACCTATAATGCTTAGCTGAGAATTTGCATGAGTTTAAATACGCAAATACCGAACGATGCTCGCCCGAGCTCCTGCATAATGTAGTGGGTATGAATATCGACGCTGTAAATAATCATTAAAATAGGAGTTAGGAGATTGCTGGTGATACAGTACATGAAGGTACCTATTTGTAGTATGTTTATTTGGTGCAATTTGAGTGGATTAAGTTCAGCCAACAGTCTCTAGGCCTACTGTATGAAATAAGGAGAGGGCTTTGGCAATGACCCATAGTGCCCGTCTCTGTAGCATAGAAATTTCCCTAATCAGATGAAAGTTCATAGCGGCATTCATTCATAGCCAAATAGGGAAAAATTATCAAAGCAATCGCTGTGTTATCTCTTTTAATATGCCACTCTCTTAACCCTCAATGGGCCCATGTCAGGAAGTTGCATTCCAGGTCCTTGGGGTTCAAACTGCACCCCCTATTTGTTTGAGAATATAAATCAAGGATACGCTCTGTCTACCGGTAATCGAATACCATGTATTTTATATAAACATACTGTTCCATGTTTTCTCCATATGACATATCTAAATCGTTCAGTTACATACATTTGTCACACATTACATTTGATATATTGACAGTGTGCCGGACAAGCAGGCCTACAGCACTTATCGCAGAATTTGCGCGTCTTCCTGTCAAACTCGCGCGGGCACAGATGACAACGTCCCTGTGTCCTCTTCACTTTAGCTGTTATCTCAATTCCTGCTTCGAATACCTCTTGTAATTCCTCTTGCAGTACCAGCTCTTACACGACCTCTTCCTCTTGTATTCCGTGTAGTAGATGGTTAATTTACCTACTCTTCGTCAGACGCACTGACATCTTCTGATTCGTCGAATTCCTCGGACACATGATCTTCGTTATCAGAGGCAGTACCAACTTCAGGCAAATAATCTCCATCTTCACTATCATCGGCATCACCTTCAGCTACACTGTCTTCATCAACTTCTGTATCCTCTTCCATAATCAGTCGAAGAGCTTCAGCTGTGGAATACCTAGCCATGGTGTTATTTATTTTCTAATACTTGAAATGTAAGCAAAACAAAATGGCTGACTTTTAAAAACGTCAAACTAATGTCAGGAAGTGTTCTAAAATATAATAACATAACAAATTATTGCAGTAATTAGCACCAATTACCTGAATTTGTTCATCATATCAACGTCATAATTTGGGGGTGCAAATTGTACCCCCGATGAACCTGTGCTGGCAAAAATTGACGTCAACTCTTTTTTTTATCGTTTAATGCATGGTTATAGGAAAAAATGGTACACTTACAATGTCCTAGAAGATAACTGCTGAAATTTTAATAATAACACGTGAGTAGCCATAGAATAAGAAACCAGACAGAATCAGAGGTGGCAGAGGAACAGGCTGGTTTCAGGAGAGCCAGAGGAACTAGAGACCAGATAACAAATCTGCGAATTATTATGCAAAAAGCAAATGAACACCAACAACCCCTTTTTATGTGTTTCGTTGATTTCAAAAAAGCTTTTGACTCAATAGCTCATGAAACACTTTGGACAACAATGATCGAAATGGGGTTCCCAGGCCATATCATAAATTTGCTTACACAACTGTATAAGAAACAAAAAGCAAGAGTCAAAGTGGCAGAAATGTTATCGAAAGAATTCAGAGTCAGACGGGGAGTGAGACAGGGTTGCGTCTTGTCCCCAAGTTTGTTCAACATCTTGGCGGAGAGAGTGATGAGGGAAACTTTAGAGGGATTTGAGGGAGGAATACAGATAGGAGGGAGGCGGTTGACAAACTTACAGTACGCTGATGACATTGTATTACTGACAAACTCGGAGAGTGAATTACAGTTGCTGATAAAGAAACTAGACAGGACAGGAAAGAAATATGGTATGCAGATTAATATAGGAAAGAGTTCCGAAAGACGAAAGTTATGACAACAACAGAAACCAAATGTACAATTAGGATTAATCAGGAGGAACTAGAACAGGTGGACAGATTTACGTATTTGGGTTCAACGATTGATGAAAACAGCGGTTGCGGTACAGAGATCAGAACACGTTTAGCAAAGGGTTATGCAGTAGCTACGGACCTCAAAAGGATATGGAGGAGTCATGATCTAGCAAATAAAACGAAGCTAAAGTTGTGGAAGACACTGGTTTGGCCTGTGGCCATATATGGATGCGAGAGCTGGACATTGAGGAAGGAGGAGACAAGAAGAATAGAGGCATTCGAGATGAAGTGTCTGAGATTGATTATGAATATATCTTGGACGGAAATGCGGTCAAATGAATGGGTATTGGAAGCAGCAGGAGTAGAGAGGAATTTACTGAGGACGGTGAAAGAAAGAAAAATGATATATTTTGGACACGTCATGAGAAGAGAAGGAGTATGCATGGAGAAAGACATCATACAGGGCACACTGCCGGGAGCCCGGAAAAGAGGAAGACCGAGAACAAACTGGCTGGACAACATAACAGAATGGACGGGATTGGCAATGGGAGAATTGTTAAGACTGACGGAGGACAGGAGGCGTTGGAGGAACATTGTGCATGATGCGGCCGAACCTCGAATCGAGGATGGCTGAGAGCAGAGAGCCATAGAAACGGCCAGGGGGTGCAGATTGCACCCCAAGGAACCATTGAGGGTTAATCACCAAACCCGAGCTCTTGTGATTAAGAATGCATACTTATGAATGTGAATGTAAAATGTCAATGTTAATATAAACTCTGAAATTTCTCTACGACGCACAAAAGCTGCATTGATGACAACAGCGCTTTCGCTTTCTAAACTAAAGTCTACAAGATTCAGTTTCTTTCCTAAGTTTGATGCCCGTTTTAGATCCGGAGGGTTGAGTTCGAGCACACAAGGTTGGGGTTAATATGGTAGGAAAGCTTTGCTTAATTCTTGTGCCTGAAGAATCATAAAATCAGTTCCATATTTTATATAGAAGAAAAGATCGAGTGTTGATCCAATGACGACAGGTGGTAGATGTGTCTCTGTCTGTCTAATCGATGTTCAGCTTTCGGAAAGACTCGTTCGGAACGGAACCAGATGGTCGCTTTGATTCGTCTGTCTTGTACTTGTCGCTCGTGTAGGCCAAGATTCGAGCTCTCATTTCCGGATCCATAACTAGCTTCTTCGTTTCAGCTGAAAGGTTATTATTAATTTTGTTTTAATTATAATCAGCATTATCCTCATTATTAGTATTTAACATAAGGAATCAACTTTTCATGTTATGTGTAACATAACATGCACAATTTAGGCCATAGGTGGCTCAAAAGATGAGTTGAACCATCACTAATGAAATAGACAATATTTCCGGCAGTTTTCCATCATGATTAATTGCATTTAGTGACTAAAAATTCTTAATTCTATTCCGGATTTCATCAATAAATACCCAAGAAAAGCTAAAAATGTGCTCAAGCGAGGAGGAGTGGCTGCGAGTGACCTTAAAGACGACGTTGCTACTTCCTCATTAAAATTCCTAACTATGCTTAAATAGACTAATAAATTCAATGAAATCGTTAACTTTTGCTCAACCTTTCATCATTCCTTATTTATTGAGAAAGTAAAATGCGAAACGTCGCGGTCTTTAGAAGGACTGACCGAGGATGCTTGCAATGGACCCAGCCGAGGGTCCTTTGTAGTCATCTGGTAGATATTCATCGGGCCACAGTTCCATTGGGATTACCTTATACAGTGTTTCCATCGTATCGTATGCTTGAATCTATCAACATACAAGACAACACATAGACAGGAGGCTGATAAGTAAAGGAGTTAAAAATCACGACGATAATGTAACAGTTGGCCTACATGCGTACGTTAGTTAAAAAGTGTATTAAATATATACAGTGTAGGCCTACACATAATTTTACAACATGGAAGTGATTAGATATTTGTAACTAACTCACGTATATGTGTTTGTGTGCATGTATATATGTATGCAGTTTATGTATACATATATATATTATATATATATGTTTGGAGGAGGTCGACGTTAAAACATCCTTGTAATGAAAGCTTCGTTAAACTGTACTACTATCTATGTAGGCGTAAAAGCATATTCCTTGTGTGTGTGTATTTGTGTGTGTGTGTGTGTGTGTGTGTGTGTGTGTGTGTGTGTGTGTGTGTATGTATGCATCAATCACTGATAGAAACATTGATGGTCAATGTATATATATATATATATATATATATATATATATATATTATTTATGTATGTGAATGTTTATTTGTGTACTTTTATGTCTAAGTATTTATATGTCTATGTGCAGTGCATGTGTTAACGCAATAAATATTGTGCATTAGCAGCATTACAAATTCTGCCAATTATTGGCTCATTAGTTTAATAGCACATGCCATCAAACTCGATGCAATAAGGTACGATGAAATTTAGGTAACTTTTAGCAAGATGTTTAATCTAATAAAAAGGATGTCATATTTGTTTCAAACAGACCCTTTCTTGGTTCTTCTTCTTGAAAAATGTCTTAATTAACGACATCATAACTTCGAAGAACGTTCCAGCGTTGTAAAAGATGAAGGCTTTGACTCGCTCGGGATTGCAGTCCTACAAAGCCCATTATGTGGAAGAGACAACAAACAAACCATGGAGATAACAGTGTACGTTAAACAACGCAAAGTCATGTAATGCAATGGAATAGTATGCGATGCGATTAATGATATACGGAAAGCTATTTTGTGGTTCACAACCCTTCATGAACCTTACGATGTATCAGTTTTACTAGCAAATAGGGCCTACCACTGCTACGCGGAGAGTGCGGGGTCGAGTCTCCATTCAGGCGACTGCAGTATAGGAACTCACAACTCACAAGCAGAGAATCCAGGTAAGCTGGTAATATAATAGAAAACCGGCCTGAGAACGAGTGCAGTCACCGTACATTGTCGGTTGGAAAACTAGGGGTGGGGAGACGACTGGCCATCCGCCTCACATGCTGAGACTAAGAAAAACGAAGGCGCTTACTATTCATACCCATGACTGCCTTTCGCGATTGGCTTAAGGGATGTTTTTGTACATAATGTCCTTCTTCCAATATAACTGTTTGACGTTTCCTGACAGTTGTTTTGGTTAGTTATGAAGGCTCACCTGGTAGATTCTCGACACCTTTTTATTTTCTTCCATCGATGCCTGTGTGAAGTGTTTCATACTGACCCCAGTGCAGTCAAAGACAAGAAGGGTGCCGTTCACCATAGCGTTCTCGTCGATATCTCGAACCACTTCACTCATCGCCTGACCAAATCTCGCTTCATTAACATGACTGAATTTCGGATCGTCCAAGTCTTTCACGCCTTTTTAAAACGTCAAGAAACATGAAGCAACTGAATGTGATGAATGACATGCATGAAGCTTCTCGAGTCTGTTTAAGTCTGTGCATTGCTTCATGTTATTAACACACTGTCTTTTTCTTACCCTCTGTCTCTCTGTGTCTGTCTCTCTCACTCTCTCTTTCTCTGTCTGTCTGTCTGTCTGTCTGTCTCTGTCTCTGTCTCTGTCTCTGTCTCCCTCCCTCCCTCCCTCCTTCCCTCTCTCTCTCTGTTTCTCTCTCTCTGTTTCTGTCTCTGTCTGTCTCCCTCCCTCCCTCCCTCCCTCCCTCCCTCCCTCCCTCCCTCCCTCCCTCCCTCCCTCCCTCCCTCCCTCCCTCCCTCCCTCCTCTCTCTCTCTCTCTCTCTCTCTCTCTCTCTCTCTCTCTCTCTCTCTCTCTCTCTCTCTCTCTCTCTCTCTCTCTCTCTCTCTCTCTCTCTCTCTCTCTCTCTCTCATGGTCTCAATCCCTTAACAGCCTAGTCCATGTTGCACTAGGTCGATCGGATTGTCATCTCAGGTCTTCTTCAGCGCTCGCAAATAATCTGCTACAATGCGTTTAGGCGTTTAACTTTAGAGAGATATCTTTTTACAGCGTCAGATGAAGACGATGCGATTTATGTGTTCAAACACGAACAATGTGTAGTTGCTTTAAGTTCTTAACTTGTATTGCTTGTAAGTTGTTATCATGTACCTGGTCGTATAAGAAGTATTCTTCGACCCTCTTTGTCTCTCTTTGGAAGAAAAACGTGTGATCTAAGAGCAAAAAAACAAGTGCAAATCAGTCAGTGGCGAAAACATATATTTCGGACCAGAGCAGATCAGAGCACCCAATTGATAAAAGTTCAAATTTTATTAGATTTTGAGCCGACAGACATAGTCACTCTCCAGATAAGTCAAATTATAAAAGTTCGTATTTTATTGGGCTTTAAGTTTGCACCGTGTTTTTCACATCCAGGCCATAATTGCGCTACTGAAAACCTATGACAGCAACCAATGCAAATAGGTGCAATGCCTAACCACACAGTAAGCCGATAAACACGGGTGTAGTAAAAGAAGAAGAAAAAAGAAGAGGAAGAAGAAGAACAAGAAGAAGAACGAGAAGAACAAGAAGAACAAAAAGAAAAAGAAGAAGAAGAAGAAGCAGAAGAAGAAGAAGAAGAAGAAGAAGAAGACGACGAAGAAGAGTTCCCTAAGCTAGTAGCCATGGGTATGAAGTGTTAGCGACTTCATTTACTTAGCCACGGCTTATGAGGGCGCGTGGCCCTCGCCGTCTTCATCTTCCCACCGACAGTGTACGTTCAGTGTACTCATAGCTGAGCTGGCTATGAGGTGTAGGTGGAGGAGAAATCTCGAACCAAAATTCAACCCTGGCGGGGATTTGAATCGCAAACCTCTCGACTCTCAGTTCAGCACGCTAAACGGCTACACCATCGAGCACCCTGGAGTAGACTGGGCCATAACTCCAGAATTTGACTGTGCAGTGGATAAAGTTGAGGAGTGTGCGATAATACAGCGGTTGGTTTATGTTTTGATGGCATTTAGGTCTAAACTTGAGCCACTTCTAGGTCAGACGGCGAGGGAGAGGACTAAACGCCCCCCCCCCCCATCACATGCAGAGGCTTAGTAACTGAAGTTCGTAAACTTCCTTTCCATGGCTGGTTCTCGCTGTTAGCTCATGGTACTGATAGAAAGCGGATAGACCTCAGCATCACCTCTCAACGATGCCTTGAACGGCACAAAAGCGATGAAACCATGCATGGATCTGAAATGGCTGCATTAACATTTCAACTGATTTATAAAAGTGTTTTGATTACACAATAAATTAGGTACTTGTTCGAAAACAGCATTTGTCACCCTTTCTCTAAAAATGCCAGCATGTTGGCGTCATGCAGGTCGAGATTGGCCATGTATTCCGGACAGGTGGTTCGGGCGGTCATGATGTTGTCAATCAACTGTCTGGCAACCAGCTGACTGAATTTAGCTCGACGTAAAACTGGCAGGAGAAATTTGGTATCTGAAAGTAAACATTACCAATGTTTTCTCAATTCACATTGAGGTTGAGACAATTTTATATTGAAGTTTGTAGACTGATGGTCAAAGGTGCTTGTAATATTATGATGTTTTATCACCGGAGACGCTTTAGGATTCATTTCTATTGCGTGTTCCAAAACTGACAAAACTTCGCCGTCGAATGTTGTTCAGTTGTTGAATGTCTCTGTTTCACTAAAATCAGCTCTTAGTTCAAAATGAAATCTCTTTCCGCCGCCTTCCTATTTGTCGCAACTTATGAACGGTCAACCGGAAATGGCGAAGATATCTTAACTCTCTGATCTCCCCAGCAACCGGATTTCTTCGTCATGCGCTGTCTCTGGACTTAATCTTTAGCAAATGTTATCTTGCAGATAGACCTATTTTATTTTGTCTCGCATCCCATTTAAGCAGTTTTCGAATAGACACCATCTATAAATATAAACTCTAACGTATTGTTATAGCAGAATTTACCTAACTTTACAAAGAAATGATTCAGGGGTGAAAAGGAAACGATATTTACGAATGGAATACTGTCAAAGGTTAACAAAAAGATAGCGCCTGCTAAAACTATTATGTCATCCCCTCTTTCGATCATTGCTCTGTCTTTCCGATTAAATTATATCAGGCCTACAGCCGCCTCAAGAAATATTAACCCCGATCCGTGCAGTTTTTACAACGACTTCAAATTAATCAGAAAAACCGTAATTTCTCCTCTGTATTCTTTCTTACCTCCCGGCAACAGGATCTTGTTCTTAACATGGTATATCTTAACAAACCCTCTGACTTTACGTGGCAATCGTGAATTTGCGGGTGCTCTGCGAATAATCCCTTTAATTAATTTCTACTTTGCGATTGCAGTTTACAAAAAATTAAAGAAACAACTGAGTTAGCGCGAGGAAATGCAAAAAAGTGTCTGAGTACAGATGATAAGTGGCTGATGTTGATCAGGGTGGGAATTTCGTTGTCAGAGGTTGGAGGTTCAACCCCTAGTCTTTCTTATGACCCCAGTTAAGTCTTCATTGCACACCCTTGGGTTCATTGCCAACCCCCTCAGTTGTGCTCGTGTGTTTTAGCATTATTTGACTCTGAGTCTCTGACTAAGAGAGGACATTTCCATGGTGTATCTTGTATGCATTTTGAATTTTCTCAGCAAGAGAATTGATATTGCAAAACTGACTTGCAAAACCGCTAGCGTTGAAATCAACTGCTTTCAATTTC
The DNA here is from genome assembly GCA_963556255.1 of Allolobophora icterica. Classification (NCBI taxonomy): domain Eukaryota; kingdom Metazoa; phylum Annelida; class Clitellata; order Crassiclitellata; family Lumbricidae; genus Allolobophora; species Allolobophora icterica. Next base: position 77,841,344 of record OY744605.1, on the reverse strand, counting down.
GTTGACTTCAGTTTGCAAAATACGGATAAAATGTTTAACCCCTCAGTCTGTTTTCTACAATTCCCCACTGATGTTGATTTGTTGCTGACCGGTTCTGCAGGTGTAGTGTGGCTGTTCGCGGATCCATTTCCTCAGATTTTGTATGGCGCCAAGTCTCTGTTTTGGATCCTCGTTCAGTTCCTTGATCGCCTTCTGTAGACTATACTCCGTCAGAGTACACTTGTAATCGGCGTCTTCTGGGTCCATTTCCAGCCTTCAGACGTTCCTAAAGAAAACCATGTCACATTTCTCAATATAAGTGATTACGTATTAATTAAGAGCTCCTTACTACGCAAAAAATATTAACCCACGCAATAAAATTAAAAATTAATAATTAACTATTAATCTCTTAACTAATTAACTACGCACACAATAAATAAAATCAAGTAGGCCTATGTTTATGCATAGTGGCTCTCCAGTTTGCATTTGCATCCGAATAAACCGGTTGCTCTATGAGCAAGCTGATCAGAGTCTATTGCACCTAAATTGTATTGTATTTTATTTTATTTTATTTTTTTTGGTAACCAAACATTGCAAGGTTAAAAACATATAATGTTTATAATCAGTTAACATAATCTGGCTACACAGGAGTCCAAAAAAGGGGTCGCTGTCCCCGCTGCCAGGGTCACCTGAGTAGTAATACAATTTGGTGAAAAGCAGTCGATCTAACATCATTCGACATGCAGTGGTAATTTTATACTTAACTAAAGATTCGTTAGTTCATCATTAGATATGCAATAAAAAATTCACAGATCATAATAAACTGTTAATAGTTTAAAGCAATAGCCTAAACTAAACAATGCTTGCCTCTGGAAGACTTTGATCTCGAAAAGCTTTGCAGCAATGCGTTTAGAGCCAACCAGCGCTGTTCAGAACAGAGTCTGTACTGATTTTCGACTGAAAATCTCATGACTGTGCTACAGATAACGAACTGTCACGAACCCGTGGGTCTAGTTTGGTCAAGAGGGAGTCGAAGTCTTATCGTAAATTTAAGGTCTTGGCTAGACGTGAAGAATAATATTGTGGTGCGCTTGCGCATATTTATTCAATGACCTTTTTATTCATACTACTTCAGCATATCGTTCAGCCGAGGTTTCTCGATATGGGTCAATGCAAGAGATATCGCACAAGTGAGGAGCAGTACACAGACAACCTTTATATAGACCATTTTAATTCGTTGCATGGAGTTGAGCGACCTCGGCCAACCATTGAAAATTATCAACATGGGATAACATAGCATAACCGAACCTAACCTAACATAACATAACATGACCTAACGCGACCTAACATAGGATAACAAAATATGATCTAACGTAATATTAAAGGAACGTAGTATAAAAAATATGATCTAACGTAACCTAAACGAACATAGGATAACAAAATATGATCTAACGTAATATTAAAGGAACGTAGTATAAAAAATATGATCTAACGTAACCTAAACGAACATAGGATAACAAAATATGATCTAACGTAATATTAAAGGAACGTAGTATAAAAAATATGATCTAACGTAACCTAAACGAACATAGGATAACAAAATATGATCTAACGTAATATTAAAGGAACGTAGTATAAAAAATATGATCTAACGTAACCTAAACGAACATAGGATAACAAAATATGATCTAACGTAATATTAAAGGAACGTAGTATAAAAAATATGATCTAACGTAACCTAAACGAACATAGGATAACAAAATATGATCTAACGAAACCTAAACAAGCGTAGAATAATAAAGTATGGTCTAACGTAACTTAAAAGAATAGGATAACAAAATAAGATATAACGTAACCTAAACGAACGTATACAGTATAAAAAGTTATGATCTATCGTAAAATTATGATCTAACGTAACCTAAGCAAACGCAGGATAGCAAAATATGATCTAACGAACATAGGATAACAAGACATGATATAATGTAACCTAAACTAACACAGGATAACATGACATGATCCAACGTAGCCTAAACTAACACAGGATAACATAACATGATCTGACGTAACCTAACATTTTCCCCAGTTTAGATTCTCTATAACCTAAAATGGTATTGGTAACTCTTTTCTGCACTACTCCAGCTTTGCAAGCAATGCAGCTATATATTGTAGGCCATCATCTTGGTCATGAGTGCTCCCGAAATTCCAATAAACAAACAATAAGATATTTGTGAAATCATCTCTCTGTATATATGTATGTATATATATATATATATATATATATATATATTTATTTATTTACGCACCTCGTTATACACAGCAAACCCTATACTGCTTCATAGGTCCTAAATTCATATACACTATTGACCTGAGTGCAATTGTAATCACTTCGTGGATGTATTGCACATTGCTTATCTTATGCAACAGACGAGATGAGTTACTGTAGGCCTGTAAGCCTAAAGGCTGTACAAACATAGCAGGCCTAAACAAAAGATAGAGCAGAAGAAAATTGGCAGCATTCATTATCGCCTGCTGTAGATTCCTGTGTGATTAGCAGCTCAAAAACTCGCTCCGTTGTCTGTCGAGAAAGTTCAGAGCAATGTCCAGTTTTAAGTGGCTTATGAAGAGCAAAGAGATAACGTTGCTCATCGTAAAGCAAAATCTAGATCTGCATGGTCGACCTCAATAAGTGTAAAAGGCGACCACCTGCTTAAAGCATTGAATGACAGGATATACCTTTCTAGTTCCGGAGGATATTCAAATACACATGCGCCTATCAATTACTACTGAAAGTTACATACTTACTTAAAATATTTATTTACCTATTTGAATACTTAGTTTATTTGCTTACTCACGTACTCATACGTGGATTAAATTACACGTCGATGTAAGACCCCAAGAAAACTTTAGCTAATCAGACTTGTAGGCCCAATCGTAAAATCTCAGTTCATTTACGAGAGCTACGTGAAGTCAGAGGGATTGCTCGCATTGCCATATCGCAGCGCAGGGCATTCTCGATGATTGGTCTCGCCGTCTGGAAAGACCTCCCTCTTGAGCGTCGCTCCCTCCTTAGGGTTCCCTCAGATTCTTTTTATGGTCTTCTCAAGACTTTTCTTTTTGATCGGGCCTGGGTCGGAAGCGCCTCTGAGTAGATTTCTTAAGAGGGCGCTATATAATTTTTTTAAGATAGATAGAATGATATCGTATCATATTTGGAGATTTGTATAGCGTCGCTCACAAGCTGAGGCCATTCAGTAGCGCTCCCAGTGCGAAGGCCTCGAGAGATGAAACAGGTTTTAAGCACGGAAAGTGATGTAGGAAGAGATCCAGAAAATAAGGTTACTCGTAGAGAGCAAGGAAGGGCAAAAAGATCTAGTTTGAACTAGAGTGGCCCACTGGTCCTGGAACGCGGAACAAAGAGGACACGCCGGTCGCGAGAGCGGAGATGTCATTTTGTACACGGCTTACATCACTTCACTCATTGCTCATCACTCCGCTAAGGATAGATAGATAGATAGATAGTTCATGGATACCCTGTATCACGGTAGGATGTGTAAGGCTAAGAAAAATTTAAGGCGTCAGATGCATGGATGATTCGGGTTATAGTTGAAGATGCGAGACATTTAGTAAATTTAGATCCATGTCCGTGATATGAATATCATTCATTGTAATTTTGATTGAATTTTAGTTGGAAAGGAAAAGTAAGATAATAAGATCGAGTGTTATTGGCGCTGCATAGGCCTATATAAAACGGTCTTCGCAGTAGAATCCCTGCCAACATTTCCATGGGCATTAGATGCGACCAATATGGACTCTGTGCGGAGCAGATCCCATGAAATATGAGTGCGGGCTAGAGCTGTACCAATGCATCGGGAGCATTCGTAATCGGGCCGATTATTAGAGGAATCGGCATAATCGGTATCGGCGAAAAATAATAATATTTATTCTTTAATTAAGCGCCTGCAAACGCACTGCGCTGTACATGTACATGTTATGCGATAAATCTTAACTACTAACAGAACAGACAGCCTGCAATACAGTATCGGTGCCGATGCAAATTATTTTACAGTTGACGTTTTTTGCACAATAACCGTTACAAATAAGAAAATGACGACATATTTATTACTTAATGGCTAAAGGGTTAGAAGAACAACAACTCAAACATAGGTAAAGCTGTTCTTTTTCACTACAGACCACGTGCCTGGAGAAGAAGTTCCTGATCCCAGAAAAGCGTTGGGAATCCAATTTCTGGACACAGAGAAACTATGCACAAAGGCTTACACGAGCACTCGTTCTCGTATAAGATTGCTATTAGTGGTCAACCTTCTGCCAAGGTTTGTCGTAAACAGTCGTGCAGAGTAATTTGAAAAAACCAACACATGTTTTACGATCAGTAAAACATGTGTTGGTTTTTTCAAATTATATATTTTCAAGATATATCGTATATCGAAGCAAGATATAAACCATCATGTCAGTTTTCTACTTAGAAAGCTTTCCTAAAAAATTAATCCAAATTTGATGTGTAGTTAGAAAACTGCTTTAGAATAAAAAGATATAAAAAAATATGTCAACATTCCACTTAGGAGTACAGTTATTTCAAAATATTTTTCTCAATTTATTGTGCAGTCAGTAAACTACTTTAGAATAACAAGATATAGCACGGCCAGTTTTCCAGATCGGTGTGCAAGTTGCTCAACATTAATTGACACTTTCCTATGCCATTAGAAAACAACTTTAAAGTATAAATGGTCAACTGATCATCCACAGAATGAAAGAATTTTCTAGAAGAAATGAACATAGTTTCAACAAAGGGTAAGCTCGGAGGAAACTGCGAATAGGCCTAATAAAAAAGAGTGTCTAGAGACGAGGTTAGGTATCTTAACACAATGTACAGCATTTGCTAAATTCCTAACAGAAATACTAAACACTAAAAAGTGTTAAAGTCATTCAGAGCCTAAAGTGCATCAGTATGGAACAAGTGCTAAGCCAACTCCGAGTCAGTGGACTGACTATGACTCAGACGGATCCAGGCACACACGTGTAGTAGAACAGATGGATTCCCATCCTAATACCCGCAGTTAACAGTGACATTGTTCTCAGGTTCCCTGGACAGCGTCGAGTCGAAGATGAGGGACGGGTGGATCCTTCCTTGCAGAGGTATCAATCTTATAATATTTATGTGAGGAAAGGGAAAAGTAAAGGTTGTATGGATATAGCAGAGTTCGTCCAGGTGTGAGGTAAACATTCTAATCGACGCTCAGCTTTCGGAAAGACTCGTTCGGAACGGAAGCAGAGGGTCGTTTTGATTCGTCTATCTTGTACTTGTCGTTTGTATTGGCCAAGATTCGTTCCCTCAATCCAGGATCCATGATTCTTTTTTTAAGATCGGCTGCAAAGAAGACATAAGCTCAAAGCTGTTTTGCATCTATTTCGAACAATCAAGATCATACATGTACATGTAACACTAGATTGCACTATGTGGGTATTAAAGAAAAGCTTCTTAAATCAAACTGTCAACTGTCTAATACATCATACCAACTCACAAACTCTGTATCTCCTGCAATTTCTGTGAAAGTCTTCCATCTAAACTCGGGACTGTTCCTCTTCAACAAATCAAATTCTGAGTTCTCTTCTTCTCTTACTTCTCTAGCCGCTCCAGTTCTAAGCACCTTAAACCCTGACTGTCCTACCTTCATTCCCCTCCCCCTAATACAGAGCCTCGTCTGTCCATCGATTTGTTTTCACTCAGCACCTGGAAATAACATGGCTCCGACGAAATCGCTAGATTACGTTTACGATCAACTAAAACAAGAACGATGAAGAAAAAGAAGAAGAAAAAGACAAGTAGAAGAACAAAGAGAACAAAAGAGAAGAAGAAGAAAAGGAAGAAGAAAAAGAAGAAGTAGAAGAAATTGAAGAAAAAAAGAAGAAAAAGAACAAGAAGAAGAAGAAAAAGAAGAAGCAGAGTCGTCCTCTGACAGCCGGTCATGGGAATAAAATGTCAGCGACTATATTTTTCTTACATAATCTTCCGACTGACTACATACTAAATTGGTTTAGTACTTATCTTAGTATATGACCTAGGTCAGTGTATTTAAATGATAATTATTCAGCTAGTACTTTGTTGGCATGTGGTGTTCCACAGGGTTCTGTGTTTGGTCCACTTTTGTTAACATTATACACCACACCACTAGGAACATTTCTGGGTAATCATTCACTGGGATATAATTTCTATGCTGATGATTCTTAAATCTACATTTCATTTGACAGTCTGTCATGCGACTCATCTGTCGCGTTTTCTGCTGTCTTTGATGAGGTACATCTTGGATGGCGGCCAATAAACTCCTCCTTAACCCATCAAAGACTGAACTTCTGCTACTTGGCATTCCACAGCAACTTAAAAAAGTTGATCGGCTGAAGGCATTGAAACTTGGTGACTCAATTGTTGAGCTGGCTGATAATGCCCGTAACTTGGGCGTTGTTTTCAATGCTACCATGTCTCTCACCAACCATGCTAACAGTATTTGTATGTCATAATATGTTCACTCGTGATATATATATACGCAGAATTACGCGTTATGTGCCTATGTCTGCAAGGATATCTCTGCAAATGCATTGGTTTCCAGTCGCTTAGATTACTGTAACTTGCTTCTTACTGGAATCAATAAGCAAACACCATGAAGCTGCAGAGAGTGCAGAACTCTTTGCTTAGAGCCATAACTAATACATCAAAATCGAACATAATATTACCATTGTGCTTCAATCCTCGCATTGGCTGCCTGCTCAGCAAAGAAATAGTTCCAATTGGGGCTTACCGTTTATAAAACTTTGAATTCTGGCCAGCAGCAATACCTAAAAGTTCTTACTCCACAGACTTATCATTTTTCAACAAGGTCATCTGATTATCTTTGTCTGGTCATATCTAAATCCAAAACTTGGTGAACGAGCTATCTAGTTTTTGGAACTCTCTACCTCTGTCTGTCCGCTCTGCTCAGACGCTTGTGTCATTCGTTCTCAACTTAAAACTTACCAATTTCAAATTGCTCATCCACTAGGGATATTGACCTGATTACGGCTTGGTTTTGGTGTGCCATCGGTTGATGCCTTGTGCATTAGACAACGACGCAATATCAGTTACTAATTACAATTACAATTTGCAATTACATACGATCATATATCCGGGATGGTTAGCGGGCGCAAGTGGAGCGGAAATCGCGAAACAAATCTCTGCCTTGTCTGGAATTTTCGCCTCTTAACTCTCACTCCAGCCAAAGCACTGTAGCCACTATCGCAAACCCCTACCATAGATAACCAGACTACATAATCGTTATCCCAATGCAATAATGAGTGTGGACTGATTGATGGGAAATAGCATTGAAATTATTCAAAGACATACCTGCAATGCATGCAATGGAACCAGCCGATGGTCCTTTGTAGTCATCAGGTAGGTATTCATCTGGCCATAGTTCCATTGGGATCACCTTATACAGCGACTCCATCGTATCGTGTACCTGAAGCTGTGCAATGCAATATAGTTTAAAATGAAATCACTATTTTAGTAACAGAAGGACATGCAATAGGCAGTTATATCGAAAATGACATTTAACCCATTTAACACATGAATATACGTATGCCTCGATTTCTCTGCATTGATATGTACGTATGTGTGTGCGTACACACATACATGCGTACGTACATTCATACAAAGAATCGTAAATACAAACATGAATACAAAGATTTCATAAATAAGTATATCCAAACATACGTACATACATACATAAGTGCAGGCATGCATTCATACGTTCATGCATACATACATACATGCATACATACATACTTACATACGCACATACATACGTACACATATGCACACATACATACATGTTTACCTACATACCTGCATGCATACATATATAACTGCATGCATTAATATACCTACATGCAAACATACATACCGACATACACACATACGTACGAGCAAACATACATGCATACATACATGCATCTACAAATCCAGCCATACATATATACATACATACATACTTGCATAAATACATACATACTTATTTACATACATGTATAGTCGCATGCATACACGCATGCATACATACATACATACATACATACATACATACATACATACATACATACATACATACATACATACATACATACATACATACATACATACATATGGATACATTCATGCATGCATGCATGCATGCATCCATACATACATGCATACATACATACATACCTACATACATGCATACATACATGCACACATATATAAATATATACATATATATACCATTATACCTGCATGCATACATACATACAGACATACATACATGTATACATACACACATACATACATGCACGCATACATTCGTATGTATATATATATACAATTAGGACCTACATACATATGCACATGCCTACTTTTTTCATTGCTTACATGAAAACTTACATTAATGCTTATATACATACAAAAAGACACACATACACACTGTGCATACACAGCCGACATGCAATTGTACACCTTTCTGGGACCTAAGTATATCTTACTTACCCTGTCCTGGTTTTTCTTCTTCAGGAAGGCTTTCCAAAGAGCCATTAGGAACTCCAAGATCGGTCCTGCGTTGTAGAAGACGTAAGCTTTGACTCGCTCTGGATTACAATCCTAAAACAAATTCCTGCTAACCGGTCTTATCTCAATTCAATCTAGCCATAATGGGTATTATCTGACTCCAATCAAAGGGTTGTGGGTCTTATCTAAATCCAAATCAATCAATCAATCAATCAAAAAAATTTATTGTTCCCAATCTAAGGATAACGGGTCCCAGATGACGCCAAGCTCTCTGACGGGAGGTGGAAAAGACAATATGGGGGAACTCAGAGGTAAGACTAGCATGTTCATTCTTCGCAAGCTGCCTAGGGGTGCCCAGCCCACATGTTTTGGGTCTTAGAAGGATTCAAGCGAAGGCGATTGGAAGGCACCCAGTCAGTCAAAGGAGTCGGTGGAATGGCGCATGAGACATACTGCAGCAGCGACGTCAGAGGGAAAGCAGTGGTTGCAAGGCTGTATGTCGTCAGCATATAACTGGTTGGACAATGAGCAGATGGCAAGAAGACGACTGAGATCAGAGGTCAAGGTAATATCGAGGAGGGGCACAAGACTGATCCCTGCGGAAGGCCAAAACGGACCGCGGTCCAGAGGGACCTTGTAGAACAGTAAACAACCAAAGAGGAGCGGTCACAAAGGTAGGAAGCCAGCCACTCAATAGGCTTTTCAGATAGACCGACGGATATAGATAAACGATTGAGGAGGATGGCATGGTCGACCGAGTCAAAGGCAGCACTGACATCGAAGAGCGCAAGAAAGGAGACCTGATAGCGGTCAATTGCGCCATAGAAATCAGAGATAAGGCGAAGGAGAAGGGTTTCCGTAGAGTGACCTTTGCGGAAACCAGACTGACAGACAGGAAGTAATTTATTAACGTCAAGGTAAGCCGATAGTTCCTGAGCGACTAGTTTGATATACAGGAAGTAAGTTATTAACGTCAAGGTAAGCCAATAGTTGCTGAGCGACTAGTTTGATAGACAGGAAGTAAGTTATTAAGGTCAAGGTAAGCCAATAGTTGCTGAGCGACTAGTTTCTCTATGATTTTAAAAATAGTTGAGACGCACCATTAAGATCTATGCACCATTATAAAAAATAATATTCACTAAATGCAATTTGTCTCTCAAGGAACAGTCAGTATTGTATAAGATTATGAACATCTGGTTTTTGTTGGACTTGCCACAGAATTTAGTTTGCACGCTGTCTTTCCTTAGTAGCGAATGATGCTCTGAGAATAATTATAAAGGAGGAGCTATGGACCATCATGTTGTTTGCAACATGGCCTATCGGTAACACGCCTAATCACTGATAATGGGGGATTGAGGGTTCGACTTCGTGTAACTACCCTGGGCAAGGTTTTTGCGCACAGGTGCGCCTGTCACCAAGCAGTATAATTTGTAAAAGTGTAAGATGGAAGCAAAGGGAAGTCCTGCGATTCACTGGCCTCGCGTCCAGGAACTTCGGTTTTGTTCATTGTCGCTCAAGGACCGAGTGAAGGAAATGAACACTTTCCTCGTGGGTTACGGAAGCCTTACTTTACTATGGAAGTTCTGTTATTAGTAATTGTTATTATTATATTTTTCTAATTAATGTTTTAAGCCGTGTTTTCGAATTCGATTGCTTGTTATAAAATCATACAGGCTAAATCAACAGACAGACAGACAGACAGACAGACAGACAGACTGACAGACAGACAGACAGGCAGGCAGGCAGGCAGACAGACTGACTGACTGACTGACTGACTGACTGACTGACTGACTGACTGACTGACTGACTGACTGACTGACTGACTGACTGACTGACTGACTGACTGACTGACTGACCGACAGATAGATAGCTGGGTTAGGTTATACAGTGTGTTAGATTTTAGTACTAAATCTTTAGTTCATATATGCAATGCAAACTTGTTTAAAAGCATAACTGTACCTGGTATATTTTGGAAATCTTCTTGTTTTGGTCCATGGTTGCGTGAGTCATGTGTTTCATTCCACTTCCGGTGCAGTCGAAGACTATGATGATGCCATTGACTGTCCCATTCTCGTCTCCATCTCGAAACATCTCGCACATCGAGAGACTATGTCTAACCTCATTGACGGCGTTGAATCGTGGGTCTTTTAGATCATTCATTCCTGATAATTGACACTGTTTAGCATATACATTGGGCTGTATACGAGGGTATACACGGGTATACAGCGTGTAGGCCTACTCACCTCACAAAATGTTTTTTAGTGTACTTACCTCTTGAGAGCGTGTGCTCACCTCCAGAATGTATCATGACATATTTTGTTTAAAAGTGTAGAGTATAGACTTTAACATAAACAATTTTCAGTCTAAACTTAATTATTTCTGCTTGCTTGACCTGGATGCAAAAAAACATTAATTTTTCAATAAATTTAGCATAGTTGATGCATAAGAAATTGAGGAATTCCGTCATTTCAATAGCTTAAACGCTCATCAAATCCTTTCAATATTTAAAAAAATTCTTGCTTGAAAGGGGAGGCACGTCCCCGAAGTGTTTCGAATAACTAACCTGAAGCGTGTACTCACCTCTAATTTTACCATTAAAGCCCTGCCTATGCTTGAACGCCTTACAAATACTTATTATAGTTAGGCAATATACTTTTCTACATTGTTAGCAATTCAATTCAATTTATTAATTGGATGCTGAACGTCAAGGAGTTTGTATGGATCACACAACAACTGGCAGGTAGGCCTATAGTCTAGAGTTTCGTAAATTAATTAATTTTTTTAAAGATATATGTAAAATGAATAAACTTAGAAATGTCAGATCAGACGTTAGAACCCTAATTTTCTTGACCTTCTGATGCTCGCAATTTTTTAGCTGAAAAAGTATTCTTCCAGATTTATTCGAAACGGCCAGAATACATCAATAATATTAATACTTACTCTTTCAGCTGCTTTTGCAGCGAGAACATCTAATCTCGTTAACATTTAAGTAGGTATTATGTGCTACGTACGATCACGATTCTTTCTGACACCTGACATAAGCGACAGCTTTACCTACTTACACATATTTTTTCTGCTTGAGGCAATGACAGAATCTATCAGACAAAGAGCTGTAATATTTAACCTGAAAAAATATTATCGTAAATTGAGTAAATTTTTTAAAATATGTATTAAGGTCAGCTGTAAAGTATTTCATAAAGTACCTGGTCGGAGAATAATAATCTTACGACCTTCTTTGTCCATCTTTGGAGGATAAACAACGAGCCTAAAAGTATGACCACGAAAATCAATTAAAAATATTTCTGCCACGAAGCTCACAAAATGTCAACCAATAGAGCAGCTAACCTAACGAAAGCGCAACCTTTACCAGTCTAGCGATGTTGAAGTAATTCAAAACAAAAGTTAATCAATGAGCCAAAAAGCGCCGATAGTAATCCAAAACCGGTTGTGTAACTGTTTTCCTTTTGCTTAGAAAAATACTCGCACTCGAAGCCAGAAGTTTGGTCCATTCGCCTCGTGCCTGGTAACTATTCCACAAGCAATTTGGCCGACATATATAGTCCAATTTAAGCCTCATAGTTGTAAAAATGTATATACAGGTCACAGATCTTTTAAGACGCATACCCCTTTTCAATGAAGGCCAAAGCGTTGTCCTGAATGTCAAGGTTGGCCATGTAATCCGGACAGGTGGTTCGGGCGGTCAGAATGTTGTCAATCAAGGTTCTCGCCACCAACTGACTGAACTTTGCACGACGCAGAATAGTCAAAAGGAATTTCGTATCTGAATGAAATTTAATTCATTGTAAATACTAAATGTAGATGGTTTACGATCGATAGTAATATCGACATAGTATCTTTTGCAGACGGAAAGAAACCATTAAGAATTATTTGACTCAATTTCGTCAGGGGTTGAAAAACATTCTATTTCATCGTGGTCTCCTGCTTTACGAACAGAATTAATACTGAGATGTTTTTGAAGAAGCACTATGTAATTACCTACGATTACAATTAGATATAAGCAAGTGAATATGCCATGTATTTAGTTCAAAGAAAGAAGTATTTCCAATCATATACCTCGTAACTTAGTTATTTTGTGACTGCAATGTGTAAAGAGCCGGTTAAAACGAATCTAATCAGAAACTGTTGCAATTCCTCCTCCTCCTCCTCCGCCTCCTCCTCTTCTTCTTCTTCTTCTTCTTCTTCTTCTTCTTCTTCTTCTTCTTCTTCTTCTTCTTCTTCTTCTTCTTCCGTCAGGTGTGTGCCGACGATGAGGTTTGTACAAGATGGCTTCATTTCTTTCTGTATCTGATAGTTTTCAGGGCCGTTCTCATATCTATGTCTTGTTCTTTATGGTCTTCTGTCACCTTTTCCACCAATGTATTTGTCTTCCTCGACGCCGTGTTCCCTCCACGAGGCAATATAATGCCCTCGTCGATAATCTCTTGGCGTCCATTCTTGTTACATGACCAAACAATGTTAGTCTTCTCCAGAATTCTCTATGCTAGCCCAAGTGACGTTTAAAGATACTGAACAACTTGAAGTTAATTAACAAACAAATAGCGCTGAGATAACTATGAATGTAGCGGGCGATTGGCTACGCATAGGCTACACGTTGCGTCCACTTGATGGTTCTCACCCAGATTATATAAAGAGGTTCATAACAGCTGAATAAACTAGCGCTGGTAAAGAGCTAAAATGTACGGTCAAAAGTTTTCTGATTAATTGCTGATGTTGACTGGTGGCTGACCGGTTCTACAGGTGTAATGTGGCTGTTCTCTGATCCACTTCCTCAGAGTTTGTATGGCGCCAAGTCTCTGTTTTGGATCCTCGTTCAGTTCCTTGATCGCCTTCTGCAGACTGTACTCCGTCAGAGTACACTTGTAATCGGCATCTTCGGGATCCATCGCCAGCGCTCAAAATCTGCACATAAGTATCATATATTGTAACACCAACTGTCATTCTTCTTTATAAAACGGGCTCTATTGAAAGTGTTACTAGTATTGCTGAGCGACAAATATTTGCATAGTTTGCCCTAATGGAAATGTTAGTGGTAGGCTATTGCTGAGAAACAAATACTTGTATTGTAGACCCCCATGGAAATGATAACTGTATTGCATGGAAACAAATAGGCCTATCTGTAAAGTAGCCCCTATTGGAAATGATAGTTATAGGCCTATTGCTGAGCAAGATATGTTGCTTAAAGGCGGGGAAAACATAAGTTCGTAGCGTAATCGACACAAAATTGAATGTTCACAATTTGAATTAATCTTTATTGTAATCGTAAACTCGAGACTTTCGAACGCGTTAGGCCTGCTAATTTTCTAAGCACAGGGCACCAGGTTATTCATGAGCGCGGCATCTTCAATATAATCTAACCTAATGACTTCTATAGCGCCGTTAGCATACTGTCCAAGTCATCAGTTGATGGTCACTTAGAGTGAACTCGCAATCAAGACCCATTATCCACTGGAAAAGCCAGATCGAACTTCGACGGATCAGATAAAACCTGAAGCCAGGTTACGGTGAGTGTGCAAGTTGATCAGGACGAGTCTTGAGTTTAGACCTGAAAGACATCAAGGAGTTAACATAAGGATCTGAGTTGGGCTGCGAATTCCAAAGTCTCGAACAAGCGATCCAAACAGCTTGAGAGAGTAACACAATTCATTTTCGGGGCACATCAAGAGTCATAGACATCATCTATTAATCGAGATATCGTCTGCTTAGAGTGCAAAGGTGCTATCTCCAATTTCTTTTTTATTGTTTTATTCTATTGCTACCAATGTAGTGTTTGAACTGTGAAAAGGTGGTATCGTTCACAGTGTAAATAAAAACGCAGCAACTATTTTAATATTGGGGCTATCTCCAACGACCTAGTTTTGAAATGTGCAAAGGTTCTATCTCCAATAGAGCTAGGGCCTACTGCACTGTGTTTACCAAAAATAGGTTCCATGGTTTAATTTAGTATACATACGGCGTCGTGCTGAAGACTAATCCAAAAGTATTTTAAATGAAAATTGCAAGTTTCTAACAATCATGTTCGTAACATTTTGCATTAGTTAGACTTATTATTCTGAAAATATTATTGCATTTAATCATGGTAACTCGATGTCGACGAATTTCGCGTGTCGATAGAAATCCGATGTAAACTTTGATGTCGGTGAATCTCATGAGTCAAGAGAAAATATTGAAGTAAAATCCAAATTTCATGAAACTGATATCAGTGAATCAATTATGGTCACAGAATATATAAATTAAGATTTTGCACATATTAATTCCTTAACCCTATAATTGTATGCAGCTGAAAATATTATGAAGGGCCAGCATCATTTTTAACCGTTAGTTTCGAACTTCGAGTGTGTACCAATAATAAATTTTTCAGCTTCTAAATTTTATATTAAATTGTTCAAATAAATCAATGCAATTTACACAAATCATTATTTATTATTTTATAATATTTTTTTCTGTAAAAAGTAATTTTTAATCGCAAATTTAAGTTGTTGTAAAATTATAGCTATCTCCAGATAAGAAAATATTTTGAAATGTGCAAAGGTGCTATCGTCTGTTACAAGCATAAGTGGTCGTTGGTCACTTGCTGCTATTTTGCATTTTTTAAGGCGAGGCGTCACAAAATTTAAAATAATTACAACATTCCAACTAGGGAAATAATTTATTATCCAAATGACTATAAATCACAATCACATAAAAACTATTGGATTTGTAGCAACTATCAAAAGTTTAGATTTGCTCTCCTGAAAAATGACCAAAATGGAGATAGCACCTTTGCACTCTAAACAGACGATATGGTATCCATCTGTGTGAAAGGAAAATCAAAGCGTTAGACCACAGATTCCAGCTGTAACATAGTGCATAGGGTGGCTTATGGGAGACACCCCAAAAGGAACAGCTTTACCTTTTCACTGGACGAAACTCATGAAATATCCGATGTATACCTTGGTCAGATAAGGTTATTTTCGCAGTAATTCTTTACACCTAAGACACAGCTGTTTACCTATTAGGTAGATATTAGGCCTACTGGGCTGGGCAACGCAATAGGCAACGTTTAGTTTGTAGTTGCGCCGTTTGAGGAGAAATTCCCATTTTTAAAAAGTATTTCTGAAATTTATAAACGCGCGAGGCAGGATCTGCTTGCGTTGGAGAACATATTTGCCGTTCGCTTTTAGGTATATTTGCTAGACCTTATCCTAAGTATTAGCATAATTTAGCTGCATAAAGCAGTTCGCCAAGTGAATTTGCATAAGCTTACTTACGCTGCTTTCTCGCCTTCCTACGTTCTCACACTGTACGATTCTTTCACGGCATGGCTGCCTGTTTGACAAGAGGTGACCCTGAAAACAGGAATACACTGGTAAACACTAATAAAAGCGTCGGTCTTATCAAGTCTTTATAAGGCAAGCGCAGCAATGGGACAGATGAACGTGGAGTTCTAGAATTGATGTTTCAGCAGAACGCCCAATTCAACAACGATGAAAATTAGTTCTTCTCATATATCAAGCCATTCCGAAAGTACTATACTAGTCTCCCATACATTTGTCGTTTCAAAGTAGTCGCATGAAAGACAATCTGTAACTGGTAAAATCAGATGTTGTTTCGCAACAAGGGTTTATGAACTTCTGTGCAAAATTAACACTTTGTTGCTCTCCGTGGACTGTAAATTGTGTCGCAACTCTCATCGGAGTTGAAAACTTACCGAAATGTCAACCAATTCAAGGTTAAACTTAATTGACTATGGGGGCCTGGAAGGCAATCGTATCTTCCTGCTAAATGTTATCTATTTAGGCTTAGCCTGTTCATCTGTGAATAATTTAGAAAGCAACACCCACTTAGGCCAACTCACACACAAGCACATCAATGAAGCGATCGATAGCTATGGCGTTCGGCTATCTGTCGTACGTTGACCAAGTCCTTACTATACAGCAGTACATGCCATTATAGATTTACGGGTGGCCTATCATAGCCAATCGAGACAGGTAGGCTTTTGTACAGGTATGTGCACTGTGCAGATGTATGTATGTGCATGCGACTGGCCTGTATACATAGTCGTAATCCTAATCGCAAACTCCCAATTTCTAAAGCGCTATAATGCTAAGTAAAAACCATCAGCTTATTATTCACGGGTGCTGTGTCGTATCAGAGGGGTTGTTCAGAAAGATTGTACCTAGCTGTGTATGTACATCACCTATTGAAATGCAAATTTCAAGGACAAAAGGTATAATGCTGTTGGAAGGATCGTTTGACATTGGTTGGGATCACGCTTTTGAGAGGCTCTGTAGCATTATCTTGTATTTTCTTAGCATTTAGGCTCACAATCTATACATTCAGTTATTATAACTATCGTCATCAACAGCTCCTGACGCCAGCCATTTGGCGGCGATGGGTGAGAATAAATTATCTCCATTGTCATCGGTCATTGTCAAGTCTTGTTATATCCTCATCTATACTATCTGTCCAGCGCAGTCTTGACCCAGTTTTGTTTATGTTTTCTTGGAATCCAGCATGTAGCGCATTGTTGGAAATAAATTCATATGTGTCTACTTGCACACGGTTTAAGACTTACTTGACCTGTGATATATTTTAAGTTTGCAGGAAAGCTGCAGACGCTTACAAGTGGATGAGTATGGTTAAATGTATGGTCGACACGATTTACGTCTTAAGACAATGTGAAAGTAATTGTAATAACTTCTATTGCGCCGGTGTCTGATACACAAGGCATCAGCCGATGGAAAACAACAAATCCAAGCCGTAATCAGGTCAATATCCAGAAGATTAGTCCGTAAGACAGAGAGACAGATTATGGTGGATAAGCAAGTTTAAAGAGGTAAGTTATAAGTTGAAACGAAATGAACAAGCGACTGAGCAGAGCGCACAGACACAGGGAGAGAGTTCCAAAAACTAGATCCAGCAACCGAAGAAGCTCGTTCGCCAAGAACAGTTCTGGATTTAGGTATGACCAGACAAAAATAATCAGATGACCTTGTTGAATAATGATAAGTCTTGGGAGTAAGAACTGATATTAAGTATTGTGGCTGGCCAGAATTCAAAGTTTTATAAACGATGAGCCCCAATTTGAAATTATTTCTTTGCTGAGCAGGCAGCCAATGCAGGGATTTAAGCACAGGGGTAACATGTTCATATTTTGATATATTAGTTATGTCTCTTGCCAAATGGCTCAGCACTCTCTGCAGCTTGAGGATGTTTGACTTATTGATAGCCTACCAGTAAGAAGCGACTTACTTCTAAGCGACTGAAAATCAATGCAGTTGCAGAGATATCCTTGCAGACATGGGCACATAACGCGTAATTTTGAGTATATTGCGAATAAACATATAATGATGACTTATAAATACTGTTGGCATGGCTAGTGAGAGACATGGTAGAATTAAAAACAATGTTACTTAGCTTCTATAATCAGTATAACCTTAAATGTAAGTAACTTAGACCTCGGCGTACCTTGAGCTGTAGGAAACTAACAAGGACAAGTGCCGAGCAAAGAAAACTGTATCCAGTCAACTGTCATCCTGAACTATGAGCAGTTATCTAACTGCTCCAAAGGTCATATCTGTTCGCTGTTTACTTAGAACTATAAATATTTAACATTACATGTAGGTAAAGCAAACTGATAAAGGCCAACTGTCAATCAACTGCCTAGACTATGAATGATTATATATTTCCATCGAACTATGTTTACTCGGATGATTGTAGGACATAATCCTCCAGGATATAATCCCCCGAATATGATCCCCAGGACAATATTCCCCTCGGACAGAATCTCCGAATTTGGGTAGGACATAATCCCCCAGACATAATCCCCGGATATAATCCCCGGACATTATTCCCCTCGGGCAGAATCCCCGATTTTGGGTAGGACATAATCCCCCTGGACATAATCCCCGGATAGAGTCCCCCTGATATTATTTCCCTCGGACAGAATCCCCCGATTTTGGGTAGGACATAATCCTTCCCGATAAAATCCCCCTCTGTGCAATTAGCCTATTTCTGCATTTAATTGCCATGTTTCTGTTCGTTGTGTTAGGTTATTAATGTGGTAAGGTATAAAGACTTTTTAATGTCATTCAGGTGTTAATTTAAGATTTGACAGTGTCATTCAGTTCTAAAGTTAACACTTCTTGTTAGTGTCACTTAGGTAGGATGAGAGCATGGTCAACACGGCGATACTGCAGCATTCGCGAGGTCAGCTGCCCCAAAAGTCAGGCCAGCGCCAAGCAGCTGCAGGCCCGTTTGGTGCCGCTGTGCCAAGATCGGCGATATGGAAGGAAACTCATCGAAGAAACGCTGCACGGACTTGGACAATGGACACATCGTTCGCTTTTAGATATCTTCTACAGATTTGAGACAAACTTGGGAAGACTGTCATATATATAGTTTCCCACATATGTGTGTCCATTGTAAGATAAACGCTCTGCAATGTCTGGAATATGCGTCGGGAGAGCCCTCTGCATGCGCACGAGCTATTATCGAGCGAGCTCCATGCAGGCGCACGGGACGATGCAGGGACACGGGCTGGGCTGTGTCTTTGCATAATGAAGACTTATCAGTCTGAAAATCATCCCTATGACTAACAGGTTTGAAGAACACCTCAAACAAAGGTGAAGCTGTCTCTTTTCCTACGGAGTACGGACTTCGCACCTGGAAAAGAAGTTCCTAGTCTCTGAGAAGCTTTGGGAATCCAACTTCCGAACGTATATCGAATCAAGATATTAACTATCATTTCAGTTTTCCAATTAGGAGTACAGCTTTGCGAAAAATTATTCAAACGTTGCTGTGTCATTAGAAAACTGTTTCAGAATAAACAGATATAAAAATATGTAATATTCCACTTAGAAATACAGCGTAATTCAGCAGTTTTTCTCAAAATTGAATATGAGGTCAGTAAACTACTTTAGAATAACAAGATATTAACAAAATAGCACGATCAGTTGCCCTCGTAGGTGTTCAAGTTGCTCAACATTAATCGAAACTACATGGGCCGTTAGAACACTACCTTAGGTTAGAAATAGTCGACTGATCTTCCACAGAATGAAACCATTTTCTAGAAGAAATGTATGTAGTGGGTGTAAAATTGGCTAACTGCTAATAGTAAAAAGGAACGAAAGTCTAGAGACGAGGTTAGCTATCTTAACACCAAGTACAGCAATCGCTAAATGCCTAATAGAAATACTAAACACTAAAAAGTGTTTAAGTCATTCAGAGCCTACAGTGCATCAGTATGGAACAAGTGCTAAGTCAACTCTGAGTCAGCGGACTGACTATGACTCAGACGAACCCACGCACACACGTATAGCCGAACGGATGAATTCCCATCCTAGGCTATGGCTCCCTGAACGGCGTTCAGTCGAGGATGAGGGACGGGTGAATCCTTCCTTGTTGAGGTATCAATCTTATAGTATGTATGTGAAAAAAAACCCATAAAGTTAAGGTTGTATGGATGTAGGAGAGTTCGTCCAGGTGTGACGTAAACATTCTACTCGACGCTCAGCTTTCGGAAAGACTCGTTCGGAACGGAAGCAGATGGTCGTTTTGATTCGTCTATCTTGTACTTGTCGTTTGTATTGGCCAAAACTCGGGCCCTCAATCCGGGATCCATGAGTCTCTTTTTAAGATCGGCTGCAAAGAAGAAATAAAGCTGTTTTGCACCCATATCGAACAGTCAAGACCATTACACTAGTTTGCAGTATGTGGGTATTAAAGAAAGCCTTCTTAAATCAAAGTGTCACCTGTCTAGTCCATCATACCAACTCCCAAACTCTGTATCTCCTGCAATTTCTCTGAAAGTCTTTCATTTAAACTCGGGACAATTCCTCTTCAACAAATCCTATTGTGAATCCTATTCTTCTCTTACCTCTCTCGCCGCTCCAGTTCTAAGCACCATTACAGCTAAATTCCCTAATGTCCTACCTTCATGCCCTTCTACACAGAGCCTCATCTCACTTTATCTGTCGAGTGATTTGTTTTTACTCAACACCTGTAAGCTGGTTGTTGAGACTTGGCTTTCCGTAAGCTCTGGCGAAATTTCTAGGTTACGATTACGATCAACTAAAACAAGAAGGAACAAGAAGAAGAAAAAGAGAAGAAGTAGAAGAGGAAAAAGAAAAAAGAAAAAGAAGTAGAAAAAGAGAAGTAGAAAAGAAAACGAAGAAGAAAGAAAGAAGGAAGAAATAATAAAGAATAAAGAAGAAGGAAGAAGGAAGGAGGAAGGAGAAAGGAGGATGTAGGAAGGAGGAGGAAGAAGAAGAAAAAGAAAAAGAAAAAGAAGAAGCAGAGTAGTCCCTTGAGAGCCGGCAATGTGTATGAAATTTCAGCGATTATATTTTTCTTAACATGATCTTCCGACTGACAACATAACATCAGTGCTATATCCGAGATGGTTTGCGGGCGCCAATGGAACAGAAATCTCAAAACAAATGTTGCTCTCGCGGGTATTTTAAACTCTCTTTCTCCAGCCAACACACTCTAGCCAATGTCGCAAAACCCTATTATAGATAACCAGACTAGATAATCATTATCTCGATGCAATGATAAGCCTAAGTGCGGACTGATCGACGAGAAATAGTATTGCGATTTAAATACATACCTGCAATGCTTGCAATGGAACCAGCAGAGGGTCCTTTGTAGTCATCCGGTAGGTATTCATCAGGCCATAGTTCCATTGGGATCACCTTATACAGAGACTCCATCGTATCGTGTACTTGAATCTGCGCATTTGGATATAGTATTAAATGAAATCACTATATTAGTAATAGGGGTCCACCGGAAACCGGCTCGGATACTCGGTTCGGCCGGAAATCCCGTTTCCGGAAGTATTCGGCTCGGCAAATATTGTAGACGCAAATAGTTGACAAACAAATTTCTTTAAAAAAAATTTTTCCTGTAAAAACTTATTCAATAAACTTACGTATATGAAATTATAAACCTTAAAACAATTACACAGAAAACTTCACAACTGCACAGAACTGACTACAATTCAAATTGTATTAGTCACTTATTACAAGTACGCAAATTTATGTCGATAATTTCTTATTGCATGAAAATGTGAAGCTTCGCATATGGAACAAATGGTATCCGGTTCGTTACCGGTTCGTTACCGGTCCCGGCAAAAATACATCCAAATACTCGGATTCGGTTTCCGGCGGAAAATGTCTTACCGGTGGACCCCTAATTAGTAATATAGTGACATGCATTAAGCAGTTATATCGAAAATGACATTTAGCCTTTTTAACACATGAATATACGTATGCCCCGATTTCTATGCGTTGATATGGACGCAAATATGTATGTGCGTGAAAACATACACGAATACATGCATTTGTTCATTATAATAATATGCATACATAAAGACTTACAGTAATGCATATATATATATAATTATATACAACCAAACATACATATAGATAATTTTTAGATATACATTCACAGGCAGCATACAAATACAGCAGACCTTCTTGGGACCTGAGTAAATCTTACTTACCCTTTCCTGGTTTTTCTTCTTCAATATGGTTTTCATAAGAGTCATCAGCAACTCCAAGATCGGTCCTGCGTTGTAGAATATGTAGGCTTTGACTCGTTCTGGATTACAATCCTAGAACAAATCAGAGGGAATGAGTCTTATCTAAATCCAATGCGGACAGATCTTATCTATCTACAATCTCAGAACATCTATTGCGCTTCTACAATAATTCGACTGATGCTTTCCCAAGGAATTGACTCCGCTAAGGAAATCGTTGTGCTTGCAAATTCCCGGACGAGTCCTGTCGAAGGTCAAGAAAGAAATCTCAGGAATGGGAATCGTCTACGGAGGAAATTATTCCAGGAAAAGTTAAGCTCATAGCCGAGTTCTGAAGACCGGAACATATTTTGCAGGGCGAGCTCTACATGCATTCCCTGTCATTATGCACCATTATCAAAAACAATATTCACTAAATGCAATTTGTCTCTCAAGGAACAGTCAGTATTGTATAGGATCATGAACATTTGGATTTGACCGAACCTGCCACAGAATTTAGTTTGCACGCTGTCTTTCCTTAGTAGCGAATGATGCTCTGAGAATAATTTATTAAGGAGGAGCTATGGACCATCATGTTGTTTGCAACATGTCCCATCGGTAACAAGCCTGATCGCTGATGATGGGTTGCGGGTTCGACTTCATGTAACTACCCTGGGCAAGTTTTTGCGTATACGCGCCTCCGTCACCAAGCAGAATTATTTGTTACCCGTGTAAGCTGGAAGTAAACGGCAAGCCCTGCGATTCACTGGTGTCCTCGACCTTTGGGTTCGTTACTTGCCAGTTCATGGACCAAGTGAAGGAAATGAGCATCTTCCTCGTAGGATATAGGAGCCTTACTTTACTATGGTAGTTCAGTATTAGTAATTGTCATTATTACGATTCATTAATTAATATTTTAAGTCGTGTTTTCGAATTCGATTGTCTGTTATGAAATCATCCAGGCTAAATCAACAGACAGAAAGACAGACTGGATGATTGACTGACCGACCGACCGACTGACTGACTGACTGACTGGCTGACTGGCTGACTGACTGATAGATATATAGGTTAGGTTATGCAGTGTTTTATATTTTAATCTTAGATTTTTAGTTCATACATGCAATACAAACTTGTTAGCAAGCATATATGTACCTGGTATATTCTGGAAATCTTCTTGTTTTGCTCCATGGTTGCGTGAGTCAAGTGTTTCATCCCAGCTCCGGTGCAGTCGAAGACTAAGAGAATGCCATTGACCGTCACATTCTCGTCTCCATCTCGAACCATCTCGCACATTGAGAGATTACATCTCACGTCATTGATGGGGTTAAATCGCGGGTCCTTTAGATCATTCATTCCTGTTAATCGACACCATTTAGCTGCATATACGCAGGGCTGTAGACGAGGGCATACACGGATATACAGCGTGTACTCACCTCTAGAGACCTATACTAACCTCACAAAATATTTTTTTCCGTATAATTCTGCCTACTCACCTCTCGAGAGCGTGTACTTACCTCTAGAACGTACTATGTCATATTTTGTTTAATATTGTAGAGTGTAGGCTATAACTTAAACAATTTTCAGTTCAAATGTAACGATTTTTGCTTGCTTGGCCTGGATGCAAAAAAACATTAATTTTTCAATAAATTTTAGCACAGTTGATGCATCAGAAATTGAGGAATTCCGTCATTTCAGTAGCTTAAAATCAAATCGTTTCTATATTTAAAAAATCTTGTTTGGGAGGAGCCCATCTCCCAGTGTTTCGGAAAACTAACCTGAAGCTGTAGGCTACTCACCTCTAATTTTACCACTACAGAACTGCATATACGCAATCGCTTTACAGATACGTATTATAGTTAGGCAATATACTTTTCTATGTTGTTAGCAATTCAATTCAATTTATTGAGTAAATTGGATGGTGAACGTCAAGAAGTTTGTATGGATTACATAGCAACTGGCAGGTAGGCCTCTATTGTCTAGGGTCTCGTAAATTAACTAATTTTCTTAAAGACATGAGAATGAAAACTTAGAAATGTCAGATCACATTTTAAAAGCCTAGTTTTCTTGACCTACCGGTGCTCACACTTTTTTTTTAGCTGAAAACGTATTCTTTCTTTTAGGATTCATAAGAACCAAGCATAATACATCCATAATATTGACACACTATTTCAGCTGCTTTTGCAGCGAGAACATTATCTCGTTAACATCTAAGTATAGGTATTATGCGTTACATACAGTTACGATTGTTTCTTAAACCTAACACAGCCGTCACCCTTACCTAGGCACAAATATTTGTTTGAGGCAATGACAGAATCTGTCAGATATTAAGCTATAATGTTTAACCTGAAACAGTCTTATCGTAAATTTAGTAAATTGAGAAGCAAACACTTTAAAATATATATTAGGGTTAGCTTAAGGCATTTCATAAAGTACCTGGTCGGAGAATAATAATCCTACGACCTTCTTTGTCCAACTTTGGAGGATAAACGGAGAGCCTAAGAATATGACAACGAAAATCAATTATAAATATTTCTGCCGCAAAGTTCACAAAAATCAAAGTTCACAAAAATATCAACCAATAGGACAGCTAACCAAAATAAAATTATAAACTAAAAACATTCTAAAATAGGTCATTTATAAATCGGAACTGCTGTGGCTTGCTTTTACACCACATGCTAATGCTATTACTAATATAAATACAAAACAACTTGCTCCCATGTTCAGGAAGCAGAACGATCACAGTCCTTATCTCTGCGGAAGACATTAGAGAACAGGACTGGCAGTATTAGCAGGGCAAATATCTAGCTTATAGAAAAAGGAAAAAGCTCAGTGTAAACTACTCAATTTAATAATTATCGAAGAGTGAAATTTCGGAACATTTTTAACAGACTTATGAAGAAAGATAGTAACAGTATCAATTACACACTGTAGGTGTGCTAACGGTAGGCTACCTAAACAAACCAAATACAAGCGATTGCGAACACCAGTCACGACTCACGACTCTTTGAAGCCTGCTCCATCAGAACTCCGAATGCAGATGTTTTCCCAGTGGATGCCTCTTAACTGTTTCCTCCCGACCCTTGATCACGTGGATCACCCAGGGCGCTAGAAACCCAGATGGGGAGGTGAGCAGAGGTTTGCCAATATCGGGCCAGCCGAGGCTGATGTATCTGCCCACCTTCAGCCACAGTGACTAAATTACCTAACCCTCTGTCTGGTGATATAGTAAGTATCTATGCTAGAGATATACTGCCTACATGTAAGTGACTTGCCATTTATGATGTGCTCTATATTACAAATCCATAGAGCGTCATTATTGAACTGCAGTACTGGATTTAATTTCAACGCTACAAATGACCTGTCACCAAAATGTATGTCTGTAAGTATGTATCCGGACACTATCTTCCTATAACGCCGTTTGAATATCTCACGAAGGCGCAGCCTTTACAAGCCTAGCGATGTTGACGTCATTAAAAACAAAAGTTAATCAATGAGCCAAAAGCACCGTTAATAATTCAAAACCCGTCTTGTAATATTATTGTCTTTTGCTAAGCTAATACTCGCAGTCGAAGACAGGAGTTTGGTCCATTCACCTCGAGGCTGGCATAACTATCCCACAATGAATATGGCCGAAATATATAGTCTAAAAGTGGAATATATAGTCGTAAAAACTTAAATACAAATCACGGATCGTTTAGAACGCATACCCCTTTTCAATAAAGGCCAAAGCGTTGTCTTGAATGTCGAGGTTGGCCATGTATTCCGGACAGGTGGTTCGGGCGGTCAGAATGTTGTCAATCAAGGTTCTTGCCACCAACTGACTGAACTTGGCACGACGTAGAATAGCCAACAGAAATTTCGTATCTGAAAGTAATTTAATTAATTCTAAACACTAAATGCAGATGTTTTTGTGATAAGTAGTAACATTGACATAGTATCTTCTAAAGACAAAAAGAAACCAGTAAGAATTTGTGACTCTTTTTGTCAACGATCGAAAAGCATTCCATTTCATCGTGGTTTCATGTTTTACGGTCAGAAGTGCCTCAGATGCTTTGAAGAAGCGCTATATAATTACCTACGATAACAATAATTGCACATGAATATAGGCCTACAATGTGTGTAGTTCAAGAAGTATTTCCAATCATATACCTCGCAAGTTAGTTACTTTGTGACTGCAATGTGTACACAGCCGGTTTAAGCTAATCTAATCAGAGGACTTTTCCTATTTCTATTTCTATTCCTCCTTCTTCTTCTTCTCCTCCTCCTCCTCCTCCTCCTCCTCCTTCTGCTTCTTCTGTCTTCTATCAGGTGTGTGAGGTTTGCACAAGATGGCTCCGTTTTTCTGTGTATGATAGTGTCCAGGGCCGTTCTCATGTCAATGTCTTGTTTTTTAAGATCTTGAGTCACCTTTCCCACCCATGTCTTTCTTTGTCTTCCTCGACTCCGTGTACCCTCCACGTGGCAATATAATGCCTTCGCTGGTAATCTTTGTAATTGTAATTGTAATTACGACAATTTATTTAACATCGTTGGTAGCAAGCTACTTCTAGGATGCTTCACACAAAAACAAGCACACTGTCCACAGTCAGCGCAAAGGCTAATGCTCGGAGTTTTTACTTGGCAACTAAAGTTTTAACTGTTTTTTTAAAACAAAAATCTCTTGTCGTCCATCCTTGTTGCATGCCAAAACCAAACTAGTCTTCTTCAGAGTTCTCTATGGTATGATAGCCTAAATGACATTAAAAAATACTGAACGCCATAAAAGTTAATTAACAAACAAATAGCGCTGAGATAACTATGAAAGTGGAAGGCGATTGGCTAAGCATACACGTGGAAGCAATCTGATGTTTCTCACCCCGTTTTATACAAAGAGGTTCAGAATAGTTGAATAAACTAGTGCTGGGAAAGAGCTAATGCGTATGGTTAAAAGTTTTCTGATCAATTGCTGATGTTGACTGGTTGCTGACCGGTTCTGCAGGTGTAGTGTGGCTGTTCTCTGATCCACTTCCTCAGAGTTTGTACGGAGCCAAGTCTCTGTTTTGGATCCTCGTGCAGTTCCTTGAGCGCCTTCTGCAGACTGTACTCCGTCAGAGTACACATGTAATCGGCGTCTTCGGGATCCATGGTCAGCGCTCAAAATCTACACATAAATATTATATAGATTATTATTTTATCCATAAGAAAAGACTCAACAGAAGCAGACAGTAAATCTGGCGAAAGTGGGAAAATGCCTTCAGAAGAATACACAATTATAAATCGGATTCTAAAATATCTGACAAGAAAATTGATGTAATTTTATCTTCATTTCTGATGGAAAATGTAGCCAATAAAATTCCGGATACGTAGCTTATTTATGCAAATAAATGCAAATACAGTCTATATTTAAAAATATACCCAGATTATACAGATTATAAAAATATAAATTGTGTAAAAATGTTTGTGTAATAAAGGTCTATTGCTCTAACATAATTAGGCCTAACGTAGATGCGTTAGCAAAGCAAAGGGCACCAATTTATTCATGGGCGCTGCATATTCAATTTAGTCTAATCTAATGATTTCTATAGCGCCGTTATCTTAATGACCAAGTAATCAGTCGATGGTCACCTAAAGTGAACTCGCAATCAATACCCATAATCCATTGGAAAACCCAGATCGAAATGTAACAGATCAGATCATGGCCGTTTTAAGGTCATCGTAGGCCCTAGGCACTCTTGCCTTCGTAGACCCCGACTCTACATTAAAGCTAAACGCATTCACTTTATTTCTAACTTATTATATTTGAATTTGCTGTTTTCCTTTTTTCCATTATTCCGATCAATATCTCATTTTCAGATATTCAGACTTTCGTAGGCCCATGAAAGTTTCGTAGGCCCTAGGCATAGTGCCGTATACTCTGCCTAGTGGATAAGACGGTCCTCGATCAGATGAACCTGAAGCCAGGCTACGATGACTGTGCAAGTTGAACAAGCTGAATCTTGAATTTTGACCTGATAGATATCAAAAAGGAAACAGAAGGACCTAAGTTGAACAGCGAAATTCAAAGCCTCGTGCTAGCGACCTAGAAAGCTCGAGAGATCAACTCTGTTCATTTGCGTGGCATATGAAGAGTCATAGACGGCATCCATTAATCGAGTACAATATGCATCTGCGTGAAGATCAAGGGATTGTCAACAGATTCCGACTGACTATTACGAATAATGTGGCTAATGGGCAGACATCCCGAAGAGGGACACCTGTATCCTTTCACAGGACGAAACTGTTGAACCATTCGATGTCCCTATACATTGATCAGATAAGGTTATTTTCGCATCAATTTTTTACACCGAAGAAAAAGTCATTTGCCTGTTATATATTATTGTGCTGGGCAACACAATAGGCAACGTTTAGTTTGGAGTTGCGATGTTTTAGGAGAAAGTCCCATTTTCAAAAAGTATCTCTGAAAGTTATAAGCGCGCGAAACAGTAGCTGTCTGGGGTGGGGCAAAGTTTCACCGTCCGCTTTTAGGGTCTATAATTATGGTAGTCGTAAATATTTTATTCATTTTTTCCAAAATCCTTATCCTAAGTAGATGTATACAGAAATTCACCAAATGAATTTACATACTTACACTGCTTTCTCGCCTACAGCCGTTCTCACAGTGTACAATTCTTTCAAGGCAAGTTGCCTGTTTGACAAGAGACGACCCTGAACGCAAGAATACACCAGTGAACACTAATAAAAGCGTCGGTCTAATCGAGTCGTTATAAGGCAAGAGCAGTAACGGGACAGGTGAACGTTGAGTTCTAGAATTGGTGTTTCAGCATTGCGTCCAATTTAACAACGATGAATTAGTTAAAGATCCTCTGATATATCAAGCCATTCCTAATGTACCAAAGACTATAAATTTGTCATTTAAACGTAGTCGCATGAAAGACATTAGGAACTGGTAAAATCAGATGTTTTTTCGCAACAAGGATTTATGAACACTTGTGCAAAATTAACACTTTGTCGATTTCTGGAATGTGAACTGTGTTGTAAGTCTTAGTGGAGTTGAACATTTACCCAAACGTTAACCGATTTAAGGTTAAACTCAACTGAGCATGGGACCTGGAAGGTAATAATATTACCTTCCTGCTAAATGTTATCTATTTAGGCTTAGCCTGTTCATCTGTGAATAACTTAGAAAGCACCACCCATTTAGGCCAACTCACACAAAAACACATCAGTGAAGAGACCGATAGCTATGGCGCTCGGCTATCTGTCGTACGTAGACCAAGTCTTTACTATACAGAAGTACATGCCATTGTAGATTTACGGGTGACCTTTCATAGGCAATCGAGGCTACGTAGGCTTTTGTACACGTATGTGGACTGTGCAGATGTATGTATGTGCATGCGAACTGCGTGTTTACATAAACCTAATCCTAATCGTAAACCGAACTCCTAATATCTAAAGCGGTATTCCAAAGCTAAGCGCAAAGCACCAGCTTATTCACGAGCGGTTGGTTTATAGCTATGTATATGTACATCACATAGGCCTACGAAAATGCAAATGTAAAGGACAAAAAGTATGCTTCTGTTGGAAGCATCGTTTGACATTGGGACCATGCTTTTAAGGGGCTCTACCGCATTATTCTGTGTTAGCTTTAAGCTCATGATCTCTGCATTTATTTGTTATAATTATTATCATATTCATCAGCTCCTGACGCCAGCCATTTGGCGGCGAAAGGTACGAATAAATTATCTGTATTGTCCTCGGTCTTTGTCAAGTCTTGTTATGTCCTCATTTATGCTGAAAGTCCAGCGCACTCCTGGTCCTCCTTTTTTATCTTTTATTCGAATCCTGCATGTTACGCAATATTGCAATTACATTCATATGTATCTACTTGCACACGGTTTAAACCTTACTTGACCTTTGCAAGAAAGCTGCAGACGCTTACAAGCAGATGAGTATGACTAAATGTGTGGCCAATTCGATTTATGTCATAAAACAATGTTAATTAGCTTCTATAATCAGTAGAGCCTTACCTGTGAGTCAATTGGACCTTACGTACGTGGGGCTGGAGGAAACTATCAAGGACAAGTGAGTTATGAGCAAAGAGAACTATAAGGCCAACTGTCATTCTGAATTATGAATGGTTATCTAGCAACTGCAGAGGTCATGGCTGCCCGCCGTTTACTTAGAACTATAAATATCTAACAAAACATAAAGATGAAGCAAACTGTCAAAGACCGACTGTCAATCAACTGCCTAGACTATGAATAGTCAAATAACTCTATCAAATAACTCGTCTCTGTTTACTTAGGACACATTGCATTAAGATATTGCTTTTCAAAATCAAACACTAGACTTTACGTCACTTTGGCAATACTACGAGATTGCTGAATCCGATCAAATCTACGCAATGCTCAATAAGACATGTTTAGTGTTCGCTGAATTTTACACCCCACCCCTTTCAATTTTGTTTTGACTAAGCGTCTGTGAATAACCTGGTTCCCGCGACTTCACTTTGGGCGCTGTATAAATTTTTAGATTACGATTACGTGGGTGCACGTTTACAACTCTTAATTTACTTGATAGATAAAGAAAGACATCAACGTTTATTAAATTGATCACTGAACTGCTTACATTATATACGAAGCTAATCTACCGCCTCTCAAGTCCAGTAACAATGTCAAGAATCACACTGGTCGGTTCTCATAGGCACCTGTAGCAAACGTCCATAAAGTGCATATCAAATTCAAGCTAGTAAACTTGTAAAGTGATTCTACAATAATATTATATGGTCGCCTTCGACAGTTCAGTTGGGTAAAGCAGATGGCTTATTATAGAGATCCATAAAACAAACTATGAGACAGAGTCATTGAACAACGGTCATTTAAATGCTGATTTCACCGGAATGACATGGTCGTTACAAGTAGGCCTACAAGATCAACGCAACGAAACTATAACCTGACGACATCCCGGCCAAACAGCCATTGCATTCTGACTAAACCAAGATCTGAATAAAATTATACCTAACTGAGTAAAAACACTTAACCTATCTAATGCGTCCTCAGATTGCATCAGGGCAGAAATCTTTGTTGTATCAATCGATGTTCAGTCTTCGGAAGGATTCCTTCGGAATGTTGTCCGCTGGTCGTTTTGCTTCGTCGATCTTGTACTTGTCGCTTGTGTTCGCCAGAACTGTAGCCCGAGCTTTGGGATCCATCATTCGTTTCTTTAGATTGGCTGCAAAAATACAACAGCCTATAGCAAGGAGAACCAGCTCGACCGGCCTAACTTAGGCGGACGTGTTTCTTTATTTCTCTGATATCTATAATGAACTCTCTTAAGTTTAATTCTTTATCACAATTTCAACCGAGTCAAAAGTTTTAGCTAAATAAAGTTTCGTGATATGACAGTGACATCCTCGGAATTCGATCAAACCCAATGAAAGCTATAAATGGTTCGTGAGGGCTGCAGAATAAGTTTGGCAAACCTTTCAAAAACCTAACCTCAGATAGTGCTCTGAAGTAAATTCCAAGCTTCTACACTCAAAGAAAAACCAGTAAGCCTAGTGTTTACTGCTAACTTCTGCAATAAGTTATATAAAATTATTATAAACATCTGAAAAAATTCGAAACATGTTTGACTGGAAATGCTGACCCGAGATGCTTGCGATGGAACCAGCTGATGTTCCTTTGTAGTCATCGGGCAGATATTCTTCCGGCCAAAGTTCCATAGGGATCAACTTATACAGCGACTCCATCGTATCGTACGTCTGAATCTACGATAAGCGGAAGAAAACCGTACTTCAAAAACGTGATGTTCATCAGCAGACTTTTTTATATCTACATTAACTCATTAAGCACATTTCTCTTCAACAATGGTTTATAGTAGTTACTGTCCCTTGCAGTTCCACTGTAGTAGTCACTGTTAGTTTAACTGCTACCTTAATTGTTTCTGAATTGAAACTACTACGTAACTGCAGACGTGACAACTGTCAATAGTATAATTCTCGTTGTTGCACTATTCCGCTGTTGAAAATGCGACGTATAGGATCACGTGATGTTAGAAGTGTGAAGCCAAACGAAGAGTTCTCCTAAACCTTCAGAAAGGAAGAGAATCGATGCAAACCTGGAGCTTAGTACTGATTCACACGTGTAATATGTCGTGTACCACCATAGTTTTCGTCAAACAACAATTTCATAAAATTGCGCAGAGTAGGCCTACTTTCTATTCCATCAACAGCCATTAAACGATTTAAAATTTGTGTGACGCTGTATTTCTATGCGTAAGAAAAACTACCTTTCTATCTTTTTTTCTGAGGTGGTCGTCTTGCAAAAAATATTTTGTTGTAAATGTAATGCATCCTACAGTCAACTTTCCTCCATACAAAGAGGTCTACCATTATGTCCATTGATAACATACACTTTCGCACTGTGGCCTGTTTATTAGAAGAGCTTTCGATTGGCTTTCTGTTCCAAGCACCTAACAGTGCATTGTGTATATTTTACTTTATATTTCGCTTTAGCTTAACAGCAGCAAATCTGAATTTTGGAATAACGACTATGATTACGATAACGAATTACTACAAAAGCTCCACTTGATTCGCAGAGGTAATGTGCAGAGAGTGCTTGAATATATGTTAGACTTACTGACCCTTTCCTGGTTTTTTCTTTTCAGGAATGTCTTCATCAAAGAAAGAAGGATCTCGACGAAGGCCCCAGCGTTGTAGATGATAAAGCCCTTTATACGGTCTGGATTACAGTCCTATGAATCAATGAAGACTTTGTCTCATTAAATCAATTCTAGTCTGTGTAGTATAGTCTGGACTAATAAGTTCAGTTAGTTCTAGTCTGATAAGCTATAGCCTAATTAAACTGGTAATTCCAGTGGATTACGAATTTTGATAATGATACCACTCGAAGCGACCATCGATTAATGTCTTGGGCATTATGACGAAGGCGCTATAGAAGTCACTGGATTTGATAAGAATGCATAGAAAGTCTGCATGCGTGCATACATGCACGTATAAATACATAAGTACATACATACATACATACATACATACATACATACATACATACATACATACATACATACATACATACATACATACATACATACATACATACATACATAACAGTGCAATAGATGCAACTGGGTTTGATTATATTACTTTGAGAGCAGGATCGGCCCTAGTCCAAATCGTGCCCCAGGTAAACATACATTTGGCTAAAAAAAGTGAAAAACATAAATCTGTTAAAACACAGTACTTTGTGAAAATGGTCCCCTGGATTTTGGCGCCCCAGGCAACTGCCTGCTTTGCTTGTGCCTAGGACCGGCCCTGTATGGGATTCTAACAAAATGTCTGTTTTACACTTCTTTCAAATAATATATTCCTAGAGTGTCTCAGCATCTTGGATTAATAAGATTTCTGTTGAGTACCTGGTATAGTCTTGAGACTTTCTTGTTCTGATCCCTGGTGGCGTGATTGAGGTGCTTGAGTCCCACTCCGGTGCAGTCGACGACGAGTAGTGTGCCATTAACCGCCGCATTCTCGTCCGCATCTCGGAGCATCTCGCCGATCGCAAGACTACATCTGACTTCATTAACTGGATCGAATGTCGGATGTTTTAAGTCTTTGACACCTTGTGCAAACAAACTACATTACCATAATCATCATCATCATCATCATCATCATCATCATCATCATCATCATCATCATCATCATCATCATCA
The DNA here is from genome assembly GCA_963556255.1 of Allolobophora icterica. Lineage (NCBI taxonomy): Eukaryota > Metazoa > Annelida > Clitellata > Crassiclitellata > Lumbricidae > Allolobophora > Allolobophora icterica. The sequence goes on along the minus strand of OY744605.1, from coordinate 77,807,553 downwards.
TCATCATCATCATCATCATCATCATCATCATCATCATCATCATCATCATCATCATCATCATCATCATCATCATCATCATCATCATCATCATCATCATCATCATCATCATCATCATCATCATCATCATCATCATCATCATCATCATCATCATCATCAATAATAATAATAATAATTATTATTATTATTATTATCATTATTATTATTACTATTATTATCCAAAGCTTTTCCAAATTATTGGGAAGGAAGTGCATTTGGTTATTCGTTCTACACGTGTTGCACTGGGTGTACAGTCCATCTCAATTATTGGGGGCACGTGCCCCGGCTCCCCCCAGAGTCTACGCTTATGATGGCAGAAATATATAAAGTGTCTCACAACTTCACCATCCATTCGTACACTGAAAAGCAATCAGTTTCATAACTGGACTTATCGCTAAAACATGATTAATCATAAAAATTAAGGTCATAAAAGAACGAAGTTACGAAAGACTAACAAGTGAAGAAATACTAAAATGTACTGTTTTGATAACAGTTACTACATTTCAATAAATCGATCCAGCTAAGCTAAATCCGCTTACGTAGACATTGGAATACTCTTTCTTGGCGTTCAAACTGATATTTAAGTCTATGCAATTGATTCTCAGGGGCGGATCCGGGGGGCGGGGGTAAACCGGCCATCCCCCATTTGATATTTACACAGGACGTGGCCCCACCCCCGTTACGAAATAGACTGGAAAAATGACGAAATAATGGCCCCCATTTGATATTCACCACACAGGACATGGCTCCCGTAGACAAGTAAAATAATTTTTCTGGAGATTAATGACTAAAAAAGAAAAAAGGTCATCAATTTTTTTTCGGAGGTGAATCCCTAAAAATTTTTTTCGTTGGTCCGTTGGTCACTATCGCCACAAACTCCCCAAACTTTGATTCCCCTCCCAGAAGAGGGGGACTAGCTTAAACACTGGTTTGTATATATGTATGTATGTAGGTATGTATTATTTTTGGCCCCCCTTGATAAACCTTCTGGATCCGCCCCTGTTGATTCTAATCCATTCCGATTTCTTCTATAACGCCGAAATGATTATGCCCAAGACACTAATCAATGGTCGCCTGAAGTAAAATCGTAATCAATGATTATCGTCGGTTGGAGAAGTCGTGTTTAATTCCGAGAGCTGAGTTTCCAGAATTTAGTCTAAGTTGGGTAAAGGAGTTGAGTCCTGCCTTAAGTTTAGACCCAGCAGAATGAGAAGATAACTGGCCAACCAATTCCATTTAAAATTGAACCAATAACCTATTCATATCTTTACTTATTTCTTTATCTGAAGTTGTGAAGTAGGCCTAACTTCCGTCAGTTCCAGAGGAAAAGATGCGATTCGTTATCTACCTGGTCTAAGTAGAATGATCCTTCGACCTTCTTTGTCTGCCTGCGGAAGGTAGACCGCGGCACTAAACAGCAAGAAAGGCAGCGAATCAAAACCGTTTGAATCAGTAAGTTAGGACTATGTTTTCAATACTATGTTGTGCATATAATATTAAGTCGAAATTAGAGATGGCAAATTTACTGTCACTAACAGTGATGTCTTAATTAAGAGCTGTTTAAAATATTAGATGTCACTATTTGAGAGATGGTTCAGATGATGGTTCATGAAGATATCTGTAAAAATCTCTCAGATATTGATATAAACAATGGCATGGTTGGTTATAATAGGTTACAATGTGGTACTGTATTCATTCTATTGTTGTATTTCCATAACATTTAAACTGATAACATGTGCTTTCTTCATATAAGCTGCTGAAAAGCGACTAAAAACTAGAAATATTCTGAAAGTCTTCATCAGTAAAACACAAGAGTTGCAGTTAGCTAAGAAAAGGAATATACGCCATCTGTTAACCTTAGAATTACAAAGTTACTATAACGAAAGTTAAACATGCCTATACTTGTCTTTCTGTGCCCAATCGCGAAAGTATGAGACTAAAATGCGTGTCTTGAAGACGAAAACCTAAATGCATACCCAGATTCAATATAGGCAATGATTTTCGGGTCTTGAAGATCGAGATTGGCCATGTATTCCGAGCAGGTGGTTCGAGCTGTCATAATGTTGTCAATCAACTCTCTCGCCACCAACTGACTGAACTTGGCTCGGCGTAAAACAGCCATGAGGAATTTGGTATCTGCAATTAGGCATGATAGTTAAAACATTTAATTTGATTATAAGTCACACAGTTTAAATTCCCAATAAGTAATGGTAAAATTCAGACAGGCTTTAGTGCCTAAGATTAATAGAAACTACATGTCGGATAATTGAATCTGTGTGAATAGATGAAGTGTAGCAGTTGTTGGTTTTTGCTGACCGGTTCTGCAGGTGTAGTGTGGCTGTTCTCTGATCCACTTCCTGAGAGCTTGTACTGCGCCAAGTCTCTGTTTTGGATCCTCGTTCAGTTCCTTGATAGCCTTCTCTTGACTATACTCCGTCAGAGTAGACTTGTAGTCGGCGTCTTCTGGGTCCATCGTCGGACCTTCTTATCTTCAAACTGTACACAACATATTTCAAGCATCTTACTTCTCATATAATTATCCAGCAACTTGAGTAGATAATCCAGAACCTGCAACTACACCGTCCTTGGCGTCTACAAACGCTTTCTAGCATTAAACTAATTACCTGAAACCATCTGTTCACAAGATGCCAATTAGTACGAATCTTAGAAGCACATCCGTTTTTTAATCGTTTTCTGTAGAACCATTGTCAATATTCCAGCAACAGGCATCATCTGTTTGTTAAGAGTCAGGGTGGGTAAAGCATTATTAGGGTTTTAAACTTCAATTCAAATAATAGGCAACTAATTCTACAATAAGCATATTTTAGTCTTTAAGTGATAGACATATTGTATTTACCTAGCTTTTTTCGTGCAATCTCATGAAATTCGCATTCGAAGCCTGGCTTACACCTACCTCGTCGTGGTAGAGGGGTGAACAACCAAATTATAATATAGAATGCCTGTTCAGCTCACAACCGGCGGCACTACGTGCTGTGGACAGGCTCAGCAGGACCCCTGAAAACATTGGGGTGGAGGAATGCCAACGACAGCTTCACCGTGGGAGACTCATGCCTCCCAGAGTTCCAAGCTTGGATAAAGAGGACATTCTTGCGGATGGGCGCAGAAATGTCACCCTTAAAAAGTTAGATGACATAAATCCATGTACGTACGTATGTATGCAATGCATATATATATATATACATACATATGTATGTATGTATGCATGTATGCCTGCACGTATGTATGCACATAAGTAGGCCTATGTATGGCTTGTATGCATGTATATAAGTATAAATGTATGCAGGCCTATATTTATATGTACATGTATGTATGTATATTTGTGTATATGTATGTATGCATGTATATGATATACATACGTAATTATATATACCTGAACCTTTATAGAGAGCATTTAAGAGCCACTCAAAAGTGCTGTATAGCCATGGTAGGCTACATGACAGTCGCAAAGACATCAGACTGATTCGGACGTTGTCCGGGTCAACAAGATCTGTGAAGTGATTAAATGAGCAATGGACGCATGCGAGCTTTCACCTGATGGACAGATGATAACGACGATGACCTCATTTCACTTTGTGTCTAAGCATTCTAGTATATACATTGTAGATGAACAATAAGCGCATAGCCCAGCGCAGCAAAACTGCTTGTCGTGTTTTTTTAATTGTATAGGCCAACATTGGTGCCCGAGGACTAAACCGCAGCAAAGCCAACAGTGTATTGCATCAGAATATCAGTTGTTCATGCACCGGTGAATAAGCTTGTTCTCGCGACTTTGCTTTTTTGAGCGCTGTAGAAATCTCTAGATTACGATTACCACAACTGAAATAGGGTAACAGATCCTATCTTTGCTCTGTGAAATTAATTTAAAAACTATTTTGCAAAGCAAACCGATTCAAATTACAGATTTTTCGCCCGCACACACAACAGACAAATGTTCTTTCACGTTTACCAGTTATCGATCTCGCTTGGCAACGACCATTAATTTATGTCTCATGAATATATTACAACGCTATGATATATTGCTCGGACAAGATTACGTAGCACATTTACACTCGTGGAATCTAAACACCATCTTTGTCAACAGAGACACTGAAGACCTGAAATGTCGAATAGGCCTACCTGGTCGGTTTTTCAACGTACAGCAAGCGTACTACGTTTACAGAGCGTTCTGCCTGTATGAGCGGTAAATAAGAGAACTGGGTCAGCCCTGACCGTAAGACGTATAATCGATGCAGCGCTAGGATGGCTCTGGTTGCCTCGAGTTCTCCGAGCAAGAGCGTGACCAGGGGCACTAAGCATGGAGGCTGCTGCAAGCAACAGCAAAGAGTAGTGATGAGCTAATTTACTGGCCACGGCTATTGTAAAATAGCAGCAGAAACGGCTGCAGTTTTTCAGATGAAGGCAAAGCCCAGTTGGCCGCAGAAATCTAACGCAAGGAAATTGGAGGAACATATCAATGAGACGATTCAGCAGATTCCAAAATAAACATCTATAGAATCAAAATAAACAACACTTAGAATAATGAGAAAACGAAGATTAAAACCTAATACTCAGATATATGAAAGCTTGGTGGGGCTGTTAGCTGAAATTGAACCATCAATGCTGATGGTTCAATGTATCAGATAAATATTAAAATAAACGAAATAGTTAGAATGAGCAACTAAAGTGTGGAATACACCATTTCTAACACATCGCATAATTGCAAATGCACAGATAAGAAAAGTTCATCATGAAGGCATCGTTGAAGAGATAACCGAACATTCTGCGCAGAAGGGACTGCAATATTTCTTAGAGCTTCGGCCATGGACTTCAAAATAATAGCAATGTACGAAAAACTCTGTGGCTTGATACTTGCCGAGCATTCCATGCAAAAGAGACTGCCAATTGGTGCTCGTTCAGGTGTCACTAAACAAACTATCTTATAGCCACGAGCATGGACTTCACGAGATCAGTATTTGAACGTTTGAACGTGAACCTCTGAGGTTTGGGAACTAACTCGATGATCAGCAATTTCGAGCAACGACTATGCTTTTTATCTGCCAGTGACCTTGAAGTGACGGATGAAGCATACTAATCTGAGAAAGCCCGAGGATTTCTGCTGAAAAGAGAAGTCGAGAACCTCTAAAGCTTCAAGAGATTTCAGCTTAAAGAGAAGTCAAGAATCTTTGACAATTTCCAGAGATTTCAGCTAAATAAAGAAAGAAATAAGATTAACATAAGTCTTCACAGATTAAAGCTGAAGAAAGAAGTCAAGAACCTCGGAAAGTTCAAACATTTTACCTGAAGAGAAAAGTCAAGAATCTCGGACAAACATTAGTCATGACCTATATTGGATTTCGCGTTCAATTGTTATTAGATAGACGTCTATGCATTGTGACATGTCTAAGTAACCTGTTAAACAGACCTTTCTAATCGCTTACATAACTGATTTGTGGTATTTGAACAATGTCTATTTTGAAGTAGTGTTTGTACGTACAGCCAGTGTCTGCTTATCTACACAAATCTTTCTCCCAGCAGTGACGCTCCCGAGGCCAGAAGGTCGAGGTCACAAGCTGAGGTGAGACGGAATCTCACAAGGTGAGGACAAGACAAGTACAAGCCCAGATCACGGCTTCCAAAAGCGCAGCTATGCTGAAGAAACTCACCCGAAAAATTCACTTAAAAGTGAGCAATTAGGCGTAAGTGAGCAAAGCGGTTAACCGGTAGCGATAGAAAAACAAGTGCGTACATACATACATAACTGTACACACATACCAATGCGTACAAACCTGAATTTGCATACACGCCATAGCGCTGGTTTAAAAATGTAAGGTTATGCAGCTTCCTTAATCACTCACCTGTGCGCTATTTGTACTTTGGTAACAAATAGAACTGAAAGAAACTAAGTAGCCCACATTTAACGACAATATTTTAACGACTTTGAGCTCTTTTATAAACGACACAAACCATATCGGCCTACTATTTAGCCCTGAACTTATCGAACATTAAACTAAGATTACCCTGCCATTGTATTTGTATTGAAAATAGATCTAATCTAATCCAATCTAATTCAAAGTTAGAGTGGACAATCTGATATTAATTATAGAGGATTGCTCAGTTCAATCAAATCTGTGCAGCAGTAATACTTTTAAGCTTTATATTGTTATTCTTTATTGTTATTATCAGTGCTTTTTTCAGCCGGAACGGCGTTCCGGCACCTTTTTTCAGCTATTAAAAATAATTTATTTATTTTAATAATTAAAACAATAATTTAGTTTTTTAAATTTAATTTCAGGGTTTTAAGCTGTTTTCAGTGTTTATTGAGACCCCTCCCAACCATCGCATCCCGTTTTTCTCGGGATTTTAGCCCGCCCATAATTGTTCCGTTCCGGAACCTATTCTTCCGTTCCGGAACATTTTTCCCAGAAATAAAACACTGGCTATTATTATTATTGTATTCTAATTAATTGGATTATTAAATTCATTAATAAGCCTATGTAAAGAAATACATTGACGTTCTTGAAACCTCCAAGCGATCACTGAAATTGTTTATCTTAATACAGGCTGGTGCATAGAATACAAAATCCAAATACAATGTCATGAAGTAGTTTAAGATACAACGATTCTCATCCGAATCTGTAGTTAGTGTTCACAAAAATTAAAAGCTATAAGAAAATAATGCCATTAGAGTTCCGACAATATGTTGCCGTCCAATGCTGAACAAAGCACAGACAGTAAATAATAAAGTCATAAAGCAAACACTACAAAATGGAGCCTTGGAACATCGGTCATCATGTCCATAAACATCTTCTGATACCCAAATGACCCCAATATGTCTGTATCTCTGCCTAAGAAACTGATCTTCTGGACACTGACCTGGCTACAACTTGGTGTTGGTGCGCCATTGCTTATTGCCTTGTGTATTAAACATCGGCGCGATAGAAGTTACAAATAAAATATATATATATATATATATAATATTATATATATATGTCTCATATGAGAATATATCCCATACGGGTTTCATATGGGCATACAGGCAAAGGCTAAAAACTTACATAATCATAAATGCAATGTCGTTCGGACTAAACTAGGAACTATTCTATAAGACCGAAGAAGTATAATAATTCCGTTGAAACGTCCTCGAATTATTGTGGGGTGGATGTAGTTGTGGTCCTAATCGATGTTCAGTTTCCGGAAGGATTCCTTTGGAATGTTGTCAGCCGGTCTCTTCGATTCGTTGATTTTATACTTGTCGCTTGTGTTCGCCAAAACTTGAGCCCTCAGTTCTGGGTTGGCCATCCGCTTCTTCAGATTTTCTGAAAGAATATTAAAAGAAAATCAAACAGTCTATTCGATCAGAATCAGCTTAAATGTCATTCAAACATTCTGGCTGTCTTTGCTTAATCCTTTATCGTCAACGTTCATCAGTCTCTGTCCACGTTTCATGAAATCAAGTCAGGTAAAAGCCCTGGTGACTAAACCTATCCTGGAATGCTGCGAAACCCTTGGATTTAGGCTTAGGCATCACGTGCTACGTGATCTGCTCCCTCCCCTCGGCAGCTGCAGTGGACACAACCTTAGAGCGAGACCGCATAAATTTACCCTACCCGAAAGAGATGATAACAATTTTATACCCCGTATTCTCTAAAAGAATGCCTATTGATGCTAATTAGCTGCTCGTGAGACTATGTAACCTCTGTAGCTTGTTCTAGCTGCGTTATGCCAACTATGATGTTCAATAAACGAGCATTGATTGACTGATTGATTGATTGATTGAACAGTATAACGTGCATGACTAAGCTACAGTATAAACATTTCTAAAGCTGCGATACGAAGTCGTATGTAACTGCTGACCTGCAATACTTGCTATGGAACCAGCCGAGGGTCCTTTGTAGTCATCCGGCAGATATTCCGTGGGCCACATCTCCATCGGAATCACCTTATACAGCGACTCCATTGTATCGAACGCATGAAGCTGTGAACAAACACGTATGATTAAAAAAAAACCAGCAGATTAAACAGAACTGCATGTACGTGAAGATATTCACCAGACAACGAAGCATTCTAACTCGTATGTCAGCAGACCAATTTCATCATTACTCTGCTATGTTAAGTGTCTTGATACATACGTACATAGGCATATATCTGCAGATTTCTCTTTAGCATTGGGCCTGATACGACAGTAACGACACTGAAGACTTTCTCTCGTTATTTGGAATTTTCGTGAAGTTGTCATTGATACTAACACTGTAGATTTAACAGTTACATTTTCAATTTAGAGTTCTACATGTGGTGTAGTTGACATCATAAATTCAATAACTAGGGTCATATTCGAATTTGGAAATTTGTCATCAATAATTTTATCAGCCATCTGCGAATATTTAGTAATATTTATGCTATACATATACAAATATACACATATACGTATGCACATAAATATGCAAATACTCGCAGGCTGGGATGCTATTACCCTGTAAGCGCTTATGCTTATATACGCACTTACCCTCTCTGCATTTTTCTTCTTCAGGAAGGTCTTCATGAAAGCCACGATGATCTCGACAAATGCTCCCGCGTTGTAGATGAAAAAGCCCTTCATACGATCGGGATTACAATCCTATGCACCAAAGCCGACACACTACAATCTAACATAATCTCCCCAACAACAGCTACCTATGTAAGACACAGGAAGCCCATATGGGAACCTATGTAAGACACAGGAATCCCATATGGGAACACCGTCAAGTGGGATTCATACATCCCACATGTACTGTTGCTGTTGGTCTGGTCTTATCGAACCTATTCTAAAGATATTTTGTTCTATTCTATTCTATTCTGCTTGAAATTTGGAGCTAGAAAATAAATGTAACGTAATATTTATCCAATAGAACTTTGTCATTAGGTAGTGCAATTGCATACATATTAGGCATATCACTGAGCAGACATTCCGAATGTTCGCTACGCCACAGACAAATTCCATCGTAATACTTTTACAATGGCCAGTTTGGGGTATTATCAAATATCACACCTGTGATCATACTATACCTAATTATGCATACCATAACAAAACATGAATTTAGTTTTTTGCAATTGAATTTTCTACCTCTTAAGTTCAATAATACTTTTTACGATTTTGCGACATTTCTTATCTTCGTATTAACTGCTTCAGTTATCTAAGCATTATTAAGGTTGTTTTGTCGAGTACCTGGTATAACCTCGACATTTTCTTGTGCTGTTCCGGGGTTGCCTGGTTCAGATGCTTAAGTCCCATTCCAGTGCAGTCGAAGACAATGATTGAACCGTTGACAGTCGCATTCTCGTCCTCACATCGAACCATCTCGCTCATTCCGAGGCTAAATCTGACTTCGTTAATTGGATTGACTCTCGGGTCCTTAAAATCCACAGCACCTGTTGCAATTGGTCAATACATGTACAATTAAGATGCATCTGGTCAAATTACTTAGCCATACATGTTCATAGCGCTTTTGAGGGGTTCCTGGCAGAGTTAGTAAGCGGATTTCATAAAGAAAGTTCAGATCACTCAGCCATCCATGCTCTTAGTGTTTTGAGGGGTTCCTGGCAGAGTTAGTAAGCGGATTTCATAAAGAAAGTTCAGATCACTCAGCCATCCATGCTCTTAGTGTTTTGAGGGGTTCCTGGCAGAGTTAGTAAGCGGATTTCGTAAAGAAAGTTGAACATCACAACACCTGGTGCATTTGAAATATTATTTAGTACGTCTATGTGATTATGTTCTTGCAATTTATTATGCAGGTCTTTTGAAATGAGACTCTTGCAATTATTTTTCTATGGCGTTCAAACTAGTAATTAGGTTTACAACAATCATGTCTTTATCCAAGTATAGAAAGTAAGTAACTTCGTTTAGTAGGCCTAGTGGTAGGAAGAGTGCGAACTTATCTTAACACGGTAGCCGTGTAGGGCACGGTAATCGCTTGTTAGGGCTCTCGCTTTGTAACGCCGAGAGTACCGGTTTGAGCATCCTCTCATACGGTTTCTGTTTAGGGACCTTGAGCAAATCCAACTCTCACAATTACTCACTGCCATCGATTGATACTTGATGTTAGATAGTAAGTGAGTGAGTAATCTTTTATTAGCACGAGACAAAAGCCCATACTTTACAACAACAATACATGCAGTGGCGCTTAATAAATGCGTAATAATAAGCATAATACTAATAGTAAAAATTAAAATGATAATAATAATAATAATAATAATAATAATAATAATAATAATAATAATAATAATAATAATAATAACTGCTACAGAGGACGTTTGTGAAGCGATCTTTTTGTTCCAACACCTTGCGCTTACAATCCAGTTTTTCAACGCGGTGGCCTTTAGGGGTACCCTCACCAATTTAGACCTAGACGAACAGGGCCCATTCCAGACAAGTCTACGCTTTAAATAAGGTTGAAGTCCCTGAGGGTTCCTGTTTACCTCGGGGCAAAAAATAATTATTATTTTAATTACAATAAAATAATAATAATAATTATTATTCACCATGTGTATAATTCACCATGTACTGTACCTGGTCGACATAGAGTAATCCTCCGACCTTCTTTGTCTAGCTGAGGAAGGTACACAACGATTCTAAAGCAGAAGCAATGCATTGCTAAGTCACGGTTGGCTCGAACAGCTAAGTACCAAGCAGGTCAGTGATTAATTTCATCTTATAAGCTGCAGTTCCTCAACAGAATGGTCGATTCACTGTATGGACTCAAACTTTAATTAATAGTGTTCAGATAATCCTGTTAAGAGTTCATTTGCTGATATTTGAAATATGGAACACGGAGAGATTCCTAAAGATAGAAAAAAGGTTAATTTTAAATTTAGTTTCAAATAGGTCACAATACTGCATTCACTCTGTAGTTGCATTTCCATGATATTTAAATTGATCACTTACATGTAAGTGTCCGTTGCACACACGCTGTGGAAAGCAATTGCTAACTAAAAGTCTTAAGCAAGTTTCTCCAATAACACATAAAAATGCACTGCACTTTCAGATAACTATTAACCCCTAGACTAGGCATAGGTCATGTTTTTACTTTACTATTGTGAAGTTACTATACTCAGAACTACACTGAATTTAAGATTGCGTTAGGAAGACAGAGCAAGTTGTCTGATCATAATGAGAAAGGTTTTAGACTTGAAGAGCGAATTAAAAGAATGGAAATCGCCCATCGCCGTCAAACTGCTGACCCACAGACCTGGCGATGATGATGTTGTTGTTGATGATGATGATGATGATGATGATGATGATGATGATGATGATGATGATGTTGTTGTTGTTGATGATGATGATGATGGTGGTGGTGGTGGATATGGTTACAATGTTGCTACTGATGATGAAGATAGCAAAACGCTACAAGACATAATTATGTGCTCAATGGTCATCGCATGAACATTAAAGCAAATAACTGTATCCATACCCTTTATCAAGATAATGCATGGTGTTGGGGTCTTGTAGATCGAGATTGGCCATATATTCCGGACTGGTGGTTCGAGCAGTCATGATGTTGTCAATCAAATCTCTCGCCACCAACTGACTGAACTTTGCACGACGTAAAACAGCCAAGAGAAATGTGGTGTCTGCAACGACCATATTCGATTGCATAACTATTTTTGCAGGCCTGTGTTTTGTTTGAATTCGACTCTGATTACGTATACATCTAAGCAGTGCCGTCTTGTCGTAAAACATGGGAAGTCGCCAGGGGCCCACGATTCTATGGGTCTAAAATTTGAAAGACCAAAAAGGTACTAACGAATCTATAGGTTAAATGTTATTGACCGTTTAAATTTTGATCCCCTTGTGTGCACGGCAGAGGCCACAGTACATTGCTTTGCCCAGGGCCTACAATGCTGTTAAGACGGAACTGTATCAAATATCGTTACGTTCTTCGGTTAGTTCCTAAGGAAATGATAAAAGGCAGCATTTAGTCCTATATATGGATATCGTAAATGGAAGATAAATGCAAGTTTAATAAGCGAGTGATATCGTTTTGGTGAAAATAGCAGAAATAAGAAGATTTTTGTGAAGAAGTTCCACAAAGTGTAGGCCTATGAATGCAATTGAATAGTGGCTGATGTTGACTGGTGGCTGACCGGTTCTGAATGTGTAGTGTGGCTGTTCTCTGATCCACTTCCTCAGAGTTTGAACGGCGCCAAGTCTCTGTTTTGGATCCTCGTTCAGTTCCTTGATCGCCTTCTGCAGACTATACTCCGTCAGAGTACACTTGTAATCGGCATCTTCGGGATCCATCGTCAGAGCTCTTACACTTTAATTTCTGTACAAACATGTATACAGAGCTTTCAAGATTTCCTTAAATTATGAACCTGAATAGATCATCCAGAACAGTTACATTATCTCTGGCGTCTACACGCTCTACTTTCTACCCATCCATCAGAAGCGACCTGTTCATTTCTTGTTAATACGAATTTATAAAGGATATTGACCAACCATTTCTTTCGCGGTCTCGTTAGATCCATGGCAAACCCTTCAAGGTCGAGTAAGCGGTTGTTTTGCTTAGTGAGATATATAATTTGCGATTGTAATGCAGTTGGATAGTGCTTATATACCTCTGCTATAGGTCTACCATCACATGAAGAATGGGACCATATCAGAAACTGAACGAGGTACTATAGTTTTAAAATCTTATTCCGGTAGAAAATGTAATTCCACGCAATGCATTACTGACCTTGGATTAACAGAAATTCTAATTCCAATGTCTACTGCTCAATCTACCTTGAATACCTACATATTCGTTTATGTTTCTTATAACATTATCTGTTATTATTGATTTAGGCATTGACTGTATGCTGCCACCAAGACTATGTCGAAAATGTTATCATAGGTGGTCCTTCTTAGCGGGGTCTTGACCCCTTCTGGGTCTCCTATTGTTGCCTGTATAGTTATGTTATGTTGTAATGCCTTGTACATTGTAAAATGGTTCCAATAAAAACGATTGATATATCTAAACAGTTGGACCGAATTGCACAAACATATAGAACGTGAACTTGCGGGTTTTTAAACATTTCTATCACATGAGAAATTCAGCTTAAATGCTCTTAAGAACTTTGTACTGAGCATTAGATAACACAATCTTCTTCTTCAACACAAACCGCTTCCTTGTCTCTAAATCTCAGCAGCCTACTGCCCCGAAATATCTCTTGAACTATCTGCGAAAACCGCTATCTGTATCTTCTTCTCGCTCATTGCGCTCTGTACATCGGCTTGATCTTTTTGTTCCCAGGGCTAAAACTGCCTTGGGCCAGCACCGGGCGTTTGCTGTAGTGGGTCCCACGATGTGAAATGATCTTCCCTCTCTGCTCAGGGCCAAACTAATGACTGGCTTTTCCTCATCGGTCTCGCGTTCTCTAAAGGCATTTTTGTTTCCCAGGGGCTTCTGTGCTGAATAGTTATTCTGCGACAGGCGCTTTAGAAATTTCTAGATACAATGCAATACAAGGCGTGATTTTAAAATATTCGTTTTTGTAGCACACATGGAAATGTGCAACAGATCGCACGAATGCTATCTTTAAATTAAGATATTCACTATTCTAAACAAATTCATTTCAAAATGACTTCGTTTGCATACATCTCGCTATCTCTCTATCAGAAACTGTACAATAATTGTAGCAGCATAAAATTTACTAATAAGGTAAATGATCCTCAAAATAACCACATATAAGGCGGTTTAATTCAACAGCAGCGGGTCCCAATTGCATAGCAATGCACACAGCCCAACCAACTGATTCCAGATGACCGTGCGAAATCGATTTATAATTGATAAACCTTGTTAATTATTACATCACTAAGGTTTAATTATTGCATTACTTGCCGGCATAGATTATACTAGATTCGATGAGTCACTTACCCCTGTACAGTGTCCAATGAAGGAGTGCCCAATATTGCACGCAGAACCAGAGAGTTCACCGCTCCTTCAACGTGCGCTAAAGATACACTCGTTTAGATAGCAATAGGTGTGCACGTCCGTGACGTTCGATGTTCAATAAGAAAATGGGTCAGCCTTGGGAGGCGGAGCTACATAGCCAACAAAAGGAACTCGACTGTAGCCTCAAGTATGGACTTCTTAAGTATAGTAGTTGAACATAAAACCCAGCTTACTCTTGTGAATTATTTGCTTTAACTGCAGCGAGAAAGTGAAATTAATTGCCAGGGTTAGATTGCCATAAAAACGGGGATATACAAGTTCATATTTTGTCTGTGAAAAATGGAAATGAAGATTTATATAACCCGCCTGTTACTTTATTCGTTAACACAATGAAACTGGGAACATCTCAAGTAGACTAATATTTGGTCAAATGAAGCTACAGTCGAATAGACCATTGTCCGTTTAATTGTTTCTATGGAATACCACCAGGGTAGGCCTAACGGATAGCAGTTACTTTCTTGAACATAGGTATGTTGTTAGGATCAGAAGATGCTCATCGATGAGCATCTTCTGAAAAGGTTTGGCTTGTACGAGTGGAGGATTTTTAGTGAAACATTTTGACCAAATAATTACTCTTGGACAGTGCTTTTTTCTGGCATAAAAGGTTCCGGAACGGAACAATAGGTTCCGGAACGGAATAATTATGGGCGGACTAAAATCCCGAGAAAAACAGGATTGTGGGTTGCGAGGGGTCTCAATAAACACTGGAAACATTTCAGAACACTGAAATTGAATTAACATAACCAAATTACTGTTTTTATTATTAAAATAAATAAATAATTTTTAGTACCTAAAAAAGGTGTCGGAACGCTGCTTTCAATAGGTTTGCTCGTAATGTAATGTAAGAAAACATTTATACAGCGCCCCTAAACAGCACCTCTCTGTCTCGTACGTTTGTAAAAGCTGTTCTCGCACTGCCAGGTATGCATCGACAACCGTTTACATAATCAATAAGCAGTTTTCTTTGTGTAGCTAACTCCGCCACTGCTCGTACTCTGGCAGTGCCAGTCCCAAGCCTGGATTAAGGAGAAGGGCGACGCTAGCATCCTTGTTATGACACAATGTCGTTAAACAGCAACTAACCAACTTTGTTAAGCTGAAATAGAGGCAGGCCTACTGAAGCCACCGCAAGTCGTTGGAAACAAACACCAAGAGACAGACAGACAGACAGACAGACAGACAGACAGACAGACAGACAGACAGACAGACAGACAGACAGACAGACAGACAGACAGACAGACAGACAGACAGACATAGACACAGGGAGAGAGACAGAGACATAGAGATCGTTGAGACCAGTAACAGGCACATACAATCATGTCTCTGTCATAAAGGACGGCTGCCGTGATATTTACCAAGATAGCTAAGTTGCTTCATAAAAACCCACGTGATACCATCGGCCTGGTTTGCACCCACCGCGAGTCGCTTATTATAAAGTGGGTGAAAAAGAACGAGAAAGCCATGCACTGACAAAGTTATTGGTCTTATCGCGTCCTTGAAAGTGTTTCTCTTTGAGAACCGATGCGAAATATATGAAACTTCATGTTTCAGCAGAGCGCCCTGCAATTTCACAACAACTGATTACTTAGGCTATAACTGGTTAATTAAGTACTTTCGGGGCAGAGGTCACGTAACCAGACACGCAGGGCAGGTCTCTGAGGTGGCGAATCATCCTTGAGATGCTGTAGTGTGTGAAGCCATCTGGTCCTCCGCTAGATGCCGCCAGAAATGAGGCTACACCATGACAGACCATTTTTCCAGAAAGCTGTATGGCGTCAAACCTGTCTTTCTGAGGGCATGATAGTGTTATCTGATCATCGTAAGCCTTTGATGCTAATAATAATAATAATAATAATAATAATAGTAATAATAATAATAATAATAATAATAATAATAATAATAATAATAATAATAATAATAATAATAATAATAATAATAATAATAATAATAATAATAATAATAATAATAACAAGATGAATAGGTCCATTCCGGACACTTTATTTTCCATTTTAGTTAATATTCAAGTCCCTGAGGGATCCTGTATACCTCGGGGCATAAAAAAATAAAAAATAAAATAATAATAATAATTATTATTATTATTATTATTATTACTATTATTATTATTATTGCGTAATGACAGTAGTTTTAATAGTAGCATCCGACGTAAATTCTATGATGCCTTAAAACAGACTGTGACGTACCATTTCATGCTGACCAATGGCGTGAAAGAGATCGCCTCAGGAAGACATAAAATCAGACGAGTCAGACCAAGCGAAGCAACAAAATTTAATTAAAGATAGGAACTTATAGAATAGGAAAAGTACTGTCTTCTTGTTAGTTTTTCTTTCTCTGTCTATGACAATAATCACATCTGATGAAAATGATTTGGTGTTACTATCGGTGTCGAGCGCGGGTAAGGGCACGAAGGCTGTTAGAGTCTGTCGGATGCTGGCAAGTTTCTCGAGTGCAAGCCGCATGAGAACAAGTATTACGAGTGAAAGCATCTCCGAGTGCTTCAGGAGAAACATTTTCCCGAGTGCAAGTTTCTCGACTGGAAGTTTCTCGAGAGTTTCACAAGTGCTGAGTTTCTCGAGCTGCACGGGGATGCCCTCCTATTATTATATATTATGCCGTATATAGCAATGATCACTAGGCTCACCGATGGTAATTCCAGATCAGCAAGAATTTATTGCACCAGCCAAGACCAAGTAAGGGCGGCCCATAACAGCCCACGTTTTTATCTAACGACACCCTTCCTTCCTGTCTGTCTAGGATAATAAAGGTACTTCCACATCCCATGAACACAAAATGGCTTCTATACCCTAAATCATAGGATTTACTTAAACAATATGGAAACCACTGCTTATACTATCACCACGGCAGCAGTAGCAGCTGTTGATACTACTACTAATACTACTACTGGTGTTACCACCACCACTACTACTACTACTACTCAGTGCCGTTTTACGGCATAGGCACGCGAGGCCCGGGAAACAAAATAACAATATCATAAGTTCTGTTCTAACAATTAAGTAACAATTCTGCAAAGTAAAGTAAGAACAATAACACATTGTTATTATTTTTAAAACAAATGTATACGGTCTGCATTTTAGTTAAATATAACTATTGGCAATAAAATCAGAGCGCTATAGAAATAAATCAATAATTTTAACGCATGGCGACGATGGCGCATAACTTGCTGTAGGCTATTGGCTATTATGCTTGTTTTCATTTGTCTGCTTTTTCACAACGCTATTCAAGGAATTTTTATGTCTTGATAAGTTAATATTAATTTTTAAAATTAAATCTCTCTGTCCTATAATCTAGTCATTTTATAAATTGTTTTAAACTTTAAATTATAAAAAGGGCAAAAGGCGTATCGAATTTCGCACAGTTAATAGGATAAATAGAATGATGTTGGCATGTCGACGCTCGGTACTGAGTCGCTAGTGAACTTGGCAAACTTATTTAACTTCAAAAATCACTTCATTTCCACCTCCTCCAATGTATAAGGTTGAGATTTTTTAATAGTTTGTACCCTTTTTGTTATGCAGATTAAGATTCTGATTGTCAGTTATCACAGTCGTTCACGGTAAACCGATTTGCAACTTTTGGCCAATAATCACAGTCTAGGCCTACGATCAGTTAAACGAAATATCAGACAACCCATCAAAAATGCGTAGAAATTATATGAGTGGTGCCGCGAAGAGAAAAAAGGAAGCAACTGAAATTGAAATGTCGAACAAACATCCAAAAGTATCTTCGTTTATTCAAAGTCAGAAAACACAATCATCATCGCAGTCCGACATTGTTGAGACGTAAGATACTCTTACGTTGTCTTACTCGTCTACTGATGTCATTGTTTGCGATAAAGATAAACAGTTATTGTCGCTGCAAGATGATGGTCTACCAGTCGAAAGTACAGATGTTGTCACAACACCAAAATTCGAAGCCTATTTCGCAAGATGTAAGCCCTACGGAGTCAGCGGACTATCCAACTGATGCAGCCTTATGGAGTCCAATCACGGAGGAATTGCGATCTTATTGGATTCGTAAAGGTCCTGCTAGTTGCCAGCATAAAGAGTCTGACTTTAGTACGACTCAACGCGTGTATCGAACGGGAGATAAGTTGCATAGACGTTGCTTAACTGATTCCTGTTTCCGTCGTGAGCTGCGAAATGGTGAATCAGTTTGTCTGCCTTCCACTCGCTAGGCGGCGGCGGTGGTTAAATGAATAGTAGGCCGTGATTTGGCGCCGTACATTGGCTGCCGCATAAGCAGTTATATTCGACTCCTGTAAAACTGTTATCATGTGCTTCTACTTAATACATGTATGTAAGGAGCCCTGCGTAGCTGCCGTTTCTACTATATGTATGTTCACTGTACAGCGCAGTGCGTTTGCAGGCGCTTAATTAAAGAAAACATTATTATTATTATTATTATTATTATTATTATTATTATTATTATTATTATTATTATTATTATTATTATTATTATTATTATTATCATTATTATTATTGATGTATTTTTTGTTCTTAATTAATTAAGGTAACCCTTATCCATGAACACATTCTGATAAAGTACGTTGTGGTGTGTTTTGCCTTTAATCGGAATTAATTCACAGTTACTGGTCGTTACAATGGATCTCTACTTCTGTATGGTTACAACTCTCTTACTGAGGCTGTCTTTCGCTTTAAACTGAAAACTTATCTCTTCCAGTCCTTTTAGGTTTCTAATGTTTCCTGTTCATTTTTTAACTTTGTAAGGGGCATCATCTGTATCAGCTTAACCCCTTCGCTGCGACGGCCTTGTAATCCCGTGTGCGTCATGTATGTATGCTTGTATGTATGTATGCAGGTATATATGTATGAATGGATGTATGTATGTATGTACGCATGTATGTATGTATTTATGTATGTATATATGTATATTGGTATGAATGTATATATGTATATATGTAACTTTGTATGCAAATATGTATGATGTGTGTATATATGTATATATGTATGTATATATGTATGTATGTATATATGTATGTATATATGTATATGTGCATGTATATATGTATATATGTAGGTATATATGTATAAATGTATATTATGCATGTATGTATATATGTTTGTATGTATATATGTATATTATGCATGTATGTATATATGTATGTGTATGCATGCATGTATGAATGTATGTATGTGTATATGTATGCATATATGTAATATGTATGTATATATGTTGCATGTATGTATGTAAGTAAGTATGTATATATGTATGTATGTATGTATGTATGTATGTATGTATGTATGTATGTATGTATGTATGTACGTATGTATGTATGTATGTATTTATGTGTGGTATATGACCAGGGCATCAAATGGGCACCTATAATTTCCATGACGAGACATACTCGTCATCCTCAGCGAAGAGGTTAATTGCATTGCATTGTGTACACAATTGCTGTGCAAATAACTGATAAGCTATTACTTTTAGCCTTAGTAATAGGCGCTATGAAATCAGAGAAATATTCTGAGCATCGTGTTTCAAGGCATGCAATTTCGACACAAATCTCTCTCTCTCTTTCTCTCTCTCTCTCTCTCTCTCTCTCTCTCTCTCTCTCTCTCTCTCTCTCTCTCGCTCTCTTTCTCTCTCTCTCTCTCTCTCTCTCTCTCTCTCTCTCTCTCTCTCTCTCTCTCTCTCTCTCTCTCTCTCTCTCTCTCTCTCTCTCTCTCTCTCTCTCTCTCTCTCTCTCTCTCTCTCACCGCTCACTTCTATGGCTGCTTCTGTACCAAGATTGTACCTGTCAGAAATCACGCTGCATACCACGATTCTTAATGGAATGTCGACTAATTGTTCATAAATATAGAGGTCACAAAAGTCAGGCTAATCGAATTGCAAAGTACACACATTAAGACGATGCATTTCCATCTTCTATTTAAGAATCCACGTATACACCCGGTTAAAACAGGCATCGTAAACAAATTTGTGCTATAAAGTCATATCTAAAACTAGACCTTTGAACTACGACCTACGTACAAAGGAAATGTCACTTGGCAATACTGCTTGACTAAACAGTAACTAAATGTATGAACTAAATGCACTTGACCGAACCTCATAAGCGGAGATATATATGTCATGAGCAGCAGGCGAGGAAAACTAACAAAGGACCTAATCGATGTTCAGTTTTCGGAAGGATTCCTTTGGAATGTTGTCCGCTGGTCGTTTAGATTCGTCAATCTTGTACTTGTCGCCTGTGAAAGCCAGAACTTTAGCCCGAACTTCGGGATTCATCATTCGCTTCTTTACATCGGCTGAAAATAGAACACGAACAGCATGTTTAGATATGACTGGCTATGACTGGTTATGACTGACTATGACTGGCTATGACTTATCCACTGCGGAAATTCACTGCGCCTTTCATTTCGCTACTGCCCGAAGGTCTTTCTCGCTCAGTGTTTACAACCATAGATCGCACCCTCCATCAAGAACATTCTACATCATCTGTGTATTTCTTTACCATGTTCCAAGCCGTCCTAAAATCCTATGCATTAAAAATCGGTGGTTTACAGGTAGGCCTAATTATTTGGAGATTGTTTACAATAATTTAGCAAGGTTTAATGGATCACGACATGTTCAAGTATCGGATAATGGCTGTAATCCGAAGGTGAGCTTGAAAATTTACTAAACTCATGTATGAACAATAAGTTCAGCATAAAAACGAAGACCGATAGAAAAATAAAGCTTAAACTGTCTTTGGTATAATATTATAAACATTTCTAAAGCTGCGATACGAAGTCGTATGTAACTGCTGACCTGCAATACTTGCTATGGAACCAGCCGAGGGTCCTTTGTAATCATCTGGCAGGTATTCGGTTGGCCAGAACTCCATAGGGATCACCTTATACAGCGACTCCATCGTATCATAAGTCTGCATCTGAGATCAAACACAGTATGGAAGCAATGTGTCAATGATAACTTTGAGGAAAGAATTTAACAAACTGAAGATTTATATTAAATACATATCTAATATTAATAATATTTCTACTACTACTACTACTACTACTACTACTACTACTACTACTACTACTACTACTACTACTACTACTACTACTACTACTACTACTACTACTACTACTACTACTACTACTACTACTACTACTACTACTACTACTACTACTACTACTACTACTACTACTACTACTACTACTACTACTACTACTACTACTACTACTACTACTACTACTACTACTACTACTACTACTACTACTACTACTACTACTGCTACAACTACTAATAATAATAATAATAATAATAATAATTATAATAATGTCTCCCTTGGATCAGGTGATCCAAGGGAGACAATTATCTCTTCCAGAGACTATCAATTTGCCTCCAACGTTTTAACGCCAATGCTTTTAGAGGCACCTTCACACCACACCCCGGCGTTCTGCAAGCTTAAATACACCTGTTTTTATAGTTTCTTAGAGCCTGAGGGATTTTCGTACCTCGGGCGTTAAAATAATAATAATAATAATAATAATAATAATAATAATAATAATAATAATAATAATAATAATAATAATAATAATAATAAATGTTATATTTAATAAATATAATCAACTACATTAAAATATAAATGATAATATATAAAAATAATTAATACGTCAAGTTCAAGCAAAGACAATTAACGGTGATGTTCACTGCACTAGCCCAAATAATGCGAAAAGTTATTGAAATAAAAAATTTAGCCAGCTAGCAATAAAGGCACAGATACTGGAAGAGTCGCCAGAAGCGGTCTGTGTGGACTGAAAATATGGTATATACATAAGTATATATAAAAATATACATAATGCCGACCCTTTCTTGGTTTTTCTTCTTCAGAAATGCCTTCATGAAGGTCATTAGGACATCGAAAATCGGTCCCGCATTGTAAAAGATGAATGCCTTTACACGCTCCGGATTACAGTCCTATGGATCAACGAACACACAAACAAATGAGTCACTGACGATCTGGTCTGACTCGTCTCACTAACAAGCATAATTATTATCCTCTCCCACTCACCATACCCGTGATTCATTTTATGCAGCTACTTAGAAGCCTACATTATAATTTAGGCCAAACCTAAGGGCATGTCAGGTGCGCCGAAGCAGTGAACACAACTCTGTAAGAGAGTCAAGCCCAGCTGCATACCAGGAAGAATACCGGTCTGCAGTATAGAATATAGCCCAGTTTACATGCGACATCAAACTTTGTTGTTTAATGCTGCTAAAGTCGATATTCTGTGCTATGGTCGTGTGTACACTTCTGAACTTAGGAAGTAGGACATCATCCACTGCAGTTATATTGTAAACTGTTATTATAGGCCTACATGTAGTTCTGCTCTTCACCGCCTACAAAGTTCATGCACTGGAATTGGAAGACTGTAACTGGGACAGTGTCAGCCATTCTGACCTTTCCTTTTGATGATATATTTCATCCTTTTAATCGTAAATTTAAGGGAATAAATGTATATGCCAATAAAGTAGGCCTATCTTCAATACGGTTTAGTTCAACCTAATATTGATTTATACAATGGAGGATGACTTTTCGAGGCCGACCACAGTAGAATGGTCAGCATCAATCCAGACACTCTCTTGACTTTGAAAACGGAGCACACATGCACAAATGCCTGTATTCATTAATTCTTATGTGACGTTCCTATGTATCTGATTATTATGAGATTGTGTTTTTACCTGGTATATTCTAGACATTTTCTTGTTCTGTTCCATTGTTGCTTGGTTCATGTGTTTAAGTCCCATTCCGGTGCAGTCGAACACGAGCAGGACACCGTTGACGTTTGCATTCTCGTCTTCCTCTCGAAACATCTCTAGCATTGTGAGACTACATCGAACTTCCTTAACTGGACCGAATCTCGGGTCTTTCAGGTCCTGCGTACCTTTCGAAAATAATTACAATAAAAAGAGTATCGTAGTTGTCTGTCAACATTGTGAGGTTTTTCTGGGTAGAGCTGACTGCTTCCTCACGCGTCCACAGGTGGAAGATAGTGTAACGGCCCCTGGATATAGAGGCTAGCTGCGAAATCGGCAGGGTAAAATCTGACGAATAAGCAATCGCGGACCAACAGCGGCAGAGTGCAGTGTGGGTTATGGGTGGCTCCATATCCCACATTTTAAAAGCTGCAAGAACCCCTTGACGGCCTTGTGACATATATCGAGGGCAGGCCGCCATCCAAATAAGCCTGTAGCCCCCGTTGCTTTGCGGTCAGGTGTCTATCGCCAAAAGCTGGCCCACAGCCGACAACTGAGGTTGACGTCAGGAAGGGCATCCGGTCAGTAAAAAACTGCTCCAAACATCAAATGGATCCGAGTATATCGAGTGGCATGGAGACAGAGGATCAGAGTGGCTGACCCCTTCCCGGCGAGGGACTAATCCCAGCCTGAAGGCAAAGAAGAAGATTGTGAGCTTTTCATATGCAGCAAATAAATTATGTGTACATGAATTCTAGAAATGTCTGAAATAAACCAGAATGGAGGCAAAGAAAATAGCTTTACGGGTTGAATCACTTTCTTCGGGAATTACCTATGTCATTCCAGCAAATTTTAGGCTACTAACAGAAATCTATTGAACCCACTTCGAAACACTTTCTTTGGGAATGACGTATGGTTTTCGTGCAAAATTTATTAGAATTGCAAGGACCGCATTCGAAGCGAATCTGCCTTCAAAAGGAATGACAAGTTGCAACCAATGTAGGCCTACTGTATACATGGCTTTTTCTAAGAAGAAAATGCTTAAGAAAACACCTAGATGGCAAAAAATGTAGTCTGCGCATCAGATGAAAGCTCCTTCATCTTAAAGGTCTCAGTTTCTATAGCGCCATACTAACAAGACTGTCACCTTGAACTCTGCCTTTAAGCCGGGTTCAATCATATCAGCATGCATTTTGTAAGCGCATTAATTCAATTAAGCTAATTTTCATTTGCCGTTTTCATTTCATTTGCTATTAAGACCAAGCCATTTGATTAGGATGGAATCTGATTTAATAAAATGTCAATTCGTTTTCTACCTGGACGGATGATAATAATTCTTCGCCCCTCTTTGTCTGTTTTCTGAGGATAAACAACGGCCCTAAACGAAAAGAAAGATGGCGAAATTCATCGATGACTTAATAACTCACTGTTAGTCTCCACTCCACTACTGATAGATAACAAGTAAATGGTTAAAAATTTCATCTAGTTAGAATCGTATCCTTAAAGTTATGCTCTCCTGTAGGCTGTACGCCTTAAGAGTAGAGTTTGAGTTTTTAACGATTATTTTAACCTGTAAGTTGTTCATTGACAACGCTTCTCAGGAAACGACCATAATACTATAGTTAACGATACAATTTGGAAGAAAAAAAACTGTTTGGAAAACTGATTTATGCGTACAGTACTTGTGATCTTAATTGTGATCACTGAATTCTAAAGCGCTGCTCGAAAGCTAAACACATAGCACTAGTTTATTCACGAGTGCTGCGTCGTGTCAGAAGGGGTTGTCCGAAGTTACAAAGTGGAGATCCAAGTCCTGTTTCCAGCAGATCAGAGAGAGAGAGAGAGAGAGAGAGAGAGAGAGAGAGAGAGAGAGACAGACAGACAGACAGACAGACAGACAGACAGACAGACAGACAGACAGAGACAGAGACAGAGACAGAGACAGAGACAGAGACAGAGACAGAGACAGAGACAGAGACAGAGACAGAGACAGAGACAGAGACAGAGACAGACAGAGAGACAGAGAGACAGAGAGAGACAGAGACAGAGACAGAGACAGAGACAGAGACAGAGACAGAGACAGAGACAGAGACAGAGACAGAGACAGAGAGAGAGAGAGAGAGAGAGAGAGAGAGAGAGAGAGAGAGAGAGAGAGAGAGAGAGAGAGAGAGAGAGAGAGAGAGACATACAGAAAGACAGACAGAGAGAGACAGACAGACAGACAAAGACAGAGAGAGAAACAGAGAGACACAGAAGAGGCAGAGGAACTGCCAAAGCAAATTCCGTCTGGACGAGAAGGACTGGAAGTTAGATGGAAGAAGGGAAGGAAGTAACGACAGACCGAAAACTATGGACAGAGGAGAAGTGGTAAATTAATAGTAGAAAGCACATAATTATATAAGCTGCAAGATTAGGGAGAACTTGGACCAATAGATTTTGCATCGGCCTAAGGACATAACACACAGAAGAAAAAAGATCATGTACGGCTCTTGGCCTAGAGGTCAATAGTATGCTCTTTGATAAACGAAAAATAAGTACACGCAAACCCATATTCAGCTATGGTAACGCTGTGGCACCATAATTTAATTAAAAACCTTCAGTGGCAAAATCCAACACCATGAGATGAATGGTAAGGTAATTACTGTAAAGCATACCCCGTTTCAATATAAGCCATCAAGCTAGGGTCTTGAAGATCAAGATTGGCCATGTACTCCGGACAGGTGGTTCGGGCGGTCATAATGTTGTCAATCAACTGTCTCGCCACCAACTGACTGAACTTAGCTCGACGTAAAATAGCCAAAATGAATTTGGTATCTAAAAATAAGTACACGCAAAACACCCATGTTGAGTTATAATATTGTTGTGGAACCATAATTTAACTGAAAACCTAGAGTTGCAAAACACCATTTGATGGTTGGTACGGTAATTACAGAAACGTAATTCTGAGAAGCGACATGTATATAAAGTAATTGCGGTTCAATAAATCATGGAACTATCGTATAAACAAAAGTGGAGCCGTATATATGCGTAGTAATAAGTACGTCAAGGTAACTTTATAGGCTACATAAAAAAATAAATGCGAGGCAACAGTGGAACATAAAGAGAAACACTTTCATTCAGAAATAACAAAGTGTTGAATGTACAAACAAATACAGCTACATGGGAAGACGAGTGACTAAGTGGAGATGAACAGTGGCTGATGTTGACTGGTTGCTGACCAGTTCTGCAGGTGTAGTGTGGCTGTTCGCGGATCCATTTCCTCAGAGCTTGTACGGCGCCAAGTCTCTGCTGAGGATCCTCGTGCAGTTCCTTGATCGCCTTCTGCAGACTGTAGTCCGTCAGAGTACACTTGTAATCGGCATCTTCTGGGTCCATTTTCACGGATGATTCGTTCGTAAATCTCTGCAAAACGTTTCACTGCCTCGCAAGTTCAATGGTATTTGCACATACCTAAAGTTTCTATTCGAAATTAGATTACTGTGCATATGAAACTTCTGTCAATATTCTTACCTGTGAAGCCCTTTGAAACCTGAAAAGGTACAAGGTTGCTATATTGAAAACACGTTAGGTAGTTTAAGTTTGCATGACTGCTTGCAAACATAAAGGGTCTGGTAATGGACTGCAGAGAAAATAAAATCTCATCCTCAATAACCCAGCTACTCTTAAACGAGGGTCAGTTAGGCCTGTATCCCGAAGCTGTCTTCTGTATACTAATAATAATTTATTGAGGTCGATATCTTTTAAGTTGTATTAAGTATTTCCGAGCATCGCGTCCACACGCGGAGAATGGCCTAGCGAAGCATGCAGTTAAGTTCAACAGCGCTCTGAAACTTCCATTGCCCTACTGTAGCATTGCCTAATTCACTTTGCGCCTTACATAGACCTATTTGCTTCTTGTAACTGGGGTACAATGCTTTCAAAATGCACATATTTATGCTGTATAATTAAAATGGTGTTCAAATTTTCAAGTATTTATTTAATAAAAGGAGTTTTCACACATAAAATCATTTCTGAATTAAATGGTGTCGCTATTCATTCAAATGCCCTACTGGCTTAATTAGATTAGCAGCGATTACCAACTGATACCTTGGGAAATACTACAGCACTATGTGAGGGTTCGATCCTCGTCTGAGTTGGTAACTGTGTAAGAAAGTTGAGCATATTCTCTTTAACACAGAACTTCTAAAAGCCACGGTAATCGTAATCGCCATCGCAAACTGCGAATTACTAAAGCGCCACTCAAAACCTAAGCGCAGGTTTATTAAGGAGCGCTACGTCAAACTCCCAGGGTGTCCCATTTTAGCGGGGCTTGGCCCTTAGGGACATCCTTTTATAACACTCAGCTGGTAAACTGTTTGTTTTCTGTCACTGTTAGTCTGCAGTTTGTGTGTTCTAATAAAAACGGATTTGATTTGATTTTGTCGTGTCGGACGTAGAGAACCAATTGAAGACTGCAGTCCGATTGCTATTGACTGAATTTTAGTCACTGGTTAGCAGCATTAGACCAATGAATACGAAATGTTTGCATTGCAATGGCGCTAAAAGATTAAAAGATCAGTTGGATTAGCAAACTTACTTGTATAATGAAGACACCCTTGATGACTCAACAACAGACTCCTCTGACTTCACACAACGGTACACTCGTGATAGCTACCTGTCCTGCTATCAACGAAAAGCCTAAACGTCAGCCTGATCTTCAAGGTGAACCTAGACAACCTCTTTATATAACAGTTCATCGTGATTTTCAGGTCATAAACCCAATCGTGTCAGCCTTGGGAGGCGGGGCTAGCAGCGACCGCTCTTTGATAGCTAGTCAACTCAACGAATAGAAATCGTGACCAGCCTCGACTATGAACAAACTTGAGCATATTCTCTGAATTGATTTCTGTCATAACAGCAATGGACATGAAACTCAGCAGATATCGCGCCATCAATCAAGTAAGTAAGCTAGTCATGACATCAAGAAGTCGACTATCAGAGGCGAATTGGTCAAGTTTTTTGCTTCCCCTAATATATCTTCTAAAGTTTAAACTTCTTCATTTGTGTTTCAGAGAACATCAGACAATTCAGAAGACACGAATAAGAACAAAGTTTAACCTTAAACTGTTTAGAGATTATATATTGTCATTAATATTGTGTCAAATTATATTTAGTGTTTTACTTTCATCTTTTAATTTTAAATTTTTACCTTATGCTTCTCTCTGCTGAGTTCCGACCATGAACCCGTGCCTTTTTATCCTGTAGTATATCCGCTACAACGTCTATTGTGATAGCTCAGGAGTTGGGCTGCCTGTTATTAGTCTTATGTTCTGCGTTCGCGTTCATTGCCTTCATTTACAGAAGTCCATTCTGGGTTATTTATCTACGTCACCTGTTATAAAATTGATTTAAGCGCTTATGTAACCAATTCACGATTTAAGATTTAAATCTCGGTCAATCCTCATCGGCGTCGGCACACATCTGACGGAAGAGAGAAGAAAACAATGACGACGAAGAAGAAGATGATGATGAAGAAGATGATGATGAAGAAGATGATGAGGATGAGGATGAGGATGATGAAGAAGAAGTAGAAGAAGAAAAGAAGAAGAATAAGAAGAAGAAGATCATGATGAAGAAGTAGAAGAGAACCGATTTACGGAATCCTAACCTTGTCAACCTATTATTAGATTGGGGTCATCCATAGAGGACGTCCGCAATGAGGAAGGAGGGGTCATTCAAATGCCGACAAATGCGATCAATGGGAGGGGTTATGACCAGTGCGGACGTCCGCATCTGTATTTTTAGATTTGATAGTATTTTTAAACATCGCCTTGTTTGAACCTTCCCCGAGAGACGAAAGGTCGGTGAAAAGATTTGCCTAAAACCTCATGCCGTGTACTAGAACTTTAATACACTCTGGGCTTGAAAATAACAACGTCGTTGAAATATGAGATTCTTCTTGATTGCCTCAGAGAGGGAGAAAGTTTTGATCTCACAGGCTAATATTTCATCGTTCAACACGGATGGAACATGACTTGGAAGAGTTATGCAAACGTACACGCTTTTATATATCGACCATTCATTGGCTCTGGCGTGCGGACGTCCGCAAACGGGAGGTGAGGGTATGGTCAAAGGCGGAGAAATGCGGACAAGGGGAGATAGGGTCCAAAGCCGCTCCTTTATGGGTGACATTTTTGCGAATGTACAAAAAAGTAACCTCTTAATCTCACTTTTCAAGAAGACTGGCAGTAAGTAATCTTCGAGATTTTTGAACATTCTCGAAGATTTATGGACTCGCAAAGTCTCACCTTTTCCATTAATCGTTGTTTTGAAATCTGGGGCCATGGTAGAATATATATATATATATATATATATATATATGTATATATATATATATATATATATATATATATATATATATATATATATATCTTCTACCTTTCAGTATGCATAAATGATCATGGAACACCACAATGAGGGGCATGGAATAATGAGTGATCGTGGAACGCTTACCACAACTATTTTTGCACCGAACCCAGGTTGAAATCTTATAGGTCAGGGAAACCAGAAGCAGGCTACAGTGGATAATGCAGGCTATGTATTGGTTGGAAAAATGTACCAAAAAGTTCCGTTGTCATAAGTACAGTAGGCGTTAAGTATCGTGGAGCAATTAATTTTAAATGAGCATTACAGAGATTTACTGCACAGTTATGTCCTTTTTCTGATAGATTTATTGCACAACTATGTCCCTCTCAAAGAGAGATTTAGTACACAATTAGGTCCAAATTCTCATAGATTTAGTACACAATTGTGTCCCTCATTTAAGAGATATACTGCATAATGGTACCCCCTCACCTCATGCCCAATATGTCTAATTTACTGCAAGAGTAACTGTAAAAAATATTTGTGAATGTGTACCTGTTCGCATGTTTGCAACAGACACAATGACTCACAAAGTCGCGGTTGGCCGGTTGTTTTCAATTGCCTTTCTTACGACTGTGTTCGTTTGTTGGCAAGTAGCAAAGGATTGTTGGTGTAGAGTAGCATGACCTACTTTTGTGTTTTTCCAGCGTCAGGATCACAAATACTGAGGCACAGTTGGTGACTCCGATCGCTTAAGCAATTCCCCTCCGCGTTGGGTTTCTATAGTTTTGTGTTGATTTTATAATTTTATTTTTTGTCTTACAGTGATGTAGGCGCATTAGGAAAGGCTATTCAGTCGTTCTGTGTTGTAACTGTAATCACAGATGTATGTATCGTCTTCTTCAGTGCTTTTTTTAGAAAACAAGGTTCCGGAACTAAACAATAGGTTCCGGAACTGAACAATTATGGAAGGACTAAAATCCCGAGAAAAACGGGGTTGGGGGTTGGGAGGGGTCTCAATAAACACTGAAAGCAGTTGACAACACTGAAATTAAATTAAAATAATTAAATTATTGTTTTTATTATTAAAATAATAAATTATTTTTAGTAGCTGAAGAAAGGTGCCGGAACGCAGTTCCGGCGCGTTCCGGGTGAAAAAGCACTGGTCTTCTTTTGTTTCTCCTCCTCGTCCTCGTCGTCGCCGTCCTTCTTCTCCTCTTCTTCTTATCCTCCTCCACGTCCTCGTCCTCGTCGTCGTTCTCCTCCTTATCCTTCGTCTTTTCCTCCTTCTCCTTTTCCTTCTACTCCTCCTCTTTGTCGTCGCCCTTCTAATTTTTCTCCTTCTTCTACTTCTCCTCCTCCCCGTCCTCTTTCTCCTCCTCCTCGTCGTCGTCCTCCTTCTCCTCATTCTTCTTCTCCTCGTCCTCCTCCTCGTCCTCCTCCTCGTCCTCGTCCTCCTTCTTTTTCTTCTTTTTCTTCATCTTCTTTGTCGCATAGGAGACTCGAAGCCACACTCTCCACGTTACAAACCCTCCACTCTAACCAATTAGCTACCGTGCCGCAGAATTGTACATAGCATTCCATGGGCATCATATAACTTTAGCGTTTGTAATCTTCGTTTGATAAATTAACGTAACCATAACCATAACCATAAATTTATTACTTCTTGTAACACGCAATAGTAGTGGATCTACTACCATTGATTACAGGAAGCAAAAGGGCAGAATCCTTTAAGCGACCTGGGTCCCACTGACAGGGTTACCCTTATACATAAGAATGATAGGAGCAGGCTATATAATGCAAATACTAAAAAATATAGGGTCTTAACTAGTTAACTAAGAATCTAAATTAAATCGCATTGAATGTCAACACATATTAAATTAAATCGCATTGAATGTCAACACATGGTATGCACACGTAAATGACTTAATTATACAGCAGAGCGACAAGTATATGTAAAAGATTGTTCTGAAAATGTAGGCCCCTATTGTATTGCTAAGTAGCGTAACATCATTCAATACTTCCATGCACATGTACACTGGCCATGGGACGTTACTGTGGACAAATATTGTTTTAAGTAAGAATGATCGAACTTAGAAAACTCTCCATTCGGTCCAAATGTGCAGCATATAATGAGTTAAACCACAGCGCTCCTCAAGTAAATCCGCTCGGTGGGTCAGAGAGAGATTGGGTGAGTCAGCGAGTTAGTGACTGAGCGAATGAGTGAGTGAGTTTTGGGTGAGTAAGTGAATTAATGAATGAATGAATGAGTGAGTGAGAGCCTGGATGTTTGGGTATGAGTGAATAATGATGCATATGTATATGTATATGTAAATATATAAATAAATGTATATTAAATCTTCTTTGCCTTCAGGCTGGAATTAGTCCTCCGCTGGGGAGAGGTCAGCTACTACGATCCTCTGTCTCCATCCCGCTCGATCTCCTGTATCTTCTCTTTTCAAGCCGAGAAGCCTGAGGTCCTGTTGAAACATGTCCATCCATCTCTTCTTCTGGCGTCATGCACCTCCTCCACCTTCATGATTCTCCTGATGCTACAATTCTCCTCCGCCCGCTCCACATTCCATACCACCTAAGTCTGGTCTCACGCAGCTTGTCGGATATGCAGGCCAGGCCGAGTGTTTTTATGATATTCTCATTTTTCTTCCTGTCTTTCAGTGACACACCAACTATCCATCGTAGCATTCTCATCTCAGTTCTCTCCAGAAGTTTCTCCTCCTTTCTCCTCAGCGTCCATGCTTCTGCCACATTTCTCTTTGTTTCTCTGCAGGTTATCTTGTTAGCCGCTCTCAGACCCATATCCATTGGATTTCTCTGCCACCTGTCAAATGCGGCCTTTTTACTCCTTACTGCTGTCTGGACATACTCTGACCACCACCATGCATCTCGTTCTGTTCGCTTTTGGCCTCCTGTCACACCATTTAATGTATATTAAATTTTAATCTATATATTATGAAAGATCGACAACAACCACTTGCCAAATATCGCCACCCTCAGCAAACTGTAGAAACGGAATCAACGACGAGAGAAGAGAAAGAAAACTGATGACGAACGTTTTATGAAAATGAACTGAAATATATCAAAAACTTTAAAGACGTCAACGGCCGTGGTAGCTATAAGAAATCATTAAGCATTGGAATACACAGCTAGGCTACATATGTCATAAATACTCAGGAAGGCTTAGATTATAGATTAGCAAAAAAATAGAGATTCAAGGCCCCTGAATGAAAAAGTCAACCTTCATGAAGTATTATTTCGGTCGCAAAATTATGGCGATATTTTCTCTCAGTTGGCCAACCATTGTTTTCAATAAGCTGCCTGTAGAAGGTGGCCGATGCCTTAGCGACTCTGGCTAGTGTTGGGTCAGAGAAGTCGACCCGGTACAGACCGAATCTGGTTTCATAGCCATTTATAAACGTGAAGTTGTCCATCAATGTCCAGATTGCGTATCCAAGCACTTTGCATTTGTCCAGCTTTATAGCTGAGCAAGACAAAAAGATAGAGATGTATAAACTCTCACAGTTAACGCCATCCATCATCATCATCATTGTGACCATCATCATTATCATTATCAGCAACAATAACATCTTTATTTTGTGCAATCGTTGTCGATTATCATAATTTCGCTTGTTGCTCACACAATGCGCGTAGAAATTTCGTTATGTTATCTGTGAATGATATAATTATATATATATATGCATGTATTCATGTACTGTATACATGTGTTTTTATATTATGATCTCTACGTTCCTCTTTTCAGTCAGATTATTCGAAGAACGTACGATTCTGGGCTACAAACTTTCGTGCACATTGGACCATCCTTTAAGAAAGAGTGGGTCTATAGTATTTGGCAGAGACAACCACCATTATAAGTCGCATGCACTAAGATTGGGTGATGGTCATGTGAGTCTCCTTCAAGGCGCTAGATACGTACTCGTATGTAATTATGTATGTATGTATGTATGCACGTAAGCATGCATAACTTGGTGTGAAAGTTATACAACGTTCATAGTCACAGCGCACAGGGTAAATTTCTCCTGATTTCAAGTCACCTCTGTCTCCTTTCTCTCCTTTGAATGTGTCTTTCTTTCTCTCACTGTCTCTATTTCTCCCTCCCTCCCTCCCTCCCTCCCTCCCTCCCTCCCTCCCTCCCTCCCTCCCTCCCTCCCTCCCTCCCTCCCTCCCTCCCTCCCTCTCTGTCTGTCTGTCTGTCTGTCTGTCTGTCTGTCTGTCTGTCTATCTATCTATCTATCTATCTATCTATCTATCTATCTATCTATCTATCTATCTATCTATCTATCTATCTATCTATCTATCCATCTCTCTGTCTGTCTGTCTGTCTCTCTCTCTGTCTTTCTCTCTCTCCCTCTCTCTGTCTTTCTCTCTCTTTCTCATCAATCCATGATAATGCTGGCGTGTAATACAGGGTGTAGCTGGACTAATGAGACAGAAACTCAGTTGAATAAGAGGATCGAATTTCACTAAGAAGAACATTTTAAAACAACGGTTTACCTTTGAGAACATTGTTGATGTAGTTCCTGAGATAATGAATTCGTTTTAGATCGTCTAAGGATCCGAAATGTTCCTTGTCGTCTGAAACTCCGTTCTCCGTTATGTAGATATCCGGATTGTTGTAGTGCTTCTTAATCCAGACCAAGGTCTTCCTAATTCCCCACGGAACCTCACGCAACCAGTCCGTACCCGAACTGTATTTGCAATGCAAAACACAATTGACAATTAGCAGAAGCAAAATGTGAAACAACTGTAATTTAAATTCAAAAATTAAATCCATAGAAATAATCCTGATTGAATAACATTTTGCGTGTAGATAAATTCAAAGTACTCCAGTTGACCGGAATATAAGTAAAACCATCGCCAAAACAGTGGCTATATTCAGCCAGGTTCCGGTGTATCTGAGATCTGGCATCTCTGATTTTAGAAACACCACGTCAAGTATAAAAAACGTGAACAGGAGATCACCTGTCACTTAGGGAGGAAGACCCACCTGTAAAGCTACACAAGTGTGAGCTAAGGAAAAAGCGCTATATGAAGTGTTTAGATAACTAACTAATTAATATAATAAGGTCCACATGCACACGCATTGTATGTTTATCCCAAACAGCGAATAGGCCTAGTGTGCGTCAGCTGCACATCCGTAAGATAGCCTTAGGTTTTGGATTTGCAAAGTTTGTAGTTCAACAACCTAGCTCTAGATAAACAATTTAACAAATGTTGCTGATACCACCTATTCTCCAAAACTAAGTGTTAATACCATAAATTAAATTATCTTAAAACCGGCTTACTAACATGAACCTAAGGCTTAGGCCTACATCGGAGGAAGGCTCGTTATAACACTCATTAACACGAATTCTAACACGAATTCTGATAAAATGCGGTAAGAATATGGATCCCAAATTTATTTTATTCAACTCTACAAATAACCTCATTATGACTCGGTTTTGTTTTCAGACTATGTTGCAGTTGACTTACAAAGGCAACCGCTGAGAAAATTCGTTTAATAAGTTATTGATAAAGTCTCCGGCCGAGAACGAGCCCTGGAAAACTGGATCTGATCCCATGTTGGTGTCGTTGTTTAACATGGCCAGTGAATGTCGCTGGCATTAAGTGGGCGTTTAGGAGCTCGCCAGTTATGTTTCTTCTAAATATTACCTGAGCATTGTTTACTTATGCTGAACCTTTTGCTCTAAATAAACCCAAAAATTATTTGAACCCAAATAATTTCCATACGGCCTAAACACAAACTCTTTGTGAGCTTAAGACAGAGCGCTACAACTGTGCTTAGGTATCTAACTAAACAAGTAGGCCTAACTAAAATTGCTGATGCCTATGTCTTAAAGATTATATTCATGAATATTAAAATAGCAAATTTAGGCAATATGGAAAAAATCTTTATGCATACATGCATATACTGTTATGCTGATTTACAACAGTGAATCGACGCTGATGATTTATACAGTGAAAGCCAATAATTTTATGGTTTACCTTACCAAACTATATATATAAAGAATCATCCAAAAAACGAAAAGCTTAGGTTTCATTCAAATTCTTACGTAGGCCAAGTTGGGTCAACATGCGACTTCACATCACTATCGCGATCCCAGACCGGCTTTCCTTCAGCTTCAACAGAGTTTTCAGCAAGAACCGCCGAATATTGATTCAATGCAAAGAAATCGTGAGTTCCTGTTAAAATCAAACACACATTCAGCGATGTAAAAAGGAGATTTGTTGCCAAATAAATTGAAAGTAGTTGCCAAATAGGGTGCCAACATGATCTTTCTGAAAAAAAGTCGGCTAGTTAGCTGGCTAATCAGTAAATAATTTTTTTGATAGAATAGGCCTAATTTGAACTTATTACTCACAAGTTCTATACACAAGTGTCTTCGATCGACCATTAGCATGTGAACTAACTTGTTGAATTATTTCTCCTTCAGTTTAGGCGATCATCGAAAGTCCTTTAAAATCATTTAAACATAAGTGACTTTATTTTTCTCATTTTGCTTCACTGGTAGCGAGTTTTATGTACAGAAGTATTTAATAAACCATTAGCATATCAATAACTCGATATATTTAAGGAGACTGTTATCTACTTCGATTACATTTCTCTTTTTAAGGAAGCGACGAACAAACATTGGATCGTTTCTGTCAATACTCAGTAAATAGCTAACATGACTTTATTAGTATACCTTCTATCCTAGTCTTTTCGGCTTTAGTGAATTCGGGCAAACGTGAAGTGCTTAGTCCTTCCAATTTACTCTTGCGTCCAACGTATTCCTTCATGACCTCTGGGTAGTCGCCATTGTCAAATATAGGATTAGCGAACCATCCAAGGAAGAACTGCATCGCCCGTTCGGCTGCTTCGATATCTTCTTTCTTCTTTGAATAAGGTTCGTACCAGTGAGTTACTAAGACCACGGACACCTTACCTAAAATTCACGAATAACAGTAATTTCATTGATACGTTGATAAAGCATTATGAATTTGTTTTGAACCAGATTTCTAAAGCGCCGCCATGATCACAATAATCAATGTAATCACTGTAATAATAAACTCCTAAACTAGAATGTTTATTACGAGTTCTCTTTGGATTTGAACATTTTTCCAAGATTACAATTCTAGGGCTTTAAAGACGGAAATTTCTTACATCATAACAAAGCCCAGTACGTATTACTTGTACTTAAATTCCTAT
Source organism: Allolobophora icterica (assembly GCA_963556255.1). Taxonomy (NCBI): domain Eukaryota; kingdom Metazoa; phylum Annelida; class Clitellata; order Crassiclitellata; family Lumbricidae; genus Allolobophora; species Allolobophora icterica. The sequence goes on along the minus strand of OY744605.1, from coordinate 77,771,241 downwards.
CAGCGCAGTTTCCAGAGATGTCTAATTAGAGAAACATTGAAACAATCACAAACAAGTTCCTTGCAAGCATAGTTACAGCTAAAAATTTACAAATCCGTCTGAGGATTGCAAGATGCAATGGACGCAGATCATTGTGGGCCTTTGTACATGTAGCTGCGTTTGACTTCTAAACAGTTAATATCAGCTGGCGATGAGCGATATCAAGGTCCTGGACACGAGGTCAGTTCATCTCAGGACTTGCCATTAAAACCTCCCATCTTACAACGGTACCAAAAGTTGGCAAAGTATTCTGTTTGATCAAGACGGCTAGTGTGAACGGAGAACTTGCCCAGGGTGATTACTACAAGAAATCCTCTCAGCATGCCCTAAAACGCAATCGATTGCAGACCCTAAGCGTCAATCGAATATACCAAATAGGCCTACTGTATAGGCCTACTGTAATAGGCGATAAGATAATATAATGAGATCAAACGGAGCATTATTATGAACCTTTCTGTTTTTTTCGGAATTTCTTGTCGTAGGTGTGCCACGCCTCAGCATGAGCCTTGATCATATTGTGTCCTGCCAGATATGGGCCGACGTCTGGTTTGCGGATTCCAGGAGCCATACTTCCATCTCCGTATCCACTCCAGACATAAATATATGGTTCGTTAATGGTTAGCCAAAGTTTCACCTGTCAACGCAGTCACGAGTCATAGAAAATTTATAAAATGCATAAATGTTAGCGGTTCATTTTTTCCAGATTACACGACTTGTATTGGTAGTTTTTGCTATTTTTGCTGATTTACTTAAATTAATTTAAACACCGGCAAAGAGAATTCTTTTCAGTGGTTTCATTGACAACAAGGAATAGCCTTCCTTAAGTTCTGTGTGTTGTTTTAATCAGGGACGCTGTATACACCTTTAACAAGCATTTAAAAACTATTCTTTTTACGGATTTGGGCTGGTAGCGCGTCTGAGTATGTATCTTGGATCGCGCTTGTTTGTAGGTATTCTCGAGGCGCGGTGTATAAGTGCTCCGATTGAAAGAATGAATGAAACGTTAGTTCTGTGTCATTGCTCATTAAAATATGTTTAACCAAGTAACTATAGGCCTACAATTGTTTTTATAGGTCTGTCTCAAAGCAATCGAGTTGCACGCAATCTTAAAGGAACTGGACAGCAAATGATAATTCTGTCTTATAAAAACTCATTCCACCCATTTTAAAAGGAGATGACCACACAACTGATAAGTTTATGTTACAACAAACCATGGAAACCATTTGAAAAGAGACTGCCCACACATGTTTGTGGCTGTCTCTCCAAGCTCCGTGGTGAAATTTGGAGGCGCATGACTTCTTTTCGCCCATGAGCTCGAGCCCATCACGTCTTTTTGTGCATCTGGAGCAACTCCCAGCTTAAACTGCTCTCGCTCAGTTTGAGTCACATTACATCTCACTTTTTATATCAGTTACATGACCGACCCTAGCTGTAACTTTGACATAGTTCCATAAGTGTAGCATTTTTGTGAATTTCGTTAAATTATGTTGATATACATGATCATATTTATCGAGCCAAATACTTACCCTATCTCCAAATCTGTCGAAACACAGTCTTGCGTAATCATTGAAATATTTGACGATATCCGGGTTGAGCCATCCACCGATGTCTTCCAACGCTTGTGGCAGATCCCAGTGGAATAGTGTAACCATCGGTTGAATACCCTCCGCCAGCAGTCCGTCTATCAGGCGGTTGTAGTAATCTATGCCTGCCTCGTTGACCACTTTCAACGTACCATCAGGTAGAATCCGTGGCCACGAGAACGAGAAACGGTAGAATTGGACCTGGTCAGAAACATCGATCACTCATTAACATTATTATAAAGAGTCGAATTACATCAGGTCATATATGATGAATAAATATGATGAAACACAGGCTGTATGCAGTAATCAATTGGCTCTTGGCAATGCATCACGTGTGTTCTTAGAAGCCCAATGTTATTTTCTTGAAGGTATGAACAGAAGCCAAGTGAGGATTAGAACTTAAGGACTAAGGCGCAATACCACTGAATGAATGAAGAGTATGCATCATACGAATGTAGCTGTAGTTGCAGTTGTTATTTAACATATATACAGCGCCGCTTTAAAGAATATCATAAGCGGCACTCACCAAACGATGAAATTAAAGACAGAAAGTTCATCAGTTACTAAGCAATGTCAACAGATGTGATACGCATACGTTCAGTGAATTCTAAAATAAACGCAAGAGAATGAATATCCCACAGACAGTTGAAAAATGATTCTAACCCCCAGGCTCTTCAGAATTGCGATGTCTTCAGGGTACTGGTAGTAACTGTTGTCGGCCACATCTCCTGTGGCGTTGTTCTTTACTTTGCCTCCCATATGGCAGAATCTGTCCCAGATGCTCTCGCCTTTACCTAAATTCACAACAGCATAATGTGACATAACACACATAATACACCATGAGAATACTTAACATAAAGTAATGCAACATTACGTCAACATGGTTTATAAGACATTTTATCATCTGTCCCACCGTTTAAGTGAACAGACTGCTGTAGAATTATTACATCATTATGTAAACTAGTTTGTAAATATAGTGAAAGTAACTGGAAGATTACTGTACATCATGACATTTGAACTTGAAAGAAGGTAGGAATGAAGTGACGGTGGGAGCGGGAACGGAAACCAGGGAACAAGGGTGAGGCAGCAATGGTGAATTAATTGGGGGCAGGTGAGGCCGCAAACCGGGCAGCCGCCGCCAAAAGGTCTAAATACGACACAATCACCCGAACGCATGCTTTCGTAGCGGTAGCAGTGGAGACCAGTGGTGCATGGAGTTTGGAAGGATTGGATTTTGTGTTGGATCTGGGACGTAGGTTGACGGATTCAACTCAGGACACGCTTGAGACAAGCTACCTAACCTATTCCAGAGACTGTCGATAACTGTCCAACGCGGGAACGCCATCTGCTTCTCATCGACCTTTTCATGATAAATTGTTTACTGAGTGACGCTGAGATGGCGCTTCAGATTATTTAATAATAATAATAATAATAATAATAATAATAATAATAATAATAATAATAATAATAATAATAATAATAATAATAATGATATTATTCCTTTTTTATTCCTGTGGCTTTTGAAACCCTAGGCCAAATCAACAAAGAAGGCCTGACTCCTTTCGAACTTGGGACGAAAGCGTTGCACCATTACGGGGGACCAACGAGAAACCACTTACCTATTCCAACGCCTTTCGCTTACGATACAGCGTTTTAACGCAGTGGCTTTTGGGAGCACTTTTGCCGGCCGGGAATTCGGGAAATAGATGAATAGGGCCATTCCAGACACTTTATTTTCCATTTTAGTTAATATTCAAGTCCCTGAGGGATCCTGTATACCTCGGGGCATAAAAAAAATGATAATAATAATAATAATAATAATAATAATAATAATAATAATAATAATAATAATAATAATAATAATAGTAATAATAATAATAATAATAATAATAATAATAATAATAATAATAAGGGTTTATTAATTGAAACTGACAAATAATAATAATAATAATAATAATAATAATAATAATAATAATAATAATAATAATAATAATAATAATAATAATAATAATAAAGGCGCCAAGAGCTTCGTCCTTTACGCAACGAAACTATGAACCATAATTTCTTAGAACTCCAGCCATTCACGCCTTATAGCGACTTACGTTTAAATCTACTCAACCTACGATTAACATTGTCTACTAAATATTCTTTGCAAAGCGAGATTGCAGTATGGGTCTTGTTATTATCCATCTCATCATGGTATCATCTGCTAACTCTTGATGGGACTCGGTAGGACTTACTGGAACATTCCAATGGATGGGTGGATGGATGGATGGATTGATGGATGGATGGATGGATGGTTGGATGGATGGATGGATGGATGGATGCATGAGTGGATGGATGGCTAGATGGATGGACCTAGTACCTTGCAGCAATGCACAATATGCTGGCCTGACGAGTTGTGCTTGTTCATTGTGAAAAGTTCATGACTCTAAACGGCGTGGGGTTTGTAGTTAGTAAATGCATTATTTCATTTTTACATTTTTTAATTTCGGGGGGTGTTTAATCACCAAAAACACCCCCCTAGCTACGGCCCTGAGTGCCGCAGTCTCATTCTTTGTGTACTGTTAACGTATTTTTAAATGTTGTCGGTAGACCTTTTTTGTACACTATTCGTATTCTTATTCGGCCGAATAGATGGTCCAATTATTCGTATTCGGCCAAATAGTGATAACCACCTATTCGGTGCAGCCCTAGTACATACGCACATACATATGATATATATATATATATATATATATATATATATATATATATATATATATATATCCATACCGTCCTTGTCCCAGGCGCCTTCGATCTGGTAAGAGGCAGTGGCGGTACCCCAGAGAAATCCCTTGGGGAACGTATCATGGAGGAAATCATCATCTGCGTAGGTAGCTGACACCAGTATGATGATCAGAAGCTGGACGCATCATGAAGTTGACGAGCGGATGGACAGAAGCATACAAAGAGACACACCAACTTCACTGGAGTCATTTAAGACCAGACTCAAGACACACTGCTTCAAGCTGGCTTATAATTGGCCGTGTTGAACTTGTCAAAGCGCCCTTGTAATGTGTTACGGCGCTGTAGAAATCGTCGTATTCATCATCAACACCGTCCATCATCATCATCAATAGCCCCTAGCATATATCAAACTCCTCAAAGACAAAGGCACAGTATTATGCAAATTTATGCGAAGAAATGCGGGAAAATGTGATGTTGACATGTTATGTGATGTTGACATGTTATGTAATGCTTTGACACGATAGCCGCTTGGGTCTTTTGCGTTTTGAGATACTTCACTCACAATTATTTCTTCTGTAATGATGATCATGAGATAATGTTGAAGTCCCTGAGGGATAGTTTTTACATCGAGGCAAAAATAACAATGAAATGAGAAAGGGTGAAGAAGCCTTATAATGAATTATTGACAGGGTATCCGATTGGTTTGAGCGCTTGCCATGTGATGTCAAGTGTGAGGGCTTGAGCCTTCCATGCGATGGGCAAGACTATTGTTTAGGGCAAGTCTTTCAAAGCACAACTGTTAAGCGGCTTCGATTGATGCTTTGTCATTAGTTAGTGACTCGTAATGAGTGCATAAATAACACTGGTCTGGCAGATGTAATGTAATGTAATAGAACATTTATACAGCGCCTCCTAAGTACCTCACTGAAGCGCAAAATGCAGTGGATTCCACTATTGTGGATTCTCGTGGAACGCAACAAAAGTAGAGCGATTTGTAATAAGGGGTCTGCGGATACAGACATGGACATCTAGTCTAATTATATGATTTCTATAGCGCCTTTTCACAAGACACGAAGAAACAGTCGATCGTGGATTCCAATGAAATCAGACGATTAGAATATAACTTGGCAAGATTTCATCAGGGCTATTCATGAAAAGACGTCCAGTAAACCTGTTGTTCTGTCCAGTTTAATGGTGATCCAAAAGAGACAACACAATGCAGCAGAGCTGCGGAGACCTGAAGATTGTATGCATCCTGCATCTCCACCGTAACCTTTTTAACTAGGGTTATACTTGAATTGTTCATCGATATAGGCCTATCATCTCTTGTGTATAATTATAACAGCGCTATAAAAGTCATAACTTACATCACATTAAACTATATAAGAATGCTCAAATAATAATTATATTCTTTATTATTTCAAACCGACAGACGCAGTAAGATTACATTGAAATATGAAAGTACAATCAATATCTTAATTAAACACACGGTTTGGCAGCCATGCAAGGCACCGCCCAAGAGGGGGGGGGGTTACGGGAGTCGATCCGCGTACCTTATGCTCTCCTGACCATGAGTCTTACCACTACTCTATCCCCCAGATGACAGTGCTTACCCATCGTAGCTTGATATCTGAAACCCCCGACATATCGGATTTCGACCAGGCGACTCCAGCGATTTTGCGACATCTGACGTATAGAGCAACGGGTGATCGATTATAGACCGGGTAGGAGAAGATCCTGAACAAGCTTGCATTTAGCACCCACACGCGCATGGGTAACGTGTTTTGAATAGTTTATGAGGCTCGGTGACACTTACTTTGGCCATCTAAGTTGATCGAGATACAAAACCTGCTCAGTCGATGCAACAGCTGTGTCAGGTTGTCTGATTCAAACGACGAATAGTGACGTTGATGTCTGTTTGACGACAATTTGTCACAAGGAAAATGATTTATGTCTGCGCCTTTTTCTAAACAGCGATTCAGCATCTTTATGCAAGAAGTAGGCTATGTGAATAGGATGAATGAACGGTTGACAGGCTTGCAGATTAGACATCGATCAATGCTTGAGTGTATGCGCAGGCTTAGGTTTAAAGAGACACTCCGGTCGAATACGATTGCCTGCAAAGTTACTCACATTGCAATATACGTCCATTTCACAAGAGGGGCCTGTGAATCGAACGCAAATCGCACAGGTAAAGATCCTACGTGTTAGACGCTAGGCCACTTCTTAATATGCGAGTAGTCGACTTTGTGGAAGTGGCGCCATATAATTTTCTATTACATTACGTTATTCCGAAAACCCGTAGAGGCTGAGACACGATAGCGTTGTCATTTGTTTTTGCATACGGTTGTAAGTAATTATTTAGTAAGTATTGCCTATAACTTTAACGCCTGTTGCGCTTCTTGATTTCGTCGCTGTCCAGAATAACATTTTATGCACACACACCGCATGCGAAAGAGAAAGCCTTATACCACAGTGATCCGCAAGCATGGCAAATAATGCATTGAACTCCAAAGTAGATCTACCCGCTGAGAGAGAGAGAGAGAGAGAGAGAGAGAGATAGAGAGAGAGAGAGAGAGAGAGAGAGAGAGAGAGAGAGAGAGAGAGAGAGAGAGAGAGAGAGAGAGAGAGAGAGAGAGAGAGAGAGAGAGAGAGAGAGAGAGAGAGAGAGAGAGAGAGACAGAGACAGAGACAGAGACAGAGACAGAGACAGAGACAGAGACAGAGACAGAGACAGAGACAGAGACAGAGACAGACAGACAGACAGACAGAGACAGACAGACAGACAGACAGAGACAGACAGAGAGAGACAGAGAGACAGACAGAGACATAGACAGACAGAGACAGAGACAGAGATAGACGTAGACAGATACAGACAGACACAGACAGAGGCAGACAGACAGGGAGATAGACGGAGACAGACGGAGAGAGAGACAGAGAGAGAGAGAGACAGAGAGAGACAGAGCGAGACATGGTGACAGAAATGCAAAAACGAGTCATGTGGATGATCTTGTTAAAAAAACAATCATTATGCAATAACTTTATTAGCTAGCTTAGCACTACAGTAAGAGAAATGTGTATCGTAAACTGAAAGTGCTCATACTTAAATATTTGGCGCATTAGCTTTATGTAGCCGATTCGTTTACTTTTCAAGAATCAGATCCAGCCTTCTGAATTATGACATCCATAAACTAAAAACGGATATCCACCGCGTAAAACCTTTACTTAATGGCCCATTTAATTTGGAATTGCTCGACATATGTTATTGATATTCTGAAGTCCATTCATTCTCAACGTCGTTCAAGCCGAAGTCCATTCAATCTTAAGTCAATTGAATCTATGTCCATTCTAGTTTAAGTTGACTCAATCTAAAGCCCATTCAATCTTAAATTCATTCAATCTGAGGTCCATTATATTTTAAGTCAAATGAATCAAAAGTCCAATCAATCTGAGGTACATTCAGTATAAATTTCCATTCAATCTGAAGTCCATTCAGTTAGAAGTCCATTCAATCTGAAGTCCATTTAATCTGTAGCCCTGTCCAGTTCAATGGGGGATCAAATTGGAATAAACTGACTCCATTTCGCATTGCTAGACCGACTATAAATTTAATGTTACTTGCTTCTCTCCGGAACCGACCTCTGGCTTCCTAGAAGCATCACATTTCCACCGGGATTCTGTATCAAGTTACGATTTCATTTCGCGGTATGTCCTGATGGGACATTGACAATTGTGATGCCGCTAGGCTACAGAAGTCAACAGATTTTATTGGGCCGGTTAATTTAAGAAGCAAAACACCCCTGTAATAGGGGTGTTCAAAAACAATTTTTGAATTTAAATTTGCGCACCCTCTAGTATTGTTACTTTTACAGAAATAAAATTTCTTGCAAAAAGTCAGGTCTTTATGTCAATATTTGGGGGTTGCTCAATGAGGCTGAAGTTTCAATATATAAAAAGCCTCGCTAATGCAATTTTATAACAGCTGTGAGCAAACAAAGCTTCAGATAAATCATAAAAGTGTCACAGGCCAAATCATGGTTTGAATCATAGGGGAATTCATAGGCTCATAGTTTTCAGTCAGAAGTGTAATGTAACTAATAAGTAGTATAAGACCTCACTGTTCCCAGATCCAGTCGAGTATACCTGGATGCTGCGAAATCTCGTAATTAAGTTACTGAAGACTATGACTTTAGTGTGTTCTTGCGAGCATCTGGTATTCGCTTCCTGTTGTCCTCAACAACTTGTATTAACTTCTGCTTTTCTTGCTCTGATTTTTTGATTGATTGGTTAAATGTACTCATCAAAGCCACTGAACACTCTGCTGAATCATTAACAACTTTCAGCGACTTGATGGCTGTTATGCCAGTTGTCAGCGACGGAATCTCATTCCACGCGTCTGGATCGTTGAATGACAAAGTGTCTATGTCTACTCCAAGAGATTTCAAGGCAGCAGTTGAAGAGGAAGTCACCAGTTCATGCAATGTCTTGCTCTCCAACCGGTTGCACGTTCCTTTAATCCCGCATACGCTCCAATCACTTCCACTGCGGATCATTGATTGAACCATTAACTTTTTCTCTTCACTGGAAACCTTCACAGAAAACAATGATAGTGGCACAAGTTCAGGTGCAAGGTACCACATATGGTTTTCTACCTTCTTCAGTGCAGCTTGTGACACTACCTTGTTAATGTCAGAGTACTACTTGATGCTTTGGAACAGCAGATCATTAAATGCGGTATCGGCACCCTATGGACATGCGATCCAAGCAGCAGCATAGATATGTGTTGCAAAAATACAAATCTCTAGTTTCTTCAACTCAATAGTGGTAAGCTTGAATTCATCACGAAAGAGGTAGATTTTCAGGCAATAAATTACTTTAGCCATCCATCTTGTCATATGATAACCTCCTGGCAGCCGGAAGTGGTAAGTAATGTTTGGGGTTGGAAGGGGTTAGTCCAAAATCAGAGGTGTAAGATCGATCAAATCTTTGTACCGATAGTCTTCTCATGGTAAATATGCAGTGCTGTCTGACAGGAAAGCTTGCAGGAACGAACACTTCTGCACAAAGCTGCTGCAACAGCACATTATCAAGTCAGACGTCAATCAAAGACTTGTAGTTTGCTTGGTCAATGTTTGGCCAAAACTACTGAAATCTTTCGAAAAGAGCAATGTTTGGTCCACGACACCCCTACCCAGTAAGGATCGCTCACTCGAATGCACACTGAATTCTGCATGTGCAATGGCTCATGAGTCAACGACAAGTAGGCCTAGCCACACAGTTGTTTACGACATAAAGCTATCTCAGCTGATGTACCAGATGGCTCCGCTTGACAGACACCCAAATGATAGATGACGATGTTGACTTGAAAACGCGTCTCCAACTTGTGTCCTTTGTGTACCTGAGCTTCACCTGGCAATAAAGTCCAGATTCTTTCAAAATCGCTAGTATGCAAAACATATTAGCAACTTCCATGTTCATCACGACGCATCTTGCGTTGCAACATTTGCTGTTTTTACCTATGCACTTAAATTTAGACATCGGCCCAGGGTAACTCATTACATTACTCATGTGACATCATAATATCTTTGCAAAGATGCTAGCCAAGAATTGACGAGTCTGTCTCACAACAAGTCATTTGCACTCATTAACAAAGGACTGGTCAAGAATAGGTAGGGTTGTGCCACAGACAAAGAAGTTGCCAGGCATTGATGTGGCTGTTTTGCCAAGCCTCGTGGGTATTTGATGAGGCTTGCCTTCCGTACACGAGCTAGCACCAGAGGTGTTTCAGGCGCTAAGGTTCCTAGTACTTAGATCTCAAGTACATACATGTGTGGATATAAGTACTTATGTCTCAAGTACAAGTACGATTATAAGCACTTAGGTTATAAATACAACTGCACATGGTTATTACAAGAACAACGAGCTATTTATTTCTTTAATAAACAATGACTGATTGACACATGGACTCGTTAAGAATTGATTTTTAGAAACATAAGTGATGTGAGCACCTTGTCACTCAAATTCGATCAATGCGGTTTTAATATTAAACCGCTGTAACTAAACACATAGTCGCGTTTAACAGAAGTATTAGATGCAGGCACACTCAATGCTCTAAGCGCCGGTTCGCACATTTTGTCGAAAAGATTTTGTTGCATTTCCAGAAGTCCAAATATCGTCTTCATCAAAGTCACCATGGCTTTTGATAATCAAATATGTTGTCACTTGTGATGATGGGGTGCTATAGTTAGTTAGTTAGTTTGTTAGTCATGTCTTTCAATTCTGAACAGTTCTCTAGAGGGTACTGATACATAAATACATTTTTCGAATCTACTTACGCTAGCCCCAAATATTTTTGAAACACAGTCTTACGTAATCATCGAAATATTTGACGATATCCGGGTTCAGCCATCCATCGATGTCCTCCAACGCTTGTGGCAGATCCCAGTGGAATAGTGTAACCATCGGTTGAATACCCTCCGCCAACAGTCCGTCTATCAGGCGGTTGTAGTAATCTATGCCAGCCTCATTTGCCACTTGGAAGTTGAGGCAAGTAAGCTACTCATGACGTCAAGATGTCGACTATCACAGGCGAATTGGTTCGTTTTTACTGCCCATAATATACATCCTCTAAACACTAAACTTTTTCATTTGTGTTTCAGACAACACCAGACAATTCAGAAGACAAGAATAAGAACAAAGTTTGACTTTGGAATGTTTAAGCATTATATTATTGTCATTAATATTGTGTCAAATTATGTTTAGTGTGTTACCTTAATCTTTTAATTTTTAATTTTTAGGTTATGCTTCTCTCTGCAATGTGCTGCCCCTAAACCCGTGCCTTTTGATCCTGTGGCAAATCAGCTGCAGCGTGTATTATGATAGGCCAAGAGTTTGGCTGCGTATTATATTCTGCGTTAGGCGTCCATTGCTTACTATAACAGAAGTCCATTCATGGATATTTATCTATGTCACCTATTATTTAAACTATTTTAAACGATTATTTAACCAATTCACGAGTTTCGATTTAAATCTCGATCAAAACTCATCGGCGTCGGCAAACATCTGAAAGAAGAGAGCAGATGATGATGATGATGATGATGATGATGATGGATGATGATGATGATGATGATGATGATGATGATGATGATGATGATGATGATGATGATGATGATGAAGAGAAAGAAGAAGGAGGAGGAGGAGGAGGAGAAGAAGAAGGACGTCCGCAATGAGGGGAAGGAATGGGTCATTCAAATGCGGACAAATGCGGACAAGGGGCGGGGGCTATGACCAGTGCGGATGTCCGCATCTAAATTTTAAATTTGATAGTGTTTTTAACATCTCCTTGTTTGAACCTTCCCCGAGAGACGAAATAATAAGTGAAGTGATTGCCTAAAACCTCATGCCTTATACTAGAACTTTAACACACTCTGGGCTTGACAACTCTAACAGGAATGACATGGTCAATGAAATATTGAGTTTCTTCTTGATTGCCTCAGACAGGAAGGAAGTTTTGATGTGACAGGCTAATATTTTATCGTTCAAGAAAGAACATGGTTGTTGGAAAAACAAGTACAGTATGCACTAAGTACAGTCGGATATTCAGTGTCACATGATAATTACAGAGATCTAGTGAACAATCATGTCTCATATAAGAGAGATTTAATGAACAACTATGTCCCTCATAGCAGGGATTTAGTGCACAATATCTCCCTCGTCTCAAAGATTAAGTGCACAATTATTCTATATCACCTCATGCACACCTGTGAATATGTCTAATTTGCCGCAAAAGTACCTGTTAAATATATACGTGAATGTGTGCCTGGCCGTATGTTTGCAGCAGATTCACTAAGTCGCGGTTGTCGGGCTGTTTTCAATTGAATGTCTACGACTGTGTTCGTTTGTTGATACTTAGCAAAGGATTGTTGATGTAGAGTCACAAGCACGGTGTTTGGCTGGTGAATAGCCGTCGCAGATAGGGTTCGAAGCCAAACTCACCACGTCACAAGCCCTCTACTCTAACCAATCACCTACCGTGACCCAACGTTGTACACATTGTGCATTGGCGTCATACATAAGTTTAGCGTGTTTAGTGTTCGTTGATTGCATCGCTGGATATATCAACGTAGACGACATAATATTATAACATTAGTGCGACAAGCATATGTGAAAGATTGTTCTGCAAATGTACTGCAATGCGAAGTAGCGTACAATTATTGAATACATCCATGTATATTGGCTAAAGGACGTTACTGTTGACAAAATTTAATGTGGTGTTAAGTAAGTCTGCTGCTGTGTGAGTTACCTATTCTGCCGTTATCATCAACATATCGCTATTTGTGGTACTATTCTATGAACCTATTATCGATCTTTTTATATGGGTTGTTCAATCTGATGATGTAGTAAACATATCACGATTTTCTGCACTATCATATGAGTCCATTGTCTATCTTAAGTAAATAAAATTTGCTATTGTCGACTATTCTGTGATCCTAATAACTATCTAGTTTTCTATTGGTGTGCTATTGTATTCAGGTATTGTATTGTTAGCTCGTGCTCTTATTATACCTGCGAGATACCACGATGCGATCCTTTGATGGGGAAGGGTTACATTGCTAGATTATTGCATAAATGATAAGAAAGCACTTGCTTTTTTTAATTACTTATTTTATCATTTTTATTTCGATTTATTATTACTTCTATGTTTTACAATCAATGCTTCTAACTTCTGTCCCATTGTGCGTTTGCTAATGGTGTAATAAAGAATATACTTACTTACTTACTTAAGAATGATCAAACTTATAAAACTCTCTATTCGGTCCTAATGTGCAGCATATAATGCGTTAAACCATAGCGCTCCTCAAGTAAATCCGCTCGCAGAGATATTGGGTGAGTCAGCGAATGAGTGAGTGAGTTTTGGGTGAGTAAATGAATGAATGAATGAGTGAATGATATAATTTCGTTTATTATGAATCAAAGTTGACAAACCGCAACTTCTTACAGAAAGAGTATGCTACAGTAAAAAAGCATTTATCTAGATTAGTCTACGAAAGGTAGAATACTATTTAGTTCCTAGAACATGTCGGAACAAAACTCTAGGTATAAAGTATTGATTGCCCTTGCATGGGAGTTCAAAATCATGAGGTCTAGGGCGTAGGCCATGGGTCCTAGGTACAATATCTGGGAATAGAGAGCGAAGAACGAGGCTGGGGTAACGTATAACCGCCTGTAAGAGTCTGCCGTCGGCCTCATCCATCATTTGGTCCAAGTCGGGTTGTTGCATCGAGATAAAGTCCATTCTCTGCATTCTACGTAGGAACCACCGTAATCTGTTGTAATCACTTGTCAAGGCAAGACTACGCCATGCTGGAAAGGCAGAGAGTAGTTTCCCAATTATTGTAGCACGTGTCATCTCGTGAATTGCATTAGTGGGAAGTCCATGGGCATTGGGCACGTAAGATTCTTATAGCATGCAAAGAGCTGGGGCAAGTGGCGATTAGCTCACTAACGTGCGCTGTGTCTTTAAAGTCGTCCGTGATGGTAACACCAAAGATCACCATTTTGGTTACTCTATCGATTTCAAGTTGCTGAGGAGGACTCCTGTCATGAGCTCGTCGACGAAAGATGATCATTTCCCGAGGTTTGTTGACATTGTGAGAAAAATTGGGATAAATGTAGCCTTCGACAACTTCTTTTTGAGTGAGTGAGTGTGTTAGAGCGTGGATGTTTGGGGATGAGTGAATAATGATTCAGTTCAATTCAATTCAATTCAAATGATGCATATGTATATATATAATGTAGATATATAAATAAATAAATATTAAATATTATTCTATATGTTATAAAAGATCTACACCAACCACCTGTCAAATATCGCAACCATCATAAACCTGTCAGAAACGGAATCAACGACGAGAGAAGCGACAGAAAACTTATGACGAAAGTTATATGAAAATAAACTGAAATATACCAAATACTTTAAAGACGTCAACGGCCTTTGTAGCTATAAGAAATCATTAAACATTAGAATACACAGGCTACATATGTCATAAATTCTCAGGAAAGCTTAGATTATATATTTGCAAAAATATTAGATATTCAAGGCCCCTGGATGAAAAGTACACTTCGTGAATATAATTAATTATGGCGATATTTTTTCGCAGTTGGCCAACCATTGTTTGCAATGAGCTGCCTGTAGAAGGTGGCCGATGCCTTAGCGACTCTGGCTAGTGTTGGGTCAGAGAAGTCGACCCGGTACAGACCGAATTTGGTGTGATAGCCATCTATAAACGTGAAGTTGTCCATCAATGTCCAGATTGCGTATCCAAGCACTTTGCATTTGTCCAGCTTTATAGCTGAGCAAGAAAAAAACAGATAAAGATGTCTAAACTCTCACAGTTAACGTCATCCATCATCATCATCATCATTGTGATCATCATCATTATCATTATCAGCAACAATAACAATGACATCTTTATTTTGTGCAATCATCATCGATTATCATCATTTCGCCCGTTTCTCACACAATGATTATCGTCTAGAAATTTCGTTTTGTTATCTGTGAATGATGGAGATATAATTATAATAAGCATGCATTCATGTACTATATACATATGTTTTTATATAATTTACGATCTCTACGTTCCTCTCTACAGTCTGCCCGATTGACGAACGTACGATTCTGAGATACGCATTTTAGTGTACACTGGACCATCCTTTAGGAACAGGCATTAATTTCGAATGAGTAGGACTACGCTCTTGACAGACACAGCCACCATAATATTATTCAGTCGCATGCCCTTAGACCCATTGATTGCTATGTCAAATGCCCTCGTGAGTCTCTCTCAGGGCGCTAGATGCGTAGGCCTACTCGTATGCAATATATATATATGTAAGCTTATGTAGTAATGCACGCAAGCATGTTTAATTTGGCTTAAAATTTATATAGAACGTATATAATCACAGCGAAAGAGGTAAATTTCTCCTGATTTCAAGTCACCTCTGTCTCCTTTCTCTCTTTGTTTGTGTCTTTCTATCTCTCACTGTCTCTTTCGTTGTCGCTCCCTCCCTCCGTCTCTCCTCTGTCTCTGTCTGTCTGTCTCTTTCTCTCACTCTCACTCCCACTCCCACTCTCTCTCTCTCTCTCTGTCTATCTGTCTTTTCTGTCTGTCTGTCTGTCTGTCTGTCTGTCTGTCTGTCTCTCTCTTTCTCTCATCAATCCATGATAATGCTGGCGTGTAATACAGGGTGTAGCTGCACTAATGAGACAGAAACTCGATAGATAGAATAAGAGGATCGAATTTCATTAAGAAGAACATTTTAAAACAACGGTTTACCTTTTAGAACATTGTTGATGTAGTTCCTCAGGTACTGAATTCGTTTTTGATCGTCTAATGATCCGAAATGTTCCTTGTCTTCTGAAACTCCGTTCTCCGTAATGTAGATATCCGGATTGTTGTAGTGCTTCTTAATCCAGACCAAGGTCTTCCTAATTCCCCACGGAACCTCACGCAACCAGTCCGTACCCGAACTGTATGTGAAATGCAAAACACAATTGACAATTAGCAGAAGGAAATGTGAAGCAACTGCAATGGAAATGCAAAAGTCAAATCTATAGATATAATTCGGATTGAGTAACATCTTGCAGGTATATAAATTCAAAACGCTCCAGTTCACCAGTAAATAAGTAATACCATTTACAAAGCAGTGACTACATTCAGCCAGGTTCCGGTGGATCTGAGATCTGGCATCTCTGACTTTAGACACACCACGTAAAGTGTAACAAACGTCAACTAAACCAGGAGACCGCCTATCACTGAAGAAGCAAGATCCGTCTATAAAGCTACAAAATGTGAGTAAATAAAAAGGCGCTATATAAAGTGTATATATAACTAACTGAATAATTAACAAATATATAATGATGTCCCCATACCCTTGCGTGTAATGTTTATCCCAACAGCGAATAGTGTGCGTCAGCTGTACATTAATAAGATAGCCTTAGGTTTTCGATGTGCAAAGTTTGTAGTTCAACAAACCTAGCTCTAGATCAACAATTTTACAACTGCTGCTGATATTATCTATTCTCCAAAATTAGAAGTTAATACCATAGAAAAATCTTATTATCGGCTTACTAACATAAATCTAAAGCATACATAGAAGTGTCGTTATAACACGCATTAACACCTACCCTTATAACACGAATTCTGAAATAATGCGTTATGAATATGGATCTCAAACTTATTTTATTCCACTGTACAAATAACCTCATTATGACGCGGTTTTGTTTTCAGTCAGTGTTGAATTTGTCTTCCAAAGGCAGCCTTTGAGAAAATTCGCTTGTGTATAAGATAAAGTCTCCGGCGAGAACGAGCCGGATAAAATTGAATCTGATCCCATGTTGGTGTGGTTGTTTAACAACAGTCACTGACATTAAGTAGGAGCCGGGAAGTTATATTTCTTCTAATTATTATCTGAGCATTGTTCACTTAATGATGAACTTTTTGGTCTAAAGAAACTTCAAAATTGAGTTAGTATTATCAGCGCTTTGTGAGCTAATGAAAAGGCGCTATATTAAGTGATTAGATGACTAACTAAATAAGTACCTAAAATTGCTGGTGTCCTAAAGATTATATTCACGAATATTAAAATAGTAAGTTTAGGCCGTATAGAAACAAAGCTTCGTGCAAACATGCATACTGATTTTCTACAGTGAATAGACGCTGACGTTTTTCCAGAGAAAGCCAATAATTGTAGGGTTTACCTTACCAAACTATAAAGAATTATCCCCAAAACGAACTGCTTAGGTTTCAATCAAATTCTTACGTAGGCCAAGCTGGGTCCATATGCGACTTCACACCATTGTCGGTATTCCAGAACGGGCTTGCTACACCTTCAACAGAGTTTTCAATAATCATCGCGGAATACTGATTCAATGCAAAGAAATCGTGAGTTCCTGTTAAAACGAAAAATCAAAACTCAGTCAGCGATGTAAAAAGCAGTTTTGTTGAAAATAAATTTAAAGAAGTTACCAAATACATGACAGCGGTGAAACAAAATAAATGAGATAATAATTTATTTTAGAGACTAGGCCTAAAACTTTCATCTTTAAGACATATGTTCTAAACACAAGTGTCTTTGATCGATCATTAGCATGTGAACTACCTTGTTTTATTATTTTTCCTTCAGTTACGAGGTCGATTTTCAAAATTCCTAAATCATTTAATCATAAACGACTTTAGTTTTCTCATTTTTGCTTCACGTTTAGCGATTTCTTTGTGCAAAAGTATTTAATAATCCATTAACATACCAATAACTTGATATGTTTGAAAAGACTGTTATCAACTTCGATTAAATTTCTTTTTTTAAGGAAACGACAGACAACATTGGATCGTTTCTGTCAATACTCAGTAAATAGTTAACATGGCTTTATTGGTATACCTTCTATCCTAGTCTTTTCGGCTTTAGTGAATTCGGGCAAACGTGAAATCTTCAGTCCTTCCTTTCTGCTCTTGCGTCCAATGTATTCCTTCATGACGTCTGGGTAGTCGCCATTGACAAAGATAGGATTAGCGAACCACCCAAGCATGAACTGCATCGCCCGTTCAGCTGCTTCGATGTCTTCTGTCTTATTTGAATAAGGTTCGAGCCAAGTCGTTACTAAGACCACGGACACCTTACCTAAAATTCATGAATAACAATAATTTCATCTAGACATTAAGAATGTACTTGGTCAAGGTATGAGGTCACAACGGGGTTACAATTAGGAGTCTGGTATTGCTTTTTTACTCTGTTCCTAATTACTTGATGTTACTATAAAGCGAATGTTTGGAGTCCAAGATAGGACTCCCTAAAGCCTGATTTAAAGCCTAGGCTTCTTTTTGGTTTGTTTCATTTCTTAGTATTTTTCTATAATTCATAGTTAAGCACTTAAATGTGTATGCAGTAAGACCTAAGTACTTAAATCAACCAATGCATTACTTAACAAATATTGAATTAGATAATGGATCATCTTAGCTTCCCTCATTCCAATTAGTAATTTAACTAGTAGGTCTTCCCTGGTTTAGCGGAACTACCATCCCTTTAGGGTTACCCTATGGTATTGAAGACAACAATATGTGCACAAGTTACCCCATGAAATACAGTCTTGAGCATATATAAAAAAAATGTACTTGAATCCAATTAATTATTGTACCTTTTAGTTCATCTGATAGTATAACAATGTTTCACTTGTCACTGTTCATTTAACTGTTGTTAATGACTTGTTAAAGATTGTTAAAGATTGTCAGGGGTACCAATAAAGATTATTGATTGATTGATTGATTGATTGATTGATTGATTGATTGATTGATTGATTGATTGATTGAATGTAGTACGAAATTTTCTATAGCGACCGTATATGGCCTCGACCCTGCTCATTTTTCAATGAGTTGATCGGGTGAGATTCTTCAGCACCGCTGCCCGGTTGAATGGGTGCCACGCTATTTAAGGTCCACGTGTTGGGACCGTGCTGGGCCGAGATTTAAATCTCTGAACCAAACCACTTTCGGGAAGCGAACCGCGATCCGCATGCTCTCTAACACAGAGGCGCATGGGACGCAGCCTACGCTCTTACCGATGTAGCTAACTGCCCCAGAGAGCATTATGAATTTTTTGTTTTGAACCAGATTTGTAAAGCGCCTTGATAATGACAATAATTCAATGTTACCAGTGTTTTACTAAACTTCTAAACTAACATTTTTTTAAAGAATTCTCTTTGGATATGATCATTCTGCCGAAATAAAAATCTAGGACTATGGCTTTAAACACATAGGTATTTCTTACGTCATAACAAAGCCCAATACGCATTACTTGTAGACCTACTTTATTTCTTATCAGCGCAGTTTTCAGGGATGTCGAATTAGACAAACATGAGAGAAACATCGTGAACAATTCCTTGCTTGCAAGCACCGTAACAACTAAAATTTTTTTAATCCGATTTTACAAGATGCTTTGGTATTTCCAGATGCAGTGGACGCAGACCACTGTGTGCCGTTGTAGCTGCGTTTGACTTCTTAACAGTTGGTATCAGCCGGCGATGTACGACATCAAGGTCCTGGACACTGCAATTCCATTTTCCTTAGCCTCGAATCCACTCTAATTAAGCGTCTACAACTCATCCAAAATTCTCTCGTCCGCGCCGTCACCAGGACACCTAAGCATCACCATATCACTCCCGTTCTTAAATCAATCCACTGGCTAAAAATCCCTGAGCGCATCCACTTCAAATTTCTTTTCGCTAACCCACAACACACTGCAATACTCCCAGCCAAAGTACCTTCGCGAACTATTCGCTATCCAGCCTCCCGGGTCTACCCGTTCTTCCTCATATCTCACTCTCTTCCGTCCCCCAGTCACTACTCGCCTGAAGTTCTCCAACCGATCCATATCCCACACTGCACCTCAACGCTGGAACGAACTCTCCCCCTCCCGAATTCCGCATTTTCTCAGTCCCTCCACCTATACTGCCACTCACTCATTGTCATCTACCTCGGGCTCCTTTACTCATCACCCCACAGGCTTTCCACTCCAAACTGAAAACTGAAAAATCACCTCTTTAGGATTTCCTACCCTAATCCATCTGATCCTCTGCCATCCAAGCTTTCTCGTCCTCAACGAAATCCTCCGTAACAGCTGCTCTGCCTCTCCCTGGTCTCTTTGGCAACCGACTCGGACTACCAACGGACATCGATTTCTGGACAATCCCTCGGATACGACGCAGCGCTCGTGAATAAGCTGGTGCTCTGCGCTTGGCTTTACAGTGGCGCTTTAGAAAACTGGAGATTATGATTACGATTACGAGGTCAGTTCATCTCAAGACTTGCCGTTAAAGCTTCCCATCTTACACCGGTAAAAAGTACTCTATTTGATGACAAAGGCTCGTATGAACAGAGAACTTGCACAGGGTGATTACAAGGAATCCTCTCAGTATGCCCTACAAGCGTTGCGGCATACACGTCAACCGAATATACCAATGTAATGCATAATGTAATAGGCGATAAGATAATTAGGTTTAACGAAGCAGTACAATGAACCGTTCTGTTTTTGTCGGAATTCCTTGTCGTAGGTGTGCCATGCCTCAGCGTGAGCCTTGATCATGTTGTGTCCTGCCTGATATGGGCCGACATCTGGTGTGCGATATCCAGGAGGCATAGCTCCAACTCCATATCCCATCCAGACAAAAATATATGGTTCGTTGAGGGTTAGCCAGAGTTTCACCTGTCAACGCAGTCACGACTCATAGAAAATTGATAAGATGTAAAAGTGTTCACGGTTCACCTTTGCGGGATTAACGACTTGTATTGGTTGTTTTGCTATTTTTGCTGATTTACGGACATGGCCAAACGAAAATTATTTTCAGTGGTTTTATTGACCAGATCTGCGTGTTCTTTTAATCAGGGACTCTGTATTCACCTTTAACAGGCATTTAACAACTATTCTTTTTTGACCGAGTTGGGCTTCTTGGGCCTCTCAATTCGCATCCAGGAGGCGCGGTATACAAATGCTCTGAATGTTAGCAACAGGCGTTATTAGTGTATCATTGCTCATTGTCATAGGTTTTACTAAAGAACTAAAGAAATTATGTTGAACAAAGCAATCCAATTGCACGCAATCAGGAGCTGGCCAACAAGTGGTAATTCTCTCTCATAAAAACTGATGCACCCATTTAAAAAGCAGACGACCACACCCTGATGAGTTTATGTAACAACTAACCATGGAAATTATTTGCAAAGAGACTGCCCACACATGTCTGTGGCTGTCTCGCCCTGTGGTCAGATTTGGAGGCGCTTGGCTTCCTTCCGAACATCAGCTATAGATCATCCTATGACGCCTTCTTATGCATCTGGAGCAACTTTCCGCTTAAATTGCATTCAGCTCCGCTTGAGTCACCTTACGTCACACCTTTTATATCAGTTAGATGGCAGACTCTCATTTTCGTTATATATTTTTAAAGAGAGTCCTGATGCATAAATACAATCGAACTCCATCTCTTTCGAAACACAGTTTGCATCACAAAAACCTAATTACATATTCACAACGAAACTGGTCAGGCTGTGAAGGGGCTTAAATCACACAACCCTATGAAGATTTCCAGTTATCTCGCTTCCATAAGTCAGTGAGTTATTAGCCATGTGTAGCATTCTTGTGAAGTTCGTAAAATTATGTTGACATACATGATCATATTAATCGATGCAAATACTTACCCTATCTCCAAATCT
The DNA here is from genome assembly GCA_963556255.1 of Allolobophora icterica. Taxonomy (NCBI): domain Eukaryota; kingdom Metazoa; phylum Annelida; class Clitellata; order Crassiclitellata; family Lumbricidae; genus Allolobophora; species Allolobophora icterica. The sequence goes on along the minus strand of OY744605.1, from coordinate 77,749,637 downwards.
GTCGTAACACAGTCTTGCGTAATCATTGAAATATTTGACGATATCCGGGTTGAGCCATCCACCGATGTCTTCCAACGCTTGTGGCAGATCCCAGTGGAATAGTGTAACCATCGGTTGAATACCCTCCGCTAGCAGTCCGTCTATCAGGCGGTTGTAGTAATCTATGCCAGCCTCGTTTACCACTTTCAACGTACCATCAGGTAGAATCCGGGGCCACGAGAACGAGAAACGGTAGAATTGGACCTGGTCAGATACATCAATCACTCACCCATTCATTCGTTCTTAGATTTATTTAGCGCCTCTTCAAGAGAGTGACTCAAAGGCGCTCCCGACTCCAGCAAGGCCAAAACAGAGTTTTCAGAAAGTCACAGAAAGTGTCAAAGGTATAGCTAGAAAGTAAGCCCAGCTCAGGAGGTAGGCCATTAGCATCATTATAAAGGGTCGTATAACATCAGGTCATATGTGATACTTAAAATATGATTAAACACAGGCTGTGCGCAGTAATCAATTCGTTCTGGCGGTTGTCATTGCGCCACATGACTTTGTGTTCGAATTCTAATGTGACATCTACCTTTTTGATTCAGATTATCGAAAGATCAGCAATAATAATTCTCAACGTAGAGTTCCAAATTATGCATAAATCGATTAAGAAAATCCCAAATCCTCTATTTCCCTCAACCTTGACTCTGCATGACTCACATTCACCGCCAAATCTCGCGTCCGCAACCTACTGTAGTTGTGATCTATGACCAAGGCCTTAGCTTCGCCGATCACTTCACCCATCTGCCAGCTCTTGTTTCATGCACATCCGTGACCTTCGCAGAATCCGCCCCACACTCGACTTCAAAACTGCTTCCACAATCGGTACATCCATAGTTCACGCAAAATTAGATTAGTGCAACTCTCTCTTTCTGAAAATAGATATCACCCAAATAAATCGCTTCCAAGCCATTCAGAATGCACTCGTCCATGCTGTGACTAAAATCCCCAAACACCACCACATGACTCAACCCGCTCCTCTTCTGCCCTTACACTTCTCCGCCCTTCCGTCACCTCATCACTAAAATTTGCGAATCGTTCCATAGCCATAGCCGCCCCACCTCTTTGGAACAAACTCCCACCAGTACTACGAGAAATTTCAGACCCATCCTACGAACTCACCAAAACTTCACCTATGTACTGATAGTTAAGTTCTTTAGTTAAGAGTTCTATCATTGTTTTTTTTTACCTGCTGATCATATAACTTGATCGATGTTACCGTTAGAAGTATTGATTGTGCTGCCATTTACTTGTATTACGATAAATGTTAACTAGGTGGCCCTGCTAAGCGGGATCAAGATCCCTTTTGGGTCTCCTCTTGTTGCCAAAGTTCAAACTTTTATGTTGTATTTTCCTTGTACTTCAAATGGCTTCAATAAAAGGATTGATTGATTGATCTTGCTATCTCTCCACAGGTCTTTCATTCAAAACTGAAAGCACTGCTCTTTCACAAATCCTATCCTGATTCATCCTCTTCCCCTTACTTCTCCCGCCGTTTCATTCCCAACCACCACCCTCCATGGCCGTCTGATCGTCTGCCTGATTGACACCCTTGGATCTTGACCTGGAACCGATTTGACCCACCCACCCCTTCTAACGATTGTGATTTGATTGAGCGTCTGGAATAAGCTGGTTCCCGCGACTTCGCTTTTGTGGGCGCTGTAGAAATTTCGAGATAACGATTACGATATTAACTGATTGATGGGTTGATTGATATACTGAGTAAATATTAAATCACAAAGTTGACCGATGAAGTAGTTAATTATTTCATTTATCAGAATTTATTCACAGCATTTATATGCAGTGATGGGCACTAAACTATTTTTTCTTAGTTAAACTAAAACTATTTTCCAACTAAAAAAAAATTAGTTTAACTAAAGTTGGCAACTGATTTTGGAAATTAGTTAACTAAACTAAAAAAAGTAGTTAAACTTTTTCCAACTGTTTTCCAACTTTTTACGACAAACATTTTCACAAGAACAGAGGTTAAGTGAACTGTTATAATGCAAAGCGTCAATGACAATTTCACCTTCAAACTATGCAATGTGTACTGTTCTATCATACAGTTACAGGCGTACTGTAAGTAGTGTATGAATTTGAGAACACAGGCTGTTAATGCTAAAACCATGCAGTGTTAAAATGTTTTTTTTTGTTGACAGTGTTCAATGTTCATTGTGGAAAAATAGTTGCTTATTGCTGATTTTTTTAGTTAAACTTTTTAGTTAGCAACTACGTTTTTTTTAGTTAAACTATGGTTTTAACTAAACTATTTTATTTTAGTTAAACTTCATCCTTAACTAATTTTTTTAGTTAAACTAAAAGTTAGCAACTTTTTAGTTAACTATTGCCCATCCCTGTTTATATGTCGCCTCTTAAAGATGTCTGTTCAGAGGTTGTAGATGAGTTTCAGCCGAAATTTCTGCAGTAGCATTACGCTAACACCTTTGTTCTTCATCCCTCTGTTAGTGGAGCATTTGAGTTCAAGTCTTAGTTACTTCGGCACCATGACCGTTCCTCTAAGGAGTAGCGTTGAAACAACAAGTAATACAACGACTATCTTACCAGAAAAAAGTCTTGGAAGCCCAATGTTATTTTCATAAAGGTATGAAAAGAAGCCAAGTAAGGAATAGAACTGAAGTACTAAGGCGCAATACCACTGAAGGAATGAAGATTATGTATAATTCGAGAATAGCTATAGTTGTAGTTGTCATTAATTACACATTTAAACTGCGCCGCTTTAAAGAATATCATAAGCGGCACTCTCCAAACCATCAAAATTAAAGACATAAAGTTCATCAGTTACTAAGCAATGCCAACAGATGTGATCCGCATACGTAAAGTGAATTCTAAAATTAACGCAAGACAATGAATATCCCACAGATAGTTGAAAATTGCTTCTAACCCCCAGGCTCTTCAGAATAGCGATGTCTTCATTGTACTGGTAGTAACTGTTGTCGGCCACATCTCCTGTGGCGTTGTCCTTTACTTTGCCTCCCATATGGCAGAATCTGTCCCAGATGCTCTCGCCTTTACCTAAATTAGTGACAGCATATTAACTTAACACACATTATGTAACATAACAGAACTTAACATAAAGTAATGTAACATTACGTTAACATGGTTTATAAGACATTTTATCATCTGTCCCACCGTCTAAATGAACCGGCTGCTGTAGAATTATTACATTATTATGTAAACCAGTTTGTAAATGTAGTAAAAAAAATAATTGGAAGATCACTGCACGTCTAGACATTTGAACTTGAAAATAAACGAAGGAATGAAGTGACGGTAGGAGCCGAACGGAGTCTAGAGAACAAGGGTGAGGCAGCGACAACGAATTACAGCGAAAAGCACAGAGAATCGGATGGATAGGTTTAAGAGGATCCAGGCCACCTGGAAAACCATGGGAGAACAGCAGAAACAATAATACGGCAGGTAAAAGTCAATTTCCGTTCTCTGTCCCCGGTGCAGCTTCCAGGTTTGTCCATGCATTTCATTTTTTCCGGTTGGACTACTTCAGTGCCAAATGTCATATATTTCGGACTTCCGGCATGCCGGATTGAACCACTGAGTTGAATCCTACGTTCTGCTGACCGCCTTGTTGCCCGCATCCCCAGGTTTGCCCCAGAGTGTCTGCGTATATGAGGGATGTCCTCCACTGGCTTCCCTACCCACACCGCATAACTTACCGAATCTCCGCCCTGGTCCGGCGGTGCTTTCAAGGTTTGACCTTGTAGCATATGTCCTTTTCCTCACCCAAATACACTAGATATGAAGATTAGTGCTATGTATTTTGTGTGTATAATGCACATGATTCATTATAGTTATCTAGTAGTAATAATGGTTAATTAATTAACCAGAACGTAAGACAAGTACGATAAGGATAATTAATAATATAGAGTTATGGGACAAGTTAGAGGGTTTTAGAGTTGTCAACCGCAAGTTGTCAAGATTCCATTGGCCAATACGAAATTACTGGTTAATTCAACTTCGGTCGTCTGCTGGTGACGTGTCAGAGAAGAGGCGGTTAATCGCCGCTGATGACGATAGTTGGTCGTGGTGAATCAACGAGGTTTGACTCGGGAAGAGGCAAACGTGTCAAGTGATCACGATAGTCGTGTAGAATAGACTTCATACTGCGATACGGTGAACTTGGGATCGAAGTCGGTCTATATTAAACGAAGTTAATATCGAATGATTAAAAACTGAAGATTGCGAGCGAAGAGGCGAACATCTATAGCGTCTTCAAGCTGCAGATCGATACGCGTATAACTACGAGCTAGTGATACGAACGATTGAACTTGGGATCGACAAGTAGGGCCTACTCTCGAATTAAGGAGAGTAAAAACACTTGATCGAACGTTTTATATATATATATATACATATATATATATATATTTATATATATATATATGTATATATATATATATATATATAAACATGTGTGCATAGATACATACATACACATATACATACATACATACATACATACATACATACATACATACATACATACATACATACATACATACATACATACATACATACATACATACATACATACATACATACATACATACATACATACATACATACATACATACATACATACATACATACATACATACATACATACATATACGTACCGTCCTTGTCCCAAGCGCCTTCGATCTGGTAAGAAGCAGAGGCGGTACCCCAGAGAAATCCCTCGGGAAACGTAGCATTGAGGAAACTGTCACATGCGTACGTGGATGAGACCAGTGTGATGATCAGAAACTAGACGCATCATGAAGTTGACAAGCGGACGGACATACACATACAAAGAGAAATACCAATAAAAAAACATTAAACTCCTCAAAAGCAAAGGCACAGTATCATGCAAAGTGATGAGACGCGATGCAAGAAAATGTAATGTTGACATGTGATGTACTGCTTCGACACGATAACCAAAATGAAATGAGAAAGGGTGATGTAGCCATATAACGAATTGTGGACACGGTAGCCCATTGGCTGGAGCGCTTGCGTTATAATGATGTCAAATGTGCGGGCTTGAGCCTGCCACGCGAAGGGTAAGCCTACTGTGTAGAGCAGAGGTTCTCAAACGGTGGTACGCGCACCCCTAGGGGTAGGGCCGGCGCTAGAGTATTTGACGCCCTAGGCGAACCTGTCGCACTGCGCCCTTATTGGTAAGTAAGTAAATAAGTATATCCTTTATTAATCCAACTGCTAACCGCATTTTGGTTTACACGCGTATATCACGTCCAGGTTAACCCTTTGGAAGTGAGGTGAAACATTGTAACGTTTGTGGTGAGGTGGGGTTTGATATACCCCTATACACTTTTTTACTTGCAAGTCGCGATATCAACTACATAACTACATTTGTGAGCTAAACTATAATATTATAACTAATTATCAACTCAACTGGCGATTATCAAGAAAAAAATAACTGTTTTCAAATCATTATTGAAGTGCCAGCAGGTGAACTAATAACCATGCAATATTTACTTTGCACGTGCATTTTTCAGTACTCATTCAAAAGATTACCAAACGCACGAATAATACCAGGAATAATGCATCAAATTGGCATCAGTGCAAAATTATATACTGCAATATCTTATATTTTCGCCCGTTTCATTTTTCGGCACTGCGCCGTAACCTTTTTAATTCGATAAATCAAAATATTATACGAAAAATTATAATTTCTTTTTAATATGCAACAAAATTTAAAAAAAAATTGTGCACTCAATAGTTCCTGATATTGTCTTAAAGTGTTCATATTTCACATTTACGAAGGTAGACAAAAATAATCCAGGCTGGTTCCACGTTTTCCGTAAAAAACGCAACGTGGAATAGCTGTGGGGTGTGTCATACCCCACCTCACCTCCAAAGGGTTAAAGTACTAAGGCCTATATTCCGGTGAAAATCATCCTAATTATGAAAGGTTTACGAGCAGTCGGGAGAAGCCGATTATGAACACGGGGTCGCAAAGCTTACTTACTAAAACAAAAACATCAGGAACAAGATATTGTCAACTATTAATGGAATCACACAGATTTGTGTTGAAATTCATAATGTTTTATTTTTAATTTAATATCTGTGTTCCAAAATTTAAAAAAAGTAAATTTCTGTTTCATTACCATCTAGTGTTGTATTTCCTGGTTTAGGTAGATTACAACATTGATAACTCATTTTATTTACCGCATTTGTTGAAATGATTGAAATTAGTTATCTGATAGAGTAATTCACGTGAAAATGTTTGACAGCTGTTATAAATTTCATTATTATGTCATTTACCGTCCACGGTTGTTTTTTATCATTACCATCCGTTTACATCAGATTTTTGCTATTTTCTCATGACAGTTCCATCTTGTCATGGATGGTTATGACGCATTGCTAAGAGTGAATTACATGTATTTTTTTGTAAATTATTTGATATAAAAGTAAATTGCAAGTAATTAGAATTAACTAGCAACTCTTAAAATGTTGTTCAACTTGTATCTAATGCATGTAACATACAGTTATAGCTAATGCTGCGCAGATTTTTTTCTGTAGCTGAAAATAATATTTCTTCTTTAAAATAATTTTAAAAAATGTCTTAATCTTTTACACCAAACTAATATATTATGTGAAGGAAAGGCCTGTTGTATTCCCACTTAATGCTGGTATCATCTACTTTTAAGAAATTGCCATTTTATAAGCACCAGAGAAATATTTCAGGTCCCTGTGATTAAATATGATTACACAACAAGGGCGGACTATAATGAAAAAAGAGGAGTTTTGACTTTATAAATTCTGAAAAAAATTAACTTATGATTAAAAATATAGTGGATTTCTTTAAAATTAGTTAAATTTAACTATGTAGCCTACATGACTAAAGAAAACACTTGCAACCAATTTTGAAGAAAATTTATTTATATTTTTCGGAGACGAAATTTGTAACATTTCGGATAATCGTAATCGTAATCTCCAAACTTCTAAAGCGCCACTCGAAGGCCAAGCGCAGGACACCAGCCTATTCACGAGCGCTACGTCAGATCAGAGGGGGTTTCCAGAGAGTAGTCCAAAAGAGGTCCAAGTCCAAATTCCAGGAGGCCAAACCAAATCAAAGGGGGTAACCAGAGAATAGTCTTAAAGAGGTCCAGGTCCGATTTCCAGGGTACCAGATCAGGAGGTTTCCAGAGAGTGGTCCAAAAGAAGTTCAAGTCCAAATTCCAGGAGGCCAAACCAAATCAAAGGGGGTTTCCAGAGAGTAGTCTAAAAGAGGTCCAGGTCCGATTTCCAGGGTGCCAGATCAGGGGTTTCCAGAGAGTGGTCCAAAAGATTTCCAAGTCCAAATTCCAGGAGGCCAAATCAAATCAAAAGGGGTTTTCCAGAGAGCAGTCCAAAAGAGGTCCAAGTCCGATTTCCAGGGTACCAGATCAGGAGAGGCAGAGCAGCTGTCAAGGCGGGTGTCGTTTACGGCGAGAAGAATTGAAAGGCGGAGTATCAGATGAGTCAGGGTAGGAGTATTTGAAAAGGTGAGACTTCAGTTTTGAGTGGAAAGCACGGGGGGGTGATAGATAGAGGAACATGAGGATGAGGATGAAGGACGGGTTGCAATGATGATGGAGGCACCAAGAAACTGCGAAATTCAGGGGGGGAGATTATTCCAGAGGCGTGGTGCTGTGATGGAAATGGCTCGGTTGGAGAACTTGAGGTGAGTAGTGACTGGGGGTCGAGAAAGAAATGACCCATATCCGTTGTGCATAATGAAAACAGAGCAATAGAAGTCATGACATTACATTATATTAAACTATATCAGACTTGTTAAGATGACAGAGCTTACCCATCGTAGCTCAATATCTGGCTGCCCTGACATATTGGATTTCGACCAGGCTTCTCCAACGATTTGCGTCGTCTGACTATGGTTTGATGACTGGTAGGGAGATTATTATAGATCTGATAGAGGAGACTCTGAACGCTCCTGCATTTAGCACTCACGCGCATGCGTAACGATTATTTAATATGCCATTATTTCTCAGGGTCAATAACATACTTTGGCCACTAAGTTGTTCGACATACATAACTGGCTCAGCCGATGCAACAGCTGTGTCAAGTTGTCTGATTCAAATGACGTATAGTGACGTTGATGTCTCTTTAACGACAATCTGCCGCATAAAAGATGGTTCAAGTCTGCGTGTTTTTTTTAACAGGGACTCAGCATGCATTTTTAACAAGTGTTGAGTAGGACCTCTAGAAAGGTGCTATAAAAATTATTGCTCTGAATGAATGAATGAATGAATGAATGAATGCAGAGTAGACATCGATCAATACTTGCGTGTATGCGCAGGCGTAGGTTTAAAGAGACACTCCTGTCGAATACGATTGCCTGCAAAGTTACTCACATTGCAACATACGTCCATTTCACAAGAGGGGCCTGTGAATCGAACCCAGATCGCACAGGTAAAGAGCCTACGTGAGAAGCTCGGCCACCTTTTAGCATGCGAGTAGCCGACTTTACGGAAGGGGCGCCATATAATTTTCCATTACATTACGTTTTCCCGAAAATTCATAGAGGCTGAGACACGAAAGGGTTATCATTTGTTGAAATCAATCATTCAGTAAGCATTGCCTATGACTTTAACGTCTGTTGCGCTCCTTGATTTCGTCGCTGTCCAAAATAACATTTTATGCAAATACATCTTGTGCGAAACCAGTGTATCATACAGAAGGCTTTATACTTCAGCGTTCCACAAGCGTCACATAATGTTGTCAACTCCCGCTGAGAGAGACAGGCAGACAGACAGACAGACAGACAGTCAGACAGACAGACAGACAGACAGACAGAGCAAGAGAGACAGAAACATAGACAGAAAGAGACAGATACAGACAAACAGAGGCAGATACACAGAGAGACAGACAGAGACACTGACAGAGATACAGACAGAGAGACAGAACGAAACATAGTAACAGCAATGCTGAACGAGAGTGAGTTGGATGATCTTGGTAAAAACAATCTTTGTCCAATTATCTTTTTTAGTTAGCTTAGCACGACATTAAGAAAAATGCGTGGTGTAAACTGAAAAGTGCTCACACTTAAATTTGGTGCATTAATTTTAAGTAGCTTCTTTGTTTACTTTTCAAGAAATTCCAAGAATAAGATCCGCCTTCTGAATTATGACATCCGCCAACTAAAAGGGATATCCGCCGCGTGAAATCTTTTTTTAATGGTCCATTTAATTTGAAATTGTTCTGAAAATTTTATCGGTAATCTAAAGTCCATTTATTCTTAAATTCATTCAATCTGAAGTCCATTATATCTGGTCAATTCAATCTAAAGTCCGATCAATCTGTAGTTCATTCAATATCAATCTCCGTTCAATCTGAAGTCCATTCAATCTGAAGTCCATTCATTCTGGAGTCCATTCCATCTTTAGCCCTTTCCAGTTCAATGGGGGATCAAATTGGAGTAAACTTACTCCATTCCGCATTGCTAGACCGACTACACATTTGATGTTACTTGCTTCTCTCCGGAATCCGACCTCTTGGAGGCATCACATTTCCACCGGGATTCTGTATCAGGTTAAGATTTTTATCGCGGTTTCTCCTGAAGGGACATTGACAATGGTAATGGCGCTACAGAAGTCCAAGAGATTATATTAGACCGGTTAATTTAGGAAACTAAGCATCCTTGTAAGGGTCGCCCACACGAATGCACACTGAATTCTGCATATGCAATGGGTCATGAGACAACGACACGTACGCCTAGCCACACAGTTGTTTTAGAACATAAAGCTATCTCAGCTGATGTACCAGATGGCTCCGCTTGACAGCCACCCAAATGATAGATGGCGATGTTGATTTGAAAACTGGTCTGACACTTTGGGGATGATCGGCAGAGTTAATGCATAGAGTTAGGCCTATTATCAAAGATGAGACCGGAATGGTAAGCAAGAAAGCAGCGCCACTTGAGTAAAACGAAGAAAACTTCTTGCGGTCCGAATTTTTTTTAAATTTTCTGAAGAATTGTGGGGGCCGGATAAAAAGTGTTGGCGGCCCGCGTGCCTTAGTTTGCCCACCTCTGCGTTTAACCATAGCGCTCCTCAAGCTTGGCCTTAATTGCGGTCGGACTCCAGAGACAGACTGAGATTGGTGAGTCAGCGAGTGATTGAGTGAGCGAATAAGTGAGCGAGTTGTGGGTGAGTAAGTAAATGAATGAATGAATGAGTGAGTGAGTGAGAGCGCGGATGTGTGAGTATGAGTGAATAATAATCTCTCAGCGAATGGCATGCAGGGTTGCTTCCCTACTATGGCGTTGTCAGCTGGGCCTCTCCCTGGAATATCTACGTTCTCTGTGCCAGCCTGTGCAGGGAACCCAAGGTAGCCGCCCACTTCGTTCCTCCGAGAGGGGTGCTGAATGTGCCGTTCGCCCGAACGACCACCATGCAGAATCGAGGCTTTGGGGTAGTCGGCCCTGCGGTCCCAAGCGGGTTACCCTTGAACATTCGCTTGCTTCCTAGGACCCTATCTGATACATTTTATACTAGATTAAAAACTGCACTGGTTATTCGTGCTGAAGTCGGGAGCGCCTCTGAGTAGCCTTCTGAAGAGGCGCTATATAAACGTTTTAATGAAAGAATGAATTAATATTTATTTACGTAAATGAATGTATATTAAATATTAATCAATATTTAAAAAAAAGATCGACAACAACCACCTGTCAAATATCACCATTTCAACCACCTGTAAGAAAAGAAATCAACGACGAGAGAAGCGAAAGAAAACTGATGACGCAAGTTATATAAACATGAACTGAAATATACATGTATCAACATTCAACAACTTTAAAGCAGGGAATGCAAACCCGAGGGCTTTTAAGGAACCCGGGTTTTCGGTATTTGCGCCAGTAAAACCCAGGTACCCGGGTTTTGACTGGTTTATAAACTTTACATGATAAATATTACTGCACTATGTCTTGCGACAACAACAACGTCGTCGAATGGTGCATAGTTCTGCAGACGACAATGATCATAAGCGTCCCGGTATTTGAGCAGGTTTTTCTGATGCTTGGACTGGAGAAGAATATCCCTACCGGGGTACTTCGTGTTGAACAGCCGACAATTTTCAGCTTCTATTTACATAGCAGACTGTTACTGGCACTGAGCCGCCTGTACCACAGAATCGCGAACGAAGCGTTCCCAAACACCGCTCTTTAAATTTGTTGATTTAAACATTGTTTTATAAGTCACTAAATTTAAATAAAAACAGTTTACTGATAATATACGAACTCGATGCCACAAGTAAACAAACTCAACATTAGGCCTACTCACTGGTCGTGTGAAATGTGAGGCCTCACTCATATAGCGTCACCAAAAAGGACATGGAACGAGCCAATAAATAAGTAAGTAGAAGTAGTATTACGTAACGCGGTACCAAGAGCAGCACTATCGTTATATTTCCATTACTCTGCATCTGTGAGTTTCACGGCGTGGACGACGATGAAAGTGATGCGTTTCAAACACGCCAAAACCCGGGTTTCAATCGTAGTTTACGATGACATAGACGGGCATTGGCAGATGTCACTCCGTTCCTCACTTTGGCTGTGAGGGTCCCCATACTTGCGCTCGATGCAGAGGACAAGACTGCAAGTGAGTGGCCAACCTGTTACGAAGAGGACAATGCCTCAGTCTAGTCTCAAGAGCGAACCTGTCTTCGTCTAGGGTGGAAGCTGTTGTGGCTTATGTGGTGATCGAAGTATGTATTACGCTCAAACATAGTTGTTTCCCAGTCGGCCTCAGTTAATGCTAATCTTACGAGTTTGGCTGCGTTTGTAGTATATTAATGATAGGCATCCGAGTTAGTCAACATTTATATTGTATAGTAAAACATTGATTCGAGTTAGGTTAGGCCCTATATTATAATATAAGAAATAGTAATGAAAATTTAATGTCATTGTTCAAACCCGGGTTTCAGTCGCGGTTAAACCCGGGCCACGGGGTTCCGGAAATCCCGGTAAAAAAGGTTACCCGCGTAGGCATAAATCCGGGTTTGCATTCCCTACCTTAAAGACGTCAACGGCATTTGTAGCTAAAAGATATCATTAAGGATTGGAATACATAGGCCATAAATTGTCAGGAAGGCTTAGATTATAGATATGCAAAGAAAATAGAGATCCAAGGCCCCTGGATGAAAAAGTCAAACTGTAGGAAATATTAAGCTTAGTTCGTTTGCATAAAACTACCCATTGTGAACATAATTATGGTCATATTTTTTCGCACTTGGCCAACCATTGTTTGCAATAAGCTGTCTGTAGAAGGCGGCCGATGCCTTAGGCTCTCTGGCTAGTGTTGGGTCAGAGAACTTGACCAGGTACAGACCGAACTTGGTTTGATAGCCATCTATAAACGTGAAGTTGTCCATCAATGTCCAGACTGCGTAGCCAGCCACGTTGCATTTGTCCAGCTTTATAGCTGAGCAAGAACAACAAGTAAAGATGTGTAAAATCTCACTGTTACCGTCAGCCATCGTCATCATCATTGTGATGATCATCATTATCAGTAGCAGCAACAATAACAATAACATTATTATTTTGTGCAATCATTATCGATAATCATCATTTTCGCTCGTTTCTCACCTATGGTTATCGTGTAATCTGTGAATGATATATGTATATATATAATAATATATACATAAATGTTATGTATGTATTCATGTACGTATATACGTATGTATGTTTATTTTCATGTATGATATCTGCGTTCCCCTCTCCAGTCTGCCTGGCTGACGAACGTACCATTCTGGTATACGCACTTTCATGTACATTGGACCATCCTTTACGAACAGGCATTATTTCAAATGAGTATGACTGCAGTATTTTGACAGAGAAAACCACCAAAATAAATCGCATGCACTTAAAATCATTGATTGCTCTGTTCAATGCCCATGCGAATTTCTCTCACGGCGCTAGATACATACTCGTATGTAAATATGTATGTATATAACTATGCATGCAAGCATGTATAACTTGGCATAAAAGTTATATAACGTACATAATCACAGCGCACAGGGTAGATATCTTCTGATTTATGTCGCCTCTGTCTCGGTTCTCTCAATTGTATGTGTCATTCGTTCTCTCAGTTTATCTTTCTTTGTTTCTCACTTTCACTCACTCTCTCTCTCTATGTCTGTCTCTGTCTGTCCCTGTCTGTCTGCCTGTCTGTCTGTCTGTCTCTTTCTCTCTGTCTCATCAATCCATGACATTGCTGGCGTGTAATGCAAATTAACTAATGAGGCCGATGAAACTGGATGAAATAAGAGGAATGGATTTCACCAAGAAGGATATATTTTCGAAGCAACGGTCTACCTTTGAGAACATTGTTGATGTAGTTAGTTAGACACCGAATTCGTTGTTGATCGTCTAACGATCCATAATGTTCCTTATCGTCTGAAACTCCGTTCTCCGTTATGTAGACTTCCGGATTGTTGTAATGGTTCTTAATCCAGACCACGGTCTTCCTAATGCTCCAAGGAACCTCACGCAACCAATCGTTACCAGAACTGCATTTCAAAGGCAAAACACAATTGAAAATTAGCAGAAGAAAATGTGAAGCTACTGTGATAGAAATGCAACAATCAAATCTATGGAAATAATTCTGAATGAATAACATCTTACAGGTGGATAAATTCAAAGTACTCCAGTTGAAAAGTACATAAGCAACACCATTGCCAAAGAAGTGGCTATATTCAGCCAGGTTTAAGCGTATCTGAGATCTGGCTTCTCTGATTTGAGATCCACGACCTCAACTGTAACAATCGTCAACGAAAATAGGAGACGGCCCGTGACTTAGGAAGGAAGATCCGTCCGTAAATCTACCTAAATATGAGTTCAGAAAAGGCGCCATGTTAAGTGTATAGATAACTAACAAAATAATATTAACTCAAAATAATGATGTCCCCATGAAAACGCATTTTTTAAAATGTCTTTTCCCACAGTTAATAGTGTGCGTCAGCTGTACATTCGTAAGATAGCCTTAGGTTATCCATTTGAAAAATTTGGAGTTAAACAATCTAGCTTTATATAAACAACTGAGCCAGTGTAGCTGATTTTATATATCCTTCAAAATAAGAGTTTATGCCATAAAATAATGATCTTAATATCGGCTTACTAACGTAAATATAAAGAATACATCGAAGGCTTGTTATAAAACGTAATTACACGAATTCTTCTAACACTTATTCTGTTAAAATGCGGTGAGAATATCAATCTCAAATTATGACACGGTTTTGTTTTCAGGCAATGTTGGATTTGACTTCCAAAGGCAGCGTTTAAGAAAATTCGCTTAATTGTATATACGTCATTGATAAAGTCTCCGGCCATCGGTGTCCGCAAGAATGTTTTGGGGGGGGCAACATTTCTAGACGGGGGTCAAATTTCCTGGGGGCACACTGTTGCAAAGGGAGCAAAATGTGGTTTTTTGCATGGATTAACTGACTTACCTAAATAATTAAGTGTTTTTTAGCATTGAAAATCGTGGCGCGGGAATAATCATATTAATCAAAAGATTTTTTTGTACAATATTTTCAAAATCCAGGGGTACCCCACCTCCGGAAAAATATGTCTCCGGCTGAGAACGAGCCGTGGAAAACTGGATCTGCTCCCATTTTGTGTGGTTGTTTAACAACATTCACTGGCATAAAGTGGACGTCTAGGAACCTTTCAGCTAAATCCCTTCTAATTTTAAACTGAGCTATGTTCACTTATAAAAATCAGATTAGAAATTGTTTTAAATGAAATTTCTCCACGGAACCTTTGTCTACACCTCGGAGTCTGATTTATAATATGGGTCTATATACCAACACATTCAAACAACATGTATCCAACTGCTTCACGGAACCCTTGTCTTCACCTCATGGAACTCTAGGGTTCTGCATAACCCATTTTTGGAAACTTTGAAGTTTATTTTGCTCAAAATAAACTTCAAAACTTTTGAGTTAGTGCCTTACGAGCTAAGGAAAAGGCGTTTTATTTAGTGCTTAGATAACAAACTAAATAAGTATTTTACATTGCTGATGTTTGTGCCTTGATAATTAAAATGGTAAGTTTAGGCTCTATAGAAACATATCTTCATCCATATACTGTTAT
This sequence comes from Allolobophora icterica, assembly GCA_963556255.1. Classification (NCBI taxonomy): domain Eukaryota; kingdom Metazoa; phylum Annelida; class Clitellata; order Crassiclitellata; family Lumbricidae; genus Allolobophora; species Allolobophora icterica. The sequence goes on along the minus strand of OY744605.1, from coordinate 77,734,477 downwards.
ACTGATTACGCAATAGTGAATAGGCATTGGCGATATATACAGTGAAAGCTAATAATTTTATGGTTTACCTTACTAAACTATAATGAATTATCCAAAAAGCGAACAGCTCAGGTTTCATACAAATTCTTACGGAGGCCAAGTTGGGTCAGCAACCAACTTCACATCAGTATCGGAATCCCAGCTCGGATTTTCTTCTCCTCTATCAGAGTTTTCAGCAAGCATCGCCGTATACTGATTCAATGCAAAGAAATCGTGAGTTCCTGTTAAAACGTCAAATAAAACACACAATAAATTAGCGATGTAAAAAGCAGTTTTCTCGAAAAATAAATGTAAAGATGTCACCAACTACATAATCTTAGTGAAACAAATTCGGCTAGTTACCTGGCTAATGAGTTAATAATTTATTTTATGGAATAGGCTTAATTTGATCTTATTAATAACAAGTTCTCTCTTTAGCATGTGAAATACCTTGTTCAATAATTTTCCCTTCAGTTTACGTGGTCGATCTTCGAAGGTTCTTTAAAATCACTGAGCATAAATGATTTTATTTTTCTCATTTTGCTTCCCTTGTAGCGAGTTCTACGAGCAAAGCAGTTTATTAGCCAATTGCTTATCAATAACTTAATAGGTTCGATTAAATTTCCTTTTTTGGGAAGCTACAGACAATCATTGGATCGTTTTTGTCAATACTCAATAAATTGTTAACATAGCTTTATTACAATACCTGCTATCCTAGCCTTTTCGGCTTCAGTGAATTCGGGCAAACGTGAAACCTTCAGTCCATCCTTTCTGCTCTTGCGTCCAATGTATTCCTTCATGACGTCTGGGTAGTCGCCATTGACATAGATAGGATTAGCGAACCACCCGAGGGTGAACTGCATCGCCCGTTCAGCTGCTTCGATGTCTTCTTTTTTATTTGAATAAGGTTCGAACCAGTGAGTTACTGAGGCCACGGACACTTTACCTAAAATTCACGAATAACAATCATTTCATTTAGGCGTTGATAAGCATTATGAATTTGTTTTGAACCAGATTTCTAAAGCGCCGTCATGATGACAATAATTCAATGTTACCACTGTTGTAATAAACCCCAAAACTAGAATTTTTGTCACGAATTTTCTTTGGATTTGAACATTTTTCGAAATGCAATTCCATGACTGTGGCTTTAAACACAGAAATTTCTTACGTCATAATAAAGCCCAATTCCCATAACATGTACTTTATTTCTTATCCGTGAATGAGAGAAACATTCAGACAATCGTAACTTGTTCATTTATTCCAAGAACAGTTACAGCTCAAATTATTAAAATCCGATTTTACAAGATGCATTGGGATTGCCAGAGGAAATGGACGCAGATCATTGTGGGCCTTTGTAGCTGCGTTTGACTTCTAACACAGTTAGTATCAGCCGGCAATGGACGATATCAAGGTCCTAGACACGAGGTCAGTTTATCTCAGGACTCCCGTTAAAACTTCCCATCTTACACCGGTACCAAAGTATTCTGTTTAATGACAAGTGTGAACAGAGAACTAGTGTGAATAGAGAACTTGCACAGGTTGATTACAAGGAATCCTCTCAGCATACCCTAACCCGCAATCGATTGCAGACCTTATCCGTCAACTTAATATACGAATGTAGTGCATGATGTAATAGGCGATACGATAAGATTAGATGAAACAGAGTATTATTATCAACCGTTCTGTTTTTGTCGATATTCCTTGTCGTAGGTGTGCCATGCTTCAGCGTGAGCCTTGATCATGTTGTGTCCTGCCTGATATGGGCCGACGTCTGGTTTGTGGATTCCAGGAGCCAAAGCTCCAATTCCGTATCCATGCAAGGCAAAAATATATGGTTCGTTAATGGTTAGCCAGAGTTTCACCTGTCAACGCAGTAACGCGTCATAGAAATTAAAAAAATGCAAAAGTGTTAACAGTTCACCTTTTCCGGATAACACAAGTTGCATTGGTAGTTTTGCTATTTTTGCCGTTTTTCTTATATTAATTTTAACATCGGCAAACGACAATTTTTTCAGTGGTTTCATTGACTACGTGGAATAACCTTCCCTTCAGATCTGCGAGTTCTTTTAATCAGGGACTCTGTATTCGCCTTTAACAGGCATTTAAAACTATTCTTTTTTGACCGAGTTCGGGTGGTAGCGTTTCTGAGTAGGTATTCTCGAGGCGCGGTGTATAAGTGCTCTGATTGAAAGAATGAATGAAACGTTAGTTGTGTGTTATTGTTAATTAAAATATGTTTTACTAAGGGACTATACAATTGTGTTGATGGGTCTTTCTCAGTAGTCCCCGGCGCCGCTGCCGCCGCGGCCGCTAAGCCCTCAAGTCGAAACCAGTCGCTCAGCTATCGACTGTTAACGACTTCGTTCACCAAATATTTTTGCTCGTTATTTTAATCGCGGTTTCCAAGTTTCGATTTTACGAAGACATCAGTCTCAGGACATGAGCAACACTTACAGTACAATACGATGCAATATTCGTTCTTTTGAGGAAAACAAGCTGAGATTCCGCAACTTGGTACACTATAACTTCATAAGAGAAAGAGTTACTTATAGAAAATACGGGCCATATAGCTGTTGTTGTCTTTTTGTGGTAAAGTGAATTTATGCATTCTATTACGAAGATGGTGTTAATGATTACGAAGGGGAGATAAGTGCTGGAGTACACGATTCTCGTTCTCTGCTACTGCCTTTAAAAGGCCCGCATCAGCAGTTTCGGCGAACTGGTTGGCCATAAGATCGGGTACCCGGTATTGCTATAAATACTCCTCGCTCCATTCGATTTACCAAGCGCTCAATTTCACGAATTCGCATTAACATTATTTTTCAGTCATCGGCCTGTCCTCTGTCAGCATGCCCACATGGAGCGGAGTCCATATTTCCATACTGGACCCGTAAAAAGTCAATATGGGTTCCAAATATATAATGCCGACGGAAATGATGACACGGCCAGTACAGTGTGGTAAATGCATTATATCGTTGGGTAATCAGGTATGTCCAATAGACAGACCTGATCACCTGAGAAGTTGAGAGCAAGTCGCTAAGTCAGTCGATAAGCTTAAGCGACTTAGTCAGTCGATAAGCACGCGACTTAGTTGACTGAGTCGCTAAGTCAGTCGCTACCTCATCAAGTCAGTCGATAACTCCTTTGCGACTGACTCCGGGTACTATGTCTCAAAGGAATCCATTTGTACCCAATCTTAAAGGAACTGGCCAACAAATGGTAATTCTGCCTCTTGAAAACTCATTTGCACCCATTTAAAAACTGATGACCACACACTGATGAGTTTATGTCACAACAAAACATGGAGACCATTATTTTATAAAGAGACTGCCCACACATGTTTGTGGCTGTCTCGCCAAGCCCCTTGGTGAGATTTGAAGGCGTCTAACTTCTTTCCGCCCATGTGCTCGAGCCATTCACGTCTTCTTGTGCAACTGTTTATAAAGAGACTGACAAAAATGTTTGTGGCTGTCCCGCTTAAACTACACTCAACTCTGCTTGACTCACCTTACATCGCACCTTTAATATCAGTTAGATAGCCGACCCTGTCACTTTCACACAGTTCTTAAGACACACCTCATACATTAACAGCCCAGCACTAAATCTAACTCCATCTCATTGAAAACACAGGCTGCATCACAAAAACCCTTTTACACATTCTCAACGAAACCGACCAAGCAGTGAAGTGGCCTATCTCGTCAAGATCCCTGAAGATTTCCAGTTATCTCGCTTCCATAAGTCAGTGAGTTATTAGCCATGTGTAGCATTCTTGTGAAGTTCGTAAAATTATGTTGACATACATGATCATATTAATCGATGCAAATACTTACCCTATCGCCAAACCTGTCGTAACACAGTCTTGCGTAATCATCGAAATATTTGACGATATCCGGGTTGAGCCATCCACCGATGTCTTCCAACGTTTGTGGCAGATCCCAGTGGAATAGTGTAACCATCGGTTGAATACCCTCTGCCAGCAGTCCGTCTATCAGGCGGTTGTAGTAATCTATGCCAGCCTCGTTTACCACTTTCAACGTACCATCAGGTAGAATCCGGGGCCACGAGAACGAGAAACGGTAGAATTGGACCTGACCAGATAGATCAATCACTCAATAGCATCATTATATAAGGTCGTATAGCATCAGGTCATTCGTGATACTTAAACATGGTGAGGCACAGGCTATGCGTAGTAATCAGTGAGCGTTGGCGCTTCTCAATGAGTTACGTGTGTTCGAATTTCACTGCGACATCTACCCTTTGAATCCAGATAATGAACACTTGAGCAAAAATTATTATCAGTGAAGAGCACCAAACTATGAAATAATCTATTAACTGATTGATGGGTTGATTGATGTTCTAACTAAATAATTAATCATAACGCTGACTGATTAAGTAATTAGTAATTTCTTTCATTACTTAATTCATTCATAGCATTTATATATTGCCTCCTAAAGATGTCTGTTCAAAGGTTGTTGACGGCTTCAGCTTACTCTTTAGGTCTTCGTCCATCTGTTATTGGTACACCAGTTCAAACCTTAGCTACTTCTTCACCACGACCGTTCCTCTAAGGATTAGCGTTGAAACAACAAGTAATGCAACGACTATCTTACAAGAACAAATCTTAAAAGCCCAAGGCTAGTTTCCTGAAGGTATGAACAGAAGTTAAGTGAGGAATAGAATAGAAGGACTAGGCGCAAATCCACTGAAGGAATGAAGATTGTGCATTATACGAATCTAGCTGTAGTTGTTATTACACAATTATTCAGCGCAACTCTAAATAAAATCATCCGCATACGTTCAATGAATTCTAAAATAAATGCAAGACAATGAATATGCCACAGATAGCTGAATAATGATTCTAACCCCGAGGTTCTTCAGAATAGCGATGTCTTCATTGTACTGGTAGTAACTGTTGTCGGCCACATCTCCTGTGGCATTGTTCTTTATTCTATCTCCCGCGTGGCAGAATCTGTCCCAGATGCTCTCGCCTTTACCTAAATTAGCGATAGAACATAACAAGCAATATATAACATAACAGCACTTAGCATAAGGTAATGAAACATTACATGGCATGGTTTATCATCTGTCCCAACGTCTAAATACAACCGGCTGCTGTAGAATAATTACATGATTATGTAAACCAGTTTTGTAAGAGTAATTAATAAATTGGAAGATGACTGCAGATCTAGACATTTGAACTTGAGGGAACGAAGGAATGAAGTGACGGTGGAATGGGAACGAAACGTTAGAAAAAAAGAGTGAGACAACGGTGATGATTTGATTAAAAAAAGTCATACCACGAAATGAATGAAAGCTCATAACAATCATTTGGTTGCTCATTTATTGCGCACGGTTTCTTATTGCCGCCGTGGAAACCATGACCCATGCTATGGCGTTCTGCGGTCTTGGATGTCTGCAGACCACCATGGGCTTAACCCGGCTAAGACGCAGTTTATGTTGCTCAGAACGTCCCAGCAGCTCTCGATCCATTCATTCAACCAGCCAACCAGTCAGCCATCAAACCATCCACCCATCAAAGCACATATCAATCTATATATCCACAAAGCACTTGCTCACTCATTGCTTTATCGATTCATCCATTTATCCAACAATCCATCCGTCCATCCATCCATTCATCTATCCATCCATCCATCCATCCACTCAGCCACCCAGCAAGCAAGCCAGCGACCCGACAAACCATCCCATCAAAATTGTTCATCCATTTATACATAAATACAAGCACATATCTAAACATGTATAGTTGTATACATACATCCATACCTACATACATACATACAAACACACATACATATATACATACATACCGTCCTTGTCCCAAGCGCCTTCGACTTGGTAAGAGGCAGTGGCGGTACCCCAGCGAAATCCCTTGGGAAACGTATCATAGAGGAAACTGTCATCTGCGTACGTGGATGAGACCAGTATGACGATCAGAAGCTGGACGTATCATGAAGTTGACAAGCGGACAGACATAAACAATTACACATACAAAGAGACATACCAATAGCATACATCAAACTCCTCAAACACAAAGACATTGTATTATGCTAGAGGATGTGCGACTCGGGAAAATGTGCTGTTGACATGTAATATGGTGTTTTGAAACGATGGCCACTTGGTATGAACGTCGGGTCTCCTTTGAGTCTTGATATACCTCACTAACAATTATTTCTTCTTGCCTCAGATTCGTATTCATTGACCTCAGCGTGTAATTAATGCCTATAATGATAATGATAATGAGATGATGTTGAAGCCCCTGAGATCAGACGATTAGAATATAAATTGGGAAGATTTCATCAGGCCTACTCAAGAAAAGATGTCCGGTAAACCTGTTGCTCTGTCCAGTTCAAAAGTGATCCAAAAGAGACAACACAATGCAGCAGAGCTGCGGAGACCTAAGGATTGTGTGTTAACCTGCTTCTACACCGAAATCTTTTTAACCACAGTTTCACTTGAATAATTGGTCTTCGATATATCTCTTGTTCATAATGATAGCAGCGCTCAAGAAGTCATAAACTAACATCACATTAAACTATATATGAAATGTTCAGATGAAAGATCTTACCCATCGTAGCTTGATATCTGGCTTCTCTGACATAGTGGACTTCGACCAGGTTTTTCCAACGATTATGGTTTCATACAGAGCAACGAGCGAGCGATTAATGGTATGCAGTTTATTATAGACCGGTAAGATCCTGAACGAGCCTGTATTTAGCACTCAGGCGCATCGTGACGGTTTCTGAATATGATGATGATGATATTCGTTTTATTGATTCACCAGATGACCAACCGCACCGTGGCTTACAGAAAAATGAGTCAATAAGATAAGATAAGAAAGAGATGTAACTAAAGTGTTTAGAATGTTAAGTTTGCATTTGTTGTTGGCTTAGATGGTTTAAATATGCCATTGTTTATGCAGGTCAATGACATACTTTGGCCACCAAGTTGTGCGAGATACAAAACTGGCTCAGCCGATGTAAGTGCTGTGTTAGGTTGGCTACTTCAAATGACGTATAGTGAAATTGATGTCTGTTTAACGACAACCTGTCACTTGAAAGATGGTTCAAGTCTGCGTGTTTTTTTAAGTTGTCTCGAGGGACTCAGCATGCTCATTTGAGAAGTATTTGAGTAGGATTTCTACAAAGACGCTAAAAGTGCTCTGACAGATACAGATAGACAGAGGCAGACAGAAAGACAGACAGATAGAGACGGAGAGAGGCAGAGAGACAGACAGAGACAGACAGAGACACAGAGAGACAGAGTGAGACATAGTGACAGAAGTGCAGAATGAGAGTCAGGTGGATCTGGTAGTGTAAACCAGGGCATATTTTAACTGTATAACTAGTGGGACAAATGTCCCAGTAGTCTTAGGATTAGTCCCAGTAGTTTGGGTGATTTGTCCCAGGTAATACTCTACTTTTATTGTTATATTACAATATTAAATTGTTAACCTTCTCATTCGAAATATTCAACGAATTAAACATTATCTGAAAATCGAATCGATGCACGCTATATATACATAAATAGTTAACACGTGATACACAAGTCTACATATATCTCTGGGAACTGTGCACACTCTAGGTTCTTCCAGCAACCAATGGCAGTCTACGTAAGCTATTGTAGTTCCACATTCTATGCAAGTAGAACGAGTGATCTCTGACTAATAGAGTCTGAGAATGAGCCATCGACTGTCTGTCTTTGATACCGTTAATGATCGGTTAAGCTTATACTGATATCACTCAATGGAGTTGGTCGAGGGAAACAAAGTCGACCCCCACCTTTAACAGTGGTAAACACAGTATGCAGTTGCCACCCCCTGAATTTTGTCAAGAAACACCGAAAAAGGTTAAAAAATCACGCTCACGTGCTAACAATTTTACCTCTTTTTTGACCAAATCAGTTCACAAGTGTCCAATGTCCTCCACCTGTCAAACAAGGTCAGACAAGAGCCTGTCACTGACTTTGTTGTATCAATTACTTTTGTGGTATGGTTGACTAATTATGTCATATTTTGAAACTTCTATACACCACTTAAATAGGTATATGTGTAATGATAGAATGCAAATTTGGTAAAATGAAGTGGCTAAAACTGGCTCCATTTGGCAGAAAATGCTCCAAAATATGCTGTCGGCTGGGGCTTCACCCAGACCTCGCTAGGGGAGCTTACGACGCTCCCCCAGACCCTAGTCGTAACCATCTTTGTCCCAGGAGTCAAAATCTCTTAAAATACGCACTGGCCAAAGACAAGACATGTACCAGAAACAACATACTTTCCAGCAAACGCTGATCGAAGAGGGGGTCAGCTGTTTACAAAGCTACTGAGTGTAGGCCTAACCATGGGTAATTAGAAGGATTGCAAGACTATAATGACTATAACGCGCTTCGTATACGAGTACGGTACTGACATCCTACATGTAGCTGGAAGTTGATGCGCTCAGATACAGGTAGCTAGTGTAGATAACAAAAGCAGGTGTGACAATATAGATTAAATTTTCTAATTTTAAATGAACGATTGGCAACTGAGGCATAATTAGGTCATTAATTTCTACAACAAAATGCCAATTCACGTGACGAGCGCCGCTTGTGCAGGAGCCATACGTAATGGCGAAACACCCGAAGCAGGACGTTTTGGAGGCACTGGCTAATGAAATAACGGTGGACCTCACGCCAATCCTCGACTGGTTTGAGGAATTTTACATGGGACGTCTGAACCGTCTGTAAAACGCAGAAAATAGGACGAGGCAAATTATTTTTGACTTGGTATATATCCAACTGCAACATAGATTAATTGTCAAATTTTAAATTGATGATTGCCATTATGCTGTTATAAATTCTAGAGGATATTGCCAATTTCAAGTGACGCGACCTGCTTGTGCAGCACGTAGTGGCGAAACGCTATAAAGCCGAGGAAATTCATTTTGACTCCAATAATTTAAAACTGAGACTGCAATAATTTAATACAAAAGCATTGTACGGTTATTAATTTCTACAACAACTGGCCAATTTCACATTACGAGACAAACTCTTGCAGTAGGCCTACGTAATGGTGAAATGCGATGAAGCCTAGGCAATTTAATTTTGACTGCAATATAGATTAACTTTCTAATTTTAAATAGGTTGACCACATGTGCCAGATTGTCCGGGACAGTCCAGGATTTTGAAAAAAGTCCTGAGTCCCAGACACATCCTTTCCTCGACAATGAAACGTCCCGGGATGAATTTTTTCTATAATTAAATATGTAGAATTTGCTATTCTAAGTTTCCAATAATTATAGAGTTAAAGAAGAAAATAACAACATCAACAACTATATGCAATGACGCACAAAATTGAGAAATCCGCACCACAGTGTAATCTTAAAATTTTGGCTGACTATGGGTCAACATTCTGCAATAGAGGCTGATAAAAGGTCTATGTCTACGACACCTATGTACACTGTTGTACATCATCGCCTGAAACATGGCGCCGCAGTGCCGTACTCTGCCATTTCTGCCATTAGGGGGAAGGAGGACACAGTCGATCGTCGTACACAGTCGATCACATCACTTAATTTACAATATACTTTACATGGGGACATAAAAATAGGTCATCAAGACTGAATATGTGTCGTTTCATCCTGCAAAGTAGTTTAGGTTGTTTATTGCAGACAGAAACTGAAATTTTTACATTTTTATGTTTTTGGTTCTTTAAAGTAATTTTTTGCCTAATGGCATGGCCGAATTTTATACAAGGTATGTAAAACTTAGGTATTTAGGTGTATATGTTTTGTAAACATAATTTCATTGGGTATTTAATAGATAAGTGACAAAAATAACACGCGCCACGGGTTTATCACTATTGTGTCTTTGGATGAACATCGCATGGTGTAGTACACAGTCGATCAATGCACGGTAGTACACAGTCGATCACTTATTGCAATGGAACTCGGTGGTGTAGTACACAGTCGATCAGTGATCGACTGTGTACTACACCACGGAGTTCCATTGCAACACCTGAACAGGTTCGCCCGTTCCCTAAAGCAGCTGTCAGAAAAGCAACCAAAGGCACTCGAAAGAGAACCATAACTCGAATACTAACAGACACACTAGTAATAGATGCATTAGAGAATGAACTAAGGGCACGAAGTGAGAGAAAATGCCCTGCTAGGAAAAGAAAATTGGACATGACGCCAACTGAGGATAGGTCATGTGTAAGCAAAGACAAAAACGCAGACAAATCATTAGCCAAGGGCAAAATTGGAAGAACATCAAAGTGGAGGTAGTTCAATAGCCAAGGTCAAAAGTGAGTGGCCATGTTTGGTGTGCTGTGAACCACTGGACACTGGTAGGAAAGAAGGCAAAGACTCAGTTCAATGCCTAACCTGCCAAAACTGGGCACATGTTGTGTGCACAGTTGAAGATGAATGCTAAATTTGCGAAAACTGTGAAAAATGACAATAACTGAGTAGCTGGATTATCTTAATAAATATACTTTCAATCTTATCTTAATATTTTTTAAATACAGTTTTATTTTTAAAGCAATTGATTATGAACATTAACCTTAAGAAACTTAATAACATTCTGAAGGTCTTAATAGCCCAGGCCTTTTATTTAAGTTTATTAACTATGTTTATTGCCAGTTTAAAGTATTCTAAGACTTTTCTAATACACTTCTAATGTTGTTCAACTGTGTACTGCCATGTGATCAACTGTGTACTGCCATGTGATCAACTGTGTACTATGCTAGTACACAGTTGATCACTTTTGGACTAACAACGAAAAGGATAATAGCCAAAATGCCCTGCATCAGAATTATCATAAATACGTTTTATAATGTGGAGGAATGATTATACTACAGACTGAGCTTTAAAAAATATATGTAGATGTTGAAAATCACTTGTAACTGTAAAATAATTAAAAAATGATCGACTGTGTCCTCCTTCCCCCTATAGGCTCTAATTTTGAAATCATTAAATTACGTCATCACCTGACATTGATTTTGGTCTAAAATCTTACAAATAATTTATATTTCAGTTGAAGTATAATTGCGTACTTATAGCGCTCTTCTCAGTGAGCCCAGCTTCTAATTGAATTTAACTTCGATTGTCTGCGGTGTCTCGGAATGACAGAAAGAAATGTGGTCACCTCAATTTTAAATGAATGATTTGCAAATGAGACATAACTCTGTTATTCATTTCCCCCCCTCTTGTCTTAGATGCATCACATTTCCACCGGGATTCTCTATCAGGTTACGATTTTTATCGCGGTTTCTCTTGAAGGGACATTGACAATGGTAATGGCGCTACAGAAGTCAACAGATTTTATTGGGCCGGTTAATTTAGGAAACTAAACACCCCTGTAAGGATCGCCCAGACGAATGCACACTGAATTTTGCATATGCAATGGGTCATGAGTCAACGACACGTAGGCCTAGCCACACAGTTGTTTGAGACATAAAGCTAAGTCAGCTGCTGTAACAGATGGCTCCGCTTGACTGTCCTCAACTGACAGATGCCGATTTTGATTTGAAAACTCGTCTGCCACTTAGGCTCTTTTCGTACACTGGAAATCTACTTGACCTTCACTTGTCAAAAAAAGTCAAGATTCTATCAAAATCGATAAATTATAGGCCTATATTAAACACATATTAACATCTCCCATGACGCATCATGCGCTGCAACATTTGCTGTTTTTGTGACCCATGGACTTAAATTTAGACATCGGCCCATGGTAACTCATTACATTAGTAATGTGACATCATAATATTATCTTTGCAAAGATGCTAGCCGATAATTGATGAGTCTGTCTAACAACAAGTCATTTGCACGCATTTACAAAGGACTGATCAAGAATATGTAGGGTTGTATCACAAATAAAGCTGGCCAGGAATCGATGAGCCTGTTTTGCTAAGACCGTGGGTATTTGATGGGACTTGGCTTCCGTACACGAGCTAGCACCAGCGGGGTAGGAAAGTTCCCGAAGTTTTGCTCTTTCTTCTGTTTTGAACTCAACATTAGCTTTACTTGAAGGGATTTCACTTCAGCGTTTACAGATCATGTGCAGAAACCTCTGCAGGGAAGTGGGGAAGATCGGCAGAGTTAATGCATAGAGTTATTATTAAAGACGAGACCGGAATAGTAAGCAAGAGAGCAGCACCACTTGAGTAAAATGAAGAAAACTTCTTGCGCTCCGAATTTTTATTTTATTTTCTGAAGAATTGTGGGGGCCGGATAAAAAGTGTTGGCGGGCCGGATACGGCCCGCGTGCCTTAGTTTCCCCACTTCTGCGTTAAACCATAGCGCTCCTCAAGCTTGACCTTAATTGCGGTCGGACTTCAGAGACAGAGATTGGTGAGTCAGCGAGTGATTGAGTGAGCGAATAAGTGAGCGAGTTTTTGGTGAGTAAGTAAATGAATGAATGAACGAGTGAGTGAGTGAGAGCGCGGATGTGTGAGTATAAGTGAATAAGGGTTGCTTCCCTAGTATGGCGTTGTCAACTGGGCTTCGCCCTGGAATATCTACGTTCCCTCTGCCAGTTTGTGCAGGGTAGCCCAAGGTAGCCGTCCACTTCGTTCCTCCGAGAGTGGGTGCAGAATATACCGTTCGACCGAACGACCACCATGCAGAACCGAGGCTTTGCGGGAGTCGGCCCTGCGGCCTCAAACGGGTTGCCCTTGAACATGCGCTTGCTTCCTAGGACCCTATCTGATACATTTTATACTAGATATAAAAACTGCACTGGTTATTCGTGCTGACGTCGGGGGCGCCTCTGAGTTGTCCTCTTTAAGAGCCGCTATATGAATGTTCCAACGAAAGAATGAATAAATATTTATATACGTAAATAAATGTATATTAAATATTAATCTATATATTATAAAAGATCGACAACAACCACCTGTCAAATCTCACCATTTCAACCACCTGTAAGAAACGAAATCAACGACGAGAGAATCGAAAGAAAACTGATGACGAAAGTTATATAAACATGAACTAAAATATACATGTATGAACATTCAACAACTTTAAAGACGTCAACGGCCTTTGTATAGCTATAAGATTTCAATAATCATTGGAATACATACGTCATAAATTGTCAGGAAGGCTTAGATTATAGATTTGACAAAAAAATAGAAATCCAATGCCCCTGGATGAAAAAGTCAAACTGTAGGAAGTATTAGTTCGTTTGCATAAAACTACCCATTCTGAGTATATTTACGGTCATATTTGTTCGCAGTTGGCCAACCATTGTTTGAAATAAGCTGCCTGTAGAAGGTGGCCGATGCCTTAGCGACTCTGGCTAGTGTTGGGTCAGAGAATTTGACCCGGTACAGACCGAACTTGGTTTGATAGCCATCCAAAAACGTGAAGTTGTCCATCAATGTCCAGATTGCGTAGCCAGCCACGTTGCATTTGTCCAGCTTTATAGCTGAGCAAGATAAAAAGGTAAAGATGTCTAAACTCTCACAGTTAACGTCAGCCATCGTCATCATCATTGTGATCATCATCATTATCACTAGCAGTTACAATAACAGTGACATCTTTATTTTGTGCAATCATTATCGATTATCATCATTTCGCCCGTTTCTCACCCATGATTATAGTGTAGAAATTTCTTTCTGCAATCTGTGAATGATATATATATATATAAATATATATATATGTATATATATACGCTATGTATGTATTCATGTACGTATATACGTTTGTATGTTTGTTTTTATGTATGATTTCTACGTTCCCCTCTCCAGTCTGCCTTGTCAACAAACGTACGATTCTGGAATAAGCTCTTTCATGTACATTGGCCCGTCCTTTAGCAATAGGCATTAATTTCGAATGAGTAGGACTATAGTTTTTTAGCAGCCGCGTTATTCAGTCACGTGCACTTAGATCCGATGATTGCCATGTTCAATGCCCTTGTGAGTCTCTCTCAAGACATGATGCCTTTTCTGAGTACGTACTCGTATATAAATATTTATGTATGTAACTATGCACGTAAGCATGTATAACTTGGCATAAAAGTTATACAACGTATATAATCACAGCGCACAGGGTAAATTTCTCCTGATTTAAGTCACCTCTGTCTCGGTTCTCTCAATTGTATGTGTCTTTCATTCTCTCACTTTGTCTTTCTTTGTCTCTCTTTGTCTCTCTCTCTCTCTCTCTCTCTCTCTCTCTCTCTCTCTCTCTCTCTCTCTCTCTCTCTCTCTCTCTCTCTCTCTCTCTCTCTCTCTCTCTCTCTCTCTCTCTCTCTCTCTCTCTCTCTCTCTCTCTCTGTCACTCATCAATCCATGACATTGCTTGCGTGTAATGCAAAGTGTAACACTAGGCCTAACGAGACCGATGAAACTCAATAGAATAAGAGGATTGGATTTCACCAAGGAGAAATCCTTGTAACAAATGTTTACCTTTGAGGACATTGTTAATGTAGTTAGTTAGACACCGAATTCGTTGTTGATCGTCTAACGATCCATAATGTTCCTTATCGTCTGAAATTCCGTTCTCCGTTATGTAGACTTCCGGATTGTTGTAGTGGTTCTTAATCCAGACCAAGGTCTTCCTAATGCTCCAAGGAACCTCACGCAGCCAATCGTTACCAGAACTGTATTTCAAAGGCAAAACACAATTGAATATTTGCACAAGAAACTGTGAAGCTGCTGTGATGGAAATGTAAAAATCAAATCTATGGAAATAATTCTGACTGAATAACATCTTGCAGGTAGATACATTCAAAGTACTCCAGTTGACCAGTAAATAAGGCATTCCATTGCCAAGGCAGTGGTAAGCCAGGTTTCATCGTATCTGAGATCTGGCTTCTCTGATTTGAGATCCACCACGTCAACTGTAACAATCGTCAACTAAAACAGGAGACGGCTCGTGATTTAGGAAGGAAGATCCGGCCGTAGGACTACGTAAATACGAGCTCAGAAAAGGCGCCATGTTAAGTGCATGGATAACTAGCTAAATAATTAACTCATAAAATAATGTCCCCATACACATTTTATGTTGATTCCCACAGCGAATAGTGTGCGTCAGCTGTACATTCGTAAGATAGCCTTAGGTTATCCATTTGCAAAATTTGAAGTTCAACAATCTAGCTTTTTATAAATAATTTAACCAGTGTTGCTAATATTATCTATCCTGCAAAATAAGAGTTTTAACCATAAAATAATGATGTTAATATCGGCTTATTAACATAAATCTAAAGCATACATCGAAGGCTCGTTATAACATGCAATAACACGAATTCTTATAACACGAATTCTGATAAAATGCGGTGAGAATATGAATTTCAAATTATGACGCGGTTTTGTTTTCAGGCAATGTTGGATTTGACTTCCAAAGGTAGTGTTTGAGAAAATTCGACTTTTTGTATAAGCTATTGATAACGTTTCCGGCCATGGGTGTCTGAAAAAATGTTTCTGGGGTGGGGGATTTCTAGAGGGGGCAAAAATTTATGGGGGGAAAGTTTTGCAGGGGTAGCAAAATGACTTTTTTGCATCGATTAGCTGACTTTCCTAAATAATCAAGTGTTTTTAGCAATTGAAAATCGTGGGACGAGAATAAACAAAAGATTTTATATTTGTAAAATATTTTCAAATCCAGGAGTGCACCCCACCTCCGGACGCCCATGTCTCCAGCTGAGAACGAGCCGTGGAAAACTGGATCTGCTTCCATTTTGTGTGCGGAAGGGGGATCCATATAGTAGTGGTAATATCACTGGCGTGAAAAGCAGTAGGTAGCGGGATCGCTTCCGCAACCCTCCCAAAGGTCCACTCAGCCTATCATTCGCGAGATGGCGCGTTGTTAAAATGAGATGTAGGACGTGATGAGCGCCTTGCATGGCTGCCGTATACAGTTATAATTCGACTCTTGTAATAACTTGTGATCATCCGTTCATACTGATTTGCAATCAGTACTGCGTAATTGTCAGTTTGAAATTATTAAACGAAGATTATTATTATTAACAGTCACTGGCATTAAGTTAACGTGCAGAAGCCTGTCAGTTATATCTCTTCTAATTATAATCTGACCATTGCTAACTTATTCATGAAAGTTTTTTTGTTCTAAATAAACTTCTAAACTTTTGATTTAGTGCTTTGTGAGCTAAGGAAAAGGCGTTATGTTTAGTGCTTAGATAACTAACTAAATAAGTATTTTACATTGCTGATGTTTGTGTCTTGATTATTAAAATAGTAAGTTTAGGCTCTATAGAAACAAGTCTGCATGCATATACTGTCATGCTGATTATGCAATAGGGAATAGACACTGTCGATTTATACAGTGAAAGCTAATAATTTAATGGTTTACCTTACTAAACTATAATGAATAATCCAAAAAACGAAAAGCTTAGGTTTCATTCAAATTCTTACGGAGGCCAACTTGGGTCAGCAACCAACTTCACATCGGTATCGGAATCCCAGCTCGGATTTTCTTCTCCTCTATCAGAGTTTTCAGCAAGCATCGCCGTATACTGATTCAATGCAAAGAAATCATGAGTTCCTGTTAAAACGTCAAATATAACACACAATTTAAATATCCGAAATAAATAAACAATTAAAAAGCAGTTTTGTCGCAAAATAAATTTAACGATGTTGCCAACTAGGCCTACGTTATCTTAGTGAAACAAATTCGGCTAGTTAGCTGGCTAATGAGTTAATAATTTATTTTATGGAATAGGCCTAATTTGATCTTATTAATAATAAGTTCTATCTTTAGCATGTGAATAATACCTTGGTTTATTATTTTTCCTTGACTTTTCGAGGTCGATATTCGAAAGTCCTTTAAAATCATTTATGCACAAATGACTCTATTTTTCTCAATTTTCTTCACTCTTAGCGAGTTCTGTGAGCGAAAGCAGTTAATTCGCCAATTGCTTATCAATAACTTGATATGTTTGAAAAGACTTACATATGTAGGCCTATCTACTTCGATTAAATTTCTCTTTCCAGAGGAGCTACAGACAATCATTAGAGCGTTTCTGTCAATACTCAGTAAATTGTTAACATAGCTTTATTACTATACCTGCTATCCTAGCCTTTTCGGCTTCAGTGAATTCTGGCAAACGTGAAATCTTCAGTCCTTCCTTTCTGCTCTTGCGTCCAATGTATTCCTTCATGACCTCTGGGTAGTCGCCATTGACATAGATAGGATTAGTGAACCATCCGAGTGTGAACTGCATCGCCCGTTCAGCTGCTTCAATGTCTTCTTTTTTATTTGAATAAGGTTCGAACCAGTGAGTTACTGAGACCACGGACACTTTACCTAAAATTCACGAATAACAATCATTTCATTTAGGCGTTGAAAAAGCAGTATGAATTTGTTTTGAACCAGATTTATAGAGCGCTGTGAGGATGACAATAATTCAGTGTTACCACTGTTGTAATAAACCCCAAAACAAGAATTTTTGTCACGAATTTTCTTTGGATTTTAAAATTTTTCCGAAATGCAATTAGAAGACTATGGTTTTAAACACAGAAATTTCTAACGTCACAACAAAGCCCAATTCGCATTACTTGTACTTTATTTCTTATCCGGGAATGAGAGAAACATTCAGACAACTGTAACATGTTCATTTATTCCAAGAACAGTTAGAGCTCAACATTTTTTAATCCAAGTTGACAAGATGCTTTGGGATTGCCAGCTGAAATGGACGCAGATCATTGTGGGCCTTTGTAGCTGCGTTTGACTTCTAACACAGTTAATATCAGCCGGCAATGGACGATATCAAGGTCCTGGACACGAGGTCAGTTCATCTCAGGACTCCCGTTAAAACTTCCCATCTTACACCGGTACCAAAGTATTCCGTTTGATGATAAGTGAGAATAGAGAAGTTGTGTGAATATAGAACTTGCACACTTTGATTACAAGGAATCCTCTCAGCATGCCCTAACCCGCAATCGATTGCAGACCTTATCCGTCAACTTAATATACGAAAGTAATGCATAATGTAATAGGATATACGATAAGATTAGATGAAACAGAGCATTATTATCAACCGTTCTGTTTTTGTCGGTATTCCTTGTCGTAGGTGTGCCATGCTTCAGCGTGAGCCTTGATCAGGTTGTGTCCTACATGATATGGGCCGACGTCTGGTTTATGGATTCCAGGAGCGAGAAGTCCATATCCGTATCCATGCAAGGCAAAGATATATGGTTCGTTAATGGTTAGCCAGAGTTTCACCTGTCAACGCAGTCACGAGTCATAGAAATTGATAAAATGCAAAAGTGTTGACAGTTCACCTTTTCCGGATTACGCAACTCGTTTTGGTAGTTTTGCTATTTTTGCCGATTTCCTTACATTAATTTAAACACCGGCAAAAGATAATTCTTTTCAGTGGTTTCTTTGACAGCAAGGAATAGCCTTCCTTCAGTTCAACGTGTTCTTTTAATCGGGGACGCTGTACTCACCTTTAACAAGCATTTAAAAACTATTCTTTTTATGGAGTTGAGCTGGTAGCGCTTCTGAGTAGGTATCTTGGAGGCGCGGTGTATAAGTGCTCTGATTGAAAGAATGAATGAAACGTTAGTTGTGTGTCATTGTTCATTAAAATATGTTTTACTAAGGAACTATACAATTATGTTGATAGGTCTGTCTCAAAGCAATCCATTTGCACGTAATCTTAAAGGAACTGGCCACTTGCACCATTTAAAAAGCAGATGAGCGCACACTGATGAGTTTATGTCACAACAAACCACGGAAACCATTTAAAAAAGAGACTGCCCGCACAGTCTCGCCAAGCCCTTTGGTGAGATTTGAAGGCGCGTGACTTCTTTCCGCCCATGTGCCTGAGCCAATCACGTCTTCTTGTGCATCTGGAAACGGTTTATAAAGAGACTGACAACAAATGCTCGTGGCTGTCCCGCTTAAACTACACTAAACTCTGCTTGACTCACCGTACATTGCACCTTTATAAATATCAGTTAGTTCTTAAGACACACCTGTTACATTAACACAACCATCAAGCCGAGTAGGGCCTACTTAATCAAATTCCATCTCTTTGAAAACACAGTCTGCATCACAAAAACCCATTTACACATTCACAATGAAACTGCGTGGGCATTGAAGTGGCCTTAATCACATAGACCCCTGAAGAGTTCAAGTTATCTCTCTTCCATAGGTCAGTGTTTTTAGCCATGTGTGTCATATTTGCGAAGTTCGTAAAATTATGCTGATATATGATGATCACATTTATCGAGCCAATTACTTACCCTATCTCCAAATCTGTCGTAACACAGTCTTGCGTAATCATCGAAATATTTGACGATATCCGGGTTGAGCCATCCACCGATGTCTTCCAACGCTTGTGGCAGATCCCAGTGGAATAGTGTAACCATCGGTTGAATACCCTCCGCCAACAGTCCGTTTATCAGGCGATTGTAGTAATCTATGCCAGCCTCGTTGACCACTTTCGTCGTACCATCAGGTAGAATCCGTGGCCACGAGAACGAGAAACGGTAGAATTGGACCTGGTCAGGTAGATCAATCATTCATTAGCATCATTATAAAGAGTCATAATTATATGATTATTAGGCATGGTGAAAAACAGGCTCTGCGTAGTATTCAATTAGCTCTGCCACCTCTCAATGAGTTACGTGTGTTCAAATTTCACTGCGACCTCTACCCTTGGAATCCAGATAATGAATATTTGAGCAATAATTATTCTCTGTGAAGAGCACCAAGCTATGGAATAATCTATTAACTGATTGATGGGTTGATTGATGTACTAAATAAATATTTAATCACAAAGTTGACTGATTAATTAATTAATTATTTCAATCATTACATAATTCATTCATAGCATTTATATATTTGCTCTTAATGATGTCTGTTCAAAGGTTGTTGACGCGCTTCAGCTAACGCTTTTGGTCTTCGTCCCTCAAGTGATGGTACAATTCAGTTCAAGCCTTAGCTACCTCGACACCATGACCGTTCATCTAAGGATTAACGGTCATGGTGTCTGTCGCGGTCTACGCGGGTGCATGCATCAAGGGAAGAAAACCGACGCGTCAACAAGCTTGTTTACATCACACGGAAAATTCTGCAGCAAGCTGTCAACATTAATTCGGTGCATGCAACAAGGATATACGTGTTCAGTAGGACTTTCCAGGGAAAAGTACAGTGACGTCACAGAACGTTCTGGAATCCGGGAGAACTCTATATAAGATAGACCTGATGTACATTAAGGGCCTTTTGACGAAGATTTGTAAACGTTGAAACATTGATCGTATGACGTTCAATCGAGACCAGCCAACCTGTGTGCTGTCTACGATTGTGATATTTGATAGACGAGTTGACTTACTTTACACTTAATCGACTTTATTTTTAATTAAAGATCTTTTAATAGTTCCTTCGTTGGTTCGTCGTTGCGATCGAAGGAGTCGACCGCGACATTATTGGTGGCAGCGGTGGGATCATCGGTGTTGGATCCGGTGAAGAAGACGCGAGCCGGCGGAGGAAGGAGTCAACCCGGAGGATCAAGAGACGGTCTGTTCCAGACAGCGAGCGGATCGAGACGCCTTTCTACCGTGGGAGACGGGTGAATCGGCATACGACAGTCGGACGGACGAAGTGCGTCGTTCGGCTGAGACAGCAGGAGACAGCAGTCAACATACGGGTAAGATCCTAGGTGTTGTCGTGGCTGAGAAGGAGAAAAGAGAGTGGAGTTGCAGCCGAGTGGGAGGCAGCCATTGTTTCTCTTTCAATATCTGCTGATTATTTCTTTGCAATTTGATCCATTGTTGTGATCGAGGCCAGACTTGCGTGAGCTTGTATAGTTTTTGCGTACTTGGCGAGTGTACTTCTTTGGATACTGCATAGTTGCACTTTGGGTTGTGGAATTTTCCTTTTGGGTGGCGGGTTTGCCGCGTGGTGTCTGTTTTTTTTTGTTGATTGTTGTTGACTGACTGTTTGTAAAAATGGAAGCGTTGACAACAGAGATGCAAGCGAATATTCGCAAAATGTCGTCTGAGCGCCTTAGGGTGTATCTTATGAAGGCAGGAAGGGACGAAGATGATGTTATGTCATGGGATCGAAATCAATTAATGGAAGAATGGGCCATGGAGATTGGAAAAGAGGAAGAGGAATTTAAGGGTAGTCCAATATCTCCAACAGGAGTGGATTACGAGCTGCAGAAGCGCCGTCTGGAGTTCGAAATCCGTAAATATGAAGAACAAAGGGAGAAGGAAGAAAGAGAAAGGGAGGAACGGAAGGAGAAGGAAGAACGAGAAAGGGAGGAACGGAAGGAGAAGGAAGAAAGAGAAAGGGAGGAACGGAAGGAGAAGGAAGAAAGGGAGGAAAAGAGGAGAGAGGAAGAAAAGAAAGAACAAAGGGAGAAGGAAGAAAGAGAAAGGGAGGAACGGAAGGAGAAGGAAGAAAGAGAAAGGGAGGAACGGAAGGAGAAGGAAGAAAGAGAAAGGGAGGAACGGAAGGAGAAGGAAGAAAGGGAGGAAAAGAGGAGAGAGGAAGAAAAGAAGGAACGGAAAGAGAAAGAAGAAAGAGAAAAGAAGGAACGGAAAGAGAAAGAAGAAAGGGAGAGGAAGGAAAAGCAGGAAGAACGAAATGTTAGAGATTCTTTAGCAAGTCGTACTAAGCGTTATAGTGATGCCCTTAAGAATATTCTTTGGAAATTTCCTTCCGACCCTATAGAAATTCCAGGTTTCTTTGATCACTTGGATGGTTTGTTTAATGTGTATGAGGTGGATGAAGATGTTAGAGCAAAATTATTGCTAGCCATTTTAAGTGAAAGAGCTAAGGCATTAACCATGCGCCTTACTGAGGCACAGCTCCATGACTACAAATTCCTGAAGGAGTTTTTGCTACGGGAGTTTAAGATAAGCCCTTCAAATCTTAGAGCCCGATTTTGGTCGTTGCACAAAGCATCGGACGAATCATTTACGATCTATTCATCCAAATTGCGTGTGGCTCTTATGTATTATTTGAAAAGTAGAAAGATAACTGATGAGTTTGATAAACTTGTAAGTTTATTGGTTGCGGATCGGCTTAAGGAGTCCTTGTCGAAGGCTCGTTTAGATTATATCTTGGCCCAAGAAAAAGAGGAGTGGTTGAGCTGTGAAGACATAGCTAATGCGGCTGACATTTATGTAGCGTCGCATGATGGTGGGAATGACTTAGTATGCCGTAGTCATCCGACACCGAAGTATAACAATTGGACGAGAGGTCAACCACATGTTCAAGTCAATAACCAGACAGCTCAACCCAAGTCTCCCAAACCGGAAATAAGGGGTGAAGCCAAGATAGGTGCGAGGGTGTCTCAGGAGGAGGCCAAGGTAAAGGGTCTCTGTTTCCTATGTCATCAGAAGGGTCATATGGCAAGGGAGTGCCAGACCAAACCAAGTTCTAAAAAGGTGAGTACTTGTATATCTGGGAACCCAACTGAAGAAGTGACCGACTTATTTGTTGAGAAGGTCAACGTGTTGCATGAGATACCTGAACAGGTAAAGCAAGGGAATTTATTGGATAATTCTAAACCAATAGGGTTGGAAACTGCTGTAAGGGTATACGAGAATAGTATTGATGGATTACACGAGAGGTCGTATATCAATGTACAGATTGAAGATCTCCCTTCTCAGCCAGCATTATCTGATTCAGGAGCAGAAATTTGTTGTATTGATAAGAAATTAATTGAGTCACTAAACTTACCCGTGATTAAACGGATTAATATAATTGGTTTTCAGGGAGAAGGATGTAAGGCAGATGTAGTATACCTACAAATGAAATTAGCTAATTCAATGGAAGGAACGACGAACATTGCGCCATCTTTGTGCGTCATGTTCGCTGTAGTCCCTGAACTAAATGAACGGGTTATTCTGACACCTCATGTTGTGGACCTATTAAGGGATAGTTCACAATATGTAGTGATGGTAGCTGGCGTAGATCGATGTGTACGAATAAATAAAGGGGCAGAAGAAGATAACTTAGAAGTTAACAGCAACGAATCCTTGCCGTCAGAAGTGAATGAATATTCTCAGGAGCAACTAGTTGATGATTCAGATAATTTTCTTGATGTTGAGTCAACAGAGTTCAAGTCTGATGAGGGAGTAGCGAATAATGATACTTTATTGCGTGAGCAACAGAATTGTCACAGTCTTATACCTTGCTGGCAACAAGCGAGACAGAATAAAAATAATTTCTTTATAGATAATAACCTCCTGTACCACAAAGGGGAAATTATGGGACATAAGGTTAATCAATTATGTTTACCGGAAGATAGAATCGAGGTTGTCTTGCGAGTAGCACACGATGCCCCGTGTGCTGGGCACATGGCTTTTAAGGCAACGAGAGCCAGGATCAAATTAAACTTTTGGTTTCCAAGAATGGATGAGAGGATTCGCGAATATTGTGCGTCTTGTCAAATTTGTCAACTAAGAACTCCAGTTAAAGTGGCAGATCGAGTCCCGATCACTCCTATTCCGAGGGCGGATGAACTCTGTTTTAACCATCTAAATATGGATTGTATTGGCCCTATGGTAGTGACTGGAGAATCCAACAAATCGAAACCCCAGTACAATTATGCTCTGGTTCTGGTGGATAAATTTTCTCGTTGGCCGATGGCGTATCCTCTT
Organism: Allolobophora icterica; assembly: GCA_963556255.1. Classification (NCBI taxonomy): domain Eukaryota; kingdom Metazoa; phylum Annelida; class Clitellata; order Crassiclitellata; family Lumbricidae; genus Allolobophora; species Allolobophora icterica. The sequence goes on along the minus strand of OY744605.1, from coordinate 77,710,884 downwards.
AGATCGCTGAATGCAAAGGGAGTTTGTGAAGCTCTGTTGCAAGTTTTTACAACTTTTTCTATTCCAAGGATCATCAGTTCTGATTGTGGTACCAACTTTACCAGTCGTTTGACGAAAGAATTCTTGCGGCGAATGGGTTGTAGTCCCAGATTTAATACCCCTGGACATCCTGAGGCAGCTGGATTGGTTGAAAGATGCAACCAAAGCTTGAAAACCATGATCTTTAAGCTTGCTCAATCTGATCCTCGTGGATGGCACCAATTGTTACCGTTTGTTCTGTGGAGCCTTAGAGAAAAACCTTCAGGCACGACTCATATTTCGCCATTCACTATGGTTTATGGAACTCTTCCTCGGGGTCCACTTAGTGTGTTGAAGGAATCGTGGGCTGGCGAACGAAAAGTACCTCTTAACTTAGGTAAATCACCCGAAGAGTATCTCCAATCACTGAAGGAAAACCTCGAATTCGCGAAAGTTTATGCAGATTACTATAGTGATATAGAAACAAAGCGGTATGCAGATTATTATAACTTGCGTAGTACTGACAGAAAATACGAAGTTGGAGATAAAGTAGCAGTATTAGCACCAGATTTTGGTAGTTCTAAATTTTATAGTCGATGGCAAGGACCTGCTACCGTAGTCAAGGTTAAATCCCCATATTCTTATATAGTAGAAATAGAGGGAAAACAAAGACATTTACACGCAAATAAGATCAAGCGATACCATGAACGACTCGAACAAGCGATGATCAATAGCTGTTCAGTAATTGTTGATCAAGATGAAGAATTTGGTATAGTAGAGGTTGTAGATCAGGAAGAACGTGAACAAATAAGCCCGAGTAAGCGAATTGATCCTCTGATTATAGCGCATCTTTCGCAAGAGGAACAGAAGCAACTTTTTGAAATTTTGGATCGGCACACGGCAGTATTTGTGGATAAACCTGGGTATTGTCCAGTATTAGAACATGAAATTAAGATAACTCATGATTTCACTCCTAAGCGTTTAAGGGCATATAAAGTACCTGAGCTACTTAAACCTGAAGTACAACGCCAGATAGAAGAAATGTTGGCATTAGACATCATTCGACCATCGAAAAGTGAAATGGCCAGTCCGGTAGTTTGCGTTTTAAAGGGACCCAAAGGTCAAAATGGCGTTCGATTGGCAATTGATTATCGCCATGTTAACAAATATTCTCTAGGTGATTGTTACCCGACCCCAGACATTGCTGACATCTTACAAAAGGTGGGACGGGCAAAGTTTATTAGTGTTTTCGACGCGAAATCGGGGTATTGGCAAATTCCAGTTCGGAAAGAACATCGATGGCTTACGGCATTCGTATGTGATGCAGGACTTTTTGAGTTCACAAGAATGCCGTTTGGACTCAAGTCCGCTAGCAATACCTTTATTCGTGCTATGACCCAAGTTTTACATCCAGTGCGAAGTTTTACCGAACCATTCGTCGATGATATGGCAGTGGTTTCAATGAATTGGAATGACCATTTAGAACATCTAGAGAAATTCTTGCAAACTATTGAGGAAGCAGGACTCACTTTGAATTTAAGAAAATGTAATTTTGCACAAAACAAAATAAAGTTTGTTGGCCATATAGTAGGGTCAGGTTGTATTGAACCTGATCCAGGTAAGATCGCTACGATCAATGATATCCATCCTCCAACAACAAAGAAAGAAGTTAGAAAGGTTATGGGTTTTTTCAGTTACTTTCGAAATTTTATACCTGCTTTAGCTGAAAAAGCACGGGTAATAACTGATTTGACACGAGATAACATACCTACGAAGGTGCCTTGGGAGCAAAAGCATCAAGAAGCACTAGATAAGTTAAAGGATGATCTCAGTAAAGCTACACAGTTGCATACCATTGATTTCACTAAGGAATTTGGTTTAAGTGTTGACGCAAGTGCCACCGCGGTCGGGTGTTGCTTGTTTCAGTGGACCGAAGAAGGTCAAGAAAAACCAATTGCTTTTGCTAGCCTTAAACTTACAGACACACAGATGCATTGGTCTACAATTGAGAGAGAGGCTTTCGCAGTAATTTGGGCACTTAAACGATTCAAGTCATGGATATTCTTATCAAAGATAATCATTTATTCAGATCATAATCCTTTGTCTTATCTCACAGGTGCAAGCCCTAAGAGTGCGAAACTGACTCGTTGGGCGTTAGCATTGCAAGAGTTTAACGTGGACTTTCGATATCGTCCTGGACGTCAGAACACGGTGGCTGATTTCCTCTCTCGGTTGTGACTCGGATGGTGAAGGGGGGAAATGGCCCGACACACAAGGATCGAGCCCGCAAATTGTGTGGATAAGTTGACTAACTGATGTGTTTTGTTTTGGTTGTATATGCTGTGTCGAGATGGAGTCTGGAGGCCCGGCTTGATCGTGATAACCCGTTCGAGATGGTGCTGAAGACGTGTCATCATCTGAGGGCGGAGGGAATGTCGCGGTCTACGCGGGTGCATGCATCAAGGGAAGAAAACCGACGCGTCAACAAGCTTGTTTACATCACACGGAAAATTCTGCAGCAAGCTGTCAACATTAATTCGGTGCATGCAACAAGGATATACGTGTTCAGTAGGACTTTCCAGGGAAAAGTACAGTGACGTCACAGAACGTTCTGGAATCCGGGAGAACTCTATATAAGATAGACCTGATGTACATTAAGGGCCTTTTGACGAAGATTTGTAAACGTTGAAACATTGATCGTATGACGTTCAATCGAGACCAGCCAACCTGTGTGCTGTCTACGATTGTGATATTTGATAGACGAGTTGACTTACTTTACACTTAATCGACTTTATTTTTAATTAAAGATCTTTTAATAGTTCCTTCGTTGGTTCGTCGTTGCGATCGAAGGAGTCGACCGCGACAGTGTCTAAGGATTAGCGTTGACACAACAAGTGATACAACGACTATCTTACAAGAACAAATCTTAGAAGCCCAAGGCTAGTTTCCTGAAGGTATGAACAGAAGCTAAGTGAGGAATAGAACTGAAGGACTAAGGCGCAAAACCACTGAAGGATTGAAGATCATGCATAATACGAATCTAGCTGTAGTTGTTATTACACAATTATTCAGCGCCGCTCTAAATAAAATCATCCGCATACGTTCAATGAATTCTAGAATAAATGCAAGACAATGAATATGCCACAGATAGCTGAATAATGATTCTAACCCCGAGGTTCTTCAGAATAGCGATGTCTTCATTGTACTGGTAGTAACTGTTGTCAGCCACATCTCCTGTGGCGTTGTTCTTTATTTTGCCTCCCATATGGCAGAATTTGTCCCAGATGCTCTCGCCTTTACCTAAATTAGTGACAGTATTCGTAACATAACACAAATAACATAACGTAACATAACTTAACATAAGGTAATGCAACATTACATGGCATGGTTTATCATCTGTCCCACCGTCTAAATAAACCGGCTGCTGTAGAATCATTGCATAATTATGTGAACCAGTTTGTAAGAGTAATTAATAAATTGGAAGATGACTGCAGATCTAGACATTTGAACTTGAAAGAACGAAGAAATGAAGTGACGGTGGAATGGGAACGTAAAGTTAGGAGAAAAGAGTGAGACAGAGATGATGATTAAATTGAAAAAGCACAGAGAATCGGATGGATAGGTTTCAGAGAATCCAGGCCATCCGGAAAACAACGCAACAACAGCAGAAACAGCCATAATTATGGATCACTATCAATGAACACACACACACACACACACACACGCACGCACGTACACACACACACACACACACATATATATATAATTATATGTCATGGCCATCCTTGAACTTTAGCGCAGCTCGTTAGGCAAGCATATTGTGCATTTCTGCGAGCTATTAAGCATCAAAGTACATAACCATAACCATAACCACGTAATTTTATTGATGCACGGTTTAGCAGTAAAAAGCAAACATAGTAACATCGTTACATAGTAATCGCAGCAACATCATTACGACAAATCAGACAATTTATCAGTGGGCGCAAAAGGAGACCCTAAAGGGACCGGAGTCCCGCTAATTGGGGGCCACCAAAATACATGACAAGATAGTTGGCGGCGGATGAAAGTAACCGTAAAAAATGGCGTATTTGCATAACATCAATGATGTCTCAAGAAATGTTAAGAAAACAGTTTTTTTTTACCTTAACTAAGAACTTAACTAAACAAATATTAAGATGTTAAACCCTAACTAAACCTTAACCCTAACATCCATAGATCCATCGATCCATTAGTTCAACCAGTCAGCCATCAAACCATCCACCCATCAAAGCACATATCAATCTATATATCCACAAAGCACTTGCTCACTCATTGCTTCATCCATTCATCCATCCATCCAACAATCCATCCGTCCATCCATCCATTCATCTATAGATCCATCCATCCATACACTCAGCCACCCAGCAAGCAAGCCAGCAACCCCCATCAAAATTGATCGTCCATTTATGCATAAATACAAGCACATATCTAAACATGCATACATACATCCATACCTACATACAGACATACAAACACACATACATATATACATACATACCGTCCATGTTCCAGGCGCCTTCGACTTGGTAAGAGGCACTGGCGGTACCCCAGCGAAATCCCTCGGGAAACGTATCATAGAGGAAACTGTCATCTGCATACGTGGATGAGACCAGTACGAGGATCAGAAGCTGGAAGTATAATGAAGTTGACAAGCGGACAGACATAAATATACAAAGAGACATACCAGTAGCATACATCAAACTCCTCAAACACAAGGACATTGTATTATGCTAGAGGATGTACGACTCGGGAAAATGTGATGTTGACATGTAATATGGTGCTTTGACACGATAGCCGCCTGGTATGAGCGTCGGGTCTCCTTTGAGGCTTGAGATACTTCACTAACAAGTATTTCTTCTGGCCTCACATTCGTATTCATTGACCTTAGCGCGTAATTAATGCCATAAAATGCTAATGATACTGCTAATGAGATAATCTTGAAGCCCCTGAAGGGTAGTTTTACCTCGGGGCAAAAAAATAATGGAATGAGAAAGGGTGATGTAGCCATATAAGGAATTGTGGATGCGGTAACCGATTGGTTTGAGCCTCCCTTTACAGAGCAATTCTTTCAACTCACATCTGGTAAGCGGCATCGATTGATACTTTGTCATAAGACAACGGCTCTTAATGAGTGCATAATTAACATTGGACTGGCAGAAGCAGGGGCGGATCCAGGGGGGGCCAATCCGGCCATGGCCCCCCATTTGAAATTTTTATTTATTTTTCGCATGTGTTTTATGGGCGTTTTATGATGTTTACACAGGCGTGGCCCCCCCCTGTAGGCGTGGATGAGTAAAATGTACACGGAACGCGGGTCCCGTAGATGTAGACCGAAGACATAAAAAAGGTTAATGACTAAAAAAAAAGGGTCATCAACTTTTTTGGGAGTTGACTATAAAATTTTTGGCCCCCCCTGATAGACCTTCTGGATCCGCCCCTGGGCAGAAGTAATGTAACTTAATAGAACATTTATACAGCGCCTCTTAGTACCTCACAGAAGCGCAAAATGCAGCGGATTCCAGTATTGCGGATTCTCGCGATACGCAAGAATAGTAAAACGATTTGTAATAAGGAGCCTACGGATACAGACATGGACATCTAGTCTAATTCTATGATTTCTATAGCGCCTTTATTACAAGACACGAAGAAACAGTCGATTGTGGATTCCATTGAGATCAGACGGTTAGAATATAACTTGTCAAGATTTCATCAGGGCTACTCATGAAAAGACGTCCGGTAAACCTGTTGCTCTGTCCAGTTCAACAGTAGGTCAATGGAGACAGCCCAATGCCGCAATGCTGAGGAGACCAAAAGATTGTATGCTAACCTGCTACTCCACCGTTGTCTTTGACAACCGTTTAACTTGAATTGGCCAACTATATCCGCTGTGCATAATTATTACAGCACTATTAAAATCAAGAAATTATAGTAAACTATATCAGACTTGTTCAGATCACAGTGCTTACCCATCGTAGCTTGATATCTGGTTGTCCTGACATATTGGATATCGACCAGGCTTCTCCAACGATTTGCGACGTCTGACTATGGTTTCGTTTGGAGCAACGAGCGACCGACTACTGGTATGTAAATTTTTATAGACCGGGTAGGAGAGATCTTGAACGAGCCTGTATTTAGCTCTCAGGCGCATGCGTGACGGTTTCTGAATATGCCATTATTTCTGAGGGTCAATGACATGCTTTGGCCACCAAGTTGAGCGTGATACAAAACTGGCTCAGCCGATGCAAGAGCAATTTTTGTAGCCAGGGCAAAGCCATGGCAGTCATGCAAGTAACCAGCGCAGAGGGAATTTAAGCCCGAACAAATTCTGGGCAGGGCAGAAATTCTGGCAGGGCAACGACCAGGGCGAAGGCTTTTTTGCCAGGGCATTTGCCCTGGCTCGCCCCTGTGCAAGAGCTGTGTTAGGTTTGCTGCTTCAAATGACGTATAGTGGCGTTGATATCTGTTTAACGACAATATTTCACATGAAAGTCTGCGTGTTTTTTTTAAGTTGTCTAGGGTATCAGCATGCACATTTACGAAGTATTTGAGTAGGACTTCTACAAACACGTTTAAAGTGCTCTGAATGAAAAAATGGTTGACATCACAGTAGACATCGATCAACGTCTGACAGATACAATAAGATATAGGGCCTACAGACAGACACGGCCAGCTTCAGACAGACAGACACATACAGACAGGGGTATACAGACAGATAGACAGACGGAGAGAAACGGAGAGAGCCAGAGAGACAGAGAGAGACAGACACAGACACGCAGAGAGACAGAGTGAGACATAGTGACAGAAATGCAGAACGAGGATCAGGTGGATGATTGGGGTAAAAAAGTCATCATGTAGCATCTTCATTAATTAGCTTAGCACGACATTAAGAGAAATGCTTAGTGTAAACTGAAATTGCTCACACTTCAATTCGGTGCATTAACTTTGAGCAACCCCTTCGTTTACTTTTCAAGAATCAGTTCCAGCCTTCTGAATTATGACATTCACCAACTAAAACAGGATACCCGCCGCGTAAAATCTTAACTTAATGGTCCATTTGATTTGAAATTGTTTAGCATATCTAATTGGTATTCTGAAGTCCATTCAATCTTAAATTCATTCAATCTGAAGTCCAGTCAATCTGAAGGCATTTCAATCTAAAGTCCATTCTACTTGAAGTTCACTCAATCTAAAGCTCATTCTATCCTGAATTTATTTAAGCATTCTATATTAAGTCAATACAATCTTAAGTTTATTCAATCCAAAGTTCTTTCAATCTGAAGTCCATTCAATCTGAATTCCTTTCAACCTAAAGTCCATTCAGTTTGAAGTCCATTCAATTTGATGTCCACTACATAGAAAGGCCATTCAATCTTAAATTCATTCAATCTTATGTCCATTCTATCCTAAGGCAATTCAATCTGAAATCCATTCAAAATGAATCTCCATTCAATCTGAAGTTCATTCACTCTGAAGTCCATTCAGTCTGTACCCTGTCCAGCTCAATGGTTCACGGATCAAATTGGAGTAAACTTCCTCCATTCCGCATTGTTAGACTAGACCAACTACAAGTTCTGTGTTAACTTGCTCCTCTCCGGAACACGACCTTTGGCTTTCAATAATTCATTCATTCTGAGAATTTATATAGCGTCCCTTCGATACCTACTCAGGAGCGCTCCCAGTCCAGCCACGGCCAAAAAAGAAAGACTTGAGTGATTTGTGTAACGCAGAAGAACGAGCCCGTGGGACCAAGAGTCCCTCTGGTTTAGAGGCATCGATTTTCCACCGGGATTCTGTATCAGGTTAGGATTATTTATCGCGGTTTCTCCTGAAGGAACATCGACAATGGTAATGGCGCATGAGAAGTCAACATATTATATTAGACCGGATAGTGTAGAAAAGTGAACATCCCTGTAAATCGCCAACATGAATGCACACTTAACTCTGCATATGCAATGGCCTATGAATCAACGACACGTAGGCCTAGCCACACAGTTGTTTGAGACATAAAGCTATCACGGCTGATGTACCAGATGGCTCCGCTTGACTGCCTTCAAATGATAAGTGACAATGTTGGCTTGAAAACGCATCTACAACTTAGGTCCGTTGTATACACTGGCAATTTACCTGAGTTTCACCTGCCAAAGGTCAAGATCCTTTCAAATCGATTATATGCAAAACATATTAACAACTCACATTTTCCTCATGACCCGTCTTGCGTTGCAATATTTGCTGTTTTTGTGACCTATGGACTTAAATTTAGACATCGGCCCAATGTAACTCATTACATTAATCATGTGACATCATAATATCTTTGGAAAGATGCTAGCCGATTGTGAAATCTACCCTTGGAATTTAAATTCGGTGCATTGCTACAATAATTTTAATTAGTAATGAACAGCTTCAAGCTCTGTATTAATTAATTAACTTGTCTATTGATTGACTGATTAAATATATAAGTAAACACTGGTTATTAAAATTGAGTTTATCTGGTCTCAATGACGTGGTTTATGTGTGGGCTTAGAAATTTCGTAAATTTACAATACAATATATTACAAGGCGAAACAGGCCTACGCAAAGCTTTATTAACAGACACACAGAGAGACAGACAGACAGATAGACAGACAGGCAGGCAGAGGGAAAGAAGTCAGGTAAATGAGCCTGATAAACTGGAGTGTGTATGAATCTTCAGAAGTAGCATGACGTCAAGAAAAATGCGAATTATTAACTGCTGAGTCCCTACCCTTAAATTTAATGTATTAACTTTATGAAACCCATTTATTTGGTCTCAGTTGCCTACATTAGTAGAAACAAGCGTACGTCCCATTCACATCTGTGCGAGACATCGTGCAGATCGCCTTCCCATGGTGGCTCATTTAAAAGAGTTCTATATCTCAGGCTAACACGGTCCGTACACGAGGACTTCAATTGGCAATCAAACGAGGAGGGTGGTGAAGAATCTCGCCGGATCAATTCATTGAAAATTAGCAGGGTTGACGCCATGTGGTCGCCATAATTAAAAAAATGAATACGAGAACATTTATAACTATTCTCTTTTCGCGCGTTGTGGTTTCAGGAACATATGTTTCATTTTCATCAATCACTAGTGAAGGACCCTGATGATTCTGCATTTCCGAGAGCCTGGCGAGTAATTCTTAAAGAAAGTACAACTGCTTTGCGTAGAGTGGTTACATTCGTTTGGATTCCGCCGGACCTGACATCGGGAACCTCTGATCTGAGATCAGTCTTCTGAACCAGGACATCTGCCAACTAAAAACGGAATTCCGCCAAAAAATCTTCCCTTAATGGTTCATTTAATTTAAAAATTGTTCTGCATATTTCCATTGATAGTTTTCTATATTTTATGTTATAACATTCCATAGTTTATTCTAAGTTAGTCTCTTTGTATCATGTAATTGAATGATTTAAGAAAGCATGCATTTGGTTACAATAATCCATAACATGCATTGTGCTTCAAGCAAATAATGCTTCATGCGAATAGCGAATAGCGAGTATAGGTCAAATGTTTAGCTTATATATATATATATATATCCAAAACTGTAGAGTTCCAATTCCTCTGATAGCGCAATTTTGCGTATGAAGCAGACCTAGTGGTCCTCGTCCATAAAATTACACGCAACAGATAGAATAGATCATGGATACAATCACCATTAAAGAATGATGGTGATTATAATGATAATGAGCATTCGACACTGTTGCCCAGCCGTTGTCTGCAATGAGCTGTCTGTAGAAGGCGGCCGATGCCTTCGGGACTCTGGCTCGTGTTGGGTCAGAGAAGTTGACCCGGTGCAAACCGAATGTGGATTGATAGCCATCCCTCCACTCGAAGTTGTCCATCAATGACCAGGCTGTGTAGCCAGCCACATTGCATTTGTCCAGCTTTATAGCTGAGCAAAAAGGTTAAAGAATCCTAAACTCTCACATTTAACGTCAGCCATCGACATCATCACTGTGATCATCATCACTATCAGCAGCAGCAACAATAATAACACTAACATCTTCATTTTATGCAATCATTATTGATTATCATTCTCGCTCGTTTCTCATACTATCGTTATCAGCGTGTAGAAATTTTGTTCTGTAATCTGTGAATGAAATATATATATATATATATATATATATATATATATATATATATATATATATTCATGTACGTACACACGTACATTTATGTATTCATGTATGTATGTTTTTATGTATGATCTTATATGTATATAAATCACAGCGCACAGGGTAAAGTCTGCGTCTGTCTCTCTCTATCAACCCGTGACATTGCTGGCGTGAAATGCAATGTACCAAAGAGAGACAGAAACTCGATGGAATAAGAGGAATGGATTTCGCCAAGAAGAATATTTTGGAACAACAGTTTACCTTTGAGAACATTGTTGATGTAGTTCCTGAGGAACCGAATTCGTTGTTGATCATCTAAGGATCCGAAATGTTCCTTATCGTCTGAAACTCCGTTCTCCGTAATGTAGACTTCCGGATTGTTGTAGTGGTTCTTAATCCAGACCAAGGTCTTCCTAATGCTCCACGGAACCTCAAACAACCACTCCGAACCGCTTCTGTGTTTCATAGCAAACAAAGGCACAAGATACAACTGAAAATTAGCAGAAGAAAATGTCAAGCAACTGTAGTGGAAAATCACATCTATTGATATATTTCTGATTGAATAACATCTTGCATGTAGATAAATTCAAAGTACTCCAGTTGACAAGTAAATAGGTAACACCATTGCGATGCAGTGGCTATTTTCAGCCAGGTCCCAGTGGATCTGAGATCCGGCTTTTCTGATTTCAGATCCACCACGTGGGCTGTAACAAACATCAGCGAAAATAGGAGACCACCTGTCACTTAAGAAGGAAAATCCGCCTGTAAAGCTACATAAAATATGAGCTAAGAAAAGGCGCTTTATTAAGTGTTTGGATAAATAAGTAAGTTATTAACTAATATAATGACGTCCCTATACACACGCATTTTATGTTTTTCCCAACAGCAAACAGTGTGCGTGAGCTGTACATGTATTCGTAAGATAGCCTTAGGTTTTGGAATTGCAAAATTTGTGGTGCTCTATATGAACAATTTAACAACTGTTGCTGATATCATCTATTCTCCAAAATTAAGAGTTCATACCCAAATATAAGTTTCCTAATAGCGGCTTACTAACATAGATCTAAAGCATATACGGAAGACTCTTTATAACACGCATGAACAGTTGAACACCAATTCTCATAACACGACTTTTGATATAATGCGGTAAGAATAATTTATGGATCCCAAATTTATTTTATTCAAGTCTACAAATAATCCCTTTATGACGCGGTTTCTTTTTCAAGCGATGATTGGCTTGGCTCCCAAATGCAGTGTTAACACAACTTGCTCTCGTTTAAGTTGCTTCCATTGGCCCTGCCCTTTGTACGAGATTCCTCCGTCCGTTCGCTCTTCTATTTTACTCAAGTAACGTCTCTCCCTCTTCCTCTTTAACCTTTCTTAAAACTAGCTTTATCTCCCAGGTCAATGGGAGCGCTTCTAAATGGCTCTCCCGCTAGAAGCGCTTTATAAATGTAAGAATACAATAGAATACAATACAATAGGCATAATTATACTGATTTATAATAGTGAATACACGCTGACAGTAAAAGCTAATAATTTTATGGTTTACCTTAGCAGAAAATGAACAAAATTATCCAAAAAACGAAAAGCTTAGGTTTCATTCAAATTCTTACGGAGGCCAAGTTGGGTCAACATGCAACTTCACATCACTATCGGAATCCCGGTCCGGGATTCCTTCACCTTCAACGGAGTTTTCCACAAGCCTCGCCGTATACTGATTCAATGTAAAGAAATCGTGAGTTCCTGTTAAAACGAAAACGCAAACGCACATTCAGCGATGTAAAAAGCAGATTTTGTTAAAGATAAATTTTAAAAAGTTGCCAAATATGGATCTACATGAGTCGGCTAGTTAGCTGGCTAGTTAGCTGGCTAATCAGTTAATAATTTATTTTATTGAATAATCTGATCCCATGAATCATAAGTTTTATATATACAAGTGCCTTCGATTGATGACAAGCATGTGAACTCGATCGATGATTAGCATGTTTTATTATTTTCCTTCAATTTACGAGGTCAATCTTCGAAAGTCCTTTAAAATCATTTAATCATAAATGCCTTTATTTTTCTCAGTTTGCTTCACTTGTAACTAGTTCTATTTGCAAAACTATTTTAATACACCATTGACTTGCAACTAGCCTATGTTTAATATACTTGAAAAGACTTTTATCTACTTCTGTTCTATTTCTCTTTTAAGGGAAAGTGGTCAATAAACATTTGGTCGTGTCAATACTCAGTAAATAGCTAACATGACTGACTTTATTAGTATACCTGCTATCCTAGCCTTTTCGGCTTCAGTGAACTCAGTCAATCGTGAACTGTTCAGTCTTTCCATCCTACTCTGGCGTCCAATGTTTACCTTCATGACCTCTGGGTAGTCGCCATTGACAAAGATAGGATTAGCGAACCACCCAAGTAAGAACTGCATCGCCCGTTCAGCTGCTTCGATATCTTCTTTCTTCTTTGAATAAGGTTCGAACCAATGAGCCACTAAGACCACGGACACTTTACCTAAGATTCACGAATAACAATCATTTCATTTAGACATTATGAAAACATTATGAATTTGTTTTGAACCAGATTTCTAAAGCGCCTTGATGACGACAATAACTAAAATGTTAAAATAAACTCATAAACTAGAGCAGAGGCGTAGCGACCGCCCTCCGTACCCTCCGACCGGAGGGGGCCCCGCAAGGAAAGGGGGCCCCTAAAAGTGGCAAAAATAACCGTGAACGGCGTGAAGTCATTATGATACTGTTTTGATACATCACATAATGCTATTGGCTACGTCATCAGACTTCAGTTGCCTGTTGGCTACATCAGTTTGTCTGTCGGTCATTTCGAATTTTTGTTCAATTCAATTTGAATGAGTCCAACAAAAATTCGAAATGATTCAAAGAATGTGTATATATCCGTTCATAATGGCGGTCGGCGGATAAATGTTATTAATTTAGTTGTTTCATTTTTCATGGTTTGAAACGATTCGTTTCTAACGCAGAAGCGTGCTTTGTGATGTCTAAGAGAACGTATTAGAGCGGAGCTCAGGGGCGCCCGCAGGCTTAAAAATGTTGGACGCACACCCTAAGAAAATTGGACGCACACCCCTCCTGTCCCCCCCCCCCATAGTACCCGTCCTCTGTCGCCGCTCGTAGTCATACACCGAAAATGACTCAGAGTCGAATGTAACTGTTTATATGGCAGACAATAGGGCGCCAAACACGGCCTACTATTCATTTAACCGCCGCCACCCCCTAGCGAGTGGAAGGCTGAATAAACCTTACGGGGTCAACGGGATTCGATCTTGGTACCTACTGTTCTTCACGCCAGTGTTGTTATCCATTAGTCTACGGGCCCCCGTTGGAATCCATCAATTCTGTGGGGCTGGGCCAAACCTTTTCCGGGTGGTGCCAGTCCGAAGCCAAGATAAAGGAGGAGGATGACGCTAACAGTTCTTGTAAAAATTAATCTTGATGAGAACAATAGGATTAGGAAGTATGCTTGTCTCAAATGAATGTATACATTTTCCATGATAGGGAAAAAACTGTACACTCTTTTCTGTGAACTGAAAATGACTCAGAGTGACTCATTAGAAAGAATTCAATTTGGATAACATCCAAATCTTTAACATGCCGTATTGTCGTTTACCAAAAATATCCATGCTATGCCTATTCTTTGTGTGGATTTGATTTGGTGGGTGGACGCACGTGCGTCCAGTGCGTCCGCCTGCGGGCGCCTCTGGCGGAGCTAGTAGCCTAAACGAAAGGCAGCAAAAGATGCCGAGAAGGAACTTGAGAAAATTCCCATCTTATCTTGTATATGTATTTATGGAATTGAATCGCTTTATTTATGTCATCGAGAAAGAGAGAGGACTTGTCACGGCATACAATTTTTTAACGTACATATACAAGAACAGCCTTCAGGAGATATATATCCGAATATTTGCATTTGCATCAGAATTGTTCTGACCACACAAGACACTGTCGCCAGTACTGAAAGGAGTTTCAGCAGAATGAAACTGATCAAGAATATCCTGCGCTCAGCCATGACAGATGACAGGCTTTCTGCGCTTGCAGTTATCTCAATCGAACACAAGATTGCCAGATCTCTTGATTATGACGCATTGATTAACCAATTTGGGGAGAACAAGGCTCGAAAGAAGCGCTTTGCCTAAATACGGAAATGGAATACATGTACACTTATTGTACAGTGTAGGGCGTAGGCCTATGTATACAAAATATGAACCCTGTATATTGTAGGCTATATTACCGCATTCCAGTTTCCGCATTGTAAGGGGCCCCGGATGTATGTTCGGAGGGGGCCACGTTCCTTGTCGCTACGGCTCTGAACTAGAGTGTTTGTTACGAATTATCTTTAGATTGCAACAGTTTTCCGACTATGGCTTTAGAAACCTAGGTATTTCTTACGTCATAACAAAGCCCAATACGTATTACTTGTACCTAATTTCTTATCAGCGCAGTTTCCAGAGATGTAGAATTAGAGAAACATTCAAACAATCACAAATAAGTTCCTTGCTTGCAAGTACAGTTACAAATCAAATTTGTAAAACCCCATTTTACAAGATGCTTTGGTATTGCCAGTTGCGGTAGACGCAGATCATTGTGGGTCGCTGTAGCTGCTTTTGACTTCTAAACAGTTATTATCAGCCGGTGATGGACAATATCAAGGCCTGGACACGAGATCAGTTCATCTCAGGACTCCTGTTAAAACTTCCCATCTTACAACGGTACCAAAGTATTCTGTTTGATTAAGAAGGCTAGTTTGAACAGACAGCTTGCACAGGGTGATTACAAGGAATCCGCTCAGCCTGCGGGAACCAATAATCGATGGCAGACCTTACGCGTCAACAGAAGTTACCAACGTAATGCATAATGTAATAGACGATAAGATAATTTGATAAAACGGAGAATTATAATGAACCTTTCTGTGTTTGTCGGAATTCCATGTCGTAGGTGTGCCATGCCTCAGCGTGAGCCTTGATCAGGTTGTGTCCTGCCCGATATGGGCCGACATCTGGCGTGCGGTATCCAGGGGCGAAAAGTCCAGTTCCGTATCCATGCAAGACAAAAATATATGGTTCATTGATGGTGAGCCAGAGTTTCACCTGTCAACGCAGTCACGAGTCATAAAAAATTGATCAAATGCAAAAGTGTTAACAGTTGACCTTTTCCGGACTTCGCGTCTTGTTTTGGTAGTTTTGCTATTTTGCCGATTTACTTACATTAATTTAAACATCGACAAACGAGAATTCTTTTCAGAGGTTTCACTGACCACATGGAATACTCTTTTCTAAGATCTGCGTGTTGTTTTAATCAGGGACGATGTATTCACCCTTTAGAGGCATTTTAAAACTATTATTTTCTGACGGATTTGGACTGGTAGTGCTTCTGAGTAGGTATTCTCGAGGCGCGGTGTGTAAGTGCTCTGATTGAAAGACCGAATCAAACAAGCGTTAGTAGGCCCTAGTGTGTCATTGCTCATTACCATAGGTTTTACTAACGAACATTTATATTGGTAGATCTGTCTCAAAGCAATCCATTTGCGCGTAATCTTTAAGGACATGGCCAACAAAAAATAATTAAGTCTCACAAGCACCCGCGCTCATTTACAAAGCAGATGAAAACACACTGATGAGTTTATGTCACAACAAACCATGGAAACCATTTATAAAGCGACTGCCCACACATGTCTGTGGCTGTCTCGCCAAGTCCTGTGGTTGGAGGCGCTTGGCTTCATTCCGAACATCAGCTAGAGCCCATGACGTCTTTTGTGCATATGGAGCCACTCCCAGCTTAAACTACACTCAGCTCTGCATGAACCACCTCACAACGCACATTTTACATCAGTTAGATGGCCGACCCTCAGATAGTTCTGAAGATAGTCCTGATACATAAATACAATTATAAAGCCCAGTGCTTAATCTAACACCATCTCTTTCAAAACACAGTCTGCATCGCAAAAGTCATTTACACATTCACTACGAAACTGACCAGGCATTGAAGTGGCCTTAATCACACAGACCTCTGAAGATTTCGAGTTGCCTCGCTTCCATAAGTCAGTGAGTTATTTAGCCATGTGTAGCATTCTTGTGATGTTCGTATTATCTGATCACATTTACCGAGACAACTACTTACCCTATCTCCAAATCTGTCGTAACACAGTCTTGCATAATCATTGAAATATTTGACGATATCCGGGTTGAGCCATCCACCGATGTCTTCCAACGCTTGTGGCAGATCCCAGTGGAATAGTGTAACCATCGGTTGAATACCCTCCGCCAACAGTCCGTTTATCAGGCGGTTGTAGTAATCTATGCCAGCCTCATTTACCACTTGCAACGTACCATTAGGTAGAATCCGCGGCCATGAAATCGAGAAACGGTAGAAGTGGACCTGGTCAGATAGATCACACATGATGAGACTCAAAACCCATTTATTTGAAATCGCTTATCCTGACTAGTCGTTAGGTTGTTACGCCCCATTGTAACGGTATGTGCTGTGTTACGGCGTTGTAGAAATTGTCGCATTCATCATCATCATCATCATCATCATCATCATCATCATCATCATCATCATCATCATCACCACCACCACCATCATCATCATCATCATCATCATCATCATCATCATCATCATCATCATCATCATCATCATCATCATTATCATCATCATCATTATCATCACTCATAAACATAATTATAAGGAGTCGTATAACATGAGGTCATACATGATACTTAAATATGGTGAAACACAGGCTGTATGCAGTAATCAATTGGCTCTGGCGCTTGTCAATTCGCACGTGTGTTCGAATTCCATTACACCATCTACCTTTGGAATACAGATTCTGATCACGGCCGCAATAATTATTCTCAGTTAAGAGTTCCAAGCTGTGTGCCGTATTACTCTACTAACCGATTGATGGGTTTGTTGATGAACTAAATAAATAAATATTTAGTCAATGATTGATTGTCAATAAATTGTTTGATTTATTTATTCCTTCCTTCATTCATAGCATTTATATATCGCCTCCTAGTTAGTAAGCAGATGTTATCTGCAAATGTTCAGTGTATTCTAAAATATCCTACAGATAGTTGAAAATTGATTCTAACCCCCAGGCTCTTCAGAATAGCTATGTCTTCATTGTACTTGTAATAACTGTTGTCGGCCACATCTCCCGTGTCGTTGTTCTTAATCTTGCCTCCCATATGGCAGAATCTGTCCCAGATGCTCTCGCCTTTACCTAAATCAGCGACAGTGTACGTAACATAACGCACATGATATAGCATAACAGGACTTAACATAAAGTCATGCAATATTGCATGACATGGTTTACAAGTGGTTTATAACAGTGGCTTATAAGAGCTACAGAGATGAAGAATGAACAGGAATCTAAGAAAAGAATGGTAAAGACACTCTCCTATGAGATGTCATCGAGGAAAGAATGGAGGAGAGGAGGACAAGAATAGGCAAAGACCAAGACAGATGATGGTGGATTGGATGATGAGGGAGTGAAACAGTAATCCCACAAGCTCTCATTCCGACCGCACATAACAAATCTTGTTTCTATCTCATCAGGACAATAAGACATATCAGGTCGGCTCTGACTATGTCGCAAAACACACCCTGTTCCCTTATCTCCTCTCGCCTTGATTATAATAATTCTGTTTGTGTGGGTCTATCAGACCTTGAACTCTACAGATTGCACCTCATTCAAAACTCTTTACCTGGCGCAGTGCTACTTGTACCACTACGAATAAGCTCAGTCCTATTCCATCAGCAGCATTGGCTTCCTGCTGAGTTCAGAATAAAATTTAAATTGGCCTGTTTGACCAGCAAAGTCCCCAGCATTAGCAATCCTCCCTACCTTCAATTGCTACTTACTCCTTACATCCCTCCTCGTTGCCTGCGATCATCAAGTACGGGTTATTTTTTAGCTGAGACATGATGCAGAACAGTTATGTGCTCGCGTGTATTCCATGCCTCTGCCTCAAGGAATGGAATCGACTGCCATTCTCCCTTCGTAGCTCAAAGTTACTTCCTACCTTAAAAAAAGGCTCAAGTCTCACAATTTCCCCTTGGCTTTCAAGCACTTGGATATCTAACTGTGTCTTCTCCTGGCGACTGACTATACCTGCCTGAGATTCACATTTCGGTGTGACCGTGCTCAGGTAACAAATTTAACTGATAATAATAATAATTATACTAATTTTTTGTAGCACAACTCGTTAGGCCAGAATATTTCGCATATTTGCGAGGTACAAAGTATCTAGGTACATCCATCCATTCATGCATCAATCCATTCATTCAACCAGCCAGCCACTCAGCCATCAAAACATCCATCCATCACATCAATCTATATATCCACAATTCACTTATTCACTCATTGCTTCATCCATTCAGCCATCCATCCATTCAGCCATCCAGCCAACCAGGCATCCACACAGCCACCAAGCCAGCGATCCAACCAACCATCCCATCATACGTTCGTCCGTTCATCCATTAATATTTACATACAAGCACAAATATAAACTTGAATGCATACATAGATACATAGATACATAGATATATACAT
This sequence comes from Allolobophora icterica, assembly GCA_963556255.1. Lineage (NCBI taxonomy): Eukaryota > Metazoa > Annelida > Clitellata > Crassiclitellata > Lumbricidae > Allolobophora > Allolobophora icterica. Next base: position 77,692,110 of record OY744605.1, on the reverse strand, counting down.
ACAAACATACATACATACATGCATACATACATACATACATACATACATACATACATACATACATACATACATACATACATACATACATACATACATACATACATGCATGCATACATACATACATACATACAATACATACATACAATACATACATACAATACATACACACACACATACATACCGTCCTTGTTCCAAGCGCCTTCGACTTGGTAAGAGGCAGTGGCGGTACCCCAGCGAAATCCCTTGGGAAACGTATCATAGAGGAAACTGTCATCTGCATACGTGGATGAGACCAGTACGATGATCAGAAGCTGGACGTATCATGAAGTTGAGAAGCGGACGGACATAAACATACGAAGAGACATACCAATAGCATACATCAAACTCCTCAAAGAGAAAGACATAGTATCTTGGGACAGTATTGTGCAGCGTGACGGGGTAAACTGTTATGCTGACATATAATGTAATGCTATGGCACGAAAGCCTTATGCGCGTAATTAATGCAAAATAAAAATAATGATAATACTAATAATATCATAATATTTTCTTTATTTAAGCGCCTGCAAACGCACTGCGCTGTACAGTGAACATACATATAGTAGAAACGACAGCCACGCAGGGCGCCTTGCATACACGTATACAGTAGAAGCACATGATAACAGTTTTACAGTAGTCGAATATAACTGTTTATACGGCAGTCGACAGGGCGCAAATCACGGCCTACTATTCATTTAACCACCGCTGCCACCTAGCGAGTGGAAGGCTGAATAAACCTTACGGGGTCTACTGGATTCGATCTTGGTACCTACTGGCTTATCCATTACTCTATAACAGAGTTACATTTACGTATGTAAAGTAATAATAATAATAATCTTTATTAGTTAAAGCTGAGAAGTACAGATAAGTGTCTAGACATCGAGGTTCCTACAGAGATAGAAATAGCATCTTGTGATGACATCTTTAGATTAAGATTAACTGCATCCACCAGTCCAAACGTTTAGTCAAGAAGATAAACGATTCAACAGCTGGAGAAGGTTCTAGAACGTGATCCATCAGCGTCAGGATAGGTTTTCTATTCGTCAGTAGATTTAGATAGATTTGACTATAAGGACAACTTTCCAGTAGGCTTCCTATAGCTTAGATAATGCCAATCTGAGAATCTAAGGCAGAAAGGGTATGGCTTGCTGGACCATTCAGAAGTACACCTTTACCAAAGAGCTCTACAGGTCTTAAGATATGTAAGTCTGTAGATAGGTAGAGGTTCAGTCAGAGAGAGATGGTCAGTCAGAAGGACGTTCAGTGGGCAGTGTGTTGAGCAGTTAGTGAGAATGAAGCTAAGACTGCGCAATCTGTATTAGCTGACATGTCTAGTCTTAAGCAGACACTAAAGGCATTCTTCTTCTTAAGAGTTAGAATAGTAGTACTGATAGTCGTCGCATTATCATCGTCTGTGTAATCGAACAATAATCAACAACTGAACATTCGTCTGCTATTGAACTTTGAATGCGTATAAAGAAACATTCGCAATGATGACAATAAAGAAACCATACAGACAGAACCAAAGTCTGTTAGATGTCGTAGACAGCAACCAATGGCTGTAATAGAAAAGCGTAATAGCTTCTGGAGCACCACGATCCAGAACAGTTATAACTCTATGAGATAATGTGGAAAGGAATAGTTTATATAGCGTGTTATCCATTACTCTATAAGATAACGTGGAAAGGAATAGTTTTTACCTCTGGGCCAAAAATAATGAAATGAGAAAGGGTGATATAGCCATAATTAAAATGAAATGTGGACGCGTAGCCGATTGGTTTAAGCGCTTGCCATGTGATGTCAAGTGTGCGGGCTTGAGCCTTCCACGCGATGGGCAAGCCTACTGTTTAGGGTAAGAGTTTCAACGCACAACTGATCAGCGGCATCGATTGCTGCTTTGTCATTAGCCGGTTACAGATTTACAGACAATTGATTAAGAATAGTTTACTTCTGTTTTATAAGTTACTTAAGTCCAGTTTATATTGCCGCGGTTGGGCTGGGAGCGTTTCTGAGTAGGTAACGTGAGGGGGTTATTGTCTATTTTTAAAATGGATGAATGAATGAATAAGATAAATGACTCCTAATGACTGCATAAATAATTTTGGACTGACAGTTGATAAAATGCAGCGGATTATGATATTATGGATTCTCGTGACACGCAACAAAAGTTAAACGATTTGTAATATTAATAATGATAAGGACATCTAATCTAATTATATGATTTCTATAGCGCATTCATTACAAGACTCGAAGAAACAGTCGATCGTGGCTTCCAGTGAGATCAGATGATTATAATATAACTTGGCAAGATTTCGTCAGGCCTACTAAAGAAAAGACGTTCAATAAATCTGTTGCTCTGTCCAGTCTAAGAGTGGGTCAAAATAGAATTCCCCATACCGCAATCAATCAATCAATAGAAGTTTGCATAGCTCCCCTTCAAGATTCTTACTCAAAAGCGTTCCAGACCCAGGCCGATGATAGTGACGCTATCCGCAGAGCTGCGGAGACCTAAAGATTGTATGTTAACCTGCTTCTCCGCGGTAGTATTTGTGACTTGTGATTTGTTTTACTTGAATTGGCCAACGATATATCCGTTGTGCATAATTATTACAGCGCTATAGAAGTTATAAAATTACAATATATTAAACTATATCAGACTTGTTAAGATCACAGTGCTTACCAATCGTAGCTTTATATCTGGCTGCCCCGACATATTGGATTTCGACCAGTCTTCTCCAACGATTTGCGCCGTCTGACTATGGTTTCGCACAGAGCGACGAGCGAATGATGCCTCGTAGGCAGATTATTATAGACCGGGCAGGAGAAGATCCTGAACGAGATTGCATTTAGCACTCACGCCCATGCGTAACAGATTCTGTAGCCTATATGCCAGGGATGGCGAACCTATGGCACGCGTGCCCTACTTGGCACGCCAACAGATTGTGCATGGCACGCCACCTGAACTCTGAACTTTCGTTTTTTTCATACTTTTTTATATTTCTTTATTTCTTACATTCAGCAATTTCTTTCCTATCTCATTATCACATAAAATTCTAGTTACTGCTAGGCTTTAATTTTTTATGCATTCAATAGATAACGCTACGGTAGACCATGAATTTTGACTCTTGCATTGTGTCAGTCTGCTATATATAGGCCTATTGCAATCTGAAACGTGATCATTTGAAAGAACAGAATTGGATATTTCGACAGAAAATAAGTTCTTCGAACATATGGATATCGCTTCCAGACAAATACAACACGCTCAAAACAGTCGCATTTGGAATTTTATCGATTTTTCCAGCAAGTTACTCATGCGAATCTTTGTTCTCAATCATGAATTTCATTAAGTGTGATATTAGAAACAGATTAACCGATCATACAAGTGCTGCATGCGTGGCATTGAAAACAACAAAATACAAACCAGACGTAAAACAGCTGGCATCTACTGTAACACTGACAATGCAATCAGGAGCGTAGCCAGACTTCAATTCAAGAGGAGGCAACTACAGCTTGTCAAAATATTTGATGACCTTTTTTGGGAATTTCTTCCGTTCAAGAGGAGGCAACATTCACCTCTAATCGGGTGACTTGAGGATGCAGGGCTATAACACAAGGAAAATTTGTAAATCTAAAAAAACAAGAGGAGGCAAATGCCTCCTGTTGCCTCAATGTAGCTACGCCTATGAATGCAATATGTCCCATATAAATTATAAATATAGCCTAAATCGCATTGTTAAGTAGCCACGTCCAGGGCTGTAGTCGAGGGTATAGTTGAGTTTGAGTTTAAACTCATTTTGAGGTGCATGAGTTGAGTTTTGATTTAACTCATTTCTTGTCTGAGTTTACCCAACACTGATCTCGGGCTAGTACGGTCCGTACACGGAGACTTTAATTGGCAATCAAACGAGGAGGTGGTGAAGTATCTCGCCGGATCAATTCATTGAAAATTAGCAGGGTTGACGCCATGTGGTCGCCATAATTAAAAATATGAAAACGAGAACATTTATAACTATTCTCTTTTCGCGAGTTGTGGTTTCAGGAACGTATGTTTCATTTTCATCAATCACTAGTGAAGGACGCTGATGACTGTGCATTTCCGAGAGCCTGGCGAGTAATTCTTAAAGAAAGTACATCTGCTTTGCGTAGAGTGGTTACATTCATTTGGAATCCGCCGGACCTGACATTGGGAACCTCTGATCTGAGATCAGTCTTCTGAACCAGGACATCTACCAACTAAAAACGGAAATCCGCCAGAAAATCTTCACTTGATGGTTCATTTATTTAAAAATTGTTCTGCATATTTCCATTGATAGTTTTCTATTTTTTATGTTATTACATTTTGTAGTTTATTCCAAGTTAGTCTCTTTGTGTCATGTAATTGAATGATATAAGAAAGCATGCATTTGGTTACAATAATCCATAACATGCATTATTTCAAGCAAATAATGCTTCATGCGAATAGCGAATAGCGAGTATAGGTCAAATGTTTATCAAATCAAATCAAATCAAATCAAATCATTTTATTGCAACCAACTGGTCAACATAAGCAACTAAATTGACAACAGAAATTAACATAAAGTTGACATTGGCTACAAAGGGTGTCTCAGAAGGGACCAAGGTCCCGCTAGGAAGAGGCACCCAGTATCTATATAACGTAGCATTAATCGATCGCTGCTGAACAGTTCACACACAAAACATCAGGCCTGAATTTGATCGGTTGACAAGCAGTTGACGTGATTGCCTATCTACGTTCACAACTGCAACAACTTAACTAACTTAACTAGAGCATGCAAGTGCACAAAACGTTGACGACCTGTCTAGTCGTTAATAATAAAATTACGCAATTTGTTCTTGAAGCCTTGAGTTTAGCTTATATACATATCCAAAACTGTAGAGTTCCAATTCCTCTGATAGCGCAATTTTGCGTATGAAGCAGACCTAGTGGTCCTCGTCCATAAAATTACACGCAACAGATAGAATAGATCATAGATACAATCACCATTAAAGAATGATGGTGATTATAATGATAATGAGCATTCGACACTGTTGCCCAGCCGTTGTCTGCAATGAGCTGTCTGTAGAAGGCGGCCGATGCCTTCGGGACTCTGGCTCGTGTTGGGTCAGAGAAGTTGACCCGGTGCAAACCGAATGTGGATTGATAGCCATCTATCCACTCGAAGCTGTCCATCAATGACCAGAGTGTGTAGCCAGCCACATTGCATTTGTCCAGTTTTATAGCTGAGCAAAAGAAAAAGTTAAAGAATCCTAAACTCTCAGATTTAACGTCAGCCATCGACATCGTCATTGCGATCATCATTATCAGCAGCAGAAACAATAATAACAATAACATCTTCATTTTGTGCAATCATTATCGATTATTATTTTCGCACGTTTCTAACACTATCATTATCAGCGTGTAGAAATTTCGTTCTGTAATCTGTGAATTATATATATATAATTTTATATGTATATATTCATGTACGTATATACGTACATGTATGTATTCATAATTATATGTATGTCTTTATGTATGATCTTACACGTATATTAATCTGGAAATGGAAATATGCACAGGGTATATTTCTCCTGATAGCAAGTTGCCTCTGTCTCATTTCTCTCTATTGCATGTGTCTCTCTTTCTCTCACAATCTCTTTCTTTGTCTGTGTCTGTGTGTCTGTCTGTCTCTCTCTGTCTCTCTCTGTCTCTCTCTGTCTCTCTCTGTCTCTCTGTCTCTCTGTCTCTGTCTCTGTCTCTCTGTCTCTCTGTCTCTCTGTCTCTGTCTCTGTCTCTGTCTCTGTCTCTGTCTCTCTGTCTCTGTCTCTGTCTCTGTCTGTCTGTCTGTCTGTCTGTCTGTCTGTCTGTCTGTCTGTCTGTCTGTCTGTCTGTCTGTCTGTCTGTCTGTCTGTCTGTCTGTCTGTCTCTCTCTCTCTCTCTCTCTCTCTCTCTCTCTCTCTCTCTCTCTCTCTCTCTCTCTCTCTCTCTCTCTCTCTCTCAACCCGTGACATTGCTGGCGTGAAATGCAGAGTGTACCACTATTGAGAAAGAAACTCAATAGAATAAGAGGAATGGATGTAACCAAGAAGAATATTTTGCAACAGCGGTCTACCTTTGAGAACATTGTTGATGTAGCTCCTGAGGAACCGAATTCGTTGTTGATCATTTAGAGATCCGAAATGTTCCGTGTCGTCTGAAACTCCGTTCTCCGTAATATAGATTTCCGGATTGTTGTAGTGGTTCTTAATCCAGACCAAGGTCTTCCTAAGGCTCCACGGAACCTCAAACAACCACTCCGAACCGCTTCTGTGTTTCATAGCAAACAAAGACACAAGATACAACTGAAAATTAACACAAGAAAATGTGAAGCAAAGGTAGTGGGAAGATCACATCTATTTATATAATTCTGATTGAATAACATCTTACGGGTAGATACATTCAAAGTACTCCAGTTGACAAGTAAATAGGTAACACCATTGCGATGCAGTGGTTATATTCAGCCAGGTCCCAGTGGATCTGAGATCCGGCTTTTCTGATTTCAGATCCACCACGTGAGCTGTAACAAACATCAACTAAACAGGAGACCACCTGTCACTTAAGAAGGAAGATCCGCCTGTAGAGCTACACAAAATATGAGCTAAGAAAAGGCGCTCTATTGAGTGTCTATATAAATATGTAAATGATCAACTAATATAATGATGTCCCCATACACTTGCATTTTATGTTTATCCCAACAGCGAATAATGTGCGTCAGCTGTGCATTAGCAAGATAGCCTTAAATTTTGATTTGTAAAGTTTGTACTTCAACAACCAAGCTCTAGATAAACAATTTAAAAACTGTTGCTGATATTATCTACTTCTTCAAAATTAGGAGTTAATATCCAAAAATTATGATCTTAATAGCGCCTTGCTAACATTAATCTAAAGCACACAACGAAGACTTTTTATAACACGCAATAACACGAATTCTCAAAACACGAATTCTGATATAATGCGGTAAGAATATGGATCCAAAATTTATTTTATTCAACTCTACAAATAAACCCTTTATGACGCGATTTCTTTTCCAGGCAATGTTTGATTTGGCAGCGTTAAGACAATTTCCTCTCGAGTAAGTTGCTTCCATTGGCCCTGCCCTTTGTATGAGCTTCCTCCGTCCGTTCGTTCTTCTATTTTACTCAGGCAACGTCTCTCTCTCTCTCTCTCTCTCTCTCTCTCTCTCTCTCTCTCTCTCTCTCTCTCTCTCTCTCTCTCTCTCTCTCTCTCTCTCTCTCTCTCTCTCTCTCTCTCTCTCTCTCTCTCTCTCTCTCTCTCTCTCTCTCTCTCTCTCTCTCTCTCTCTCTCTCTCTCTCTCTCTCTCTCTCTCTCTCTCTCTCTCTCTCCCTCTCCCTCTCTTCCTCTTTTATCTTTCTCAATCTTGTTTTATCTCTAAGGATATGGGAGCGCTTCTGAATGCCTCGCCCTCAAGAAGCGCTCTATAAATGTCAGAATACAATCAAATACAATATGCTGATTTACAATAGTGAATAAACGCTGACAATGAAAGCTTTATCTCTAAGGTTATGGGAGCGCTTCTGAATGCCTCGCCCTCAAGAAGCGCTCTATAAATGTCAGAATACAATCAAATACAATATGCTGATTTACAATAGTGAATAAACGCTGACAATGAAAGCTTTATCTCTAAGGTTATGGGAGCGCTTCTGAATGCCTCGCCCTCAAGAAGCGCTCTATAAATGTCAGAATACAATCAAATACAATATGCTGATTTACAATAGTGAATAAACGCTGACAATGAAAGCTTTATCTCTAAGGTTATGGGAGCGCTTCTGAATGCCTCGCCCTCAAGAAGCGCTCTATAAATGTCAGAATACAATCAAATACAATATGCTGATTTACAATAGTGAATAAACGCTGACAATGAAAGCTAATAATTTTATGATTTCCCCAAGCAGAAAAAAAAAATCATCCAAAAACCAACAGTTTAGGTTTTATTCAAATTCTTACGAAGACCAAGTTGGGTCAACATGCGACTTCACATCACTATCGGAATCCAGGTCCGGGTTTCCTTCACCTCCATTAGAGTTCTCCACAAGCCTCGCCGTATACTGATTGAATGCAAAGAAATCGTGAGTTCCTGTTAAAACGTAAAATCAAACACACATTCAGCGATGTTAAAAGCAGCTTTGTTGAAAAATAAATTTTAAAAAGTTGCCAATGTTGCCAATGATCTTTTCAGAAATCAAGTCGGCTAGATCGCTGGCTAATCAGTTAATAATTTATTTTATCGAATAGTCTGATCTCATGAATCATAAGTTCTAGCCTATATACAAGTGTCCTCGATCGATGATTAGCATGTGAACTACCTTGTTTTATTATTTTTCTTTCAATTTACGAGTTCGAGCTTTGAAAGTCCTTGAAAATTATTTAATCATACATGTTACTGCCGTTATTTTTCTCATTTTGCTTCACTTGTAACGAATTCTATTTGCACAACTATTTTAATACACCATTAACATGTAAATATCTTTGACATGTTTGAAAAGACTTTTATCTACTTCTCTTTTTAGGGAAAGTGGCCAACAAACATTGTTTCGTTCCTGTCAATACTCAGTAAATAGCTAACTTTATTAGTATACCTGATATCCTAGCCTTTTCGGCTTCAGTGAACTCGGGCAATCGTGAACTGTTAAGTCTTTCCGTCCTGCTCTTGCGTCCAATGTATTCCTTCATGACCTCTGGGTAGTCGTCATTGACAAAGATAGGATTAGCGAACCACCCAAGCATGAACTGCATCTCCCGTTCAGCTGCTTCGATGTCTTCTTTCTTATTTGAATAAGGTTCGTACCAATGAGCTACTAAGACCACGGACACTTTACCTAAGATTCACGAATAACAATAATTTAATTTAGACATTATGAAAGCATTATGAATTTGTTTTGAACCAGATTTCTAAATAATTACGTGTTACCACTGTTAAAATAAACTCCTAAACTAGAATGTTTGCTGCGAATTCTCTTTAGATTGGAACAATTTTCCGAAATGCAATTCTTGGACTATGGCTTTAAAAACCTAGGTATTTCTTACATCATAACAAAGCCCAATACGTATTACTTGTACTTAATTTCTTATCAGCGCAGTTTTCAGAGATGTCGAATTAGAGAAACATCATAAACATGTTCCTTGCTTGCAAGTACAGTTACAACTCAAATTTAAAAAACCCGATTTTACAAGATGCTTTGGTATTGCCAGTTGCGGTAGACGCAGATCACTGTGGGCCGTTGTAGCTGTGTTTGACTTTTAAGCAGTTAGTATCAGCCGGCAATGAACGATATCAAGGTCCTAGACACGAGGTCAGTTCATCTCAGGACTTGCCGTTAAAACTTCCCATCTTACAACGGTACCAAAGTATTCTGTTTGATGAAGATGGGTAGTTTGAACAGAGAACTTGCACAGGGTGATTACAAGGAATCCGCTCAGCCTGCGGGAACCCACAACCGTTCGATTGCAGACCTTACGCGTCAACCGAATATACTAATGTATTGCATAATGTAAAAGACGATAAGATAATTTGATGAAACTGAGCATTATTATGAACCTTTCTGTGTTCGTCGGTATTCCTTGTCGTAGGTGTGCCATGCCTCAGCGTGAGCCTTGATCAGGTTGTGTCCTGCCTGATATGGGCCGACGTATGGTTCGCGGATTCCAGGAGCGAAAGCTCCAGTTCCGTATCCATGCAGGACAAAAATATATGGTTCGTTGATGGTTAGCCAGAGCTTCACCTGTCAACGCAGTCACGAGTCATAGAAATTGATAAAATGCAAAAGTGTTAACAGTTCACCGTTTCCGGATTACGCGACTTGTTTTGGTAGTTTTGCTATTATTACTGATTTACTTACATTAATTTAAACATCGACAAACGAGAATACTTTTCAGTGGTTTCATTGACCACATGGAATACTCTTCCTTCAGATCTGCGTGTTCTTTTAATCAGGAACACTGCATTCACCTTAACAGACATTTAAAAACCATTCTTTTCTGACGGAGTTGGACTGGTAGCGCTTCTGAGTAGGTAGCCTATCTTGGAGGCGGGGGTGTATAAGTGCTCTGAATTAAAGAACTAATGAAACGTTAGTTGTGTGTCATTGTTCATTACCCTAGGTTTTACTAAGGAACTATACATTTATATTGATTGATCTGTCTCAAAGCAATCCATTTGCACGTAATCTTTAAGGACATGGCCAACAAAAATAATTAAGTCTCACATGCACTCGCACTCATTTACAAAGCAGATGAAGACACAGTGATGAGTTTATGTCACAACAAACCATGGAAACCATTTATAAAGCGACTGCCCACACATGTTTGTGGCTGTCTCGCCAAGTCCTGTGATTTGAGGCGCTTGGCTTCCTTCCGAACATCAGCTAAAGCCCATGACGTCTTTTTGTGCATATGGAGCCAATCCCAACTTAAACTATACTCAGCTCTGCATGACTCACCTAACAACGCACCTTTAATAGGCCTATCAGTTAGATTACCGACCCTGTCACTTTCACATAGTTCTTAAGAGAGTCCTGATACATAAATACAATTATAAAGCCAAGTGCTTAATCTAACACCATCTCTTTCAAAACAGCCTGCATCGCAAAAACTCATTTACACATTCACAACGAAACAGACTAGGCATTGAAGTGGCCTTAATCACACAGACCCCTGATGATTTCCAGTTATCTCTCTTCCATAAGTCAGTGAGTTAGTTAGCCATGTACAATTGTACATCAGTTTTGCGAAGTTCGTAAAATTATGTTGATGTGTAAGGATCACATTTATCGAGCCAATTACTTACCCTATCTCCAAATCTGTCGTAACACAGTCTTGCGTAATCATTGAAATATTTGACGATATCTGGGTTGAGCCATCCACCGATGTCTTCCAACGCTTGTGGCAGATCCCAGTGGAATAGTGTAACCATCGGTTGAATACCCCCAGCCAACAGTCCGTCTATCAGGCGGTTGTAGTAAACTATGCCAGCCTCATTTACCACTTGCAACGTACCATTAGGTAGAATCCGCGGCCATGAAATCGAGAAACGGTAGAAGTGAACCTGGTCAGATAGATCACAGATACACTCAAGATGAGACTCAATACCCATTTCTTTAAAATTGATTATCCTGACTAGTCGTTAGGTTGCTAAGCACCCTTGTAACAGCATGTGCTGTGTTACGGCGCTGTAGAAATTGTCGCATTCATCATCATAATCATAATCATAATCATCATCATCATCATCATCATCATCATCATCATCATCATCATCATCATCATCATCATCATCATCATCATCATCATCATCATCATCATCATCATCATCATCATCATCATCATCATCATCATCATCTCTCATTAACATAATTATAAAGAGTCGTAGCCTATAGCATGAGGTCATACATGATACTGTATGCAGTAATCAATTCGCTCTGGCGCTTGTCAATTCGTCACGTGTGTTCGAATTCCACTACACCATCTACCTTTGGAATACAGATTCTGAACAGGGCCGAAATAATTATTCTCATTTAAAAGTTCCAAGCTGTGTATTACTCCACTAACTGATTGATGGGTGTAATGATCTCCCAAACCACACAATGATTCCCAGCTACACAACATGCTATAAGATGTTATAGTGTAGAGAAGAATCTATTTAGATTGTATAATGTAGGATTGTTGAGCTACATAAATGTAACTTAATTAAAATGCCAGCAGCTAAGCCAGCATTGTAGGGATTAATTAATATTAGATAGAGGGGTTCATCATATCTACGCAAAGGACAGCAGACGATGTGGACTCACCTCATTGGTCAGGACGAACAGCTGATCAAATACCGTTATGGCGAAGCGGCTGACGACTCGGTAACCAAGCAACCGTGATGACGTGGCGTGGAGATGCGGCAGTTCGATTTTTGATTTCAACTGAACAAGACGTTCTAGAAATCTTGAGTGGATCGACTCGGTGGATGTTGGACTAAGTCGATGAGAGGGCATCGTTAGTCAGTATGATCGGTTTTGCGAAACGATCGATGCAGTTGAGTTTATAAGTCGAGACGTTGGACAGCGAGGATCGAATAATTCGAGTGAAACGCTCTCGTAACAAACCGTTACGAGGCGTGACTTTCCATCATAGGAAGTCGACATTTGCGAAACGATCTTGTCAACGGACTTAAGGAGTTATTCCGCGAGTGAAGTGTACGTTACTCTGGAGTAGTAAAGCACACACTCGGGTTGTAACGACGGTCTCTTTGGGAGAGACATCAAGCTACGAGAAGTCACGAGAACGGTGGACAGCTGAGCTTCGACGAGGGTGAAACAAGGCGATTTGCGAACTGAGCCGCGAACTCATCAGATGAACAAACGGATGAAAGACAGCTTTTCCACGAGGAACAAACTGTGAGAACATTCCGTGCTAAAGGGTCTTACTGGGAGGTAGCAATAGGCAATAAAATCTAGATAGCAAAGATGCTGGCTAGGTAGGGAATAAGGCAAAGTAGACATAGGATAACTAGACATTGAACTGTTACATGCTTTAACTTTGATATACATTATATTCATATTCATTTAAATGCATACACAGGTGTTCTCTGTTCATTTCCCTAGTCAAATAGATAGGCCTATGCATTTCCTTGTCCAGTAAAGACAAGATGAAACAGAACTAAAGTAGTCGTGGGTGTATTCATAACACTAAGCACTCTTAGTATAGGGTGGCGCTACAATGGGTTTGTTGATGCACTAAATAAATAAATATTTAGTCAATAAATTGATTGATTGATTGACAATTTAATTATTTAATTAATTTATTCCTTCCTTCATTCACAGCATTTATATATCGCCTCTTAAAATGTGTCTGCTCAGAGATTGTGGATACTTTTCAGCCGACATCTTCTTCAGTCACACTGCGGCTTTGCCCTCTAAGAACACCTCGAACTTGCAATAAATGTAATATCGCGATCCACAATATTTCTACTAAACTCCTTCGCTCTATCCCTCACTTCTCTTCTCTTCTTACCTTTAAGAAAATAATATTGGGCTTCTACTATATTTGTCTTGTAAGACAGTAATTGTTAATCCCGGTTGTGTCAACACAAATCCCTATGGTGTCGAAATATATTTCCCTGAACTGAAGTGTAACGACATTGGAGGAATGAATACTGAAGCGTAAGGACTAAAGCTCTGAAGGAATTATGAATAAGCATAGTAGTATTGTAGCAGTAGTTTTGGTGTTTATTAGACATTTATACAGCGCTGCTTTATCGAATATAATGAGTGGTATTCTCCAAAGGATGAAATTAAAGACAGAAAGTTCATCAGCAATGCTAACCGATGTTATCCGCAAACGTTCAATTAATTCTAAAATAAACGCAAGACAATGAATATCCCACAGATAGTTGAAACATGATTCTAACCCCCAAGTTCTTCAGAATAGCGATGTCTTCATTGTACTGGTAGTAACTGTTGTCAGCCACATCTCCCGTGTCGTTGTTCTTAATTTTGCCTCCCACGTGACAGAATCTGTCCCAGATGCTTTCGCCTTTACCTAAATTAGGGAGAGTACAGGCAGCATAACGCACATAATATAGCATAACAGGGCTTAACATAAAGTAATGCAACATTGCATGACATGGTTTACAAGTGGTTTAAAACATGAGATGAAAAATGAACAGGAATCTGAAGAAAAGAATGCTAAAGACACTCTCCTATGAGATTTAATCAAGGAAGGAATGGAGGAGGAGGAGGAAGAGAAGGAGGAGGACAAGAATAGGTAAAGACCCAGACAGATGATGGTGGATTGGATGATGAAGGAGTGAAACAGTAACCCCACAAGCTCTCGTTCCGACCGCACATAGCACACCTGTAAATCTTGTTTCTATCTCATCGGGGCAATACGGCACATCAGGTCGGCTCTGACTAAGAATATATCGCAAACCATAGCCTGTTCCCTTATCTCCTCTCGCCTTGATTTATCTAATTCTGTTTTTGTAGGTCAATCAGACCTCGAACTCAACAGAATTGCACCGCATCCAAAACTCTTTAGCTCGCGTGGTGCTGCTTTTACCACTACGAACAAGCTCAGTCCTACTCCATCAGCTGCATTGGCTTCCTGTTGAGTTCAGAAGCTTTTTTTATTTGGGCTGTTTGACCTACAAAGTCCTCAGCATCAGCACTGCTCAATACCTTCAATTACTACTTACTCCTTCCATCAATCCTCGTTGCGTGCGATCATCCAGAACCGTTCTTTTAGCTAAGCCACGATGCAGAACAGTCATGGGCTCGCGTGTATTCCATGCCTCTGCCCCAAGGAATGGGATCGACTGCCACTCTTCCTTCGTGCCTGAAATTCACTTCCTACCTTCAAAAAAGCGGCTGAAGTCTCAATATTTTCCCTTGGCTTTCAAGCACTTGGATATCTAACTGTATCTTCTCCTGGCGACCGATTATTATCCCTGCCTGAGGTTCACATTTCAATGTGACCCTGGTCAAGTAACAAATTTAAGTGATAATAATAGTAATAGTAATAGTAATAATAATAATAATAATAATAATAATAATAATAATAATAATAATAATAATAATAATAATAATAATAATAATAATAATAATAATAATAATAATAATAATAATAATAATAATGATAATAACTCGCTCGGCCGTTCCAGGAATAATTTTTTATTTAAAAAAAAATAAAAATAAAAGTTATTATCATTATAATAATTTTTAGAACAACTCGTTAGGCCAGCACACTACGCATATTTACGAGGTACAAAGTATCTAGGTACATAAATCGATTCATGCATCAATCCATTCATTCAACCAGCCAGCCGTTTGATGGCGCCATCAAACCATTCATCCATCAAAGCACACATCAATCTATATATCCACAATTCACTTATTCACTCATTATTTCATCCATTCATCCATCCATCCAGCCAGACATTCACCCAGCCACCGAGCCAGCGATCCAACCAACCATCACATCATATGTTCAGCGGTTCATCCATCATTACATACATACAAGCACAAATATAAACTTGAATGCATACATTGATATATATATATATATGCTTACATACAAACATACATGCATGCATACGTACATACATATATACATACAAACATACATGCATACATACATAAATACATACATACAATACATACAAACATACAAACATACATACACACACATACATACCGTCCTTGTTCCAGGCGCCTTCGATCTGGTAAGAAGCAGAGGCGGTACCCCAGCGAAATCCCTCGGAAAACGTATCATAGAGGAAACTGTCATCTGCGTACGTGGATGAGACCAGTACGATGATCAGAAGCTAGACGTATCATGAAGTTGACAAGCGGACGGACATAAACATACAGAGACATACCAATAGCATACATCAAACTACTCAAAGACAAAGACATAGTATCTTTCGAGAGTATGTGCAGCGCGACGCGGTAAACTGTTATGCTGACATATAATGTAATGCTTTGGCACGATAGCCTTAGGCGCGTAATTAATGCAAAAATTAAAATAATGCTAATAATAATAATAATAATCTTTTCTTTATTTAGGCACCTGCTAACCGCACTGCGCTGTACAGTGAACATACATAATTATAGTAGAAACGGCAGCCACGCAGGGCGCCTTACAAACATTATACTGTAGAAGCACATGATAACAGTTTTACAGGAGTCAAATATAACTGTTTATACGGCAGCCACAGGGCGCCATCACGGCCTACTATTCACTTAACCACCGCCGCCACCTAGCGAGTGGAAAGCTGAATAAACCTAAAGGGGTCTACGGGATTCGATCTTGGTACCTTGAGGTACCATTACTCAATATGATAATGTGGAAAGGGATAGTTACCTCTGGGCAAAAAATAATGAAATGAGAAAGGGTGATGTAGCCATGTAATGAATTGTAGACGCGGTATCCGATTGGTTTAAGCGCTTTCCATGTGATGTCAAGTGTGAGGGCTTGAGCCTTCCATGCGGTGGGCAAGACTATTGTTTAGGTTAAGAGTGTCAACGCACAACTGGTTAGCGGTATCGATTGATGCTTTTTCATCAGCCAGTTACAGATTCACAGACAGTTGATTAAGAATAGTTCGCTTCTGTTTTTTAAGTTACTTAAGTCCAGTTTATATTGCCATGGTTGGGCTGGGAGCGCTTCTGAGTAGGTCACTTGAGGGGGAGCTATATTATATTTTTAAAATGAATGAATGAATTAATTAGATAATGACTCCTAATGAGTGCAAAAAGAATTTTGGACCGATAGTTGATAAAATGCAGCGGATGATGATATTATGGATTCTCGTGGCACGCAACAAAAGTTAAACGATTTGTAATACTAATAATGATAAGGACATCGAATCTAATTATATGATTTCTATAGCGCATTTATTACAAGACTCGAAGAAACAGTCGATCGTGGCTTCCAGTGAGATCAGACGATTAGAATATAACTTGGCAAGATTTCGTCAGGCCTACTAAAGAAAAGACGTCCAATAAATATGTTACTCTGTCCAGTTCAATAGTGGGCCAACATAGAATTCCCCATACCGCAATCAATCAATCAATAGAAATTTGCATAGCTCCCCTTCAAGATTCTTACTCAGAGGCGCTTCAGACCCAGGCCGAGGATAATGATGCTATCCGCAGAGCTGCGGAGACCTAAAGATTGTATGTTAACCTGCTTCTCCGCGGTAGTATTTGTGACTTGTGATTTGTTTTACTTGAATTGGCCAACGATATATCCGTTGTGCATAATTATTACAGTGCTATGGAAGTAATAAAATTACAATATATTAAACTATATCAGACTTGTTAAGATCACAGTGCTTACCAATCGCAGCTTGATATCTGGTTGTCCTGACATATTGGATTTCGACCAGTCTTCTCCAACGATTTGCGACGTCTGACTATGGTTTCGTACGGAGCAACGAGCGATTGCTGCCTGGTAGGCAGATTTTTATAGACCGGGTAGGAGAAGATCCAGAACTCGCCTGCATTTTGTACTCACACGCATGCGTAACTGATTCTAAATATGCCAAGGTTTATGAGAGCTAATGGCATGTACTTTGGTACCCAGGTTGTGCGAGATATAAAACTGGTCAGCCGATGAAACAGCTGTGTGAGCTAGGCTGCGTCAACTGACGTATAGTGATGTTGACGCAGTTACAGTTTGTGTATAAGGACATCACTCTCCACCTTAATCGAGACTTGGGCCTGGTAATACCAGATTACGGGCGGTGGGGGAGTTAAATGTTGATGTGAAAACTCGTCTGCAACTTATGTCCTTTGTGTACAACAGAAAACAACATGTACAACAGTGTACATAAGTAGTAAGACTACATGTATATTAGGTCGACAGTAAGGATTCAGAACGCCTCTGTAGGCAGCGCATATACGCACGCAAACTGGACGTGAGCACTGTAATAACAGACCACCAACTGACTATGACACTTAGGTACCAGAAATGGGTGTTTCGCGTAGCTGCTAGCTTATTGGAGGCATTTCAAAATTGGATCATACATGTATCTAGCATTATGTGCGTGACCTACTCTAGTGATCTACGGTCTAAACTTTTTCTTCTCGTTGTCTTAAGAAGTTTCTGTTCTAACTTGGCTCTTCACACTGTGAGCGTCCCTGATTAGAGGAGCGTTTTTAAAATCTGTAAATACAATACACTATATAATACAACAATACAACACAGTACATTTTCCCGAAAACTAGTAGAATCTGAGACACGGTATGGCTATAATTTGTTTTTGCAAAAGGTTGTCAGTAATCAATCAAAAAATATTGTCTATAACTTTAACGCCTGTTACGCGCCTTGATTTCCATGCTGGCTAAGTAACATATTGTACACATACGACGTATAATTTATGATGCCAATGTAACATACAGAAAGCCTTATACCGCAGCGATCCACGAGCGTGGCCCCTAATGCGGTCGATTTCAAAAGATCGACAACAGGTGAGAAAGAGCAAGAGAGAGACAGCAAGGCAGAGATACAGAGCGAGAGTCAGGTGGACGATCATGATCCTGGTAAAAAAATCATTGTGTAATAATCTTCATTAGTGTAGACTTAAGTGCTCACACTTAAATTTGGTGCATTAACTTTATGAACCCTTTCATTTACTTCTCAGGAATCAGATCCAACGGGACCTGAGATCCGGAACCTCTGATTTGAGATTAGTCTCCTGAACTATGGAATCCGCCAACTGAAAACGGAAATCAGCCGCGTAAAATCTTAGTGGTCTAATTATTTTGAAATTGTTGTTTGTTTTTATTCGTAGTTTTGTATTATATGTGTTTAATTACGTTTTAACATTTTATAGTTTATTCTAAGCCTAATCTCTTTTTGTACCAAGTAATTGAATGATTTTAAGAACTATTTTAATTTAGGTCTAATCATTTTGTAACATGTCATCGCATGATTTTAATTAAACGTGGAGACAGTTATCAAGGATGTATAGGCCTACATATCGTTTTCACGTATTTTATATTTTCCGTTAAGCGAATAGCGAATACAGTTTATAGGTTTGTCAGGTAGTCAGCTTAGGTTATAGATTTGAAAACTTTGGAGATCCAAGACCTCTGGACGAGCAAGATAACTTGTGAAGTGTTGGTCATTGCGCATTTAATTCCTCACACAACAGTTATAATTTTGAGGAATTTGGCCATCCGTTGTTGACAATAAGCTGTCTGTAGAATGCGGCCGATGCCTTCGGGACTCTGGCTCGTGTTGGGTCAGAGAAGTCGATACGGTACAGACCGAATGTAGTCTGATAACCGTCGACCCACTCGAAGTTGTCCATCAATGACCAGAGTGTGTAGCCAGCCACGTTGCATTTGTCCAGCTTTATAGCTGAGAAAGACAAAAAGGTACAGAATGATGTCTGAGCTCTCCAATTAGCTTCATTCATCGTAATAATTAATTAATTATTATTTATTAATCATAATTAATTTCTCGTCTTCATAAATTTTCCAACATCTCTTCTTTTATGGTCAATCAACTTCACTAGCTCCCTCTCCGAGACCGTATTCAATTTAAAGTTCTTGTTCTTGTCCTCAAGTCCAAACTGGATATACCCTCCCAAATATCTCAGGGTCCTCATTTGTCCCCTCTCTCTGCAGCTTCTCACCGACCTCTCCGCTCTCGCGACCGGCATGTCCTCTTTATTCCGCGTGCCAGGATCACTCTGGCTCAAACTAGATCTTTCGCCAGGTCCTCGCTGTGGAATGCACTTCCTTTCGTCTCTTCCTTTTCGTAACCTTGCTTTCTGGATCTCTTGTTGCATCCCTTTCTGCGCTATACTAATCTCCAAATACGAAATACACGTAGCAACAGCAACAACAACATCTTTACCTTGTGCAATCATTATCTATAACTCTCATGTGCATTCCTCTCACACCATCATCATGAGCAGAAATCTTCTTCAGTTTAGTCAAAATGTATGATGTGTGTATGCATGTAAGTACACTTAGTACACCGTGCTTATTCGTGGATCAAGGAGATTGGTTAGGAATTGATGGGGCTGCTACCCGAATGCAGAAGTCAGAGATATAATCTGGCATGAGGTCATTCAGTGCTTCCAGGGGCGTCTATCCCCCAAAGTCATTGGAGCAACGTCCAATTTCCCCCTCTTCTTCCCCTCCCCCTTCTCCCCCTAAAATGGTGACACACACACTGACAGATCCCCCCATATTTCTTGGATGGAGCATTTGCTCCAAGGTTTCTATGGTGTAGACGCCCCTGAGTGTTTCGTAGGTGATCAAACACAGTTTTTACGTAATTCGCTGAGAAACACGCAGCCAGTATAGGTTGTCGCGTAGCAGATCAGTGACATGATCGGATGGCGACCAGGCATTAGATAAGATGGGTAGCAGAGTTAAGCACCGACTATATTCGATCAAGCTGACAGTCCGGCAGACTTGCTACTGCATTAGCACACCCTGGAGATTATGAAGCTGTTGACCAAGACGACGATATTGAACTTGGAATGAATCTGCGGATGGTTTTATTAGTACCGAATTGGTAAAACAGCCTCGAACGAGTTGACTCACATGGGCCGTCGCGGTCATACAACATGAAAGACGGAGGAATAACTTCCACGAAGAAGTGAACCTTGGAATAACGGCTCACCTTTGAGAACATTGTTGATGTAGTTCGTAAGGAACCGAATTCGTTGTTGATCATCTAAGGATCCGAAATGTTCCTTGTCGTCTGCTACTCCGTTCTCCGTAATGTAGATTTCCGGATTGTTGTAGTGGTTCTTAATCCAGACCAAGGTCTTCCTAATGCTCCACGGAACCTCAAACAACCACTGCGAACCGGTTCTGTATTTCATAGAAAACAAAGACACAAGATACAATTGAAAATTAGATGAAGAAAATTTGAAGCAACTGCAGTGGAAAAGTAAAATATCGTATCTGTGGATATAATTCATATTAAATAACATTTTCACAGGTAAAGGCAAAACAACACCAGCTGACCAGAAAGTAAATGATACCACTGAGCTGGACCCCAACAGTTTGAGATCCGACGTCTTTGATTTGAGATCCGCCACTTGAAAGAGTTTCTGTTAGACTGGGGTACCAGGTTCATGCACTGGAATAATTGGGGTATCCTTCGCTGTGCAGAGCTCTGACAAAGTAGGTCTATCTAAGGAAATATACAGTTATGAGTATATGTGTTTTTGTGCACATTATCGACTACATTCATCGTGTTTCATTCATTTACGTTTTAACCAAATACCGGGTATCGGTTATAATAGATTCTCCAGATAGGTTTATGCTTTAAATTTTGAAAAATATGAAGATTAATCACCTCTGGACGAAGAATTTAGCCTATCCTGCTAACAGTTAGCAATTATTCAAACACACGATGTAAATACTAGGCTATGATATGGACAAAATTACACATCGCCTAGATGACTTACTAAAGAGGCGCAACAGTAGGTCTAGAAACATACATTTATACATACATAAAAATTATATAAATACTGATTTTAAACAGCCAAGACAAGGCCGACAATTTGCAAGGTGACAGCATACAGTTTCACGGATTACCTTAACCATCTCAATCAACAACAATCTAATAAGGAACAGCTCATGTTTCGTAACAATTCTTACGGAGTCCAACTTGGGTCAGTCTGCCATTTCACATCTCTATCTGAATCCCAGTTTGGTTTCTCTGCACATGTATCACAGTTTTCAACAACCATCGCCGAATATTGGTTCATTCCCAAGAAATCGTGAGTTCCTATCACAGCGGAATATCAGATAGGCCTATACATTCAACGTTAGAAAAGCACTGTTGACCAAAAAGCAATTAACAGTAGTTACCGTTCTTAATAAATCCAAGTAGGCTAATTAGCTGACCAATCTGATGATAATTTAATTTTAATTTAATCAGATCGGTCACCAAAAGTACCATTTAGATAATTAACTTGCTTCATTTTTCTCAGAGTTCTCGGTCGTTCATTAACGGGCAGGCTACTTTATTTTATTATTTCTGCTTCATTTTATGAATCTATACTATATTCAAAAGTCTTTTTAAATGCCTAACAAATACATAGCAAATAAATCACTTCAGTTTATCATTCTGCATCACTTAGGCCTACAATTAAAATCTAAATTGCTCGATATCTTCAAAAAGACTTTTGTCTCGATTCCTCTTTTCAGGGAAATCGGCAGCCAACCATTGAATCGTCAAATTAATGTCAATACTTAAAATGGTTTTATTAATTACCTGCTATCCTAGCCTTTTCGGCTTCAGTGAATTCGGGCAACCGTGAAGTGCTTAGTCCTTCCAATTTACTCTTGCGTCCAATGTATTCCTTCATGACCTCTGGGTAGTCGCCATTGACAAAGATAGGATTGGCGAACCACCCGATCAAGAACTGCATCGCCCGTTCAGCTGCTTCGATGTCTTCTGCTTTATTTGAATGAGGTTCGTGCCAATGGGTTACTAAGGCCAAGGAAACCTTACCTAATATTCGAGAAAACTGCAGTGATTGTATTAAGAAATTCACGAAGCATTACGAATTCGTTTTTAGACAGGTAAAACGCGCTCAAACAATATAACACGCCGCACTGGGAGATTGAAAAGAATTTGTTGTTATCGCTGCTAAAATAGACTGCTAAAGTATGCCACAATATGCTCTGCTCAGTTTCCGAAGAAATTGAAGGAGAGAAGAAACAGTTAGATAATAGAAAATACGTTCATTGGTTGCATTCACAGTTGCAGCCCAAAATTTAAAACTCTATTTCAAAGTGTGCTTTTGGATTGGAAACCGGATGCAGAGGATAATAGACCCTAGTGGGTGAGTTCGCCTTCCAAACGACGGCTCAATATACCTTCAAATTTACGCCTGTATCCATTTCTACTATTCCGTTATAGAGGTACGTGCGCTCAAACAATATAACACGCCGCAACCTGGAACATTAGACAGCTATTCCAGGACAACTGAATTTAAAGATTTGCGTAAGAGACTCAACACTGTGAACAGCAACCACAAAGGTCCTCGGGAATAGCCAAATCCGCTCAACAGCAACCTTTTGATCACAGACCCAGCGCCTTAACCGAACAGGCCAGTGTTGCTTTATATATCATATACAATAAGATAATAAAAGGAAATGGAGAATTATTATGAACCGTTCTGCTTTTGTCGGAATTCCTTGTCGTAGGTGTGCCACGCCTCAGCGTGAGCCTTGATCAGGTTATGCGCCGACTGATATGAGCCGACGTCTGGTTTGCTGACTCCAGGAGCAACAAATCCAGTTCCGTATCCCATATAGGCCAAGACAAAAGGTTCGTTGAGAGTTATCCAGAGCTTCACCTGCCAAAGGAGTCACGATTTAAAAAAGAATTTATAGTTGCAACACATAGTAACAACGCCTCCATTTCCTCATAACGCATCTTGCGTTGACAGTTTAATTGTTCCTAGTAGTTAATGGACTTAAATTTAAACAAAGGCGCAAGTGAATTCATTACAACAACAACAACAACAACAACAACAACACCAACAACAACAACAACAACAACAACAACAACAATAAAAACAACAACAACAATAATAATAATAATAATAATAATTTGCTTTATAAATTCAAACTGACAAGTATGCAGTAAGATTACATTGAAACATGACAGTACAATCAAGATCTTAATTAAACATACGGTTTGGCAGCCACGCAAGGCGCTGCCCTAGATGTGGGTTACGAGTATCGAACCGCGATCTAATGCTCTCCTGGCCATGAGTGTTACCAGTACTCTATACCTCCTCCTCCCCAGGCATTAGTTATTTGGCATCACGGTATCTTTGGAAAAGGATCGGCCAAGTATTGGTTAAGTCTGTCTCACAAAGATCCATTTATACCATTAACAAAAACGCCTGCCATGCATCAAGCAGTCTGTGTAAGAAACAACCTATTTGTATTTAGTAACAAGGAAACTGGTTAGGAATTGATCGGGCAAAAAACAACCCATTTGCCAACATTTACACCGAAGCTGGCCAAACGTTGATGTTGCCTTTTTCGCCAAACCACTTTGAGATTTGGTGGTGCATGGCTTCCGTAAATCCTTTCAGTAGCCACATATATCACTTTGCCCATAGGCGTAATTTGTGGGGGGTACGAGGGGTACCCGTACCCCCACTTTTTGGACTGGGGGTACTGTACCCCCCACTTTTTAAACAATGTCAATCAGTATTTTTGTTATTGGACCTTCCCAGAGAATGCAGTCTCCGCCAAAGTGCGAAAGTTCTTAGATACACAGATAAATCGAGAGCCAAAATTAATGAAAATACTGACAGGGAATATGTTCAAAATGGCCACCATGCGAAAAGCGAAAGTGGAGAAGAAATTGGTACCCCCCCACTTTTTAGACCAAAGTATTGGTACCCCCACTTTCTAGACTAAAGTTACGCTTCTGACTTTGCCACGTTCTTCAAAGGGTTCTGATATAATCATCACATTTACAAGCAAGAACGTACCCTATCTCCAAATCTGTCGTAACACAGTCTTGCGTAATCATTGAAATATTTGACGATATCCGGGTTGAGCCATCCACCGATGTCTTCCAACGCTTGTGGCAGATCCCAGTGGAATAGTGTAACCATCGGTTGAATACCCTCCGCCAACAGTCCGTCTATCAGGCGGTTGTAGTAATCTATGCCAGCTTCGTTTACCACTTTCAACGTACCATCAGGTAGAATTCTGGGCCATGAAATCGAGAAACGGTAGAAGTGGACCTGGTCAGATACATGTACATCAATAACTCATTACCATTATTGTAATGGGTCTATAATATCAGGTCATAATATATATTATACTTAAATATGGTAAAAGACAAGGTTGTATACGCAGTACGCAATTCGCTCTTGCGTTTGTCAATGCGTCACTTGATCGAAAATCAATTCTGCGACATCTGCCTTGACATTTCATTTCTGAACAGCAGTATTAACTGCAAAAGACCAGTTTCAAGCTCTGTTTTAATTAATTTATTAATTTATTAATTAATTGATCAACTGGTAGAATTACTTAATTGAATCATTGATCAATTGATTGATGCTAGACAATGAAAATCACACAGAAGGAAAAATAAGTCTTCTGACCCCGAGGTTCTTCAGAATAGCGATGTCGTCAGTGTACTGGTAGTAACTGTTGGCGGCCACATCTCCTGTGGCGTTGTTCTTTATTCTATCTCCCGCGTGGCAGAATCTGTCCCAGATGCTTTCACCTTTACCTAAATTAGTGACAGTATGCATAACATAATAAGACAACAGAACTTAACGTTGCATAAAACAGCACGTAGCACAGCACGCCACAGCTTATGGGTTGTTTAGAAGACCTCTCATCTATCTTATAAACACTGCACATGTACAAGTAATAAGTAAACCAGAGCGTAGATATAATTAAAGAAGTTGGAACATATTAAGAACTGGAATCGATAAACTTGTAGGAGGGGAAAAGAGGGATAGAGGGAGGCGATGGTGGAGCAGGAAACGGAGACAAGGGCAGAAGGGTGGCAGCGACGGGGAATAAATGGACATTGGACAACACAGGACAATGGCATGGCTTTAGGAGATTCCATCATCCGCAAAACCACAAGACAATAGCAGACTACCACATAGATCACTACAAAAGGAATATATATATATATATATATATATATATATATATATATATATATATAGTTGGATATTCATATAAATAAGGACAGGATAAGACACACGTAGCTTACACCCTGGAAAGAATGAAAACTTAATGTAACGACACTAACATCTCCTTGCCTGAGATCTGCCATGAACAGTTGCTATATTGTTGCTACAAGTCATTAACGCGAACATCCTTGAACTTCTTGGGCCTGCTAGAGTGCGCCAATAAACAATAAAGACCAATGTCCCAGGACACCCAATGCTATCTTATCCTCTGACTTCTATGTTCGACTCCACCTTACCATTTTCCATCCATCATTTCACCTATCTATCCACGAGTCGACGCATTCATCCCTCTATTTATCCACCATTCATTCATTCTTTCACTCATTCATTTATCCATCCATCCACCCATTCATCCACCTCGACAGATATATAATAACATAAACAAAAACATACATAAATTCACATATATAGATGAATGCATACATAGGCGTAGACTCTGGGGTGGGCAGCCGGGGCACGTCCCCCAATAATTTAGATGGACTGTACACTCAATGCAACAAGTGTAGAAAAAATAACCACGTGCTCCCAATATTTTGGAAAAGTTTACGCCAGTGAATGCATGCACACATACATGCCTACATACTTATATACACGCATACATACCATCTTTGTTCCAGGCGCCTTCGATCTGGTAAGAGGAAGTGGCGGTACCCCAGCGAAATCCCTCTGGAAACGTATCATAGAGGAAACTGTCACCTTCAGACGTGGTTGAGGCCATTATGCTGACAAGAAGCTGGACGCATCATGAAGTTGACAAGCAAACGGACATAAACATACAAAGAGACATACCAATAGCTCACATCAAAACCCTTTAAACACAAAAGTAGTAACACGCGATAGTCATGTGATAGTGTTTGCAATGTCATATGAGGAAATGTGATTTTGACATAATAGTGCTGTGACACGAATGTTGATTGGCATGACAGAGCTGTCCTTGTATCCTTGTAACGCAGAGAATATGAGACGATTAGGGTCTATTGTTTAGGGCGTTTGAGCGAATATTTCCCTCATAATTACTTAGCGCCTGATTAACTGATCTGGCGTGCATGATAAATGCACTACTACTGCTGCTACTGCTGCTGCTGCTGCTGCTACAATATCACCACCATCACCAAAAATAATAAACAATGACCAATAAACAATGCGGTGCCTTCACTGTAATCGATGTGTTTGAGGGCTAATAACGCATTAAACAGTAATGGATGTT
Organism: Allolobophora icterica; assembly: GCA_963556255.1. NCBI lineage: Eukaryota > Metazoa > Annelida > Clitellata > Crassiclitellata > Lumbricidae > Allolobophora > Allolobophora icterica. The sequence goes on along the minus strand of OY744605.1, from coordinate 77,665,605 downwards.
TACTGCATGGAATGGCCTCCTCCTCAATCATGGAATGGCCCCCTCAATTCGATCTAAGATTTTGTCTGGGTTATCCTCCCCGCCTGCCCGATCCTTGACAGCATTAGTTTTCCTCCTGGGCTCCCACGCCGAGAGCGCCTCTGACTAACTTCTACTGTTAAGAGGAGCTTTACAAATTTCCAAATACATTAAAAAAATTAGAAAATAGGGCCTACTTGGCAAGATTTCACTAGGCGCCCTGAGAAAGCGAAGTTTATCCAATCTGAAATCCATTCTATTGGAAGTCCATTCAATCTGTAGTCCATTCCATCTGAAGTCAAGTCAATCTGAAGTCAATTCAATCTGTAACCCTGTCCAGTTCAATGGTGGGTCAGATTGGAGTAGACTTTCCATTCCGCACTGCATGAGCGACTATGAATTTCATGTCAACTTGCTTTTCCACCCACCCTACGGAACCCGACCCCTGGCTTTTCACACCCATCGCAGTTCCATCTGGATTCTCTAGTGGGTTACGATGGTTGATCGAGGTTTCACTTTAATGGCAACGACGATGCAGAAGTCAACAGATTTTATTAGACCGGTTAATGTAGGATACTGTGCAGTGGCGTAGCCAGGTTTTAATTCCAGGGGTAGCGCACACATCAAAAAGGTAAGTATCGTCCCCACGAATGCAACCTGATTTCTGCATATGCAAATGAATCATTAGTCAACGACACGTCGGCCTACCTTAACCGCACACAACTGTGAGACGTAAAGCTATCTCAGCTGATGTACCAGATGGCTCTGCTTGACTGCGTTCAAGTGACAGATGGCGATGTAAATGTAGGCCTATTCGCTTTTATAATTTTATAGTAACCGCATGGCTCGACCCAACTCATATTTTAATGAATCGATCGGGTGAGATCATTCACCAACGCTGCCCGTTGGAATAGGTGCCACGCCATTTAAGGTCCCAGTGTACGGACCGTGTTACCCCGAGATTTAAATCTCTGAAATACGTCACTTTCGGGAGGCGAACCGCGATCCGCATGCTCTCTTAGAGGAGTATGGGACGCAGCCTACGCTCTTACCAATTGATGTAGCTAACTGGGCCATCTACAGTATCTACTAAAATGATCTCCCTCCATAATTCCGCAGTTTCTCGGTTCCTCCATGATCATTGCAACCCAACGTTCACCATCCTCCTCAGGCTCCTCTGTCTTTCACCCCGTGCTTTCCACTCAAAACTAAAGTCTCATCTTTTCAAGAATTCCTACCCTGACTCACCTGATCCTCCGACTTCCAATTCTCCTCGACCTAAACGACACCCTCTTTAGCGGCTGGTCTCTTGATCTGGACCCTCTGGAAACCGGACTCGGACCTCCTTTTGACTAACCTTTTTGAACACTCTTCTGACTTGACGTAGCGCTCGTGAATAACCTGGTGCCACGCGCTTGGCTTTCGGGTGGCGCTATAAAAGTTTGGAGTTTACGATTACGATTAATACCAGCCAAACACGGCAGTGACTGAGTCCCTGTTTAAATGAATAAACGAATACACAATAGAATGCTTAACCTATTTAAAATCGCTAGGACTAACGTAGCTGTGCTAACGCTCCTTCCAATCTTCAAACGCGCAGCCAATATCTCTCGCAGCGCCTGCGCTCGTTTACTGACCTAGTCTCGATGCAGGGCTCTCGAGGGCTCTGTATACACAGCTGCCTCTGCATCGCTTAGAGCGTACGCCAATACGCTTCTCTCGTTCGGGTACCAGGTTGCATTCCATCGGTTGCTCATTTCAGAGACTTGAATTTGTCAGGGTACCACGGTCTTTACACGGGGACCTAGTTTGGCGAGGCACCCATTCAAACTGAGTGGACTCATCCGATCAGTGATCAGGATCGAGGTCATACAATCGCTATGGCAAAATGTGTAGACCATACAGTTATATTTATATCTGCAAAACGCATCAATGCTCACTATTTCTCACTGGCTTTCAAACATTTGAGTTTTTAACTGCTGACTATCCCATATGTAAATATACACGTATGTATGTATGTATGTATGTATGTATGTATGTATGTATGTATGTATGTATGTATGTATGTATGTATGTATGTATGTATGTATGTATGTAAGTATTCATGTATACCTACAAGCATACAAACATACATACATACATGCATATAAACATACTTGCATACACACACTTGCATACATACATACATACATACATACATACATACATACATACATACATACATACATACATACATACATACATACATACATACATACAAACACATACATTATATACATATATACACACATCCACACATATATATACATACACTAATCCACATATATATGCATACATACCGTTAATCAAAACGTCTCACAACGAAGACACTGGCGATCAGAAACCGTCTTCTCTGCCCCAATTAACCAACTGACGTCCGTTGCTCAACATTCTCTGAAGATATCGAGGACGCCGTGTTCCTTAATATTAACCCGGATGAAATCTGAGTTGAGTTTTGCAATGTTTTGCAGCAGCTGTACTCTCTAAGCGCTGCATAGTATCATAATATATATATATATATATATATATGCATATATATTAGCCTACACACGCAAACACAAGTATGCATTTTAATTAATATATGTATAAACACTAAATACTATGCATGCATTCTTTAAACGGCTAGGTTTGCCTTGAGTACATATATACATTTATACATAGTTTTATTTTGCCGGTTTATGCGGACATGAGTCGGTATATATAATAAACATTATGCGAGCCTAAAATTTTACGCCGACCTGACCCGAGTCCCCATAAATCATGTGCTTAGAAATATACATACATATATATATATATATATATATATAAGGTGAAAGCAATGATATGTATGTATACACTGAAATTTATATATTTACAGTTTCAAAAGGTGTGCATTACTGAAGTGTACACAGATTGTATGAAGTTTATGTGGATATACATGAACTCTAAATATTCCACAATCTACATATGGGTCTTATGAAAACTATATGTATATGTATATAATGTGTAAATGGTAATGCATACTGCAGCGTATGAACAGATCGTTAAAGTGTTTACTAAAGATGATAATTTAAGTCACGTGTCAGAGTCTGTTGAATGCTAATTTATTAGTTTTCGGAGGCAAAGTACAGAACGCGAACGTTCTAGCTGCAATATCAGATGCGTGTCACATGATTATAATAGTCAACATTCCATCCCATATAATTAGCCTAATGCTTAGTAATGAATCCTACTGTGGCCTACAGTCAATTTCATCGGTTAACCATCAGCAATTCTATTGTCAGTGGGCCACATTGGCTTGGTTGTGTGTTTTAATAAAGTGTGACAGTTTGAGAGTTAGTGGTGTTGTGCGTTTAACTGTTATGAAGAACGGTTCATGACTCAATGTAGAAATTGTAAGTACAGTTTCGAATGACGATTTTCCTGTTGCTTGATTTCTCGAATCCGAGGCATTCACAATTGCAATTGTTGTCGAAAATTTATAAAGCGCAATAGTCAAAAGCGCTACCAACCCGGGTCAGTGTCATCACTGACAAACAACGGAGATGGAGAGCGACTAAGGAGCTCTAGCTGCAGGTCCGGAGGAAGACGATTCCAGCTGTACAAACCCCGCATGCTGCGATGCAGACGGCTAATACCGCGTTACTATTCGCCAGAATTGGTTCGCAATACCGATTTCCTATTGGATCGTGATATCGCCTTGCTATTGGGTAAAATTGGGTCGCTACCATGTTTCATAATTGTTGTCTTCTCAATCGATTCTGTGAATAATTGAAGTATTATCGCCAAAGATAGTTTTTAATGCATAGAAGATTGGAGATGACCAAATTACCCTGCCGCAAGGTTACGTGTATCACACGGTATCATGGCATTGTACACTTTATTTGGCACAAGATATACAACAAAAGCAGAAAAAAATTTATAAAACGTCATTTCTCCACTGAAGAAAGAAGCTCTATATGCATTCTAACAGCGTACATAAAACCTATGACATACACAACTTATTCTGATACCTTATTTCGCCCATTCACAAGTCTATGCACACTGGTTGGAACATCTACTGAGTCACATTTCACCAAATTTACTCCCTCTTCACCATCCAGCCACCCCGTTGTATCCGATCTTCCATCTATCTCACTTTCTCCCGTTCCCCAGTTACTACTCTCCATAATTCTCCAACTGAACCGATCCATATTCTATAGAGCCTACTGCACCTAAACTCTGGAACGATTTCCCTCTGAATTCCGTTAATGCTCGGTCCTCATACCAACATCATCGCTCAACCAATTTTCTCTGCCTCAGGCTCCTCTACTAATCACCAAAAGGTTTCTCACTCCAGATTATAGACCAACGTCTTCAAGAATTCCTAACCTAAGCCATCCAGTTATCCACCTTCCAAGCTTTATCGTCCCAAACCCGCCTTAGCAGCTCCTCTGCCTTCTCTGGGATCTCTAGCAGCCGGACTCTGACCTCCATTGGGCATCACTGAACAATCCCTTTGACTTGACGCTCGAGAATAAGCTGGTGCTCTGCTCATAGCTTTCACGTAGCGCTTTAGAAATTTAGAGTTTAAGATTACGATTACGATTACGGTTTACTTGCGTCGTATTTTAATGCACTTTGTTCAATTGCTTTACAATATTTGGTTCACAGATAAAATCGTCCACGACTCATAGGCACTGGCCAGCCGTTATCGGCCATTAGTTTTCTGTAGAAAACAACAGACGCCTTTGGAACTCTGGCTCGCTTTGGGTCAGAGAAGTCGACCCGATACAGTCCGAACTTTGACGAATATCCAGCCGCCCACTCGAAGTTGTCCATCAGTGACCAGGCCGTGTATGCCGTAACGTTACAACCGTCCAGTTCAATAGCTGCACAAGACCAAGCAAGCAACATCATCAATTGAGCTGTTGTACGAAATTAGGCATAATGTATTGGAATTTTAGAATGTTAATATTTGGGTTTTTAAAGCTGTTTTTGGTGAAAATTATTTCATGTAACCTTACAGTGAACCTACAAATTTAAAAACTGATTAAATGCATAATTATTTAAAATACCGTCTTGAAATCTGTTATAAGAAATTTTCAAATTCAGTGACGTCGTTAGCGAGAATTTTTGTCCGTTTGATGCTATATTAGTAGTTGACTTGAACGACTGTAATGTCGGTCTAGTATTTGGTGTTAAATAAACGTTAGTCAAATAATGTAACTGTGTTAGAGGGATATGATTACTTGTTATCTTGACTTTTGGATGCCTATTAGAACTTTAATTTTATGAACTGTGCTACTTGTTAGTGTTCAATAAAAGGTTCATTTAGATTAAACTTAATAGTCACTTATGCAGGCCAAATTCATTCCTGCATAAATCCGCTCCAGTCGGTTTCAAATTGCAAGCACACAATCAAGGGACTCTCATTCTGAATGGTGTTCGAGGAACGCCTGCCCTATAGCAAATAATTTAAAATACTTTACAAAGTGGATAGAAAGCAAAGCTTGCCTTTGAGCACATTGTTGATGTATCTCGTATGGTATCGAATGCGTTGTTGGTCATCCAATGACCCATTATGCTCCTCGTCATCGGAGACTCCGTTCTCGGTGATAAGCACTTCGGGGTTGTTGTAATGTTTCTTGATCCAGTTCAGGAGCTTTCTCATTCCCGTAGGAACCTCGTATAAACCGATAGTACCAGATCTACAATTACATAATCACAAACACATACAAGCAATTACAGGATATATGCCGCATGTAATTTGCAACGAACGTTATAATAACACGATGCAAAACATCGATAATTAATATACCTAAATGTCGGAATTTAAAACAATGCATGTTTTAATTGACAGTAAAAGCCTAATATAACGCGGTGTAACTATTGCAGTGGGTGTCCTGTTTACCTGTTATATAGGCCTACAATTGTCATGTAAGATGCAAACTAACACATGCCGCTGATCAAAACCTGTTTTTGAGCCTGTGTTTAATTCAGTTCTATAATGAACTCTCCTAATTTAAAACTGCAAGCGACCGATATAATTAAGTTAGTAAGTAAATACTGGTTAGTTGATTCTGATAAGCGTATATGCATTACATGATAAGGGCATGGTAAGTTACATGGTACAGGATTAGAACAATTGAATTGTACAAGTAAGAACCGAACATTTCAAGAGAACATTTGAGGAAAACCGTCGAAGAGAACATTTTGAAGTGAACATTTTAAGAGAACAGTTTAAGAGAACGTATGAATTTTGAGCGCTTCGGTATAGCCCTGGTGAGAGAAGCGCTCTATAAATGTTCAGATAAGATAAGATAAGAATAGAACATTTTAAGAGAACAGTTTAAGGGAACGTATGAATTTTGAGCGCTTCTGTATAGCCTGCTGAGAGAAGCGCTTTATAAATGTTCAGATAAGATAAGATAAGAAAAGAACATTTTAAGAAATCGTTTGAACTGAACAGTTGAACCGAACATTTTAATAGAACATCGCTACTTGAGCCATCGAACCATAGGATTTTTTAAATTTACAGCGATTAATTCATGAGTATGGTGCTGGAAGGCTGCGAATTTCAGCCAACGTCTTGAAGCATCAGGGTTTGAATCTTACGCTGGCCAAGTGGGGTCGATGTGTGGCATGACATCTCTATCGAATTCCCAACTCGGCCATTCTGTTCCGTGACTATAGTTCTCCACCAGCGTCGTGGTGTAGTGGTTCAGTGCGAAGAAGTCGTGAGTTCCTAATACACATATACATGTAGGCTACATGATATTAAAATATTGTTATTGCAATTATAGAGACCCTTATCTTGCCCGTGTCTAATGCACAAGGCATCAACCTATGGTGCACCAAAACCTCGAAATAGATGTTTTACGTGTTTTTCGATGAGACAATTTTTTATCTCATCTTTCATTGGATTCGATCGATCCAATTCCGATCCAGTTGTTTGGTCATCTGGCTTCTATGGCTAAGACATTATTAAAATCCCAGTTACTTCATTGTTTCTTGCAAGTAAGTTATTTACGGCAAACGTTCTCGCGTGATTGATCTAGTTATTTGGCTCCCATTCCATGATCGTAGATGATGGAGTTCTTGTACCAATATTTTACTGCTTTAACTCAAAAGCAAAATTATTGTGGAATAAATTTATCTCTTCTTAGATAGTGGGCTGTCAATCGAGAGGTTTGGGGTTCAAATCCCCGCCCAAGCAGAAATATAGTTCGAGATTTCTGCTCCGATTGCACCCCTAGCCAACTCGACTGTAATGAGTGCACTGACCGTACACTGTCGGTGGAAAGATGAGACGGCGAGGGACAGGACTGGCCACCCGCCCTCGTATGCTGAGGCAAAGAAAATGAATTCGCTAACACTTCATACCCATGGCTGCCTCAGGGCTAGCTTGATGAACTTCTTCTTCTTCTTCTTTCTTCTTTCTTCTTCTTCTTCTTCTTCTTCTTCTTCTTCTTCTTCTTCTTCTTCTTCTTCTTCTTCTTCTTCTTTAGTGTAGGAGAAAAACCAAATCAGCCAACAATATGGCAGATCATACCGGGATCTAACACGTGCCTTTAGTCATGTTATCTGTTATCTGTAATCTACGTGTCATTTACCAACTATCCTTGCTTTTTCCGCATCAGTGAACTCCGGCAAGCGTGACGTTTGCCGTCCTTCCAGCTGACTCTTGCGAGCCACATTGTCCTTCATGATTTGTGGGTAGTCGCCGTTGACAAAGATGGGGTTTGCAAACCATCCCAATTTAAACTGCATCGCCCTTTCACTTGCATCGATGTCTGCTGTCCTCTTAGTGTACGGTTCCTCCCAGGTGCTGTCTAGGGCTATGGAGATCCTGCCTACAGAACAGAAAAAGCAGTAGCATATAAACATGCATCAATAAAATAATTAATATCTTACAACATAACCGAAAACTCATAAATAAGATACTAAATATCGTTATCAGATTAAAAGCATGTCTCAGTAAAATAACTAACGTCCTTATCACATTTTAAACAAATAATTAAGACCAAAAAAGCAATTGCATAGAAATTAACACATCAGTGAGTTAAAGCATTGGTAATACAGGCCTGGTACAATGACTATTATTAATGAACTGTACGCTCAAGCGATTTGTTCTAACACAAAACACATTTTGCAGGCTATCTAGAAGTTAAGGTTACAGCGATGCATTTAACGTCTCCGTGGCATTGTTCAAAAACATATTAGAGCTTGAAAACTTGCTCACCATTTTGTGTTGATCTGAATTCCGTGTCGTAGGTGTGCCATGCCTCCGCGTGAGCTTTGATCAGATTGTGTCCCACTTGATAGGCGCCTACGGCAGGGCTGTAGACGCCAGGAGCGAACACACCGATGCCATATCCCGCCCAAGCGATGGCCCATGGTTCGTTCAACGTAAGCCAGAGTTTCACCTTCAACATTAACAGCAGTTCCACTCAATGCCACGTATTGATATCAAGCATATATATACAGGCCTATATCCAGTAACGAGTCTGAGGTGAAGCTCACGTACCCTGTCGTAACTCACCTATAATAGATATAGGTCCCTATATTAAAATGCTGTGTTTTGTGATGGTATCGCATAAGCGATCATGGATAGTTCAAATTAGTATCTTATCCGAATACTTATATGCTCTATTTTGTAGAGGCTCTTCAGAAGACTCGTCTCAGACTTGTGCGTAGTCAAGGCAACAGCAAATTCCTGGATGTGATGACACTGATCAGTCACATTTTTATTTGGAAATGATAGGTAAATAGCAGAAACTAACTAAATATTATTTAAGACATGACTTCAGTTAGTTTGAGCCGCATATATGAACATAACATATGGTCTAAGGCCTATTCCGTGAGTACTCCAACCAGCTATCCGTCTTCATGTCTTCAAATAATTTCGCTTACCGATCAACATAATTATTATACCCTGCTGCAAGTTTGTGTTTTGTTATACTAACCCTGTCTCCGAATCTCCGAAAGCAGAGTCTAGCGTATTCATTGAAGTGGTTGACAATGGCATTGTTTTTCCATCCTCCGTTGTCTTCCAGGGCTTGTGGTAGATCCCAGTGGTAAAGCGTTACCATGGGTTGGATACCCTCAGCCAGTAGTCCGTCTATCAGGCGGTTGTAATAGCCTACGCCAGCCTCGTTCACCACTTTCAGTGTACCATCAGGTAGAATACGAGGCCAGGATATCGAAAACCGGTAGTAATGGACCTAACGGGAAACAGGAACGCATTAATTAATAATAATTGACGCTTCTCAAAATATGTAGAGGCCTAGAAGAAATCAGCCTTGTTGTTCTCGAGACCAAGGTCTTAGTCTCTCGAGTGCACTCGAGTTCGTTTTTAAAAGTCTTGGTCTTGAGACCAAAAGTCGTGGTCTTATTCATGGTCTTGAGGTTCAAAGTCTTGGTCTTGGTCTTGGTCTTGATGTTTAAGGTCTTCACAACAAGACTGGAAGAAATATTGCTGTAAAGGTTTATTAGATGTATTATGCAACACGAACGGTGAGAATTGTACAAAATAATTTCTGCCGACATTAACGGCCTTTGTTGCCATAAGAAGTCGTTTACCTGGGATCCTACCATTACCCTAACAATCATCTTATAAGTGAACCTACATGATAGAAGGGAGAACTTTGTACTCATTTAAAGATGGGCTAGGACTGTTTTTGCAGCGGCTGTAGACAATTCGCATAAATCGGGTAATTCGAATAGGTCACCTTGGTAGCATCAATCAACAACCCATGAACTGCCTTGTCCATTCGACGAGCAGTTTACGATCGTGGAGCGAGCGCCAGAAGCGCTCCAAGTGGCTGCTGCTTTTGGGCGTTTTCTGATCCAGCGACTGTAACTCTTTACAACAGTTACTGACTATTCTATAGATACTAAATGTGAACTACTGTTTTGCATTAATAAAAGGCTATAGTATACTTACTTGCTTACTTACAACTTTAGTCAGACCGCAGTAAAACAACTTCATTTGAACTGTCTATTATCTATAAGCACCAATCATATTTGTTCTCTCTTTTCCATTCAGTATCACATCACTCGCTAAATCGCGAGTTCGGTTTCGCAGATTTTGGTTCCACACAGTTACGGGTTCTTCACGCCACTTTGCTGAGAATTATCAACAAAGTAAAACTGCGTGGGTATATTTGAGTTAATGAATGAGTGAAATTGCTTAATATGGACTAACCCCTAGATTCTTAAGGGCAGCGATGTCCTCCTTGTAACGATGGTAACTATCATCAGCCACGTCTCCGGTATCATCGTTCTTTATTCTGCCTCCCTCGTGAGAGAATCTGTCCCAAATGCTTTCACCTTTGCCTGAAGATATTGAGCCACACGTATTCAACTCAGTAGAAGAGGAAGAGGCGGAGGAGAAGGAGGAGGAAGCAGAAGAAAAGAAGAAGAAGAAAGAAGCAGAAAAGAGTAGTCCCATATCAAGTGCTGGTGACTTCATTTTCTGTACGGTCAATGCACTCAACATAGGTATTGTGGGGCGTGGTGGCTCAGTGGTAAGTTCGGCGCCTTGTGACCGGAGGGTTGCAGGTTCGAATCCCACTCTAGCGCTGCGTACGGACAAGTCCTTCACTCGCAATTGCTCGTAGCGCTTCGGCGTGAAAATTCCGGCACAGTATCAAATGCTGTAGTCGGGAGCGTCTCTGAGTAGTAGTAGACTTCGAGAGGCGCAATAGAAATGTCCGGAATAAAATAAAAGGTGAGTTGGCTTGGGATCGCAACTGAAGCAGAAATCTTGAAACAAATTTCTACCTTGGGGGGATTTCAACCCCGACCTCTCGGTTGATAGTGCAGCACGCTAACCACTAGACCATAGCGCATAATAGAACTGGGAGGTTAAAGAGAAACAATAACTAACGGTGCGTTATAAAACAGAAAATAATTCAGTATGATTAACTGGAATCAAGAATAGTCATTGCTCTATTAGGATGTATTAGTTCTGTTTTGAATAAGCTAGAGAAAGGAATCTGTGCAAGAGTATTATTGCCTCACCGTCAGCGTTCCATGCTCCCTCGATCTGGTAGGCGGAAGTGGCTGTTCCCCAGAGGAATCCAGCTGGAAACTGTCCATACTGGAACTTGTCCTTCTGCGCCACAGACGCAGACACAACGAAAGCCAGAAGCTAGGGATAAAGAAAAACGTTTACGCTCATCAGCTCAGGATTGCGATGTTTCACTTCGAAGCGTTCATACGAGAAGTAGGCTAATAATATTATTAATTAGATTGAACCAGGGTTTTTTTTCAGCCGGAACGAGCCGGAACGGCGTTCCGGCACCTTTTTCAACTACTAAAAAATAATTTATTTATTTTAATTATTAAAACAATAATTTAGTTATTTTAACCCTCGGGCTACCAAGGGGGGTGGTTACCATCCCCCCCTACGTTTTTCTGTAAAAAATTTTTTTAGCACATGGAATATAATTTTGACATTTTAGGTAGCTGTAGGGGGTCCATTTGCGCAAATTTTGAGGTAAAAGTCGTGATGATATCCCACGCCATAAAAAAGTTATACCCGATATAGCCTAGGTACCACTTATGAAATCAGGAATTTCTCTCGTCAGCTGTTAGCTGTTGTCGACTATAAAGGTATTCATTATTCTTTCTGGAAGAGAAACAACTATGCCATTCTTTAGAGGGAATTTGGGGCTATATTTACTTGCTTAGTTGTTTGTCTTTTGATAACCGGAAGTGATCATAATGAATAATAACACGCTTTTTCAGTGTGAAAATCACTGATGCAACATCACAACGTAAATCGATATGGTTGGGTATGGGGAAGGGCTATAAACAGTTGAAGCAGAATACTAACAGAGTAAAGCAGTGCTGTGAAGTGTTCAAGAAGCCGGTTTGCAGGAAGCATTCGCACAAAACAATGAAAGTAACTTGCAATAACTGCAAGGACCACTGACGTATTTGACTGCCGGGAAAAATTACATAATTTCTTGTTTCATGTTGATATAGCTGCACGCCTTCAGGTTTTGCCTGTAACTAAAACAGACTTTGTAATAGTTTGTATTGTTGAAAATTAAGCCTCATTATATTTGTTATATTTAGAATATTCTTGGATACATAGTTCATTTTCAAAACCCACATCATTTATATCTTTTTATCCAAATAGTACAAATTGTGTGGGATAATATAAGATATCGTTAAATGGACCGGTGCCCTTGTTAAAAACTATATAATTTCGAGATGCATTCATATATTTTACAACTAAATATACCATTCTTTTCAGAAATGAATGCTGAATCAAATGCTGTATTACATGATATGATATCTTAAACCAAACACGAAATTTGGGGGGGGTGGTAACCACCCCCCCTTGGTAGCCGATGTCGCAAAAAAACCTTGGTAGCCTGAGGGTTAATTTAATTTCAGTGTTTTTGAACTGTTTTCAGTGTTTATTGAGACTCCTCCCAACCCCCAATCCTGTTTTTCTCGTGGTTTTAGCCAGCCCATAATTGTTGCGTTCCGGAACCTTTTTTTCTAGAAAAAAAGCACTGGATTGAACAATGTGCATTATGATAGCGAAATTACAGAAACTACTGGAGTAGAGTAATTTTTTATTCACTGTCAAATTTCTTTTTGAATATTTTACCCAGGGTCTACGTGTGTTAATTATACTTGCACCTGAGACCTAGGGTAATTAATTACTCGATGTGCCATGCCATCTGGTGTTTTTTCTTTTGCCGTAGGCCTACTTCCAGGTAATATTACTCAGGACAGCCTTGCTTTTACTGTTGCTGTGCCAATGCTCTGGCACACTCCTGCACGATCCACTGGCACTGCTGAGTCTTTAATGTCCTTCCGTTCTCGACTCCAGGTTCCTTTGTTCAGAGTGTTTACCCTCCTAGAAATACTTTTTTGTCTCCTCGGTAGCCTATCACACTTGTTGGAATTGATCGGAGTGCGGATCTGTCTTGAAGTGCCATCGAATGATGTATGGTGCAATATCATAACGGCGCTATAAAAATTATAATATTAGGTCATGAACGGACTTATGTTATAAGTTATAATATTAGGTCATGAACGGACTTATGTTATAAGTTATAATATTAGGTCATGAACGGACTTATGTTATAAGTTATAATATTAGGTCATGAACGGACTTATGTTATAAGTTATAATATTAGGTCATGAACGGACTTATGTTATAAGTTATGATATAAGGTCATGAACGGACTTCTGTTATAAGTTATAATATTAGGTCATGAACGGACTTATGTTATAAGTTATAATATTAGGTCATGAACGGACTTATGTTATAAGTTATAATATTAGGTCATGAACGGACTTATAAGTTATAATATTAGGTCATGAACGGACTTATGTTATAAGTTATAATATTAGCTCATGAACGGACTTATGTTATAAGTTATAATATTAGGTCATGAACGGACTTATAAGTTATAATATTAGGTCATGAACGGACTTATGTTATAAGTTATAATATTAGGTCATGAACGGACTTATGTTATAAGTTATAATATTAGGTCATGAACGGACTTATGTTATAAGTTATAATATTAGGTCATGAACGGACTTATAAGTTATAATATTAGGTCATGAACGGACTTATAAGTTATAATATTAGGTCATGAACGGACTTATGTTATAAGTTATAATATTAGGTCATGAACGGACTTATGTTATAAGTTATAATATTAGGTCATGAACGGACTTATAAGTTATAATATTAGGTCATGAACGGACTTATGTTATAAGTTATAATATTAGGTCATGAACGGACTTATGTTATAAGTTATAATATTAGGTCATGAACGGACTTATAAGTTATAATATTAGGTCATGAACGGACTTATGTTATAAGTTATAATATTAGGTCATGAACGGACTTATAAGTTATAATATTAGGTCATGAACGGACTTATGTTATAAGTTATAATATTAGGTCATGAACGGACTTATGTTATAAGTTATAATATTAGGTCATGAACGGACTTATAAGTTATAATATTAGGTCATGAACGGACTTATGTTATAAGTTATAATATTAGGTCATGAACGGACTTATGTTATAAGTTATAATATTAGGTCATGAACGGACTTATAAGTTATAATATTAGGTCATGAACGGACTTATGTTATAAGTTATAATATTAGGTCATGAACGGACTTATAAGTTATAATATTAGGTCATGAACGGACTTATGTTATAAGTTATAATATTAGGTCATGAACGGACTTATGTTATAAGTTATAATATTAGGTCATGAACGGACTTATAAGTTATAATATTAGGTCATGAACGGACTTATGTTATAAGTTATAATATTAGGTCATGAACGGACTTATAAGTTATAATATTAGGTCATGAACGGACTTATGTTATAAGTTATAATATTAGGTCATGAACGGACTTATAAGTTATAATATTAGGTCATGAACGGACTTATGTTATAAGTTATAATATTAGGTCATGAACGGACTTATAAGTTATAATATTAGGTCATGAACGGACTTATGTTATAAGTTATAATATTAGGTCATGAACGGACTTATAAGTTATAATATTAGGTCATGAACGGACTTATGTTATAAGTTATAATATTAGGTCATGAACGGACTTCTGTTATAAGTTATAATATTAGGTCATGAACGGACTTCTGTTAAAAGTTATAATATTAGGTCATGAACGGACTTATGTTATAAGTTATAATATTAGGTCATGAACGGACTTATAAGTTATAATATTAGGTCATGAACGGACTTATAAGTTATAATATTAGGTCATGAACGGACTTATGTTATAAGTTATAATATTAGGTCATGAACGGACTTATAAGTTATAATATTAGGTCATGAACGGACTTATGTTATAAGTTATAATATTAGGTCATGAACGGACTTATAAGTTATAATATTAGGTCATGAACGGACTTATGTTATAAGTTATAATATTAGGTCATGAACGGACTTCTGTTATAAGTTATAATATTAGGTCATGAACGGACTTCTGTTAAAAGTTATAATATTAGGTCATGAACGGACTTATGTTATAAGTTATAATATTAGGTCATGAACGGACTTATAAGTTATAATATTAGGTCATGAACGGACTTATAAGTTATAATATTAGGTCATGAACGGACTTATGTTATAAGTTATAATATTAGGTCATGAACGGACTTATAAGTTATAATATTAGGTCATGAACGGACTTATGTTATAAGTTATAATATTAGGTCATGAACGGACTTCTGTTATAAGTTATAATATTAGGTCATGAACGGACTTCTGTTAAAAGTTATAATATTAGGTCATGAACGGACTTATGTTATAAGTTATAATATTAGGTCATGAACGGACTTATAAGTTATAATATTAGGTCATGAACGGACTTATAAGTTATAATATTAGGTCATGAACGGACTTATGTTATAAGTTATAATATTAGGTCATGAACGGACTTCTGTTATAAGTTATAATATTAGGTCATGAACGGACTTCTGTTAAAAGTTATAATATTAGGTCATGAACGGACTTATGTTATAAGTTATAATATTAGGTCATGAACGGACTTATAAGTTATAATATTAGGTCATGAACGGACTTATAAGTTATAATATTAGGTCATGAACGGACTTATGTTATAAGTTATAATATTAGGTCATGAACGGACTTATAAGTTATAATATTAGGTCATGAACGGACTTATGTTATAAGTTATAATATTAGGTCATGAACGGACTTATAAGTTATAATATTAGGTCATGAACGGACTTATGTTATAAGTTATAATATTAGGTCATGAACGGACTTCTGTTATAAGTTATAATATTAGGTCATGAACGGACTTATGTTATAAGTTATAATATTAGGTCATGAACGGACTTATGTTATAAGTTATAATATTAGGTCATGAACGGACTTCTGTTAAAAGTTATAATATTAGGTCATGAACGGACTTATGTTATAAGTTATAATATTAGGTCATGAACGGACTTATGTTATAAGTTATAATATTAGCTCATGAACGGACTTCTGTTATAAGTTATAATATTAGGTCATGAACGGACTTCTGTTATAAGTTATAATATTAGGCCATGAACGGACTTATGTTATAAGTTATAATATTAGGTCATGAACGGACTTCTGTTATAAGTTATAATATTAGGTCATGAACGGACTTCTGTTAAAAGTTATAATATTAGGTCATGAACGGACTTATGTTATAAGTTATAATATTAGGTCATGAACGGACTTATAAGTTATAATATTAGGTCATGAACGGACTTCTGTTAAAAGTTATAATATTAGGTCATGAACGGACTTATGTTATAAGTTATAATATTAGGTCATGAACGGACTTCTGTTATAAGTTATAATATTAGGTCATGAACGGACTTATGTTATAAGTTATAATATTAGCTCATGAACGGACTTCTGTTATAAGTTATAATATTAGGTCATGAACGGACTTCTGTTATAAGTTATAATATTAGGCCATGAACGGACTTCTGTTATAAGTTATAATATTAGGTCATGAACGGACTTATGTTATAAGTTATAATATTAGGTCATGAACGGACTTATGTTATAAGTTATAATATTAGGTCATGAACGGACTTATGTTATAAGTTATAATATTAGGTCATGAACGGACTTATGTTATAAGTTATAATATTAGGTCATGAACGGACTTATAAGTTATAATATTAGGTCATGAACGGACTTATGTTATAAGTTATAATATTAGGTCATGAACGGACTTATGTTATAAGTTATAATATTAGGTCATGAACGGACTTATGTTATAAGTTATAATATTAGGTCATGAACGGACTTATAAGTTATAATATTAGGTCATGAACGGACTTATAAGTTATAATATTAGGTCATGAACGGACTTATGTTATAAGTTATAATATTAGGTCATGAACGGACTTATGTTATAAGTTATAATATTAGGTCATGAACGGACTTATGTTATAAGTTATGATATAAGGTCATGAACGGACTTCTGTTATAAGTTATAATATTAGGTCATGAACGGACTTATGTTATAAGTTATAATATTAGGTCATGAACGGACTTATGTTATAAGTTATAATATTAGGTCATGAACGGACTTATAAGTTATAATATTAGGTCATGAACGGACTTATAAGTTATAATATTAGGTCATGAACGGACTTATGTTATAAGTTATAATATTAGGTCATGAACGGACTTATGTTATAAGTTATAATATTAGGTCATGAACGGACTTATAAGTTATAATATTAGGTCATGAACGGACTTATGTTATAAGTTATAATATTAGGTCATGAACGGACTTATGTTATAAGTTATAATATTAGGTCATGAACGGACTTATAAGTTATAATATTAGGTCATGAACGGACTTATGTTATAAGTTATAATATTAGGTCATGAACGGACTTATGTTATAAGTTATAATATTAGGTCATGAACGGACTTATAAGTTATAATATTAGGTCATGAACGGACTTATGTTATAAGTTATAATATTAGGTCATGAACGGACTTATAAGTTATAATATTAGGTCATGAACGGACTTATGTTATAAGTTATAATATTAGGTCATGAACGGACTTATGTTATAAGTTATAATATTAGGTCATGAACGGACTTATAAGTTATAATATTAGGTCATGAACGGACTTATGTTATAAGTTATAATATTAGCTCATGAACGGACTTATGTTATAAGTTATAATATTAGGTCATGAACGGACTTATAAGTTATAATATTAGGTCATGAACGGACTTATGTTATAAGTTATAATATTAGGTCATGAACGGACTTATGTTATAAGTTATAATATTAGGTCATGAACGGACTTATGTTATAAGTTATAATATTAGGTCATGAACGGACTTATAAGTTATAATATTAGGTCATGAACGGACTTATAAGTTATAATATTAGGTCATGAACGGACTTATGTTATAAGTTATAATATTAGGTCATGAACGGACTTATGTTATAAGTTATAATATTAGGTCATGAACGGACTTATAAGTTATAATATTAGGTCATGAACGGACTTATGTTATAAGTTATAATATTAGGTCATGAACGGACTTATGTTATAAGTTATAATATTAGGTCATGAACGGACTTATAAGTTATAATATTAGGTCATGAACGGACTTATGTTATAAGTTATAATATTAGGTCATGAACGGACTTATAAGTTATAATATTAGGTCATGAACGGACTTATGTTATAAGTTATAATATTAGGTCATGAACGGACTTATGTTATAAGTTATAATATTAGGTCATGAACGGACTTATAAGTTATAATATTAGGTCATGAACGGACTTATGTTATAAGTTATAATATTAGGTCATGAACGGACTTATGTTATAAGTTATAATATTAGGTCATGAACGGACTTATAAGTTATAATATTAGGTCATGAACGGACTTATGTTATAAGTTATAATATTAGGTCATGAACGGACTTATAAGTTATAATATTAGGTCATGAACGGACTTATGTTATAAGTTATAATATTAGGTCATGAACGGACTTATGTTATAAGTTATAATATTAGGTCATGAACGGACTTATAAGTTATAATATTAGGTCATGAACGGACTTATGTTATAAGTTATAATATTAGGTCATGAACGGACTTATAAGTTATAATATTAGGTCATGAACGGACTTATGTTATAAGTTATAATATTAGGTCATGAACGGACTTATAAGTTATAATATTAGGTCATGAACGGACTTATGTTATAAGTTATAATATTAGGTCATGAACGGACTTATAAGTTATAATATTAGGTCATGAACGGACTTATGTTATAAGTTATAATATTAGGTCATGAACGGACTTATAAGTTATAATATTAGGTCATGAACGGACTTATGTTATAAGTTATAATATTAGGTCATGAACGGACTTATGTTATAAGTTATAATATTAGGTCATGAACGGACTTATGTTATAAGTTATAATATTAGGTCATGAACGGACTTATGTTATAAGTTATAATATTAGGTCATGAACGGACTTATAAGTTATAATATTAGGTCATGAACGGACTTATGTTATAAGTTATAATATTAGGTCATGAACGGACTTATAAGTTATAATATTAGGTCATGAACGGACTTATGTTATAAGTTATAATATTAGGTCATGAACGGACTTATAAGTTATAATATTAGGTCATGAACGGACTTATGTTATAAGTTATAATATTAGGTCATGAACGGACTTATAAGTTATAATATTAGGTCATGAACGGACTTATGTTATAAGTTATAATATTAGGTCATGAACGGACTTATAAGTTATAATATTAGGTCATGAACGGACTTATGTTATAAGTTATAATATTAGGTCATGAACGGACTTATAAGTTATAATATTAGGTCATGAACGGACTTATGTTATAAGTTATAATATTAGGTCATGAACGGACTTATAAGTTATAATATTAGGTCATGAACGGACTTATGTTATAAGTTATAATATTAGGTCATGAACGGACTTCTGTTATAAGTTATAATATTAGGTCATGAACGGACTTCTGTTAAAAGTTATAATATTAGGTCATGAACGGACTTATGTTATAAGTTATAATATTAGGTCATGAACGGACTTATAAGTTATAATATTAGGTCATGAACGGACTTATAAGTTATAATATTAGGTCATGAACGGACTTATGTTATAAGTTATAATATTAGGTCATGAACGGACTTATGTTATAATATTAGGTCATGAACGGACTTATGTTATAAGTTATAATATTAGGTCATGAACGGACTTCTGTTATAAGTTATAATATTAGGTCATGAACGGACTTCTGTTAAAAGTTATAATATTAGGTCATGAACGGACTTATGTTATAAGTTATAATATTAGGTCATGAACGGACTTATAAGTTATAATATTAGGTCATGAACGGACTAATAAGTTATAATATTAGGTCATGAACGGACTTATGTTATAAGTTATAATATTAGGTCATGAACGGACTTATAAGTTATAATATTAGGTCATGAACGGACTTATGTTATAAGTTATAATATTAGGTCATGAACGGACTTATAAGTTATAATATTAGGTCATGAACGGACTTATGTTATAAGTTATAATATTAGGTCATGAACGGACTTCTGTTATAAGTTATAATATTAGGTCATGAACGGACTTATGTTATAAGTTATAATATTAGGTCATGAACGGACTTATGTTATAAGTTATAATATTAGGTCATGAACGGACTTCTGTTAAAAGTTATAATATTAGGTCATGAACGGACTTATGTTATAAGTTATAATATTAGGTCATGAACGGACTTATGTTATAAGTTATAATATTAGCTCATGAACGGACTTCTGTTATAAGTTATAATATTAGGTCATGAACGGACTTCTGTTATAAGTTATAATATTAGGCCATGAACGGACTTATGTTATAAGTTATAATATTAGGTCATGAACGGACTTCTGTTATAAGTTATAATATTAGGTCATGAACGGACTTCTGTTAAAAGTTATAATATTAGGTCATGAACGGACTTATGTTATAAGTTATAATATTAGGTCATGAACGGACTTATAAGTTATAATATTAGGTCATGAACGGACTTCTGTTAAAAGTTATAATATTAGGTCATGAACGGACTTATGTTATAAGTTATAATATTAGGTCATGAACGGACTTCTGTTATAAGTTATAATATTAGGTCATGAACGGACTTATGTTATAAGTTATAATATTAGCTCATGAACGGACTTCTGTTATAAGTTATAATATTAGGTCATGAACGGACTTCTGTTATAAGTTATAATATTAGGCCATGAACGGACTTCTGTTATAAGTTATAATATTAGGTCATGAACGGACTTATGTTATAAGTTATAATATTAGGTCATGAACGGACTTATGTAATGATCCTAGAATTCATCTAGCGCCATTTAAATATTGCACAAGACATTATTCGAGAGTGGCAACATATAGCTACATGTATGTAGGTATCAGGACACTTAATATAGCGATTAGACTAGATAAGATTAGATAAGCTTATTATTTTGCTCATGCAGCCTAGTCAGTGCGTATTTTAATACCGTTAAATGAATAAATAATATATACAAAAATATATAAACTATAAATGAAATCTGATATTTACCAGAAAACCGACTGAAACGCAAGACATAGTTTTCATCCTGTGTAAAGTGAGGGACAATGCAAGACACAAGTATCCAGTTCTGCTTCGTAGAATACTGCGCGTTTTCCTTTATAAAGTTTTTGGAGCAAAGTACCGCACGGTCCTTAGATCAGAGATGCTATAAATGGATCGCCTGATACAAAACATGTTTTCTTTAATTGGGACAGAACATACTGGTCTGCGTCAGACCACGAGAACGGCCCTGGTTACTATCAGAGATAGAAAGAAACTGGGCCATCTTGAACAAACCTCAGCGTAGCCCCACGCCTGACGGAAGTGAGAAGAGAGATATTTACATGTAGTGGTGACACCGCATGTCATGGTGTAAAGTTACATAACTTTGCATGTCCTATAGAAGTTCTTGTCTTTTTTCTCAAAAGGACTCTTGTCATTTCTTGTCTCAGTTTCTACAGGAGGTGAGTAAATTAATTCACGTTAGTCCTTTATAGTTTATTAACAATAGCTTATTATAGACAGTAGCTTATTATTATTATTAACAGCAATTTATTAACAGTAACTTGTTATATTTAACAGTAGCTTATTATTAGTAATAGTACTCCATCATTATTAACAGTAGCTTATCATTGTTACGAGGAGCTTATTATTATCAACAGTAGCTTCGTATTAGTAACAGCATCTTAACGTTGTGCATTAAAAACACCCAAGTCATACAAAGTAGGACGGCTGAACTCTGATAAATTGCTGCAAACCAGGGTTCAAAGGTAGCCTACACTTTGAAGCCACAACGCTAACAAGTACGGTTTATTATTGTCTTTGTTTTGTCTGGGATGGATCTGGCCGCAGACACTTGCAATGTAACACAGTGTGTTTACGACAGTTTATATAGCGCCGTCTTTAGGGTACTACTTCTAGTGTATTTTACGACTTTAATTCCCAGTAGTTTAAAGTGGGGTGAGGGCATTGATAAATTTATGTTGTGTGATACGCTTTGTTACTTACAAAGAGATAAGAAGAGTAGTCTCTTGAGTTACACAAAGATAGGCATAACAGAATTCTTCTGTAACTTTCCGTAAACTACATCCGTTATATTCGATGCCTGATACACAGTGATACAGAGTTCAATGATGACGCATAGGTTGGTCTAAATAGTAAGACAACTTAGTAAATTCCAATGTATTTTCGTGTTAGGCATCGTCAAGAGATGGCTTGTATACAGTAGCACTGTAGGGAGTTGTGTTGTTTAAAGTGGTTGTGGGCCATGGTGTATGGCCTCTGCGCTCAATTCTTGAAATCGTGTGATAATCCCGTGCCTTTTATCTTGCGGTTGGGTAAAATTGAAAACACGGACATTGTAGGAAAATGCAATGCACACTATTTCCCATTCCTCATGCATTACATCAGTCCAATTATGAGTACAGTCTATTGCCAGTTGCTCTGCGTTAAATTAAACAACGGTAACACTGAAAATGCAATAAGGCACTTTGATAGCAATGTTGATAGCAATGTGCATTTAGTGCAAAGTGCCACCTTTATTGCACTGTTTACTTTCGTGTTCTATTCATGTGTATTGCTTTGCATCGTATAAAGACTTCAAAGTAATAGTATCACAATTGTCTGAATACCTCCAGAGAATTAAATGAGCTTAATAAAATAATGGAAATAAGCATTATCCTCTGGTGAAATGCTGTCAGATGCGATGCTAACAAAACTCCAGCAATCCAGTAATATGTCACCTTTTCCGACAACTTACAGCTTGTTAGGGTATTGTCTTAGGATGCAATTTATTATTACACCTGTTATTATTATAACTATTATCAATTAATAACTTCAATCGCGCCGGTGTCTAATGCACAAGGCAACAACAGATAGCGCACCAAAACCAAGCCGTAATCAGGTCAATATCCAGACGTATTGTGGATTATTGTTTGGTTTACATTGCTGAATAACACTTCAGTTTTGGCCATCCGTTATCGGCGATTAGTTTCTTGTAGAAAGCGACCGATGCCTTTGGAACTCTGGCTCGCGTTGGGTCAGAGACGTCGACCCGATATAGTCCGAAGGTAGCCGAATAACCATCCGACCACTCGAAGTTGTCCATCACCGACCAGGCCGTGTAAGCCGAAACGTTACAACAGTCCAGTTTAATGGCTGCGCATAAAGCAACGTCATATCGTGAGTATGCAAACTGTATTCATCATTCCATTTGTCATCGTCGTCATCACCAGTAGCAACATCGTCATAGTCGTCATCGTCATGATTATGACCATCACAATAAATAAGATTACAACGAATAAATAATAAATAAGACAGCAAAATCATTTGCTTGCTGCACAACTACAGTAACTGCAAGAAGAACACTGATATGTCCGCTGTTATCATCATAACCGTTATCGTTGTGTCGTTATCATCATCTTACCATCATCGTTATCATCACGATGTACGTTATCGTCATCGCTACCTTGTTTTCGCAACCAACTTTTTTATGAAATCATCGGACTGCTCAACTCTCATATAATGTATGTACTCGGACAGCTACAATGCATGACTTCAAGCCACTGACCCGGGTCGGGAGCGCTTCTGATTATGAGTGGCGCTATATAAATTCTCGATTACAATTACAATTACCATTTATACGGAGCAATAAATTAAACCTTATTATTTTTCATTGCGTTAAATTTAATGCAGCTAAGCCACA
The DNA here is from genome assembly GCA_963556255.1 of Allolobophora icterica. Classification (NCBI taxonomy): domain Eukaryota; kingdom Metazoa; phylum Annelida; class Clitellata; order Crassiclitellata; family Lumbricidae; genus Allolobophora; species Allolobophora icterica. The sequence goes on along the minus strand of OY744605.1, from coordinate 77,641,706 downwards.
TCAAGGTGACATTAGTTCATGTCCTACCTCAAGATTCCAACAAGTTTTTGCGTTTCCATGCTTGGCAAATTATCACACCTTGACGAACGAGATAGGTAATAATGATAGAACGCAAGGATTACCTTTGAGTACATTGTTGATGTAGTTCGTGTAGAATCTTATGCGTTGTTGGTCATCCAATGAACCGTTATGTTGTGCATCATCGGGGACTCCGTTCTCCGTGATCAGTACTTCAGGGTTGTTGTAATGTGCCTTGATCCAGTTCAAGAGTTTCCGCATTCCCCAAGGAACCTCCTTCATCCGTTCGATACCAGTTCTACAATGATTAAAAATAATACGAGGCTAATAGTCTAAAAGTGTACGTGTCTTAGGCCTATGCTGTTTTGCACGAAATTTTAAAATAATTCGTTGAATTTCTTATTGATTTATACCTGGAATTAAAGATGTACAAGCATGTTTCAAAATATTACATGTCTAGCTGACAATAAATTGTAACGTAATAATATTATTAACATGTATTGACTCTATGTACGTTAGTAACTAACATAAGCAGTTCATTCCAATTTTTTCATAATTTTATAATAGAACATGTCAGTAATGGCATAATTAGTTATTGTATCAAAAAAGATTTGCAGTAGAAACAGTATATGCTGCTTGAAACATAAACCAGAGCACGGATTCATATAACAGCTCTTGGTTAATAAAATGTAGGGCTCTAGGGCACGACAAGACTCTGAGAGATTTAGCCAATGCCTTAAGAACAGTAATGCCGGAATCTTACGCTGGCCATGATGGATCAACGTACAACTTCACGTCCAAATCATCTAAAAAACCCGGACCTTCTGTTACGTGGACATAATTCTCTGCCAGCGTCGTTGTGTAGTGGTTCAGTCCGAAGAAGTCATAAGTTCCTAGGACATAGAGTCGTAAATATCAAAGAATAATCAAATCATTCAGTAGTCGTTCTTCTGCCCATTTCTACTCAAATAAACCATCATGACATTGTGTGGAAAGAGTGGTATAGTAAATGTAACTGAACATTTATATAGCGCCAATTCAAGAGCAAACTAATTAGGGCTGCTGTGTGGTGTTAAATATCATCAAACAAATCAGCCAAATTAATGGATTATCAAGTGAGAGTGTAAAGTGTGACTTTAATCACATTATCCACAAAATTTCTTAGCTCTGTGCACTTTACCAACTATCCTTGCTTTTTCCGCATCAGTGAATTCAGGCAAGCGTGACGTATTCCGTCCTTCCATCTGACTCTTTCGTCCGATGTAGTCCTTCATGACCTGAGGGTAGTCGCCGTTGACGAAGATTGGATTTGCAAACCGCCCTAGTCTAAACTCCATCGCCCTTTCGCTTGCTGCGATATCCTCCGTCTTGTTAGTGTACGGTTCTTCCCACTGACTGTCTAAGGTTATTGAAATCCTACCTACAAAACAAAAACAATAGCACATATACATCAATGACATGCGTGATGTCGTTATCTTATAAAGTTTAGTACATAAAACGTATAGATACCAGTGATTTTAAGGCATCTACAATGCAGTAGAAGTGCATATTGCATAATGAAAGACGTGGCACAATCTCCTTAGCTCAGACAGGCATCGAATGAAATATTTTATCATAGTAGTGCTGGACGAGTTCATGAATTTCACCCAGAAATGTGAACTCGTCACTTGCTGCTCCTATCTTTAATGCAGTTTCTGATACGATCAGAAATCCACAAAGTAGGCTCGTCCCTTACGGAAATGTAGTTTCCGCTGCAAGCATTGATAGGCTACTGGGAGTTCACGTCGGTGCAAGGCAGGCAATTACCTTGCAACAACAGAAAAATTTAACAGGATGTCTTAACCAAACGATGATAACTTGAGCAAAAGTATGAAATTGAATTTCAATTTTAAAAATTGTTCTTTCGTATTTACAATCATTTCATTCTATAGTTTTTTTTATAGTTTCCATAGTTTGTGAATGGACTTCTAAAATGACGTCATATTATTAATTATTGAAGTGAATAATTGAAGAGGACAGAATACTTAGGCCGACGTCAAGATACGATTATGATGTTGAGCGTTTAATTGAAGAGTGGCCGGATAAAGGATGGACACTAGATGGACTTAGTAAAAGCTTGCAAAACAGTAACATGCTACAACGTTAATGTTGTATAGTTTCCTTTTTTCTGGACATCGCGTATAACTGTGTTGTGTTAGGCGTCATAGTTATATGACGTTATTGGCTACTGATAAACAGGACGTTTGTCTTCAGAGTATTTGTGTAATGTGCATAGCAAATGAGAAACAATTAGTGTGGCATCTAACGTTACATCACAAAGCCTTCCGCAGGCTTAAGCCTGTGTTTAGTTTGCCTAATTTAATCTCATAACTTCGATTGCACCAGTTCTATAATCCATTATTCACATTAATCAATGGTCATCGCTATAGGATGGGCACTAGATGGACTTAGTAAAAGCTTGCAAAAGAGTAACATACTCCAGACATGTAATGTAATATGGAAACAGTTGAGAGGTTGAGCTTAGACTTGAAAGACAACAAAGAACCGCCAGAACACAAAGTGGAACTGCGACGCCATGGTGTCTGCAGTTATCAGACATATAGATTCTCAATACACATTCGTGTCAGCCAATGGGTAACGACAGAGTTACCTAGATATGTATAAATGCGACTCAGAAATCGCTAACCTTCATTCTGTCCCTAAGGCAGGGTTCTCGTACTAATATATTTCGATTGTTCATTATCTGCTTTTTATACTCAATTAATCATACCAGTTTGTTTGACGCGATTCACGCGCGATCGACTGTATGGTATCGGAGGTCGACATGCATTTTCCCCACTGACAATTAATTGTTTCGACAACAGCCGAGTTACGGTGCAACACTGGGCTCGGGGTTTGTGTGTAAATATACAGGGTTTTACGTGTATGTATAGTTGTATATATAAATATATAACTATATATTGGCTATATTCACGCAGTGGCTACATTAAGACACATAATTTTGTATATATACGCTGATACATATGCGGCCGTGGTCACACAAGGGGGCTGTCGACCTACGGCAATTTTAAGTTATTTTATATAGGCCTAATTGTATTCTATTGTATTGTATTGTATTCGGATATTTATAAAGCGCTTCTAGCGGGCGGGCCATTCAGAAGCGCTGCCAGTGCGAGAGACCCAGAGAGAAAAAGCAAGTTTTAAGAAAGGTAAAAGAGGAAGAGACGTTACCTGAGAGAATAGAAGAACGAACGAACGGAGGAAGCTCATTCTAAAGAGCAGGGCCAATGGAAGCAAAAGACCTAGATTGAGTCAGAGAAGTCCTGACACGGGGAACGAGGAGGTCCAAACGATCAGAGGAACGAAGAGGACGAAGAGAAGAAGCAGAGTGAGGGCGATGAATTAAATCACATAAATATTTCTGAGCGAAACCAAGTTGAGCCTTAGAGATAAGGATGAGGACCTTAAATTGGACGCGGGCAGAAAGTGGGAGCCAGTGGAGTTCTTCTGCCATAAAGGTGGTGATATGAGAGAATCGAGGAAGACGGGCAATTAATCTAGCAGCAGCATTGAGAACGGACTGAAGAGGAGCAAGACGGACTTTGGGAAGACCAATGAGGACGGAATTGCAGTAGTCAAGTCTAGAGCAGACAAATGCATGGACAATTGAAGTGAAAATTGGAGATGAGACAGAGCGACGGATAGCTTTAAGGCGCCTTAGGTGAAAATAGGAAGTGCGAGTGATTTTGGAAATGTGTTCAGTAATATTATTGACGTCTATGTACCACATGTATTGGATACAAAGATGCTATATGAATGCTCAAGTACATACGCACGGTCACTTTGAACTCCTAAGATGTTTCCCGCGGCCCCTCCAACTGCAAATGCAATTACCCTAGCTGCTTGGCTATAATCGTGGTCCCCAGTTCCGTTTATGGGCATACTGACAGTGCACGCATACGATGTAACTCTTCACCCTTTCTGTCTTGCTTAAATCTTGTCATCCTGCTCCATTAGGCAAAACTGTGAACCTTGAAAATTAATATTAGCTGTACGACAACCAGGATCCGGTTCCAGTATGGTTACGGTTGGCGGAACTTTAGCATCATATCACGCCACCGATTATACTATATTCCGGGCCAGGGAATAGGCTGATGCCCTGCGCTTAACCTTCGAGTGGCGCTTTAGAAGTTTGGAGATTACGATTGTGATTAAGATTATGTTATTTCATCCTTGTTACCTTAAATTCACGCGCCAAAAAGTAGTCTCTCGGTCCATCGCTCCGCAGACCTTCTTCCTCAGCGACGACATTCCTCCAGCCGACTGCGGAATGTTTACATTGGAGGAAATTGGAATCGAACATCTGTCTCTCTTGCCAATTTTAGTCACTAACAAAGTCGTGTGAGCTTGACGGTCTGTCATCTTATCCAATGAAGGACTATGTGGACGATCTTCTGTTTGCCTTTTCTGTCACTGTGTATCAGTGGTTTGGATGAAGGGTCTCTTCCAACTTCTCGGAAAGAGGTTAACGGGTTTTCTTCCGTTCAACGCTATCGTCCTTTCTTCTTTGGGGTTGCGATTCATCAGTATGCTGATGAAAATCAGGCATCTTTTCTTTTTTGAACGCTTTATTGGAAAAAATATTCAGAAATCTGAGGTTCTTCGTGTCTGTATGCTTGTATTGACAGTTTCGTGACTTTCCGTTCACAAATGTAAATGAAATAAGGTTTTCTATAGCGACACTGCGACAGTATACGTGTACAGCCTCGACCCTGCTGAGCCTGCTGACTTTTCAGTGAATTGATCGGCAGAGATCCTTCACCACCGCTCCCAGTTTGAATGGGTGTTATGCCTTTTAAGATTCCTTTGCACGGACCGAGATAGCCTATGATTGAAATCTCTTGAATATGTTACCATAGGGAGGCAAACTGGCATACACACACGCAAAGAGTGAAGGGGACGTGCGCTCTAACCATGCAGACCAGTCACAACGACTAACTACGTCGACTATAAGTTTAGCTTCGTACATAGACAATGTTGTTGAAACTCTAAATCTGTAGGTAAATATATGTGCACGTTCGCTATAGCACCGCATAGCCTCGACGAAATCAAACATTGGGCCTAGTGGCCCTAGTCAGATCATTTAGAACAAACACCCTGTAATGATCTCCCAAACCACACAATGATTCCCAGCTACACAACATGCTATAAGATGTTATAGTGTAGAGAAGAATCTATTTAGATTATATAATGTAGGATAGTAGAGCTACATAAATGTAACTTAATTAAAATGCCAGCAGCTAAGCCAGCATTGTAGGGATTAATTAATATTAGATAGAGGGGTTCATCATATCTACGCAAAGGACAGCAGACGATGTGGACTCACCTCATTGGTCAGTACGAACAGCTGATCAAAACCGTTGTGGCGAAGCAACTGACGACTCGGTAACCAAGCAACCGTGGTGACGTGGCGTGGAGATGCGGCAGTTCGATTTTTGATTTCAACTGAACAAGACGTTCTAGAAATCTTGAGTGGATCGACTCGGTGGATGTTGGACTAAGTCGATGAGAGGGCATCGTTAGTCAATATGATCGGTTTTGCGAAACGATCGATACAGTTGAGTTTATAAGTCGAGACGTTGGACAGCGAGGATCGAATAATTCGAGTGAAACGCTCTCGTAACAAACCGTTGCGAAGCGTGACTTTCCATCATAGGAAGTCGACATTTGCGAAGCGATCTTGTCAACGGACTTAAGGAGTTATTCCGCGAGTGAAGTGTACGTTACTCTGGAGTAGTAAAGCGCACACTCGGGTTGTAACGACGGTCTCTTTGGGAGAGACATCACGCTACGAGAAGTCACGAGAACGGTGGATAGTCGAGCTTCGACGAGGGAGAAACAAGGCGATTTGCGAACGGAGCCGCGAACTCATCAGATGAACAAACGGATGAAAGACAGCTTTTCCACGAGGAACAAACTGTGAGAACATTCCGTGCTAAAGGGTCTTACTGGGAGGTAGCATTAGGCAATAAAATCTAGATAGCAAAGATGCTGGCTAGGTAGGGAATAAGGCAAAGTAGACATAGGATAACTAGACATTGAACTGTTACATACTTTAACTTTGATATACATTATATTCATATTCATTTAAATGCATACACAGGTGTTCCATATTCATTTCCCTAGTCAAATAGATAGGCCTATGCATTTCCTTGTCCAGTAAAGACAAGATGAAACAGAACTAAAGTAGTCGTGGGTGTATTCATAACACTAAGCACTCTTAGTATAGGGTGGCGCTACATAAATGGGGGCTCGCTCTCGGGATTGAATTGTATAATCAATTAAGGACATTGATTAAAACGATCTGGGATCATATCTTAGACACGAGAGGTGTATTTAGATAGGATAGAATAAGTAAACAGAGATATTTACTTACGCGCTAGGTATAGCATATTTTGTCGTCTGCGGTATTCATTAGTACGCATGACGTAATTGAATTTTGAATTGTGACCAATCATACGTTGTCGAAGGTGAGGTCAGGTCAACGGTTGCAAATCGCAAAAGCTAACTATTGGTAAGAGTTAGGTCAGGTCAAGGTTGTTCAGTGTTTAAGTTATAAACAAGGTGAACTAGCTTTGAAATCTGAAATTTATCTTGAGCCTTATATCAAAGAAAATTGATATAGCGCAATGGCTGGTGAGATTCAAAAGTGGATTAAGGTGGCGCAGGACCTTGGATACGCAGAAGATGCTGTTAGAGAATATGTCAAGGACAGGCAGAATGAGATTAGGGAAGATAAAAGACGTGAAGCTGAGGAAAAGCTACGTCTAGCTGAAATGGAAAATCAAAAGGAAGATAAAAGGCGTCAGGCTGAGGAAAAACTACGTCTAGCGGAAATGGAAAAAGAAGAAAGGCTGCGTCTAGCTGAAATGGAAAGTCAAAAGGAAGATAAAAGGCGTGAGGCTGAAGAAAAGCTACGTCTAGCCGAAGAGAGACGGATCTCCGAAGAAATGAATTTGAAGAGGATGGAAATGGAAAATCTGAAGGAGATAAAACTTAAAGAGCTAGAGCTTCAGATGACACGTGAGACAAGACGAGAAGATGGAGATAGGATACGACTTGATGGAGATGGAGAGTATTCTGGACAGGCAAATAATGCCAAACATGTTAAAATGCCCATCTTCAGAGAAGAAAAAGATTGTTTAGATGCCTATCTCCTCAGATTCGAGAGGACATGTACGGCATACAGAGTTCCGAATGAGTTATGGGTTCTGACACTAGTAAAGTCGCTTCAAGGAAAAGCGCTCGAAGTGTATGAACGAATGAGTATAGAAGAATCTCAAGACTATGAAAAGTTAAAGGAGAGACTACTCATAAGGTTCAAATTGTCAGAATCAGGGTACCGAAATTTGTTTAAACGAAGCCCTAGAGAAAAAGACGAAACTCCGGAACAATATGTAGGAAGACTTAGACGTTACTTAAGACAGTGGCATCAAATGTCAGGCTTTAGTGAAGACAAAGAGGGTTTGGAACAACTCATACTGAGAGACCAGTTCTTCATTATGTGTGACAATGATATGAGACGCTTTCTAAAGGAGAAAGGGAAACTAAATCTTGAGGACATGTTGGAACAGGCCCAAAACCTTATAGAAGCGAGAGAATCGGATGAAAGGAAATGGATTCATACTCAGAAGAATAGAGACAAAGAATCCAAAACGCAACCGAGGGACAATAAGCAGAAGAGTTTTGAGAATACAAGCAACTCTCACAACAAATTTAGAGAACAGAGGGAGTTCAGAGATAAAAATCAATTCAAGAGTAATTGGAAGTTCTCCGACAACAAGAAATATGGAGTAGAAACAGAAACCCAGAAGACGGGATGTTTCCGCTGTGGATCAAAATTTCACAGAATAGCCCAGTGTAGTGAGAAAGATAAGACAGGGAGAGAACATAGAGTAGCAACAATGCAATGCGACGAGGAATCAAGTGAAAATGGAGATAAACAAGAGGCAGTAATTTCATACTGTTCCGCATACGTTGAACAAGAAGGAAAGTGTATAATAGAAGAACACAAATATCAGGGACCAGTTGTAATTAATGGATGTGTAAAGAAAGGAGTCTTTGACACTGGTTCAAATTGTGTTGCTGTAAGAGAGAGTCTGATCAAGAAAGATGAATACATAGGTCGAAACATGATATGTACTTTTATGAATGGTACCAAACATGAGTATCCGATGGCAAAAGTCGCAATACAGAGCGAATACCTCACAGGCGTGGTAGAAGCCGCTGTGATCAAAGACCTAGAAGAAGAAGCTATCATTGGATCAAGAGTAGAAACTATTGAAGATTCTAAAGTGAATTTGTGTTATTGTGAGGCTGAAGTAGTAAAGTGGAAGAAAGAGGCAGAGAGAGATACTGAAGAGTTCACTAGCAAGGTCAGAGTAAATGAAATAGATACTAAATGCCTTTATGATACAGGAGCAAATTGTGTCGCTGTGCAAAAGAGATTAGTGAAACCAGAACAATACACAGATAAATTTATGGTGTGCAGTTTTGCTAATGGCAAGAAAGAAAAATATCCCATGGCAAGAATTAAGATTGAAGGTAATGACTTCAAAGGTGTGACGGATGCTGTAGTAATAGAATCCTTGGTGATAGGATTAATCACGGGTCCATGTTTGTACGAGAAGAGTATAAACAGGATTCAACCGAAAGGAAAACATGATAAAGAGAAGACGGATAAATCATGTGAACCTAAAATTAGTAGAGCCAAAGCAGAGAAAGAGAAAGAATGGAATGTAAAGGGTTGTGACGCTGAAGGGATGAGATGCAATAAGGCTAAATCATCCATAGAAATCCAGAACACAACTGGACATGATTGTGAGATTATCACAGAAACAAGAATAAATGACGGAGTGGAACGAAACGGCAAAGCAGAAGTGGTAATAGCAGGATGCACGACACGAGCACAGGATGAGATAGAAGGGAGACGTGTCGAACGACCACTGAAAATACCAGAAGTAACAGGTTTAAATCTCAAACCAGAGGAGATAATGGAACCTATAGAACCCAGGTCTAGCAGGAGAAACCATTTAGTGGAGAACAGAAATAATGAAGAGAATAAGAAAATGGGATATAGGAAAGGAAGAAATTGGCAGGAGTCCAAGTTATATTACATGAAGAAATCCGAGAGAGCGGATGTAACGGAAAGGAAGAATTACGGAAATGACGAGAGATTTCATAGGTCTGATCAACAGGCTATGCAGACAAGTTATAGATACGGAGATAATAAGTGGAATTGGCGAAGGCCAAGATGTAAGTCAAGCTGGAAGACACGTGAGGACTATGAGAAGAAAGATTACAGTAATGATAATAGAAAGCAATACAGACCATGGAAGGCCAACAGATGGAGAGATTCTAGGAGAAATCTAGAAAGGCCCTGGAGAAGAAGCGGAGAAGAGAAATATGTAGAATGCAGGAGTGAAGTTAGCTACTCAGAAGGTAGTGGCGATGAGTCGAACAGTAATGAATGGTTGAGTTGGAGGAAGGGAGGAAAGTTTGACAGGAAGAAGGGAAGTCCAAGATACCATATGATATGAGAATGTCAAGATGATCAAGGAATAGCTGAGAAGTGAGCTCAGTGAGATGTACATATGGGTAATTTCTTGAGACGATAATTTAATCAGGGAGATAATGTAATTAAGGGGTTGTAAGTGTGCAATCATTTTACATTAATAGTTAAGGAAATGATCACTAGGAGTGATCTATGAATTAAGTTAGTCAAGAGCTACAGAAGGGCAGCTGTAGGAAATTTAGAGAAAATAAGTAGATGAGAAGTTAGTGGAACTTGGTGTTGAGATAAACAAACATGAAGTTCAGGCGTTGTTTTAAGAATAAATAGTTGTAGAGGTAAGATGTAGTTAAGGTTAAGATGCAAGGAGAGAATCCTCGTAGTAATTGGTAAAGTGGAACCTAATTTTGGTAATGAGGAAAATTTAAGGAAATTAGACAAGTAAGAAGTTTTCTGGGAGCAGTAAACTATTACAGGAAATTCATACCAAACTGTGCGATGATAATGAAACCACTCACAGAATTAACCAAGAAAAATGCCAAAGTAATTGTGGAATGGACTAGTGAATTGGAGAGTGCATTCACAGAACTCAAGAAGGTGTTATCAGAAGCACCAATATTAAAACTACCAGACCTAGACAGAGAATTTGTAGTTAGAACAGATGCATCGAATGCAGCTGTAGGAGGTGTACTTATGCAAGAATACAATGGAGTGATGCATCCGGTGTCATATGTAAGCAGAAAGTTGAGCGACGCAGAAAAACGATATTCTGTAGAGGAACGAGAATGTTTAGGAATGATATTCGGGTTGAAGAAATTTAACAGGTATCTTTATGGAAAGGAATTTGTGATGGAAACAGATCATTGTAGTTTACAATACTTGAAGACAGGTAATGTGAAGAATGATCGTGTGATGAGATGGAATCTGTTATTGCAAAACTACAAGTTTAGGATAAGATACATTAAAGGTAGTGATAATGTAGTGGCAGATTACTTAAGTAGAGGACTAGAATAAGCCAATTAGAATAGTTATAACTAAGATAGTAACGTAAGTTATGAGATGATAGGACAGTTTATCATTTCATGTATGATTAGTTAAATGATTAAATGTGTATTACTTTAAAGTATAAGTTAATAGATTATTAAGTCAAGTTAATATATATTTCACTAGTTAAAGTTAGACCAATTGGAACAGTAAATGGTTTTACTAGATAACTGATATATGTTAACATAAGTTGTGTAGATAAGAATATTGTGTAGTTAGGTAAGGAGTCATAGTATTTTAAGAAAAAAATATATTATTTCTTTGATTGTGGGGGGTGATGTAATGATCTCCCAAACCACACAATGATTCCCAGCTACACAACATGCTATAAGATGTTATAGTGTAGAGAAGAATCTATTTAGATTATATAATGTAGGATAGTAGAGCTACATAAATGTAACTTAATTAAAATGCCAGCAGCTAAGCCAGCATTGTAGGGATTAATTAATATTAGATAGAGGGGTTCATCATATCTACGCAAAGGACAGCAGACGATGTGGACTCACCTCATTGGTCAGTACGAACAGCTGATCAAAACCGTTGTGGCGAAGCAGCTGACGACTCGGTAACCAAGCAACCGTGGTGACGTGGCGTGGAGATGCGGCAGTTCGATTTTTGATTTCAACTGAACAAGACGTTCTAGAAATCTTGAGTGGATCGACTCGGTGGATGTTGGACTAAGTCGATGAGAGGGCATCGTTAGTCAATATGATCGGTTTTGCGAAACGATCGATACAGTTGAGTTTATAAGTCGAGACGTTGGACAGCGAGGATCGAATAATTCGAGTGAAACGCTCTCGTAACAAACCGTTGCGAAGCGTGACTTTCCATCATAGGAAGTCGACATTTGCGAAGCGATCTTGTCAACGGACTTAAGGAGTTATTCCGCGAGTGAAGTGTACGTTACTCTGGAGTAGTAAAGCGCACACTCGGGTTGTAACGACGGTCTCTTTGGGAGAGACATCACGCTACGAGAAGTCACGAGAACGGTGGATAGTCGAGCTTCGACGAGGGAGAAACAAGGCGATTTGCGAACGGAGCCGCGAACTCATCAGATGAACAAACGGATGAAAGACAGCTTTTCCACGAGGAACAAACTGTGAGAACATTCCGTGCTAAAGGGTCTTACTGGGAGGTAGCATTAGGCAATAAAATCTAGATAGCAAAGATGCTGGCTAGGTAGGGAATAAGGCAAAGTAGACATAGGATAACTAGACATTGAACTGTTACATACTTTAACTTTGATATACATTATATTCATATTCATTTAAATGCATACACAGGTGTTCCATATTCATTTCCCTAGTCAAATAGATAGGCCTATGCATTTCCTTGTCCAGTAAAGACAAGATGAAACAGAACTAAAGTAGTCGTGGGTGTATTCATAACACTAAGCACTCTTAGTATAGGGTGGCGCTACACACCCGAATGTTCTCAATAAAAAGTGCTGGCCCGAGGACTTGGAATAATATTCCTGTCACCATAAGAAATCTACCTAATATTTTAATTTTTAAGAGAAAGCTCCGCGAGTACCTAGTAGCAGTTCCTCAGCCCTCCCCATCTACATTTTACTAACAAATTACTGCCATAAATGCGCACTAGGTTTTGATGCTGACATCTGATGTGATATTACTTCGATGTTTAGTTAACTAGTTAAGTCCAAAATGTCTAATATTGCAATGTTATGCCAGTTGCCACTATTTTTTTCATGTACAAGGGTAACCCTGATAGCGGGACCAAGGTCCCTTAAGGGTTTCTCTCCCTTTACTTCCACTGGAGATTAATTAGTTCATCTGTTTTCTGTTAACCTTTTACACTGAATGATATCATTTATGTTACTGCATTTTATTTTATATGAAGTAATAAAATTTATGGTTATGGTTATGGTTATGGTTATGGTTATTTATACGTTGGGATGAAATCGTTTGATCATTTATTTCACTTGCAGCTTGCTTATTACACTAGTAGGCCTAGTGCCACCAACAATAATGCAATACAGTCAGATACAAATGTCGAACCAATGTTAAAACATGAGTGAGAATGCTCACTGAGATTTACTCTGTTCTCACCCTTTTGCGTTGATCTGAAATCGGAGTCGTAAGTGTGCCAAGCTTCAGCATGAGCTTTGATCAGGTTGTGCCCCACTTTGTAGACATCTGCTTTAGGGCTACATACTCCAGGAGCGTGGATACCCAAGCCATAAGCCAAAAGACATATGATCCATGGCTCGTTCAACGTAATCCAGAGTTTCACCTGTAAGCACAATCCAGGTATAATTATTTTGTATTCATATCTACTATCCAGTGATACAGTAAGTGAATCTCTGAAATCGCTAACATGAAATTATACTCACCTTTCGATAGGTACACGAATGTGATACCGTAATATGTAAGGCACACAGAAGATGTAAATTGAAATGTAACAATAGCTGTAACAGTGCTTTAGAAAGCCCGATGAACTCTGATATACGCAAGTATTTGGGGCATTGGCAAATACTCGGTGGGAACGGTCGAGGACCAACTGGAAATAACGTTCGTTGAAATTGGCTGTGCTGTTAGGACGGAAAAGTGGTAGTCAACCCGTCTTAAAATAAATTAATGAACCAGGTTACCAGGATCATAGACATGGGCGTCCGCAGAAATTTGTTTAGGGTGGGCGCAAAATTGCTTAGGGGGCGCAACTTTTTTGGAGAGTGGGGGGCAAAATGACGTTTTTGCAGACAAAAAAATTGGATAGAAAAAAAATAAATGACTTGACCTAAATAATTGGGTTTTTTTCGCATTGAAAATCGTGTTGGGACTGTTGTAATAATCATAATAATCAAAAGATTTTATTTTATAAAATATACGCAAAATCCAGAGGGCGTAAATGCGCCCCTTGCGCCCTACTCCGGGAGACCATGATCAAAGAGGCATAATAAGAAAGCTTACAAATAATTCGACCATAACATTATGAACTGATCGGGTGAAATTATAAACCATTGGTACCACCATAACATGTCAAAAACAATTCAAAAGTCCAAGGTACGGCTTTGTAGTTGCCAAGCCAAATCTGTTACAGATTTATCTTTAGTCTAAGATGATAGGCCCCGATTTATTACTACACGCATTTTAAACAATGGAGCGTTCTTTGTTCATTTGCTAAGCCGTTTTATACCAACCCTGTCTCCAAATCTCTGAAAACAAAATCTAGCGTAGTTGTTGAAGTGGTTGATAATGTCGATGTTTTTCCATCCTCCGTTGTCTTCCAGAGCTTGTGGTAGATCCCAGTGGTACAGAGTTATCATGGGTTTGATACCCTCAGCCAGCAGTCCATCTATCAGGCGGTTGTAGTAGTCTATGCCAGCCTCGTTTACCACTGACAGTGTACCGTCTGGTAGAATACGAGGCCAAGACAATGAGAATCGGTAGAATTGGACCTACAGAAGTTCATAAACAAACCAAGATAATAATTAGATAAAAATTTGTTTAAAGTTTTATCTGCAAACAAATCAGCTAAGAAAAAAATGTTCCGTAATACTGTGCCACATCCAAATACCTCAAAAAACATGCTATATGACAGCCCTACCAATCGATGCAAGGCAAGGCAATACAGTTGAACAATGTCCTAAGCCGCATGATAAATAGCAAAGCTCGAGGGTACGTACCATACGTATTCTATTTTTTGAAAGGTACGTACGTTTTTTAACGTACCCTATTTTAGGGTACGTAAACAATACAAAAATACGTTAACCACGTCATTGCTCATTTAGCCTCATTATAAGAATGTTCAATTTAATTTAAGCAAACAATCACAACCCAGTATACAGCGTAGTAAATTGCTGCAATGCTATATTGTAGGTCTATGTTTATCCAGCATACATTGCACTTAATTCACTAATGTCAGTCAGTCGGCTCAGTTCTGCTGCAGCACTTCAAAGTCCAACTCCAAGCAAAAGGTTGAACAGTTGAACAACTGCTACTTGACGAATTAAATTTACTGCTACGCTAACGGAAGTACCGGTTTCAATGACGCATACTGTTGACGTCAGATTATACGTAGGACCCATGGGTCGCCGAATAAACCATAAATTAAATTTTCGTGTATACGTACCATACGCGTATTGTATTTTTTGAAAGGTACGTACGTATTTTAACGTATTCTATTTTAGGGTACGCGTACCCTCGAGCTTTGATAAATAGAGCTCCTTTGCAATATATCCTAAGGTACAGGGGCGGGAGGTAGTTAAATACTGACACGAAGATCAGAAGGACGTGGGTTCGATACCCGTTAGCCCCATAAAGGTTGACTCAGCTTTTTCACTCCTACATTCCCTAGGGGGCGATTGCAAAATGAGCAGTCGGACAGATGGGCACCTTGCAGGTTGCCATATAATTAAATTAGACTTCTGTCAAACTTGATATCATCTGTCACTACTATATCCTGTAATCTTATTGCGTACTTGTCAGTTTGAATTTAATAAACGAATATTATTATTTTAATCTAAATATTAAAATTTAAAGGAGAACAAAGAACGCTCCATTGTTTAAAATGCGAGTGGTAATAAATAGGGGCCTATCCAGTATGAGAATTGTAGGAAAAAGACTGGGGGATTAGACTTTGATTTACGTGGAGTTGGGGTGTGCAATGAAGACTTTACTGTGGAGTCCTAAGAAAGACTGGGGGGTTAAACCCCCCCAACCCCCTCGACAATTCTCACCCTGGACCTATCATCTTAGACTAAAGATAAATCTGTAACAGATTTGGCTTGGCAACTACAAAGCCGTATCTTGGACTTTTGAATTGTTTTTGACATGTTATGGTGGTAGCAATGGTTTATAATTTCATCCGATCAGTTCATACAAAAATGAGCAGTGTCAAGGTCATACGATCGCTATTGATAACTGTGTACAGTCACATTTTACACTTGTGTTGCAGACTTTAACCCGGACCACAGTTGAACAGCTTGACTTGAATTAGGGTCAATAACTGATGACATATTCGATAGTTTCAATTATCGGGTTCAGCATGTGTTGATGAGTCATCGTTCCCGCGGGGTCTGTGGGTTAATGACTAGGTTGCTGAGCCTTCGATGAACAAAACCTAAGGAGGCACAATTACATAAATGAATGGATGAAGTTGGTTTAAATATGTACTAACCCCCAGGTTCTTAATGGCAGCGATGTCCTCCTTGTAACGATGGTAACTATCATTCGCCACATCTCCCGTGTCGCTGTTCGTAATCTTGCCTCCCTCGTGGCAGAATCTGTCCCAGATGCTCTCGCCTTTACCTAAACATTATTGTATTAAATGCCTCTGACGAATCTACGAATGTCATATTAAATTTAAGTTTAAGCAAAGCAGAAGATGAAGGGTTTAAGGCTCTTCCGGTTTAGTTGATGAACTAAACCGGAAGAGCTTATATATCACGTGATGTGTAGCCTAAACACATGCATAGCATACCTCTTAGACGGTCATATATAATCACATCACTTTTGAGAGGTCAACAAAAGGCGCTACACAAAAGCTTAAATACATATGTGCTAAGACATTTTATATAGGCCTATACATATGCATATATATATCTATCTATATACATATATATTTAGGTATATATATATACAAGCAACAGTAACAACTTAAAATTACAATATTCTTATTGATTCGCAATGTAGTGTCTCACCGTCGATGTTCCAGGCTCCTTCGATCTGATAGGAGGAAGACGCGGTTCCCCATTGGAATCCTTCCGGAAAAGTGTCTCGTAGGAAGTCTTCCTGACCTTGACCTTGAACTTTATCTTGCATGCTCGGCGAAAAGAACTATAGTGATTCTTAAATAGATGAAAAACAGATACTACTAGACACGTTTCAGGAACGAACTGTTTGACGATACACTTAAACAAATGATCGATTGCTTCTTCCGAAGCTTTGGGAGATAATAGTAACTTTTACTATGCCTGCTAACAGTAACATACGCGTAAGTTGTTGCAATCATCATTCATTCATTCATTCATGGAGAATTTAAATAGGGCCTCTGCAAGGTTATCTACTCAGAAGCACTCCCGACCCAACCCCGGCTGAAGAGTACAGTCTTGAGATCTGAATAAAATGTGGCGGAATGAGTGCTTGGGACCAAGGGAAGCGCTACAGGGAACCCATTCCAGATTGCAGGGCCAGCGATGGAAAAATCACGGCGTTGCCTAAGGGCGGTCCGTCAGCGGGGAACTAGAAGCTCAGCCTGCTTAGAAGAGCGCAGGGAGCCACGGCGCTGGATGCTCAGGGTGGAGCGGAAATGCTCTCGCAAATACACAGGGGCCTCTCCCACAAGGCAGCGCCACGCTAGGGCAGAGACCCGATAGGCAATACGCTGCGGGATAGGAAGACAATGCCAACCATCCCGCATGTACTCGGTGACATGGCCAAATCTCGGGATGCGACCAATAAGGTGTGCCGCTGCGCGCAGGACTCGGTCCAAGCACCCAATCTGAGCCGCTGGGAGACCAAGGTAGAGAGTACTGCAATAGTCAAGGCGAGATACGACAAATGAGTGGACAAGCGTGGAAGCGGCAGTGGAGGTTAGAGAGCGAGAGACAACTCCAAGCTCCAACCTGGCGCAGCTGATAGTAACAGTTAGGGCAAAGCAGGTTTATGTGTTGCGTAAAGGCCAGCTCTTAGTCCAGTATGACACCAAGGTCTCGGACCGAAAATGAGAAAGTGAGCAATGGAACTTGATCAGTAACTTCTCTTGCGCCGGTGTCTAATGCTCAAGTCATCAACCGACGGCGCTCAAAAACCAAGCCGTAATTAGGGAAATCAATTAGGGAAAAAAGCCATATCCAGGAAATCAGCCCTTAAGACAGAAAGGCAGCCTTTAATGGAAACACCAGATATAAGCAATGTTGTTAGAACTGTTTGGAGAAAGGCACTTAATTGGGATGGAACATAACGAATGGAAAAGTACATCTAAGACAAACAGACAACCACATTTAAGAGAATTTAATATCAGGCTAGCACGGTGGGCACTTTATTGCGTGACACCCAAACGGGCAATAATTCCCTCCTTAACAAAGTTCAGAACACTGAAGCCGGCCGACATTAAGAGCCATAAGTAGACTGGAAGACGTAAGTGTTCAGTTTTGAGCGAAAGCCAGTCTCGCTAAGTCAGTTGACTGTTGCCATGTTGGCTGTTGACAGTCATCTCTGTCATTTTGGCAGATTACTTTGTCTAAATGCAGAATTTGCATGATAAAACTTGCAAGTTTGGAGAATTACTGTTGCCGAGTCGGCGTACCGGAGATTTTCGTGTTTCACCATGGATATACTGCACTTCGGCGGCTCGGCCGCTCTTGGTTGCACATTTTTGTAACCTTCCTGTATCTGGAATGGCCCACCTACATCAAGCTCGAGGGGGAACAGGTTTCAGGCGACCAAGACTCAGACCAATTGACCTACTTACGCCGTCTTTGTCGGGCGACTTTTGACCCAGAGGCTGAGCGAGTCGTTGGTATTAGTTGACAATCGCGGAATGTCTATGCTTTCAACCGTACGACGTTCAGCCGATACCTGTTCTACTTGTAGAACAATCTGGGGTGGTTCAAGAGAATTTCAGACGGCGATTCTACGAAACTTTGAACCTGCTGTTATCTGTCAATTCTAGTTGGGAATCTGTTGGTTGGCGTGTGCGAACCTGCCACTGGTGACCCTTCAAGTCATCTGAGCAATGTTTGACGAACCAACAGAAGCAAACTTCGCAAAACTTCGCAAACTGTTTAGGTATGTAGACAAAACCATGTTTACAACTCTCTCGATTGGTTCCTATAAGATGCCACATTAGAGCATTGATTACATAATTACAAACCTGATGCAAAAACCATCAGTTGATGCCTCGTGCATTACACACCGGCGCTACAGAAGTTGCTGATTTCAATTAATAGCGACCTAGTATGTTTAACTTACGTAGGGCTTTTGCTTCGAAATTCGTTCAGTCACCGCGCTCAACAAATTGGTCGACGAATTCAGACACAAGCCGACGATACTGAACTAATCATGGAAACTAGGTCAACATCACAGTCTAAATGTGGCACAGCCTACCAATACACCACATGCGTGTAGGCTCATAATATATACGCATGCAGGGTATATTTCTGTTAGCAGAGGGGCTCGTAGTTTCAATATTACTCGCGGTTGTCTACTGGCACAAAATTCATGCACGTGACAGTCCTATGTGAATGGCGTGTAGACTATACTTACAATGACAAGATTCCAATCTGTCTTATGCCACGGCCTAACTGCAGGCCAATGATATTTGCTTCAAGTAATAGTCGGTTCCATTCCAGATGGCAGCAACTTGGAATGCACGAGAGCCCATAACAGGGCTACACCTAGACTCAACCAACAGACCCACATCTGAAGATCGCAGAGAATTGTGGAGGAATGTAAGAAGATAATAGCCTAGTGGTTGAAGGGGTATGAGTGGTCGTTTTAAGGATTCTACAGGTCAGACAGGTCAGTTTAAATCTTCTTCTGAATTCTACAGAAAGCAAATGCAGCTGATCGAGTAGGGTCATGGAGTTTATATGGCATGATTCAGGCAGCACCATGTAACTAATTATGTCAACGTGAATACAATTGAACACAATACAAATGAAATTTAATGGTGTTCCTTTTCATAATTCTGAAGTGTACATTGAAGTCGGGCAACATAAACACCATTAATACGCGTAAAGGATTGTCATCCGTGTTTTGCTATAGCGATGGCCAACCGTTGTTTGCAGTGAGTTTCCTATAGAAGTCGGCCGATGCCTTTGGGACCCTGGCTCGCTCTGGGTCAGAGAAGTTGACCTGATACAAGCCGAATGTTGCTCCGTATCCCTCTGTCCACTGAAAGTTATCCATCAGTGACCTCGCGTTGTAGCCAATCACGTTGCATCCGTCCAACTTGATGGCTGTGTAAATCATCATCATCCTCGTCATCATCATCATAATCACCTAATCATTTCGTCATCTTCATTATCATGTACACTATTATACAGTATGTATAGTTGAAAATATTTATACAGTGGCTTTTAGCAGCTCTGAAATGTGCTGCGTATATCTGGCTGTCCCACTGATCTAATCATATGTTACTAAAAGTTATTCATCATCATTATCGACATCGTCGTCGTAATCGTTATCATTATTACCATCGTCATTCTCTTTGTTGTCCTGAATTCAACGATTTAAGATTTTAATTTTTTTTAATTTAGGTCTACTTAACTTACGTTGTGATTCCTTCATGCTAATCAAGTCTGATTTAGTCTCTATCATTTAACCTAACACAATATTGCATAATCTGGGTTTTTGGTTCGGATGCATTTTATCTGTGAGGGGACGACTAAAAATTAAACCAATGGAATTCTTCAACAGCCAGTTTTCCTAATTTTCTTAACTTCCCTGAGTTCCCTCTGAATTATGAACTCCAAATTGAAATCTCACTTGTTCAAGAATTCCTACCCTTATCCATCCGATCCTCTGTCGACCAAGCTTTCTCGTCCTCAACGAAACAAACCGCAACAGCTGTTCTGCCTCTCTTTGGTCTCTGGCAACCGGACAAGGACCTCCAATGGACATCGATCTCTGGACAACCCCTGTGATACGAAGTGCGCTTGTGCTTTGCGCTTAGCTTTAGAGTAGCGTTTTATACATTAGGAGTCTACGATAACGATTACGATACTCGTACAAGTTGTGACGGTATTCCCTGGGACAGACTGTCACCCAAACCCTTCCATTCCAAGACGGCACTTTTCGCACCGCTACAAACAATTCGAACAACAATTTGGAAAAGAACTCATTTAGGAGTGCCAAAAAACCTTTGAGGACATTGTTGATGTTATTCGTGTAGAATCGTATCCGCTGTTGTTCGTCCACGGATCCGTGTACATTCGTGTCAAGCATCGTCACGAAATGGCTTGTAGGCCTATACAGTAGCATTGTAGGAGTTGTGTTGGTTAAAGTGGTTGTGGGCATGGTGTATGGCCTCTGCGCTCAATTCTTGAACTCGTGTGATCAACACGTGCCTTCTATCTTGCGGTTGGGTCAAAGTTAAAAACACGGACATTGTAGGAAAATGCAATGCACACTACTTCCCATTCCTCATGCATTACATCAGTCCAATTATGAGCACAGTCTATTGCCAGTTGCTCGGCATTAAATTAAACAATGGTAACACTGAAAATGCAATAAAGCACTTTGATAGCGATGTTGATAGCAATGTGCATTCAGTGCAAATTGCCCTTTTTATTGCACTGTTTACTTTCGTGTTTAATTCGTTTGTAATGCTTTGCATCGTATAAGGACTTCAAAGTAAAAGTATCACAATTGTCTGAGAATTAAATGAGCTTAATAAAATAATGGAATAAGCATTATCCTCTGGTGAAATGCTGTCAGATGCGACGCTAACAAAATTCCAGCAATCCACATTATGTCAGCTTTCCCCACAACTTACTGTCTGTTAGAGTATTGTCCTAGGATGCAATTTATTATTACTCCTGTTATTATTGCAACTATTATTAATTAGTAACTTCTATCACGCCGGTGTCTAATGCACTAGACAACAAGCGATAGCGCACCAAAACCAAGCCGTAATCAGGTCAATATCTAGACGTATTGTGGATTATTGTTTGCTTTATATTGCTGAATAACATTTCAGTTTTGGCCATCCGTTATCGGCGATTAGTTTCTTGTAGAAAGCGACCGATGCCTTCGGAACTCTGGCTCGCGTTGGGTCAGAGAAGTCGACCCGATACAGTCCGAAGGTAGCCGAATAGCCATCCGACCACTCGAAGTTGTCCATCACCGACCAGGCCGTGTAAGCCGTGACGTTACAGCAGTCCAGTTTAATGGCTGCGCATAAAGCAACGTCATGTCGTGTGTGTCTCTATGCAAACGGTATTCATCATTACATTTGTCATCATCGTCATCGCCATTAGCAACATCCTCATAGTCGTCATCGTCATGATTATGACCATCACAATAAATAAGATCACAACGAAAATATATAATGAATAAGACAGCAAAATCATTTGTCTGCTGCACAACTACTGCAAGAAGAACACTGATATGTCCGCTGTTATCATCATAACCGTTATCGGTGTGTCGTTATCATCATCTTACCATCATCGTTATCATTACGATGTACATTATCGTCATCGCTACCTTGTTTTCGCAACCAACCTTTTTATGAAATCTTCGCACTGCTCAACTCTCATATAATTTATGTACTCGGACAGCTACAATGCATGACTTCAAGCCACTGACCCGGGTCGGGAGCGCTTCTGATTATGACTGGCGCTATATAAATTCTCGATTACAATTACAATTACCATTTATACGGAGCAATAAATTAAACCTTATTATTTTTCATTGCGTTAAATTTAATGCAGCTAAGCCACATCAAGGTGACATTAGTTCATGTCCATCCTCAAGGTTCCAACAAGTTTTTGCGTTTCCATGCTTGGCAAAACATCACACCTTGACGAACGAGATAGGTAAGAATGATAAAAAGCAAGGATTACCTTTGAGTACATTGTTGATGTAGTTCGTGTAGAATCGTATGCGTTGTTGGTCATCCAATGAACCGTGATGTTGTGCATCATCGGGGACTCCGTTCTCCGTGATCAGTACTTCAGGGTTGTTGTAATGTGCCTTGATCCAGTTCAAGAGTTTCCTCATTCCCCAAGGAACTTCCTTCATCCATTCGAGACTAGTTCTACAATGATTAAAAATAATACGAGGCTAATAGTCTAAAATTGTACGTGTTTTAGGCCTATGCTGTTTTGCACGAAATTTCAAAATAATTCGTTGAATTTCTTATTTATTTATGCCTGCAATTAAAGATGTAAGTAGGGCCTACAAGCATATTTCAAAATATTACATGTCTAGCTGACAATAAATTGTAACGTAATAATATTATTAACATGTATTGACTCTATGTACGTTAGTAACTAACATAAGCAGTTCATTCTGATTTTTTCATAATTTTATAATAGAACATGTCAGTAATGGCATCATTAGTTATTGTATTAAAAAAGTTTTGCAGTAGAAACAGTATATGCCGCTTGAAACACAAACCACAGCACGGATTCATATAACAGCTGTTGGTTAATAAAATGTAGGGCTCTGGGGCACGACAAGACTCTGTGAAATTTAGCCAATCCCTTAAAAACAGTAATGCCGGAATCTTACGCTGGCCAAGATGGATCAACGTGGAACTTCACGTCCATATCATCTAAAAACTCCGGACTTTCTGTTCCATGGACATAATTCTCTGCCAGCGCCGTCGTGTAGTGGTTCAGTCCGAAGAAATCATGAGTGCCTAGGACATAGAGTCGTAAAAATCAAAGCATAATCAAAGCATTCCATGGTCATTCTTCTGACCATTTTCACTCAAATAAACCATCATGTGTGGAAATAGTGGTATAGTAAATGTAACTGAACATTTATTTAGCGCCAATTCAAGAGCAAACTAATTAGGGGTGTTGTGTGGTCTATTCTACATGGTGTTAAATATCATCAAGCATTGGAGTTTCGTCATTTAGCAAAAGAATTTAAAGAAAACTATGCACATACGTGGAGTCAACAGATTCTCATCTGCAGTTGAACGATAGCTTAACGTTTAGAGTCTCTGCATCAAGGTGTTTCGACAAAGTGGTATGTTAGAAATGGTAATAATCAGTAGTATATGAGTCTCCGAAGTAGGCGTCGAAGATATTGTATGACAACAGCTCATACAATAATATTTTGACTCTGAGTACTTGATATGCAAATAATAAATGAAGTTCCATACAGAAAAAATTACTGTTAAAAAGTTCCTTAAGTGACAGTTGCATTTCAAAAATAACTTTAACAACACATTGATAATTATAAGGGGTAATATACTCAAGACAAACAAATCAGCCAAATTAATGGATTAACAAGTGAGAGTGTAAAGTATGACTTTAATCACATCATCCACAAAATTTCTTAGGTCTATGCACTTTACCAACTATCCTTGCTTTTTCCGCATCAGTGAATTCAGGCAAGCGTGACGTATTCCGTCCTTCCATCTGGCTCTTTCGTCCAATGTAATCCTTCATGACCTGAGGGTAGTCGCCGTTGACGAAGATTGGATTTGCAAACCGTCCTAGTCTAAACTCCATCGCCCTTTCGCTTGCTGCGATATCCTCCGTCTTGTTAGTGTACGGTTCTTCCCACTGGCTGTCTAAGGTTATTGAAATCCTACCTACAAAACAAAAGCAATAGCACATATACATCAATGACATGCGTGATGTCGTTATCTTATAAAGTTTTGTACATAAAACGTATAGATACCAGTGAGTTTAAGTCATCAAAAATGCAGTAGAAGTGCATATTGCCCAATGACAGGCATCGAATGAAATATTTTATCATAGTAGTGCTGGACGAGTTCATGAATTTCACCCAGAAATGTGAACTCGTCACTTGCTGCTCCTATCTTTAATGCAGTTTCTGATACGATCAGAAATCCACAAAGTAGGTTCGTTCCTTATGAAAATGTAGTTTCCGCTGCAAGCATCGATGGTCTACTGGGAGTTCACGTCTGTGCAAGGCAAGCATCGATAGTCTACTGGGAGTTCACGTCGGTGCAAGGCAGGCAATTACCTTGCAACAACAGAAAAATTTAATCGGATGTCGTAACTTGATAACTTGAGCAAAAGTATGAAATTCAATTTCAATTCTAAAAATTGTTCTTTGGTATTTACAATACGTGTGTTAATTAAGATCTTGATTGTACTTTCATGTTTCAATGTAATCTTACTGCGTCTGTCGGATTGAAATAATGAATTATTATTAACTAGCTGTAACCCGTGAAAAATCACGGTATATAAAAGGATAAAGGATGGGCACTAGATGGACTTAGTAAAAGCATTGCACACAGTAACATACTCGTGACAGAGGCGTAGCTAGGGGGGGGAGCAGAGGGAGCGGCCGCTCCCCCTAAGACCATTTTCCAAGATGTGGGGCCTTTTCACAGTTTATTCCAATCGTTCAAAATTTATTTATTCCAATCCTTCGAACGACATAATTTGTTTTCTGGAACTCTAGAAAGTATCTACAATTTTTTTCTAACAGTTTACCTCGTCTTTCAATATTAAAAGAAGAACATTGCAGTCGTATAGAATCTTTCGCGTTAGCTCTAAAAATACTTTTCGATACCAGATGGGCATTCAGGATCTTGCAGAATTTATCATCACTAATAGCCTAGTTGCCCTGCATAGAATCGTGGATGGTGAGATTAAAAGTTGCACTACGAAACAGTTGGCTGAGGCGAAGGTATGCTTGTA
The DNA here is from genome assembly GCA_963556255.1 of Allolobophora icterica. Classification (NCBI taxonomy): domain Eukaryota; kingdom Metazoa; phylum Annelida; class Clitellata; order Crassiclitellata; family Lumbricidae; genus Allolobophora; species Allolobophora icterica. The sequence continues at coordinate 77,616,756 of OY744605.1, read as the reverse complement.
ACACTTGATACGTTCGAATTCTTAGTTCTTCTAATATTCTGGAAAAAAGTGCTAGAGAAGGCTTTCAGTTTATCCAGATATTTACAGAGAAATAGCATTGATTTGATAACAGCTTTTCATTTGATTCACAGAGGCGCGTTTACAGAAAACGGGGCCCTACGCACAAACATTTTTTGGGCCCTTCTGAACTTGTATAGACTAAGAGTCTGAGACTCTGGTGCCAATCATGTGCAAAACCCATGTGCACGAAGTTGAACTTGAAGTCTTTTTTGTGAGTGTTATTGACCCTGTCACTGTAATTATGATTAGTTATGGAAGCTATTTTCAAGGAATTTGAAGTTATTTGACTTAATGATTTTATCAACAACAAAACACTGACATCGGGTGTTGAATCAACAATCAATGCGAAATACTCATTTTTACTTCTTGAATAAATTGAGCTCTTAAATTGTCCCCATGGATTGTTATGAAAAGTTCTGGCAGATTGGCAAATTGGATAATTCTATAATTTGAAAAATATTTTCCATCGTTTGGGGGCCCTCCGAGATTTGGGGGCCCTAGGCGCGCGCCAAGTGCGCATACGTGTAAACGCGCATCTGTTGATTCAATTATTATTTTGAAAGCGGTATTAAAAATATGCGAAATGAATTTAAATCTGAGTTTGAACGTATTGAGAATTAAACAACTGAGCTGGCTCAAAAATTTGATATTATTGCTGACTATAAGCAGCATAGTGTTCGAAAAAGAAAAAGATTCCATGAGGAAATGTCAGTGGATGCAGTGGCGTAACAACCATATAACGAGGGTGGACAAAGTCCAGGGGCCCCCGAGGTCTCAGAAGCCCCAAGCTTTTTTACTGCGCACCCTGTGTCGTAGTCTGCTTTAGGGCCATATTCTTTCATTTTCCCCAAGCAAATTTTTTTTAATATGGTTAATTCTTCCTTCCGATGACATATTTAGCCTACGGTCTTCAAAAGTGCCGCAACCAAGCCCATGTAGGTCTGAGCATCTCTGCAGCCTGAAGTAGGCTAGCCTGTATATATATGACGAATGCTTCATGATATAATTGTATACACCACAGCTTTATGTACGTGTGGTGTCTATATCTAGACTATAGGTCACCGGGTCGCCGGGGTCGGGCTATATGACCCTAACCGTTGTAGAATCCAGTTGCCTATGAGTCAGATTCTCCCTTTCAGGCGTAACCACTGCATACACTTAAGTTTACGGTATACGCATATCTCTCAACTCCAGTCCTAAGAAATGCCTGAAATAATATATGCCTGATTGCAAGTCTGTTTATGGCTCTCTCACTCATATGGATCTGCGATGGCCCTATAGCCAGTGGCAGAGCGCTCCTTCTCCAAATTGAAACTTATGCAGATGTAGGCCTATCTTAGATCCACTATCTAACAGAACATGCTTGATGGTCTTGCTCTTCTTGCGGTCGAAAACGAATGCGCAAAACAATTGAATATATATTAATGATTTGATAGACACATTTGCTAATAGTAAAGCTAGAATAGCCAAATTTATGAAGCAATTCTCTGAAGAAGCGCTTCGCACTGACGACGGTGACTGGGAGAGTGACAAACAGCACACAAGCAGTAGCCAGTTCTGGGATAGATGACGTGATGTGAGAGCTCAATATGAGAACTACAACAGACATTACATTACTGTGTACGTAGGCAATACATTTTTGGTGTATTCTTGTTTTGTCTTGAACCATTAATGTGACTTGAACTATGGACCATTAATCAGAACGTTTAATACTCTTTTTTTAAACTTAACTGCAGTTTAAAATAGCTATCTCATCATTTTCACTTTTTATTTATTTATTTATTTATTCCGGATATTTCTATAGCGCCTCTCGAAGTCAACTACTACTCAGAGGCGCTCCCGACTACAGCATTTGATACTGTGCCGGAATTTTCACGCCGAAGCGCCACGAGCAATTGCGAGTGAAGGACTTGCCCAAGGTCCGTACGCAGCGGCTAGAGTGGGATTCGAACCTGCAACCCTCCGGTCACAAGGCGCCGAACTTACCACTGAGCCACCACGCCCCACATGGGTAAGGGCCCCCGAGCTTAGAATGTCCAAGGGCCCCCGGCTAGGTTGTTACGCCACTGAGTGGATGATGGAATATCTGATTCACGGTTGAAACCTAAATAGTGTCACTAGACTGTGTCATAAATCTTCTCTTGACTATATACTGTTCCTCACTCTGCTATGGCCTATCTTCTAGTCTTTTGACGTGCCTCAATCGAACGCAATGCTTTGCGGCGCGCCTTATTGGTCGAATACCAAAATTTTGCCAGGTCTCTGGTTATATGCCGGAGGTCCTGCATTGGCTCCAACCAACTGTCAGCCAGCGTGTAGTTTAAGGGCCGGTTGTTTCCCTGGTCTGGAGGCGCTTCTGGGATGCACTCCAGCTTATTTGCGGGTCCTTTGCCGCCCAATGCTGGGAGTTCAGGGTAGTCGCCACCGCCGATATTCGGGCAAAGGGGTACTCATTGTGCCTTTTGCCCACACAGCCACCATGCAGAACCGTGTTTTTCAGTAGTGGACCCGACGGCATGGAACGGGCTCCCCCGGGATCTGCGCCTGTTCCCCAGAACTCCCTCTGATACGTTCTATATTCGATTGAAACTGTCTTGATTACGATTGAAAGACAGTTCGCTAGTGAAATGGATTATGACGAAGTTATCGATAACTTTGTTAACATGAAGCCTAGACGAAAAAGGTTATTGTAATTGGTTTGTGTTTGTATTGTTATATTTTAGTGAACTACACTATTACTCATTTACTACACATATTGCTTTTGCTACCTATTGAGTGTTTCAGTGTCTCTGTTTAAAATACAAAAATAAATACATGGAATCATAATGAATGTAATTAATTGAAATTATTTATATTGGTAGTTGGGCCTTTTTTTATATGCTCGCTCCCCCTGGTGTTAAAACCTGGCTACGCCACTGACTCGTGACAACGCTAAGGTAGTATAGTTTTCTTTTTTTGGACACCGTGTATAATTGTGTTGTGTTAGGCGTCATAACTGTAAAATTATGACGTTATTGGCTACTGGTAGACAGAACGTTTGTCTTCCGAATATATGTGTAATGTGCATAGCAAATGAGAAACAATTAGTGTGGCTTCTAACGTTGCATCACAAAGCCTTCCGCAGGCTTATGCCTGTGTTCAATTTGCCTAATTTAATCTCATAACTTCGATTGCGTCGTTAAAGGATGGGCACTAGATGGACTTAATAAAAGCTCGCAAAAGAGTAACATACTCGCAACAACACTAATGTAATATGGAAACAGTTGAGAGGTTGAGATTTGAAAGACAACAAAGAACCGCCAGAACACAAAGTGGAACTGCGACGCCATGGTGTCTGCAGTTATCAGACATATAGGTTCTCAATATACATTCGTGTCAGCCAATGGGTAACGACGGAGTTACCTAGATATGTATAAATGCGACTCAGAAATCGCTAACCTTCATTCTGTCCCTAAGGCAGGGTTCTCGTACTAATATTATATTTCGATTGTTCATTATCTGCTTTTCTTACTCAATTAATCATACCAGTTTGTTTAACGCGATTCACTCGCGATCGACTGTATGGTATCGGAGGTCGACATGCATTTTCCCCACTGACAATTAATTGTTTCGACAACAGCGGAGTTATGGTGCAACACTGGGCTCCGGGTTTGTGTGTAGAATATACAGGGTTTTACGTGTATGTATAGTTGTATATATAAATATATAACTATACATTGGCTATATTCACGAAATGGCTACATTAAGACACATAATTTTGTATCTATACGCTGATACATATGCGGCCGTGGTCACACAAGGGGGCTGTCGATCTACGGCAATTTTAAGTTATTTTATATAGGCCTAATTGTATTCTATTGTATTGTATTGTATTCGGATATTTATAAAGCGCTTCTAGCGGGCGGGCCATTCAGAAGTGCTGCCAGTGCGAGAGACCCAGAGAGAAAAAGCAAGTTTTAAGAAAGGTAAAAGAGGAAGATACGTTACCTGAGAGAATAGAAGAACGAACGAACGAACGGAGGAAGCTCATTAAATAGAGCAGGGCCAATGGATGCAAAAGACCTAGCTTGAGCCAGTGAAGTCCTGACACGGGGAACGAGGAGGTCCAAACGATCAGAGGAACGAAGACGACGAAGAGAAGAAGCAGAGTGAGGGCGATGAATTAAGTCACATAAATGTTTCGGAGCGAAACCAAGTTGAGCCTTAGAGACAAGGATGAGGACCTTAAATTGGATGGGGGCAGAAAGTGGGAGCCAGTGGAGTTCTTCTGCCATAAAGGTGGTGATATGAGAGAATCGAGGAAGACGGGCAATTAATCTAGCAGGAGCATTGAGAACGGACTGAAGAGGAGCAAGACGGACTTTGGGAAGACCAATGAGGAGGGAATTGCAGTAGTCATGTCTAGAGCAGACAAATGCATGAACAATTGAAGTGAAAATTGGAGATGAGACAGAGCGACGGATAGCTCTAAGGCGCCTAGGTGAAAATAAGAAGTGCGAGTGATTTTGGAAATGTGTTCAGTAATTGACGTCTATATATAGCACATTTATTGGATACAAAGAAGCTATATGAATGCTCAAGTACATACGCACGGTCACTTTGAACTCCAAAGATGTTTCCCGCGGCCCCTCCAACTGCAAATGCAATTACCCTAGCTGCTTGGCTATAATCGTGGTCCCCAGTTCCGTTTATGGGCATACTGACAGTGCACGCATACGATGTAACTCTTCACCCTTTCTGTCCTGCTTAAATCTTGTCATCCTGCTTCATTAGGCAAAATTGTGAACCTTGAAAATTAATATTAGCTGTACGACAACCAGGATCCGGTTCCGGTTTGGTTACGGTTGACGGAACTTTAGCATCATATCACGCCACCGACTATACTATATTCCGGGCCAGGGAATAGGCTGATGCCCTGCGCTTAACCTTCGAGAGGCGCTTTAGAAGTTTGAAGATTACGATTGCGATTAAGATTATATTATTAAATCTTTGTCACCTTAAAATCATGGTCTTCGTATTAATGACATAAATAATTATCGTCCTTTCTTCTTTGGGGTTGCGATTCATCAGTATGCTAATGGCAATCAGGCATATTTCCTTTTTGGAACGCCTTATTGGAAAAAGTATTCAGAAATCGGAGTTACTTCGTGCCAGGATGCTTGTAGTGACTATTTCGTGGCTTTCCGTTCACAAATGTAAATGGAATAAGGTTTACTATAGCGACACTGCGACAGTATACGGCCTCGACCCTGCTGAGCCTGCTCACTTTTCAGTGAATTGATCGGATGGTAAATAATATATATATATATATATATATATATATATATATATATATATATATATATATATATATATATATATATATATATATATATGCACGTTCTCTTTAGCACCGTATGGCCTCGACCCTACTCATGTTTAATGAATTAATCGGGTGACTCTTAGCCACCGCTACCCGTTTGAACGGATGCTGCGCATGGAATCCATTCAAATATCGCGTTTTCTGACACAAAAGTGTGCGGATGACACTGTCGAGTATGCAATTGACATATCTGGAGTGTGCAATGAATAGTACGAATTGTTGAGAGCTTTGCTTAAGTCAACTACACACGATCTCATTTTAGTACGTGAAATTTTTCTTACCAGCTCGAGTCCAATTTGACAGTATTGTGGAGGAGTGTGCATTTGACATTTATGAGTAGTTTAGGCACCGGGTGCCGCGATTTGTAAGGTCCCCGTGTGCGGCCCGTGCTAGTTCGAGTTTTAAACGTCTGAAATAGGCCACCACCCGGTATGATAAAAAAAAGCATCCTCACGCACGGAGACGCGTAAATGTGCGTCCTAACCAATGTCACATATCGCCTTAACATATCATCTTAACACATACACATATTATGGATTAGTATGGATTAGATCAGATTACACTATGAAATTGTCACACGGTCTAACAATTAAATAATCTAATCTAATCTAATCCACTTACTTCTACAGCCCTCTTATCACAATGCTCAAGATATCAATCGAGGGTCGCTTCAAGCAGAGTCAAACATAGGGCCTAGTCAGATCATTTATACGTTGGGATAAAATCGTTCGATCATTTATTACACTGATAGTGCCATCAACAATAATGCAATAAAGTCAGATAAAAATGTCGAACCAATGTTAAAACATAAGTGAGAATGCTCAATGAGATTTACTCTGTTCTCACCCTTTTGTGTCGATCTGAATTCGGAGTCGTAAGTGTGCCAAGCTTCAGCATGAGCTTTGATCAGGTTGTGCCCCACTTCGTAGACATCTACTTTAGGGCTACATACTCCAGGAGCGTGCACACCCAAGCCATACGCCAAAAGACACATGATCCATGGCTCGTTCACCGTAATCCAGAGTTTCACCTGTAAGCACAATCCAGGTATAATTTGTATTCATATCTACTATCCAGTGATACAGTAAGTGAATCTCTGAAGATCGCTAACATGAAATTATACTCACCTTTCGATAGGCATACGAATGTGATACCGTGAATATGTAAGGTACACAGAAAATGTAAATTGAAATGTAACAATAGCTGTAACAGTACTTTAGAATGCCCGATGAACTCTGATATACTCAAGTATTTTGGGCATTGGCAAATACTCTGTGGGAACGGTCGAGGACCAACTGGAAATAACGTACGTTGAAATTGGCAGTGCTGTTAGGACGGAATAGTGGTAGTCAACCCGTTTTAAAATAAATTAATGAACCAGGTTACCAGGATCATAGACATGGGCGACCGCAGAAATTTGTTTAGGGTGGGCGCAAAATTTGTTTAGGGGGCGCAACCTTTTTGGGGAGTGGGGCTCAAAATGACGTTTATGCAGACAAAAAAAATTTGGATAAAAAAAAATTTAAAATAAATAAATGACATGACCTAAATATTTGTTTTTTTTCGCATTGAAAATCGTGTTGGGACTGTTGTAATAATCATAATAATCAAAAGATTTTATTTCAAAAAATATTTGCAAAATCCAGAGGGCGTAAATGCGCCCTTTGCGCTCTGCTCCGGACGCCCATGATCATAGAGGCATAATAAGAAAGCTTACAAATAATTCGACCATAACATTTGCTATGCCGTTTTATACCAACCCTGTCTCCAAATTTCTGAAAACAAAATCTAGCGTAGTTGTTGAAGTGGTTGATAATGTCGATGTTTTTCCATCCTCCGCTGTCTTCCAGAGCTTGTGGTAGATCCCAGTGGTAAAGCGTTACCATGGGTTTGATACCCTCAGCCAGCAGTTCATCTATTAGGCGGTTGTAGTAGTCTACGCCAGCCTCATTTACCACTTTCAGTGTACCATCTGGTAGAATACGAGGCCAAGACAATGAGAATCGGTAAAATTGGACCTACAGAAGTTCATAAACAAACCAAGATAATAATTAGATAAAAATTTGTTTAAAGTTTAATCAGCAAACAAATCAGCTCAGAAAAAAATGTTCCGTAATACTGTTCCACAATCAAACAAATGCCATGGTTCTCAGATGCGTGGTCTTTGCTACTTACACTAAACATGAAGATGTTAAATGTAGTTAAGATACCTCAGCAATCAAAGAATCATATTACTTGCAGCTCTGATGGTTCGTAGTCGTAATCGTAAATTCTAAATTTCTAAGACGCCACTCGAAAGCTAAGGGCAGGACACCAACTTATTCACAAGCGCTGCGTCAAGTATGAGGGGTTTCCAAAGGGTAGTCGAATGGAGGTCCGAGTCCGGATTCCAAGGCTCCAGGTCAAGAGAGGAGACTGGATGCGTTGCGAGTTGCTCATTTACATATTATTTCGTCTGAAGCTGTCCAAGTAGGGTTATAATTTTATTGACAGAATCAAGTGCCTCAAAAAACATGCTATATGACAGCCCTACCAATCGATGCAAGGCAAGGCAATACATTAGAACAATGTCCTAAACCGCATGATAATTAGAGCTCCTTTGCAATAATTATCATAAGGCACAGGGGCGGGGAGGTAGTAAAACGTTGACACGAAGATCACAAGGCCGTTGGTTCGATACCCGTTAGCCCCATAAAGGTTGACTCATCTTTTTCACTCCCTGCATTCCCTAGGGGGCGATTGCAAAAATGAGCAGTAGGACAGATGGGCACCTTGCAGGTTGCCATATAATTAAATTAGACTTCTGTTAAACTTGTTATCATCTGTCACTACTATATCCTGTAATCTTACTGCGTACTTGTCAGTTTGAATTTAATAAATCGAATATTATTTTTTTAAATTTTAATATTAAATATTTAATGGAGAACAAAGAACACTCCATTGTTTAAAATGCGTGTAGTGATAAATAGGGGCCAATCATCTTAGACTAAAGATAAATCTGTAACATATTTTGCTTGGCAACTGCAAAGCCGTACCTTGGACTTTTGAATTGTTTTTGACATGCTATGGTGGTAGCAATGGTTTATAATTTCACCCGATCAATTCAATGAAAAATGAACACGGTCAAGGTCATACGATCGCTATTGATAACCGTGTACAGTCACATTTTACACTTATGTTGCAGACTTTAACCCGGACCACAGTTGAACAATGAACAGCTTGACTTGAGCTAGGTTCAATAACTGATGATATACTTCATAGTTTCAATTATCGGGTTCATCAGGAGTTTGGCAATGAGTCATCGTTCCCGATGTAGTGCTAGACCAGGCTGTCACTGAGCCTCTGCTTTACAGATCTGAGCCCTTGCGGGGTCTGTGGGTCAATAGCTAGGTTACTAAACCTTCGACGAACTAAAACTATAGGCTAGAGGCACATTTACATACATGAATGGATGAATTTACTTTTTAGTAATGTACTAACCCCCAGGTTCTTAATGGCAGCGATGTCCTCCTTGTAACGATGGTAACTATCATTCGCCACATCTCCCGTGTCGTTGTTCGTAATCTTGCCTCCCTCGTGGCAGAATCTGTCCCAGATGCTCTCGCCTTTCCCTAAATATTTTTGTATTAAATGCCTCTGACGAATCTACGAATGTGATATTAAATTTAAGTTTAAGTAAAGCAGATGAACGGTTTAAGGCTCTTCTGGTTTTGTTGATGAACTAAACCAGAAGAGCTTACATAGCACCTGATGTGTAGCCTAAACACATGCATAGCATACCTCTTAGACGGTCACACACACACACACACACACACACACACACACACACACACACACACACACACACACACACACACACACACACACACACACACACACACACACACACACACACACACACACACACACACATATATATATAAACGAATATTATTTATATATATATATATATATATATATATACTGACATCACTTTTGATAGGTCAACAAAAGGCACTACATAAAAGCTTAAATACATATGTACTAAACACACACATACACACACACACACACACATACAAACACACACACACAGAGGTTTATATATAAGCAACAGTAATAACTTAAAATTACAATATTCTTATTGATTCGCAATGCGGAGCAGTGTCTTACCGTCGATGTTCCATGCTCCTTCGATCTGATAGGAGGAAGACGCAGTTCCCCATTGGAATCCTTCTGGAAAAGTGTCCCATAGGAAGTCTTCCTGACCTTGACCTTGAACGTTATCTTGCATGCTCGGTGATAAGAACTATAGTGATTCTTAATTAGATGAAAAACAAATGTTACTAGACACGTTTGAGGAACGAACTGCTTAACGATACGCTGAAACAAATGCCAGAACCTGTGGGAAATCACAGTAACATTTACTGTGCTTGTTAACAATAAGTTGTTGCAAATGTATACAATGATCATCAATGATCGGTAACTTCTGTTGCGCCGGTGTCTAATGCTCAAGTCATCAACCGATGGGGCACCAAAACCAAGCCGTAATTAGGCGAATATCCAGAAGATAAGCCCTTAAGACAGAGAGGCAGCCTTTAGTGGAAACACCACATATAAGCTATGTTGTCAGAACTCTTTTGGAGAAAGGCACTTAATTGGGATGGAACATAACGAATGGAAAAGTACATCTCAGACAAACAGACAACCACATAACGAATGGAAAAGTACATCTCAGACAAACAGACAACCACATAACGAATGGAAAAGTACATCTCAGACAAACAGACAACCACATAACGAATGGAAAAGTACATCTCAGACAAACAGACAACCACATAACGAATGGAAAAGTACTTCTCAGACAAACAGACAACCACATATCAGGCTAGCACGGTGGGCACCTTATTGTGTGACACCCAAACGGGTAATAATTCCCTCCTTAACAAAGTTCAGAACACTGAAGCCGGGCCAACATTAAGAGCCATGAGTAGACTGGAAGAGGTAGGTGTTCAGTTTAGAGCGAAAGACAGTCTGGCAAAGTCAGTTGCCATGTTTGGCTGTTGACAGTCATCTCTGTCATTTTGGCAAATTACTTTGTCTAAATGCAGAATTTGCCCCATAAAACTTGCAAGTTTGGAGAATTGCTGTTGACGAGTCGGCGTACGAGAGATTTTCGTGTTTCACCATGGATATACTGCACTTCGGACGCTCTTGGTTGCACATTTTCGTAACCTTCTTGTATCTGGAATGGCCCATCTACATTAAGCTCGAGGGGGGCAGGTTTCAGGTAACGACCAAGGCTCAAACCAATTGACCTACTTACGCCGTCTTTGTCGGGCGACTTTTGACCCAGAGGCTGAGCGAGACGTTGATATTAGTTGACAATCGCGGAATGTCTATGCTTTCAACCGTACGACGTTCAGCCGATACCTGTTCTACTTGTAGAACAATCTGGGATGGTTCAAGAGAATTTCAGACGGCGATTCTTCGTTCTTCAGAAACTCTGAAGTTCACTTCTGTCGTCTGTCAACTCTAGTTGGGAATCTGTTGGTTGTGTCAGCGTGTGTGCGCGAGTCTGCCACTGGTGGCTCTTCAGGTCACCCGAGCAATGTATGACGAACCAACAGAAGCATATACTTCGCCAACTGTTTAGGCATGTAGACAAAACCATGTTTACAACTCTTTCGATTGGTTCTTCTAAGATGCCACATTAGAGCATTGATTACATAATTACAAACCTGATGCATAACCATCAGTTGATGCCTTGTGCATTAGACATCGGCGCTACAGAAGTTTCTGATTTCAATTAATAACGACCAGGTATTCTTAACTTACGCAGGGCGCTTGCTTCGAAAATTCGTTCAGTCACCGCGCTCAACAAATTGGTCGACGAATTCAGACACAAGCCGACGATACTGAACTAATCATGGAAACTAGGTCAACACCACAGTCTAAATGTGGCACAGCCTACCAATACACCATATGCATGTAGGCCATTTTTGTTAGCAGAAGCACTCGTAGTTTCAATATTACTAGCACAAAATTTATTTATCTATCTTATGCCACGGCCTAACTGTAGGCCAATGATAGCCTATTTGCTTCAAGTGATTACTCTTTGCAACAACATGTGACATTTTGCCAAGCGTAATGCAGAAATATGGACTGGTTTTCTAATTAACTTCTCAGGATAATTTACATATGAACTTAGCTCCTTATAACAGCAATTCTAGGACCTAGCTTTGAGGCCAATGAAATTTGCTTCAAGTAATTACTATTTGCAACAACATGTGACAATATGTTGCCATACGTACGTACGTTTAATGCAGTATTATGGGCTGGTTTTCCCTACGTCATTTCTAATAAACTTGTTATCATAATCTTGAGATTTCTACAACGCACCAAAAAACAAAGTCGCGAGAACCAGTTTATTCACAGGCGTTCAGTCAAATCATAATCGATAGGCAGGGAGTAAAAATTGGTTCCAAGGTCAAGATCCAATGGGGTCCATCAGGCACACAACAGACAGCTAAGGAGAGTGAGGTGAGGCTTTGGAAGTTTAGTGAGTTCGCATGATGGAACTAATATTTCTCGTAGTGCTGGTGGGAGTTTGTTTCAGAGGGGTGGGACAGCCATGGCTATGGAGCGATTCGCAAATTTTAGTGATGAGGTGACTGTAGGCCGGAGAAGTGTTAGGGCCGAAGAGGAGCGGGTTGAGCGGAGTGGTTGGACCGTGAACAGCTGACATAGATAGGAGGGCTGTGAAAATTGGACTGAATTGTAGGTGATAGGAGGACTGGGAGAACTGGAGTGTATTTTAAGTAAGTGATATGACGTTACATTCTATTCGTTCAGGTATTTGAAGCCAGTGGAGAGATTTGAGGACAGGATCGAGTGATGTGGTGGTGCTTGCGGGTATTAGTCGCAGCATCTTCCAGGACATGATGTCTATGTTCGGCTGGTTAATAGAAAATTCAGGGCCTAACAGTAGACCAATTATGTTTGCTTCAAGTAATTAATCTTTGCAAAAACATGTGACAATTGTCACATACGGCGGAATTGTCACGTAGGGCAGAAGTATGGGCTGGTTTCATTTCTAATAAAATTTCTCAGCATCAACTGCAGCATAAACTCAACTTCCTAAATCTTAATTGTGAAGCTGGTTGATAGCCGACCTAGGCAAAACGTCCAACTTTACGGCTTAGGCTGCCATGCAGTCTGTACTGCTAAATAAACACAGTGCTAGCTAGCACGGTCCGTACATGGGGACCTTAAAAGGCGTGATACACATTCATAGGCAGCGCTGGTGATGTAGGCTTATCTCACCCTGCTCAATGCAAAACGAACAGATCAAGGTCATATGGTCCCCTTAGAAAAACGTGTAGGCTACATTTTTCAGTTTTGGCCGAGTTTACTACGGGGCAAAATGTAACAGAGGTCTTGCAATGTTGTCTTGTCTTGGTAAGGTTTGAACCCTGACCTCTGGGTTGACAGTTCTAATCGTAGTCTCGAATTATACGCTGGAACTTTCTTCAGCTAAAACCAACCAAATAAAGCTAAGTCCCGGGAACCAGCTTAATCACAGGCGCACACTTCAAAAGCAACATTGGTAGGCAGGTAAAGTCAGGTTCGGTTCCAGATGGAGATTCAAGGGTTAGTCAAGGAGATAGACGGCTAACGTAACGGTGGATGGTGTTTAGAATTGTGTTATGCTGTAAGTGGTCAAGCATATTGCTGAGACGTACCAATGATGCTGAAAGTAAACCATGGCGCGAAAGTTAGAAAAGCAGTCATTGGAACAATAATGAAACGGTAGACAAGGTGGTAATTGTAATTGGATAACATTTGATGATCATAGATGGATTCCATCAGTTAAACCAACAGACATCTTTTGACATCAAAACACCGTTGACATCGATATGAAATTTCTTCAGTTTCACTACATCAAGCAGATTACATTGAGATGCCAAAGATTGAAAAGCGATTGTAGCGACACAACGATTAATTAAAATTGTTTTACGCAGAACCACGAAACATGGTTTCCCATAATTATGACTACACTCCTTGCCTGTATTTGCGTCATTACTACTGCTTTGATCTTTGGATGCAACGTTGGTAAGCATTGATGGCTAGAGTGTCATTAAAGCGCACCTATTGAAGTTTTAAGAATGCATAAAATATTTGTATCGCAACTTCTAGTGAGTAACGGTAAGCTCGAAGTTTAGGTGTACGGACTATCGCTCATAGGACGATCGCTCATAGGACGATCGCTCACAGGACGATCGCTCATAGGGACGATCGCTCATAGGGACGATCGCTCATAGGACGATCGCTCATAGGACTATCGCTCATAGGACGATCGCTCATAGGACGATCGCTCATAGGACGATCGCTCATACGGACGATCGCTCATAGGGACTATCGCTCATAGGGACGATCGCTCATTCGGGACTATCGCTCATAGGACTATCGCTCATACGGACCATGCATACATATAAGCATAAAAGTAGGGACCTCGAACAATTAACTTCCTATTAACTAGTAGATAGTTTTGAAGTATAGGCACATCAAAGTAGGGACATTTCAGAAATATTTGTGAAGTCATTTGGAATATTTGATAAGTTTTATAATTGGTAGCCAATTGGAAGTTTATTTAATTATTGCTCGCTAATTGGAAGCTAATTGCTAGCTAATTGGAAGTTTATTTAATAATTGCTAGCTATCTGGAAGTTTATTACTCGCGTCCTACTTTGATGCGCATATATATTAGAAATAATGAAGTAACATCAAACGAACATTCAATAACTGTTCCACAATAGCAATACTATACGTACAATAACACCAAACGGTGAGAGTACACATCAACGCACTTCAGATAAGAAGCATTTTTCCGTATGGTATAAAAAGGCCACGAAATTAAATGGATCCATAAACTGTGGTCTCAGTGTATTATCGATAACTGTACTTTTCTATGGTCATATGAGCGATCGTCCTATGAGCGATAGTCCCTATGAGCGATCGTCCCTATGAGCGATAGTCCGTATGAGCGATCGTCCGTATGAGCGATCGTCCTATGAGCGATCGTCCTATGAGCGATAGTCCTATGAGCGATCGTCCTATGAGCGATCGTCCTATGAGCGATCGTCCCTATGAGCGATCGTCCCTATGAGCGATCGTCCTATGAGCGATCGTCCTATGAGCGATTGTCCTAGAACCGAAGTTTAAATGACATGATACTTTCTTATTTAGTTCATTCAATATGGAAATACAGAGTTAACATTTCAACGCCTTTGTTAACATTTCTTAGGAATATTATAACTATAGAAAATTCTTGTCATATTCCATCGTGTACATTGAATTTTATCTAAATTCGCACTTTTGCACATAGTCGTTAACAACTTCCCATCCATCAAACTAGAAACCCCTTAAGAAAGAAGACAGGAAAAATCAGTTCCTATCCCAACTTTATATACTCCATTTTCTCAAAGAACTCCTTACAGACGAAGTCCGTAAGCTATTCGAAATCCATGCAATCACCGATGTAGTAGTAATGCTATCGAACGTTGGCATTACAGTTGATGAACTTGTTTATGAATTGCTTGTTGATTATTTTCAAAAATTACTCCCGAAAGGTCACACGACTATGCGAATCTGAGGTGTGGTTTGTCAGTCACCAGGTGAAGAACATTAATGGGCCATTCAAGTGTTTGATAGCCAATGGAAATAATGAGTTTTGAGGTTTTTCTTAGAGGAAGAGAAAGAATTCGAGCTTCGGAGAAAGTAAGTCGTCGGTTCCATTCCAGAGGGCAGTAAATTGGAATGCACGAGACCCTATAACAGGGCTACACCTAGACTCAACCAACAGACCCACATCTGAAGATCGCAGATTGTGTGGAGGAATGTAAGAAGATCATAGTGGTTGAAGGGGTATGAGCGCTCGCTTTAGTATTTTACAGGTCAGGTGGGTCAGTTTAAATCTTCTTCTGAATTCTACAGAAAGCAAATGCAGCTGATCGAGTAGGGTCATGGAGTTTATTATGACATGATTCAGGCAGCACCATCTAACTAATTATGTCGACATGAATACAATTGAAATGTAATGGTGTTCCTTTTCATAATTCTGAAGTGTACATTGAAGTCGGGCAACATAAACACCATGAATACGCGTAAAGGATTGTCATCCGTGTTTTGCTATAGCGATGGCCAACCGTTGTTTGCAGTGAGTTTTCTATAGAAGTCGGCCGATGCCTTCGGGATCCTGGCTCGCTCTGGGTCAGAGAAGTTGACAAGCCGAATGTTGCTCCGTATCCCTCTGTCCATTGAAAGTTGTCCATCAGTGACCTCGCGTTGTAGCCAATCACGTTGCATCCGTCCAATTTGATGGACGGATGCAATTTTTTAAATTTAGGTCTACTTAACTTACGTTGTGATTCCTTCATGCTAATCAAGTCTGATTTAGTCTCTATCATTTAACCTAACACAATATTGCATAATCTGGGTTTTTGGTTCGGATGCATTTTATCTGTGAGGGAACGACTAAAAATTAAACCAATGGAATTCTTCAACAGCCAGTTTTCCTAATTTTTCTTAACTTCCCTGAGTTCCCTCTGAATTATGAACTCCAAATTGAAATCTCACTTGTTCAAGAATTCCTACCCTGATCCATCCGATCCTCTGTCGACCAAGCTTTCTCGTCCTCAACGAAACAAACCGCAACAGCTGTTCTGCCTCTCCCTGGTCTCTGGCAACCGGACAAGGACCTCCAATGGACAGCGATCTCTGGACAACACCTCTGATACGATGCAGTGCTCGTGTATAAGCTTGTGCTTTGCGCTTAGCTTTAGAGTAGCGTTTTACAAATTAGGAGTCTACGATAACGATTACGATACTCGTACAAGTTGTGACGGTATTCCCTGGGACAGACTGTCACCCAAACCCTTCCATTCCATGACGGCACTTTTCACACCGCTACGAACAATTCGAACAACAATTTCGAAAAGAACTCATTCAGGAGTGCCAAAAACCTTTGAGGACATTGTTGATGTAATTCGTGTAGAATCGTATCCGCTGTTGATCGTCCACGGATTCGTGTATATTCGTGTCGAGCATCGTCACGAGATGGCTTGTATACAGTAGCATTGTAGGAGTTGTGTTGGTTAAAGTGGTTGTGGGCCATGGTGTATGGCCTCTGCGCTCAATTCTTGAACTAGTGTGATCAACACGTGCCTTCTATCTTGCGGTTGGGTCAAAGTTAAAAACACGGACATTGTAGGAAAGTGCAATGCACACTACTTCCAATTCCTCATGCATTACATCAGTCCAATTATGAGCACAGTCTATTGCCAGTTGCTCTGCATTAAATTAAACAATGGTAACACTGAAAATGTAATAAGGCACTTTATCAGCAATGTTGACAGCAATGTGGATTTAGTGCAAATTGCCCATTTTATTGCAGTGTTTACTTTCATGTTTTATTCGTTTGTAATGCTTTGCATCGTATAAGGACTTCAAAGTAAAAGTATCACAATTGTCTGAATGCCTCCAGAAAATTAAATGAGCTTAATAAAATAATGGAATAAGCATTATCCTCTGGTGAAATGCTGTCAGATGCGACGCTAACAAAACTCCAGCAATCCACATTATGTCAGCTTTCCCCACAACTTACTGCCTGTTAGGGTATTGTCCTAGGATGCAATTTATTATTACTCCTGTTATTATTATAGCTACTATTAATTAGCAACTTCTATCACGCCGGTGTCTAATGCACTAGACAACAAGCGATAGCGCACCAAAACCAAGCCGTAATCAGGTCGATATCTAGACGTATTGTGGATTATTGTTTGCTT
Organism: Allolobophora icterica; assembly: GCA_963556255.1. Lineage (NCBI taxonomy): Eukaryota > Metazoa > Annelida > Clitellata > Crassiclitellata > Lumbricidae > Allolobophora > Allolobophora icterica. Next base: position 77,599,509 of record OY744605.1, on the reverse strand, counting down.
TACATTGCTGAATAACACTTCAGTTTTGGCCATCCGTTATCGGTGATTAGTTTCTTGTAGAAAGCGACCGATGCCTTTGGAACTCTGGCTCGCGTTGGGTCAGAGAAGTCGACCCGATACAGTCCGAAGGTAGCCGAATAACCATCCGACCACTCGAAGTTGTCCATCACTGACCAGGCCGTGTAAGCCGTGACGTTACAGCAGTCCACTTTAATGGCTGCGCATAAAGCAACGTCATATCGTGAGTGTATCTATGCAAACGGTATTCATCATTACATTTGTCATCATCGTCATTGCGTAAATTTAATACAGCTAAGCCACATCAAGGTGACATTAGTTCATGTCCATCCTCAAGATTCCAACAAGTTTTTACGTTTCCATGCTTGGCAAATTATCACACCTTGACGAACGAGATAGGTAAGAATGATAGAAAGCAAGGATTACCTTTGAGTACATTGTTGATGTAGTTCGTGTAGAATCTTATGCGTTGTTGGTCATCCAGGGAACCGTGATGTTCTGCATCATCGGGGACTCCGTTCTCCGTGATCAGTACTTCAGGGTTGTTGTAATGTGCCTTGATCCAGTTCAAGATTTTCCTCATTCCCCAAGGAACCTCCTTCATCCGTTCGACACCAGTTCTACAATGATTAAAAATAATACGAGGCTAATAGTCTAAAAGTGTACGTGTCTTATAGGCCTATGCTGTTATGCACGAAATTTTAAAATAATTCGTTAAATTTCTTATTTATTTATACCTGCAATTAAAGATGTAAGTACACGCATGTTTCAAAATATTACATGTCTAGCTGACAATAAATTGTAACGTAATAATATTATTAACATGTATTGATTGTATGTACGTTAGTAACTAACATAAGCAGTTCATTCTGATTTTTTCATAATTTTATAATAGAACATGTCAGCAATGGCATCATTAGTTATTGTATTAAAAAAGATTTGCAGTGGAAAGAGTATATGCCGCTTGAAACATAAACCACAGCACGGATTCATATAACAGCTCTTGGTTAATAAAATGTAGGGCTCTAGGGCACGACAAGACTCTGAGAAATTTAGCTAATGCCTTAACAGCAGTAATGCCGGAATCTTACGCTGGCCATGATGGATCAAAGTGGAACTTCACGTCCACATCATCTAAAAACCCCGGACTTTCTGTTCCATGAACATAATTCTCTGCCAGCGTCGTTGTGTAGTGGTTAAGTCCGAAGAAATCATGAGTGCCTAGGACATAGAGTCGTAAATATCAAAGCATAATCAAAGCATTCCATGGTCATTCTTCTGACCATTTCCACTAAAATAAACCATCACGTGTGGAAAAAGTGGTATAGTAAATGTAACTGAACATTTATTTAGCGCCAACTCAAGAGCAAACTAATTAGGGGTGCTGTGTGGTCTACTCTACATGGTGTTAAATATCATCAAGTATTGGAGTTTCGTCATTTAGCAAAAGAATGCAATGAAAACTATGCACATACGTGGAGCCAACAGATTCTCATCTGCAGTTGAACGATAGCAAAAAGTTCAGCTTCTCTGCATCAAGGTGTTTCGACAGAGTGGTATGTTAGAAATGATATTAGTCAGTAGTATCTTAGCCACCATAGTAGTGTGGGCGTCGAAGATATTGCATGACAACAGCTCATACAATAATAGTTTGACCCTGTGTACTTGATATGCAAATAATAAATGAAGTTTCATACAGAAACAAATTACTGTTAAAAAGTTCCTTTAGAGACAGTTGCATTTCAAAAATAACTTTAACAGCGCATTGATAATTATAAGGGGCAATATATTCAAGACAAACAAATCAGCCAAATTAATGGATTATAAAGTGAGAGCGTAAAGTGTGACTTTAATCACATTATCCACAAAATTTCTTAGCTCTATGCACTTTACCAACTATCCTTGCTTTTTCCGCATCAGTGAATTCAGGCAAGCGTGACTTATTCCGTCCTTCCATCTGGCTCTTTCGTCCAATGTAATCCTTCATGACCTGAGGGTAGTCGCCGTTGACGAAGATTGGATTTGCAAACCGCCCTAGTCTAAACTCCATCGCCCTTTCGCTTGCTGCAATATCCTCCGTCTTGTTACTGTACGGTTCTTCCCACTGGCTCTCTAAGGTTATTGAAATCCTACCTACAGAACAAAAACAATAGCACATAATTATACGTCCATGACATGCGTGATGTCGTTATCTTATGAAGTATAGTACATAAAACAAGGAGCCAATCTGCTTAGTATTCGTTGCAGTAAGGCTCATAAAATGATACGAAATTATGGTGCGCCATGAAACCCACAGAAAGGACAACATGTATTGGCAAAACCATATGTTTTATATTGTCAGGATTTAAATTTAATTCAAGGGAACTAACTGACAACCTCGTGAGACCATTTTGGCCTACGTGGCTGAATTGCGAAGACTCTCGGAACTTCTGTGAGTAAGAGACAACGTTCGATCAAATGCTACGCTGCTACGGGATCGGTTAGTGTGTAAAGTCCGAGACGAAGCGATCCTAAAACGACTGATGGCGGAATTGGAAATAATATTGAAAGGAACTTTTGAGTTGGACAGTCCTTGGAGCTCGCAACAAAATACGTTGCGGTATTACAATATGATGAAACAAAGGTAACAGGACTGCTCCCGAACCAATTCGTCGTTTACGATTCATGGTACAGGGCCAAGATAACGAAAAGAAAAGCAACATTCAAAATAGGCAGCCTCCAAACCAAGAGAATAAGCCAAATGGCTGTTCTGGCTGTGAGGAAAGACCTGTTTGTCCGATTGTTTTGCGTGCCGGAAAAGGTCATACGGCTGCCAGATGCTTCGCAAGGCAATAAAACGCCTATGCAAAAGAACCATGCAATTGGACATCAACAGGTCTACTCAGACTTATCAGTTGGAGGAAAAGGAATATTCTGATGAAGGTGAAATTGACGTGTATACGGTTCAAACAGTAAAAAATTGACCGAGTTAAGCCGGTATGTGTAGATATTTGGCTTGACTTAATAACAAACTGGTGTCCACGGAAGTGGATACTGAGGCGGCTGTGACAGTGTTGGATGAAAACATTTTACAAACAGATGAACAAGGGGCGCGACTGTTGAAGCTACCGAAAACCAAGTCAATGATTCGTACACGAGAGAGCAGAATGATGGCACTGGCAGTAGGTGGGAAAGGACCAGGTTTGATGTGACGTACTTCGTTGAGACTGATTCGTCGGAACTGGGGATATATGCTGTGGCTAGAGAAGGCTGATCTGCAGAAGCAGTTAACTTATGTACTACAACAATTTGCAGAGCCATTCAAAGAGTAAGTTGGGTACGATGACGGGTTCGAGGCCAGGAGTTACATTAATCCTGAGGCAACTCCGGTATTTTGTAAACCAAGATCGGTTTCACGTGCAATGAAAGAAAAGATCACCTGAGAATTAGAGAGGCTAAAAATAGAGGAAACTGTTACTCGAGTAAGTATTTTTTCTGAATGGACGCTCCGATCGTTTCCTTGTCAAACCGAATGGATCTTTCCGAATTTGTGGAGACCATAAATGACTGTTAATAAAGTTTAAAAGTTTGATACTACTACAAATAAATACTACATTATTCTTTAAAATTGTCGTCAACGGCCTTTGATGACTTATGATGACTGTAGACCTGGGAAATAATAATAATTTAAACGTTGGAAAATTATCCGAATGCAAAAAACAGATTACTTGTTTGTTGTCATGGGTCTTGGATTAAGATTCACGAAATCGGATATAAGCCAAGTTTACCAACAATTGCTGCTGGACGAGAGGAGTAAAGAGTATGTCGCGATAAATGCACAGAGGTCATTATCGTTACAAAATACTCCCTTTTGGAGTGTCGTCAGTTCCGGGCATTTTGATGAGGACGTCAGAGAACCTTCTGCGAGGTATTCCAGAGGTCATTGGTTATTTGGATGAAATTTGACAGAAGTGTGGGAACGTTTAAACAGTGAAGAATTGCAATTGAACAAGAAGAAATGTTTATTTCTTAAAGCAGAGGTGGTCTATTACTTATCCATTACGGCAATATCGAGAGGCTACTGGGAATTAAAACTGTTGCAAGACTGGCTATTATCTTGCAACTACCCTGTATCCAGAAAATAGGATTTCTTAACCAAACGTTGTTAATTTGAGGTATGGAATCACTCCATCGACGACACGTTTAAAGTCGAAACGACGTCGTGCTGGTGACGTCTAAGATGCCTTTCTCTTAGCGCTGGACAAGTTCAGGAATTTCACCCAGAATGTGAACTCGTCATTTGCTGCTCCTGTCTTTAAAGCAGTTTCTGATACGATCAGAAATCCATGAAGTAGGTTCGTTCCTTATGGAAATGTAGTTTCAGCTGCAAACATCGATAGGCTAGGCCTACTGGGAGTTCACGTCAGTGCATGGCAGACAATTATATACCTTGCAACAATGCTGTATCCATAAAAATTTAATAGAATATCTTAACCAAACGGTGATAACTTGAGCAAAAGTATGAAATGCAATTTAAATTTTAAAAATTGTTCTTTCGTATCTGCAATCATTTCATTGGTTTGTATAGTTTCCATGGTTTGTGAATGGACTTTTAAAATGACGTCATATTATTAATTATTGAAGTGAATCATTGAATTGGACGGACTATTTGCGTCAAGATACGGTTAATTACGCAGAGCGTTTACTTGAAGAGTGGGCGGATAAAGGATGGGCACTAGATGGACTAGTCTTAGTAAACGCTTGCAAAACAGTAGCATTCTACAACGCTAATGTTGTATAGTTTTCTTTTTTCTGGACACCGCGTATAATTGTGTTGTGTTAGGCGTCATGTATGACGTTATTGGCTACTACTAAAAAGAACGTTTGTCTTCCGAATATTTGTGTAATGTGCATAGCAAATGAGAAACAATTAGTGTGGCATCTAACGTTACATGACACAGCCTTCCGCAGGTTTAAGCTTGTGTTTAATTCGCCTAACTTAATCTCCTAACTTCGATTGCTCCAGTTTCATCATCGGTAAAAAAATGGGCACTAGATGGACTTAGTAAAGGCCTGCAAAAGAGTAACATACTCGCAACAACACTAGTCCTACTGTAAAATGGAAACAATTAAGAGGTTGAGATTAGACTTGAAAGACAACAAACAACCGTCCGAACACAAAGTTGGACAGCGACGCCATGGTGTCTGCAATTTTCAGACATAGGTTCTCAATATACATTCGTGTCAGCCAATGGGTAACGACGGAGTTACCCAGATATGTATAAATGCGCTTCAGAATTCGCTAACCTTCATTCTGTCCCTGAGGCAGGGTTCTCGTACTAATATATTTCGATTGTTCATTATCTGCTTTTTAAACTCAATTAATCATACCAGTTTGTTTGACGCGATTCACGCGCGATCGACTGTATGGTATCGAAGGTCGACATGCATTTTCCCCACTGACAATTAATTGTTACAACAACAGCGGAGTTATGGTGCAACACTGGGCTCCGGGTTATAGTGTGTAGAATATACAGGGTTTTACGTGTATGTATAGTTGCATATATAAATATATAACTATATATTGGCTATATTCACGCAGTGGCTACATTAAGACACATAATTTTGTATATATACGCTGAAACATATGCGGCCGTGGTCACACAAGGGGGCTGTCGACCTACGGCAATTTTAAGTTATTTTATATAGGCCTAATTGTATTGTATTGTATTGTATTTGGATATTTATAAAGCGCTTCTAGCGGGAGGGCCATTCAGAAGCGCTGCCAGTGCGAGAGACCCCGAGAGAAAAAGCAAGTTTTAAGAAAGGTAAAAGAGGAAGAGACGTTACCTGAGAGATTAGAAGAACGAACGAACGGTGGCAATATGAGAGAATCGAGGAAGACGGGGAATTAATCTAGCAGCAGCATTGAGAACGGACTGAAGAGGTGCAAGACGGACTATAGGAAGACCAATGAGGAGGGAATTGCAGTAGTCAAGTCTAGAGCAGACAAATGTATGGACAATTGAAGTGAAAATTGGAGATGAGAGAGTGACGGATAGCTCTAACTTAATGTGAAACTTAGGTGAAAATAGGAAGTGCGAGTGAGTTTGGAAATGTGTTCAGTAAAGGTGAGAGACGTCTATATAGCACATTTGTTGGATACAAAGATGCTATATGAATGCTCAAGTACATACGCACGGTCACTTTGAACTCCAAAGATGTTTCCCACTGCCCCTCCAACTGCAAATGCAATTACCCTAGCTGCTTGGCTATAATCGTGGTCCCCAGTTCCGTTTATGAGCATACTGACAGTGCACGCATACGATGTAACTCTTCACCCTTTCTGTCTTGCTTAAATCTTGTCATCCTGCTTCATTAGGCAAAACTGTGAACCTTGAAAATTAATATTAGCTGTACGACAACCAGGATCCGGTTCCGGTATGGTTACGGTTGGCGGAACTTTAGCATCATATCACGCCACCGACTATATTCCGGGCTAGGGCTGGTGCCCTGCGCTTAACCTTCGAGTGGCGCTTTAGAAGTTTGGAGATTGCGATTGCGATTAAGATTATAGTATTCATCTTTGTTACCTTAAAATCACGCGCCAAAAATTAGTATCTCCGTCCATCACTCTACAGACCTTCTTCCACAGCGACGACATTCCTCCAGCCGACTGCGGTATTGCAATTTGCATCGAACATCTGTCTCTCTTGCCAATTTAGTCACTTAACAAAGTCGTTTGCAGTTTATTGCAATCCAGCTATATAGTTATAGCCAAATCATAGCCAAATGTTGGTGATGAAAAAATAAATCCTTCTCGAAAAAATTTGGCGACCGCCTTGCCAGATCTTCGCGACCCACTTTTTGGTCGCGACCCCCAGTTTGGGTAACTCTGCTCTATAGCACCGTATGGCCTCGACCCTATTCATGTTCAATGAATTAATCGGGTGATCCTTAGCCCGCAGGGCTTCCATTCAAATAGCCCGTTTTCTGACACAAAAGTGTGCGGATGACACTGTCGAGTGTGCAATTGACTTATCTGGAGTGTGCGATGAATAGTATGAATTGTCGAGAGCTTAGCTGAAGTCAACTACACACGATCAGTGCGTCTGATTTGAAAATAGTAGGCGGGTTGAAAATCGATCGCGCTTGATCGAGTAGGCGAGCGATGCGCGGCCGACCTCGGGAGCTTTTGTGTAGAGCATATTTTATGTACCGTATTCGTTCGTATAGCTGCATATAGGCCTAATAATCATCTAGTAGGCCTATCTCAATTCAGTGCTGTTATCCGTCCTGCATCATAGTTGTAATAAGTTTTAGCGTGCCACTTGGCTATAATTAATGATTACAGTAGCAGTATTACTGTATTCCAGGACAGAAGTAGGCCTAATTGAACCCAGTGAATCACTTATTTCAATATTTTCTTATGAACAGTACTGAAAAAGATTAATGGAAGCTGCACAATAGCAACAATTAAACAATCACATTTACTTTTCCATTATCTGCAGTTCACTAGTGTCTTCGCATCACACATTGACAAATTCAATCACTGTCACTGTCAGTGGGTGGCATTGTGGGCCATGCCATAATATTTTATTCTGCCATGTCAATGCCATCTGCTCCAAAATCGTCATCACTTGAGTCTGAATGATCTGTTGGCATCCTCATCAGACTGAAGTGGCTCATCATCACCAGATTCGGATAGCAAGTCATCAGGCAAGTCAGTAGGCCCCTATCTGCATGCTGTATTAATGGTGATGGCGATGGGAGTTAGTAACGGGTTCGCCGAATCATGCTTCAGTTTTCTCACTTCAATGCTGTCTGATCGAAGGCTGTCTATGGGCCGAGACTGCTCGAGATTGCTGCCACCTTTGATGGTGGTTGGGAATAGGCTTCGCTATCGATGCCACTGAGAATAAACCTACGGCGACTTAACATGACATTGTATGTGTTGACTGTGTCGTTTATCAAGTCTCCACGTTCTTTCTCCAACCACGCTAGGTGGCTTGCACGAATCAACAACAAGTCTGCCATTGTGCTGTGGCCCATAGACAGCCTTCGATCAGACAGCATTGAAGTGAGAAAACTGAAGCATGATTCGGCGAACCCGTTACTAACTCCCATCGCCATCACCATTAATGCAGCATGCAGATAGGGGCCTACTTGGCACTTCCGAACGACGGCAACGTATAGTGCACTGCCAGACATCTGAGACAGATTTGTTGTCATAATAATAGCGCACTATGCGCCTGAGGGATTTTAGTCCAGTGGCCAGCAAGTAAGTAAATTGAAGTAATCTTAATTAGATAAATAAAATAATGGTCTGGCTCCAGGTTCATCTATCGTCATGGAGTCTAACTCAAACTCAGCGAGCGACGACCGACTGTCACCGATGGTGAGAAGTCTTCGGCTAGGCGAGCGGTAAATCGCTCGCCAGTACCTTTGCTAGGCGAGCGACCAAGAAGAGCGATCGATCGCTCGCCTTAAATCAGACGCACTGCACACGATCTCATTGTAGCACGTGAAAGTTTACTTACCAGTTCGAGTCCAGTTCGACAGTTTGTGGAAGAGTATGCATTTGACATTTCTGAGTATTTTAGGCACTGGGTGCCGCGATTTTAAGGTCCCCGTGTGTGGCCCGTGCTAGTACGTGTTTTAAACCTCTGGTATGATAACCGGCATCCTCACGCACAGAGACGCGTAAATGTCACATATCGCCTTAACATATCATCTTAACACATACACATAACATGTACATACCCCGGTACATGCATGGTATGGATTGATTAGATTATGAAATTGTTAGACGGTCTAACAATTTCATAATGATTATAATCTAATCTAATCCACTTACTTTTATGGCCCTCTTATCATAATGCTCAAGGTATCAATCGAGGGTCGCTTCAAGCGAAATCATACATAGGGCCTAGTGGCCCTAGTCAGATCTTTTATACGTTGGGATGAAATCGTTTGAACATGTATTTCACTTGTAGCTTGTTTATTACGCTAGTAGGCCTAGTGCCACCAACAATAATGCAATAAAGTCAGATAAAAATGTCGAACCAATTTCAAAACATAAGTGAGAATACTCGCTGAGATTTACTCTGTTCTCACCCTTTTGTGTCGATCTGAATTCCGAGTCGTAAGTGTGCCAAGCTTCAGCATGAGCTTTAATCAGGTTGTGCCCCACTTCATACACATCTACTTTAGGGCTACATACTCCAGGAGCGTGTATACCCAAGCCATACGCCAAAAGACATATGATACATGGCTCGTTCACCGTAATCCAGAGTTTCACCTGTAAGCACAATCCAGGTATAATTTGTATTCATATCTACTATCCAGTGATACAGTAAGTGAATCTCTGAAGATCGCTAACATGAAATTATACTCACCTTTCGATAGGCATACGAATGTGATACCGTGAATACGTAAGGTACACAGGAAATGTATATTGAAATGTAACAGTAGCTGTAACAGTGCTTTAGAAAGCCCGATGAACTCTGATATACGCAAGTATTTGGGGCATTGGCAAATACTCTGTGGGAACGGTCGAGGACCAACTGGAAATAACGTACGTTGAAATTGGCAGTGCTGCTAGGACGGAATAGTGGTAGTCAACCCGTTTTTAAATAAATTAATGAACCAGGTTACCAGGATCATAGACATGGGCGTCCGCAGAAATTTGTTTAGAGTGGGCGCAAAATTTGTTTAGAGGGCGCAACCTTTTTGGGGAGTGGGGGGCAAAATGACGTTTTTGCAGACAAAACAAAATTGGATAGAAAATAATAAAAAATAAATAAATGACTTGACCTAAATAACAGTTTTTTCGCATTGGAAATCGTGTTGGGACTGTTGTAATAATCATAATAATCAAAAGATTTTATTTTATAAAATATATGCACAATCCAGAGAGCGTAAATGCGCCCCTTGCGCCATGCTCCGGACGCCCATGATCAAAGAGACATAATAAGAAAGCTTACAAATAATTCGACCATAACATTTGCTATGCCGTTTTATACCTACCCTGTCTCCAAATCTCTGAAAACAAAATCTAGCGTAGTTGTTGAAGTGGTTGATAATGTCGATGTTTTTCCATCCTCCGTTGTCTTCCAGAGCTTGTGGTAGATCCCAGTGGTAGAGCGTTACCATGGGTTTGATACCCTCAGCCAGCAGTCCATCTATTAGGCGGTTGTAGTAGTCTATGCCAGCCTCGTTTACCACTGACAGTGTACCATCTGGTAGAATACGAGGCCAAGACAATGAGAATCGGTAGAATTGGACCTACAGAAGTTCATAAACAAACCAAGATAATAATTAGATAAAAATTTGTTTAAAGTTTAATCAGCAAACAAATCAGCTAAGAAAAAAATGTTCCGTAATACTGTTCCACAATCAAACATATGCCATGGTTCTCGTGGTCTTTGCTACTTACACTAAACATGAAGATGTTAAATGTAGTTAAGATACCTCAACAATCAAACAATCATATTACTTGCAGCTCTGATGGTTCGTAGTCGTAATCGTAAACTCTAAATTTCTAAGACGCCACTCGAAAGCTAAGGGCAGGGCACCAACTTATTCACAAGCGCTGCGTCAAGTATGACTGTATGAGGGGTTTCCAAAGGGTAGTCGAATGGAGGTCCGAGTCCGGATTCCAAGGCTCCAGGTCAAGAGAGGAGACTGGATGCGTTGCGAGTTGCTCATTTACATATAACTTCGTCTGAAGCTGTCCGAGTAGGGTTATAATTTTATTGGCAGAATCAATAAATCAAATGCCTAAAAAAACATGCTATAGGCCCCTATGACAGCCCTTCCAATCGATGCAAGGCAAGGCAATACATTAGAACAATGTCCTAAGCCGCATGATAATTAGAGCTCCTTTGCAATATATCCTAAGGTACAGTGGCGGGGAGGTAGTAAAACGTTGACAGGAAGATCAGAAGGACGTGGGTTCGATACGCGATGGCCCCATAAAGGTTGACGCAGATTTTTCACTCCCTACATTCCCTAGGGGGCGATTGCAAAATGAGCAGTAGGACGGATGGGCACCTTGCAGGTTGCCATATAATTAAATTAGACTTCTGTTAAACTTGTTATCATCTGTCACTACTATATCCTGTAATCTTACTGCGTACTTGTCAGTTTGAATTTAATAAACGAATATTATTTCTTAAATTTTAATATTAAAAATTTAAAGAACAAAGAACGCTCCATTGTTTAAAATGCGTGTAGTAATAAATAGGGGCCTATCATCTTAGACTAAAGATAAATCTGGCTTGGCAACTACAAGGCCGTACCTTGGACTCTTAAATTCTTTTGACATTTTATGGTGGTAGCGGTGGTGGATAATTTCACCCGATCAATTCAATGAAAAATGAACACGGTCAAGGTCATACTATCGCTACTGATTAACGTGTACACTGCACAGTCACATTTTACAATTATGTTGCAGACTTTAACCCGGACCACAGTTGAACAGCTTGACTTGAATTAAGTTCAATAACTGATGGCATATTTCGTAGTTATCGGGTTCATCATGTGTTAATGAGTTATCGTTCCCGCACGTAGTGCTAGATCAGACTGTCGTTGAGTCTGTGCTTTACATACTTGAGCCCTTGCGGGGTCTGTGGTTCAATGGTTCAATGGTTGCTAAACCTTCTATGAGTAAAAACCTAAGGAGGCACATTAACATAAATGAATGGATGAAGTTGCTTTAAATATTTACTAACCCCCAGGTTCTTAATGGCAGCGATGTCCTCCTTGTAACGATGGTAACTATCATTCGCCACATCTCCCGTGTCGTTGTTCGTAATCTTGCCTCTCTCGTGGCAGAATCTGTCCCAGATGCTCTCGCCTTTACCTAAACATTATTGTATCAAATGCCTCCGACGAATCTACGAATGTGATATTAAATATAAGTTTAAGTAAAGCAGAAGATGAAGGGTTTAAGGCTCTTCCGGTTTAGCTGATGAACTAAACCGGAAGAGCTTATATATCACGTGATGTGTAGCCTAAACACATGCATAGCATACCTCTTAGACGGTCATATATATACTGACATCACTTTTGAGAGGTCAACAAAAGGCACTACATAAAAGCTTAAATAATATGTACTAGGACATACATACACACACACACACACACACACACACACACACACACACACACACACACACACACACACACACACACACACACACACACAGGTTTATATAAGCAACAGTAACAACTTAAAATTACAATATTCTTATTGATTCGCAATGCGGAGCAGTGTCTCACCGTCGATGTTCCAGGCTCCTTCGATCTGATAAGAGGAAGACGCAGTTCCCCATTGGAATCCTTCTGGAAAAGTGTCCCGTAGGAAGTCTTCCTGACCTTGACCTTGAACGTTATCTTGCATGCTCGGTGATAAGAACTATAGTGATTCTTAATTAGATGAAAAACAAATGTTACTAGACACGTTTGAGGAACGAACTGCTTAACGATACGCTGAAACAAATGCCAGAACCTGTGGGAAATCACAGTAACATTTACTGTGCTTGTTAACAATAAGTTGTTGCAAATGTATACAATGATCATCAATGATCGGTAACTTCTGTTGCGCCGGTGTCTAATGCTCAAGTCAGCAACCGATGGGGCACCAAAACCAAGCCGTAATTAGGCGAATATCCAGAAGATAAGCCCTTAAGACAGAGAGGCAGCCTTTAGTGGAAACACCACATATAAGCTATGTTGTCAGAACTCTTTTGGAGAAAGGCACTTAATTGGGATGGAACATAACGAATGGAAAAGTACATCTCAGACAAACAGACAACCACATATCAGGCTAGCACGGTGGGCACCTTATTGTGTGACACCCGAACGGGTAATAATTCCCTCCTTAACAAAGTTCAGAACACTGAAGCCGGGCCAACATTAAGAGCCATGAGTAGACTGGAAGAGGTATGTTTTCAGTTTAGAGCGAAAGACAGTCTCGCAAAGTCAGTTGCCATGTTTGGCCGTTGACAGTCACCTATGTCATTTTGGCAAATTACTTTGTCTAAATGCAGAATTTGCTCCATAAAACTTGCAAGTTTGGAGAATTACTGTTGCCGAGTCGGCGTACCGGAGATTTTCGTGTTTCACCATGGATATACTGCACTTCGGAAGCTCTAGGTTGCACATTTTAGTAACCTTCTTGTATCTGGAATGGCCCATCTGGGGCGTGGTGGCTCAGTGGTAAGTTCGGCGCCTTGTGACCAGAGGGTTGCAGGTTCGAATCCCACTCTAGCCGCTGCGTACGGACCTTGGGCAAGTCCTTCACTCGCAATTGCTCGTGGCGCTTCGGCGTGAAAATTCCGGCACAGTATATCAAATGCTGTAGTCGGGAGCGCCTCTGAGTAGTAGTTGACTTCGAGAGGCGCTATAGAAATATCCGGAATAAATCTACATGAAGCTCGAGGGGGGCAGGTTTCAGGTAACGACCAAGCCTCAGACCAATTGACCTACTTACGCCGTCTGTCGGGCGACTTTTGACCCAGAGGCTGAGCGAGTCGTTGGTATTAGTTGACAATCGCGGAATGTCTACGCTATCAACCGTACGACGTTCAGCCGATACCTGTTCTGCGTGTAGAACAATCTGGGGTGGTTCAAGAGAATTTCAGACGACGATTCTACGTTCTTCAGAGACTCTGAACCTGCTGTCGTCTGTCAACTCTAGTTGGGAATCTGTTGGGTGTGTCAGCGAGTGTGCAGGAGTCTGCCACTGGTGGCTCTTCTGGTCACCCGAGCAATGTATGACGAACCAACAGAAGCAACCTATACTTCGCCAACTGTTTAGGCATGTAGACAAAACCATGTTTACAACTCTTTCGATTGGTTCTTAAGATGCCACAATAATAATAAATAATAAGACGATTTATATAGCGCCGTAGCACAACCGAGGCCGAAGAAAAGGGCGCTGTACATAAGTTACAAAAGTCATTGGCAGTCGTATGAAAGCTTAAAAAGATATGTCTTTAGATATGACATTAGAGTATTGATACATAATTGAGTCATTTTCCGGTAAATGCATAAATTGACAATTCAGCTGTCCCCTGTCATTTCTCAGAAAACAATACCTAGTCTGATCATGCTAAGTGATTAGATTAAAACGTTATTAATCAGTCAACAATTTAAGACCTTTGAAAGTAATTCAAAACAATAAAATAATTTATTAAAAGTTATTTTGAATTTAAAATGTTCCGCTCCGTTACCGTCCCTAGGCTATAGTACATATTGCTTTCGTCTACAATTTCAAAATGATTTGCATTAAACCAAAAAAATGTGACTGTTTCTTTTATAATAAACATAACTGCAGATTTCTAAATACAACTTGGTGAACCGGATCTTCAGTATAATTTTTAAAAATATATTTTAACTTGTCCCCGGAAAATTATGTCCGCTCCGTTAACATGTAAAAATTATCTCGTATCTCACAACCCTTTTAGTTCTTTGGTCTCGCAACTTAACACATCTCTTCTGTGAAGATCTATGTAAGTAAGTATGTCTTAATACAGGATCTGAATGCTAAGACAAATTTCTTACAAATTTTCATTTATTACGTACCTCATGTGTTTTTTCATTATACATCCACTCCGTTACTGCATTTTTGCAATGATTATGAATAAATTTAATATAAATAAATATTTTTAATATAACATTTATAAGCTATATAATGAGTGTATCGACGATTAATGTGGACGCATGAAAGATAATATGATATTTACCGTGCTGATACACAAATTGTCCACTCCGTTAACTGTCCACTCAGTTTCCATAAATGTGACCCTTGAGGTACTAAAATTTATTCCGCTGTCAGGATAAGTCGTCTACTTAAATTATCATTTCTAATACAACTTATATAACAATATTTGACATTTTTTATAAAATTTGTTTCTGCAGACTGTTTTTTAAAAAGTTCACTTTTCACATTCTGTGCTCAATTCTCGACAGATGGTAACGGAGCGGAACTTTTTATGGTATTTTTTAAATGTAGTTTTGATGTTATGAGCAGATTTTTAAGACACCATCATAAATATTTTAATGTTTTTTTGTTCATTTGATCACTAGTAATGATTGGCTCAAGTGATTTTTATTTTGTTAGTTGGCCAAAAAAAATACAGTCAACTTTACATTGATTAGATTTTCTATTTGTCTCTCGGTAACGGAGTGGAATTTCTTAACAAAATTTAAAATGTGATGGAATTAAATAATCATTTGTATTGTAATTTCTTTTATATTTCTTTTATTAACATTAATAAATAGCTCATATGTGTTTTGGTAACGGAGTAACGGAGTGGACAAACATTTTCGTAGGGCTATTTTCTTTCTGCTAAAAACTTCATAATTTTACATATTAGTGCAAAACCAAATATATATTAGTGAAATAGAAATATTAAAGATTTGCTCCAAACAAAAATCAATGTGATTTGCAAAAAAAATTTTTGCTTCTTCAATTAGTGAATGTGACATGTTACCGGAAAATGACTCAATTACAAACCTGATGCATAAACCATCAGTTGATGCCTTGTGCATTAGACATCGGCGCTACAGAAGTTGCTGATTTCAATTAATAACGACCAGGTATTCCTAACTTACGCAGGGCTTTTGCTTCGAAAATTCGTTCAGTCACCGCGCTCAACAAATTGGTCGACGAATTCAGACACAAGCCGACGATACTGAACTAATCATGGAAACTAGGTCAACACCACAGTCTAAATGTGGCACAGCCTACCAATACACCATTCGCATGTAGGCTATTTTTGTTAGCAGAAGCACTCGTAGTTTCAATATTACTAGCACAAAATTTATTTATCTATCTTATGCCACGGCCTAACTGTAGGCCAATGATAGCCTATTTGCTTCAAGTGATTACTCTTTGCAACAACATGTGACATTTTCTAGTTTAAAAAGATATGTCTATAGATATGACATTAGAGTATTGATACATAATTACAAACCTGAAGCAAAAACCATCAGTTGATGCCTTGTGCATTACACACCGGCGCTACAGAAGTTGCTGATTTCAATTAATAACGACCTAGTATGTTTAACTTACGTAGGGCTTTTGCTTCGAAATTCGTTCAGTCACCGCGCTCAACAAATTGGTCGACAAATTCAGACACAGGCCGACGATACTGAACTAATCATGGAAACTAGGTCAACACCACAGTCTAAATGTAGCACAGCCTGCATGTAGGCTATTTTTATTAGCAGAAGCGCTCGTAGTTTCAATATTACTAGCACAAAATTTATCTATCTATCTTATGCCACGGCCTAACTGTAGGCCAATGATAGCCTATTTGCTTCAAGTGATTACTCTTTGCAACAACATGACTGTGACATTTGCAATGCGATAACGCAGAAGTATGGACTGGTTTTCGAATTAACTTCTTAGGATAATTTACATATAAACTTTAGCTCCTTAGTAGGAATTCTAGGACCTAGTCTTGAGGCCAATGAAATTTGTACCAAGTAATTACTATCAACAACAACATGTGACAACATGTTACCATACGTACACGTATACAGCATTATGGGCTGGTTTTCCCAACGTCATTTCTAATAAACTTCCCAGGATCATTTATATATAACTAGCTGGTTTACCCGGCGTTGCCCGGGGTTATAAGTTTCAATCCCTGTAGCGAATAAGCAACAAATTTAGGTATAAGTTTAAATCCGTGTAGCGAATAAGGAAGAAATTTAGGCGACCTGTGGGGGAGACTGCTTCGCAGTCTCCAGTGGACTGACTGCTTCGCAGTCGCCCGGTGGCGACGACTGCTTCGCAGTCGGGGACTTCGCAGTCTCCCGTGGACTGACTGCTTCGCAGTCGCCCTGTGGCGACGACTGCTTCGCAGTCTCCCGTGGACTGACTGCTTCGCAGTCGAAGAGGGTGAAGCCGGCGTTGTCGGGTTGAAGAAAACGCCAGAAATCTAGCCCTCACTGCCCTTAGTAAAGCAGAGTCTTTGAACATACAATTTTGCTGTAAAACGATGAATATAGTTCGAATGGATCGTAATTAAATTTTGTGCGAAAGTAAACAACATCGTTATGCGCATTATTAATGACGTTGGGGAATACCCGCGCCATAAATAGTATCGCTTGTCGTTATGCGCATTATTAATGACGTTGGGGAATACCGGCACCATAAATAGAAGCGCTTCGCGCTGGGTCGTCAGGGACGGTCGGTTGGGTAGAGTTTTGGGGGATTTTCACCATGTTAGCGGTGAAAAGGGGGTACGCGAACCCCTCCACTGGGTGTCCGAAGCCGAGGCCGACACAGCAGTGAAGGTTTGGAGTGAAAAGGTGCAAAATTGTAGAAGTTAATCCCGGTCAAACAGACAGAGAGACAGACAGACAGACAGACACACAGAATTCTCGCTTTATTTATATAGACAACTCGTAATCATAATCTTGAGATTTCTACAGCGTCCCAAAAGACGATGTCGCGAGAACCAGCTTATTCACAGGCGTTCAGTCAAATCATAACCGATAGGCGGGGGTGAAATTGGTTCCAAGGTCAAGATCCAAAGAGGTCCATCAGGCACACAGCAGACAGCTAAGGAGGGTGGTGTTTAGGGTTGAAACGGCGAGGAGGTGTGGGTGGAGGAGGAATAGGTATAGGATTTGTGCAACAGCAATGTTTTCAGTTTTGGGTGAAAGACCTATGGAGTGATAGCAAGAGGTGAGGCTTTGGAAGTTCGGTGAGTTCATATCATGGATCTGATAGTTCTCGTAGTACTGGTGGGAATTTGATCCAGAGGGGTGGGACAGCTAGTTATGGAGCGATTCGCACATTTTTGTCATGAGGTGACGGAAGGGCGGAGAAGTACTAGGGCCGAAGAGGAGCGGGTTGAGCGGAGTGGTTGGACCGTGAACAGCTGACATAGATAGGAGGGCTGGGAAAATTGGACTGTATTGTAGGTGAGTGATAGGAGGACTGGGAGAATTGGAGTGTATTGTAAGTTAGTGATATGACTTTATATTCTATTCGTTCAAATATTTTAAGCCAGTGGAGAGATTTGAGGACAGGATCGAGTGATGTGGTGGTGTTTGGGGGTATTAGTCACAGCATCGGCGAGCGCATTCTGACTAGCTTGGAGGCGGTTTATTTGTGTGATGTCTATGTTCGGCTGGTTAATAGAAAATTCAGGGCCTAACAGTAGACCAATTATGTTTGCTTCAAGTAATTAATCTTTGCAAAAAAAACATGTCACATAGGGCGGAATTGTCACGTAGGGCAGAAGTATGGGCTGGTTTCATTTCTAATAATATTTCCCAGCATCAACTGCAGCATGAACTCAGCTTCTTAAATCTTAATTGTCAAGCCGGTTGAAAGTCGACCTAGGCAAAACGTCCAACTTTACGGCTTAAGCTGTCATGCATTCCGTACTGTTAAATAAACACAGTGCTAGCTAGCATGGTCCGTATACGGGGACCTTAAAAGGCGTGACACACATCCATAGGCAGCGCTGGCCTATCTCACCCTGCTCAATGCAAAATATGGACAGGTGGAGGTCATAACCGTGTTGTTTTAGAAAAACGTGTACATTTTCAGTTTTGGCCGAGTTTACTACGGTGCAAAATGTAACACAGGTCTTGCGATGTTATTCTGTTCTGTCAAAGTTTTAACCCTGACCTCTGAGTTAACAGTTCTAATCGTGGTCTCGAATTATTAACTGGAAATATCTTCAGCAGCTCAGCTAAAACCAACCAAATAAAGCTAAGTCGCGGGAACCAGCTTAATCACAGGCGCACACTTCAAAAGCATCATTGGTAGGCAGGTAAAGCCAGGTTCGGTTCCAGATGGAGATTCAAGGGATAGTCAAGGAGATAGACGGCTAACGTAACGGTGGATGGTGTTTAGAATTGTGTTCTGCTGTAAGTGGTCAAGCATATTGCTGAGACGTACCAATGATGCTGAAAGTAAACCATGGCGCGAAAGTTTGAAAAGCAGTCATTGGAACAATAATGAAACGGTAGACAAGGTGGTAATTGTAATTGGATAACATTTGGTGATCATAGATGGATTCCATCAGTTAAATCAACAGACATCTTTTGACATCAAAACACCGTTGACATCGATTAGAAATTTCTTCAGTTTCACTACATCAAGCAGATTACATTGAGATGCCAAAGACTGAAAAGCGATTGTTGCGATACTAGAATTGCTTCGAAAATAAGGGTTGCATATGCTAGAACAAATATTCGTAAATTTTGTATGGTCTGCAGAGGTCCCACGGTATGGAACTACTTACCCTTAGATATTAAATCCACTTCATCTATAAATATATTTAAGCATAGTTTGAAGAATTGGCTGATTGCTAGTGGAGTTGTTTCCAATTGGTTGCCTCCGATCTGAGGGGCTAGATTGTCGTTATCACACTAAACTTACCCAGCTTGTCTGTCGACATCCAGTTGATCCAATCGGTTTATCTGTTTATTTAAAAAAAATCTTTTTATGTAGGCTACTATCCTGTTTACCAGTAAAACAAGTTAATCTTTAATTTGTTCCTCCACTGAAAACCATCTTGCCTAAAAAATTCCATTTGTAATAGGGGGGCCCTCCCTAGCGGCATCCAATCCCTTCAGGACCTCCCAATTGAGCTCAACTATCTGAATTGTGTTCTTTTTTTATCACTTTATATTCAAAGGCACTCCTTTTGAGTGTGGCATTATTGGCAGTTTTCTCCTGGGCCTGTCAGATTTGACGTGAACTTTGGACTTATGTGTATGTTGGCCCAAGTATTGTATTCTGCATTTGTTTAAGTTTATATATTTCTTTTTCTCTAGTAATCTGGGAACTTTTACCCAGATCAGTCTGTTACAAATTATGTACTTTTGAGTTGGATCAATAAATATTATTATGTTAACGATTAATTAAATTGTTTCACGCAGAACCAGGAAACATGGGTTCCCATAATTAGGACTGCACTCCTTGCCTGTATTTGCATTATTACTGCTTTGATCTTTGGATGCAACGTTGGTAAGCATTGATCGATGGCTAGAGTGTTATTAAAGCGCACCTATTGAAGTTTTAAGAATACATAAAATATTTTATCGGAACTTCTAGTGAGTAACGGTAAATTCGAACTTTAGATTACATGATACTTTCTGTATTTAGTTAATTCAATATGCAAATGCAGAGTTAACATTTCAACGTCTTTGTTAAAATTATTGCTTAGGAATATTGTAACTATAGAAAAATCCTTTTTTTAGAATCCATCCTGTACATTGAATTTTACCTAAATTCGCACTTTTGCGCATAATCGTTAAAAACTTCCCATCCATCAAACTAGAAACCCCTTCAGAAAGAAGATAGGAAAAGTCAGTTCCTATCCCAGCTTTATATGCTCCATTTTCTCAAAGAACTCCTTACAAACGAAGTCCGTAAGCTATTCGAAATCCATGCAATCACCGATGTAGTAGTAATGCTATCGAACGTTGGCATTACAGTTGATGAACTTGTTTATGAATTGCTTGTTACATTACAATTATTTTCAAAAATTACGCGCGAAAGGTCACACGACTATGCGAATCTGAGGTGTGGTTTATCAGTCACCAGGTGAAGAACATTAGATAGGCTATTCAAGTGTTTGATAGCCAATGGAAATAATGAGTTTTGAGGCGTTTCTTAAAGGAAGAGGAAGAGTACGAGCTACGGAAGGAGAAAAATTGGTAGTCAGTTCCATTCCAAGGGGCAGCAACTTGTAATGCACGAGAGCCCATAGCAGGGCTACACCTAGACTCAACCAACAGACCCACATCTGAAGATCGCAGAGTGTGTGGAGGAATGTAAGAAGATAATAGCCTAGTGGTTGAAGGGGTATGAGTGGTCGTTTTAAGGATTCTACAGGTCAAGTAGGTCAGTTTAAATCTTCATCTGAATTCAACAGAAGGTAAATGCAGCTGATCGAGTAGGGTCATGGAATTTATATGACAAGATTCATCTAACCAATTATGTCAACATGAATACAATTGAATACGATACAATTGAAATTTAATAATGCTCTTTTTCATAATTCTGAAACATCATGAATATGCATGAAGAATTGTCATCCGCGTTTTGTTATGGCGATGGCCAACCGTTGCTGACAATAAGCTGTTTGTAGAATGCGGCCGATGCCTTCGGGACCCTGGCTCGCTCTGGGTCAGAGAAGTTGACCCGATACAAACCGAATGTTGATCCGTATCCCTCTGTCCACTGAAAGTTATCCATCAGTGACCTCGCGTTGTAGCCAAACACGTTGCATCCGTCCAATTTGATGGCTGTGCAAATCATCATCACTTTCGTCATCATCATCATAATCACCTAATCATTTTGTAATCTTCATTATCATGTACACTGTGCAGTATGTATAGTTTAAAAATATTTATACAGTGGCTTTTAGCAGCTCTGAAATGTGCTGCATATATTTGGCTGTCCCACTGATCTAATCATGTGTAACTAAAAGTTATTCATCATATTCATATCACCATCGTCGTTATAATCGTAATTATCAGTGCTCTTTTCAGCCGGAACGCGCCGGGACGGCGTTCCGGCACCTGTTTTCAGCTACTAACATTTTTTTAATTTTAATTATAAACACAATAATTTAGTTATTTTAATTTAATTTCAGTGTTTTTGAACTGTTTTCAGTGTTCATTGAGACCCCTACCAATCCCCAATCCCGTTTTTCTCGTGATTTTAACCCGCCCATAATTGTTGCGTTCCGGAACCTATTGTTCCGTTCCGGAACATTTTTTCTAGAAAAAAAGCACTGGTAATTATTATTATCATCATCATTCTCTTGGTTGTAAGATTTTAAATTGTTTAAACATAGGCCTATTTAACTTACGCTGTGATTCCTTCATGCTAATTAAGTCTGATTTTATCTCAATTAATTAACCTAACACAATATTAGATAATTTGGTTTTTTGGTTCGGATACATTTTATCCGTGAGCGGACGACCATAAATTAAACCTTCAACATGCAATTTTTCTTAGCTTTTCTTAACTTTCCTCTGAATTACGCATATTCTCGGTTCCTCCACCAATACCGCCACAGTCTCACCATCATCCGGATCAGACTCCTCTACTCATCCTCTCACAGGCTTCCAACTCCAAATTGAAATCTCACTTGTTCAAGAATTCCTACCCTGATCCATCCGATCCCCTGTATTCCAAGCTTTCTCGTCCTCAACGAAACCCGCCGTAACAGCTGCTCTGCCTCTCCCTGGTCTCTGGCAACCGGACACGGACCTCCAATGGACATCGATTTCTCTGATCCGACATGCGCTCGTGAATAAGCTTGTGCTTTACGCTTAGCTGTAGAGTAGCGTTTTAGAAATTAGGAGTTTACGATTAAGATTACGATTCTCTTACAAGACAGTTGTGACTTTCACCCAAACCATTCCATGAGATGATGGCAATTTTCACATCGCTAAACACAATTCGACGAACGCTCAGTATGGAAAAGAACTCATTTAGAAGTTCCAAAAAACCTTTGAGGACATTGTTGATGTAGTTCGTGTAGAATCTTATCCTCTGTTGATCGTCCAGGGATCCGTAGTGTTCCTTGTCGTCTGCAACTCCGTTCTCCGTAATGTAGATTTTCGGATTGTCGTAGTGGTCTTTGACCCAGTTCAAGACCTTTCTTATGCCAAGCGGATCCTCACACAACCACGGGGAACCGGACCTGAGACCATACCATTTTAGTCTCAGATTATGACTGATATAATAATCTTATTTTATGTTATGCAGGATATTTATAAATATAAAATAGACCTTGATTATAAAATAAAAGAAGAGGAAGCCTTTAAGCTAACACGGAAAGGCAGCCTTTGGCACGAGGTGTATCGACTTCATATTCCTTACCTCAGTAGGCCTATATATAAGAATGGTCAAATTCTAAAATTGCTGCATTATTTGCTCAATTTAGCCAAACTTCGTAAACTCCTGCACTCAAGAATTCAGTCCTGCATTAAATGCGGATCCAAAGTCAACTGAATTCAACAAATTGTTGATTAATATTCACTTGTTTTGATGTTATGATTGAATGATTTATTCTATCAAAAGAGTTGTCCACTTGGCTTTGAGACGATGATAGAAGAATAACAAAATAGAATTTTTCTGCTGGTGGAAAGTCGAAAATCACCCAAGATGTTTAGAAGCGAGATTTAGAAGCATGTCAGGTCTTACGGTGGACAGGAGGGGTCGGTGGTTTCTTGAACATCTCTGTCGTAATCCCAACTAGGCCAGTCCGTGCCACGGTCTTGGTGCGCAATGACATTTGATGTGAACTGATTCAGAGCGAAACAATCATGAGTGCCTAAAATTAAGATACTGATCAATCGATCGAAATTAAACAATGAAACCTGTGTATCAATCATTCAATGCATTAAAAATGTACGAACATATTAACTTATAACTCGAGCAATGAAGCTGTAACAGAAAAACAATATTATTATACAACAACCAATCCACTTAGTAGATCAGGTGACCTACCTCAATAAATAAATTTATTTACCTAAGTGAGCTACTCTTTTCTCAAAGTCCGACTCACACCTCAACGTGGTGAGGGGGTGAACAATCTAGTAGGAGATAGCCTGCTGAGGCTATGCCAACAGTGGTGAAAGTCTTGACTGAAGAACCACCTTGGGCGCTACGCGTGTTGGACAGGCTCAGCAGGAACTCTGAAACGATTGGCTAACGTGAGCGGCAGGTCTCGAGCAGCAGCGAGACTTTAGTAGATCAGACGGAAGATCCAGTAAAAGGACAACGGCGGGTCTACGGAGAAAGGGAGGGCACATCTGGTTTAACCGGAGTATGGCCTCCTTACTGCGAGACGGAAAGACCTGGGGACCTACCGTCTCATTAGCCCCAAACAGCATCATGCAAAATGGACTTCGAAGATAAACCATACCGGCTCGGACGTCGCCCGGCTTTACAAGGTCCGCGTCCCCTGTTGGGCAACCAGGACAGGGTTGGAAAGTCGGCGACTGGAAGAACTATGACAATGGAGTGGAGAGACAGGAGAGGAGGCGCAGGATCTATTTTGGACATATCATGAGAAGGGAGGGAACATGTATAGAGAAGGAGATCATACAGGGCACGATTCCAGGGGATCGAAAAAGGGGAAGACCGAGAACGAAGTGGCTGGATAACATAAATGAATGGACTGGGTTGACACTGGAAGAAATGCTAATGTTGACGGAGGACAGGAAGCGTTGGAGGAACATCGTGCATGATGCGGCCGACTCTCGAATCGAGGATGGCTAGGAACAGGAACAGGAACAGAGCTACTCTTTTCTAGACTTAGAGTTTTGAGCATTGAAGAAAGAAATCCTGATATTACGATTACCTTCAATAAACTGTAGGTTGCTACGTGTATTTTTCTGGACACTGCTGGAGTAACTTACCTAGAATTCTTGATTTTTCCTTTACCGTGAATTCCGGCAAGCGAGATTTGCTCAGTCCTTCCATCTTACTCTTTCGTCCGATGTAGTCCTTCATGACCTGTGGGTAATCACCGTCGACGTAGATTGGATTGGCGAACCATCCTAACATGAATTGCGTTGCTCTCTCCGCTGCTTCGATGTCCTCCGCCTTGTCCGAGTAAGGTTTCATCCAATGCAAGACTAACGTCAACGAAACCTTGCCTGCAATAGGCAAATACATCACAAAGAATTCTAGAATATGATACGTAAGTCAATTGCCTCATATTGCGCCTGCCACAAATCAGGCCAGCCATCGGCTCCATTCTCACGAGGTTGTAGACCTTTGTAATTGTAATTGTATTTGAACATCTATATAGCGCTACTCAAATCAGCGGCGCTCTCGACCCGCATCACTGCCAAAACCGGCAAAAAGAATGGTTTTCAAGCGACTACGGAACTGAAGAGGAGAGAGAGGACAAGAAGCTCTTGGCGGAGGGTCTGGGGAAGACTGTTCCAGGATGAAGGACCCACACAGGCAAAGCGCCTGGATTGGGCCGTGGAAGAGTGCATACGCGGAACAACCATAAGGCCACGCAAGGAAGCCCTCTCAGGCAGGAAAGAAACCGGGGTGCAGAAATTCATTAGGTAAGACGGAGCAGACCCAGTGAGGCAGTTGCGCACGAGGGTGATGGTTTTGAACTGAATTCTCTGTTGGGCAGGAAGCCAGTGGAGGGAGTCACGAATAAAGGCAGAGGTGTGGGCAAACCTAGGAATATCACTTATAAGCCGAGCCGAAGCATTGAGGATGGACTGAAGTTTGTGCATATTGGAGGAGGAAAGGCCAGTTTACACAGCATTACCAAAGTCAACCCGAGTGCAGATCAAGGCGTGGACCAGTGTAGAGACAGCATGGACCGAAAGGCACTTGAGGATGGATCGAAGCTGGCGTAGATGATATAAGCAAGATCGCGGTAAAAGGTTAACTTGATCAGTGAAGGAGAGGGTAGAGTCAAGGACAATCCCCAAGTCACGAACAGAGGAGGAGAAATGAATGTGGGGAAATCTGAGATGAAGAGATTCAAAATCAATCTTGCTGAGTTGGAGGCGATCACCAAGCCAGATAAACTGAGTTTTATCAGGGTTCATCCGCAAGCGATTAGAAGAAAGCCAAGTGTCGTGGTCTACGCGGGTGCATGCATCAAGGGAAGAAAACCGACGTGTCAACAAGCTTGTTTACAACGCACGGAAAATTCTGCAGCAAGCTGTCAACATTAATTCGGTGCATGCAACAAGGATATACGTGTTCAGTAGGACTTTCCAGGGAAAAGTACAGTGACGTCACAGAACGTTCTGGAATCCGGGAGAACTCTATATAAGATAGACCTGATGTACATTAAGGGCCTTTTGACGAAGATTTGTAAACGTTGAAACATTGATCGTATAACGTTCAATCGAGACCAGCCAACCTGTGTGCTGTCTACGATTGTGATATTTGATAGACGAGTTGACTTACTCTACACTTAATCGACTTTATTTTTAAATAAAGATCTTTTAATAGTTCCTTCGTTGGTTCGTCGTTGCGATCGAAGGAGTCGACCGCGACATTATTGGTGTCAGAAGTGGGATCATCGGTGTTGGATCCGGTGAAGAAGACGCGAGCCGGCGGAGGAAGGAGTCAACCCGGAGGATCAAGAGACGGTCTGTTCCAGACAGCGAGCGGATCGAGACGCCTTTCTACCGTGGGAGACGGGTGAATCGGCATACGACAGTCGGACGGACGAAGTGCGTCGTTCGGCTGAGACAGCAGAAGACAGCAGTCAACATACGGGTAAGATCCTAGGTGTTGTCGTGGCTGAGAAGGAGGAAAGAGAGTGGAGTTGCAGCCGAGTGGGAGGCAGCCATTATTTCTCTTTCAATATCTGCTGATTATTTCTTTGAAATTTGATCCATTGTTGTGATCGAGGCCAGACTTGCGTGAGCTTGTATAGTTTTTGCGTACTTGGCGAGTGTACTTCTTTGGATACTGAATAGTTGCACTTTGGGTTGTGGAATTTTCCTTTTGTGTGGCGGGTTTGCCGCGTGGTGTCTGTTTTTTTTTGTTGATTGTTGTTGACTGACTGTTTGTAAAAATGGAAGCGTTGACAACAGAGATGCAAGCGAATATTCGCAAAATGTCGTCTGAGCGCCTTAGGGTGTATCTTATGAAGGCAGGAAGGGACGAAGATGATGTTATGTCATGGGATCGAAATCAATTAATGGAAGAATGGGCCATGGAGATTGGAAAAGAGGAAGAGGAATTTAAGGGTAGTCCAATATCTCCAACAGGAGTGGATTACGAGCTGCAGAAGCGCCGTCTGGAGTTCGAAATCCGTAAATATGAAGAACAAAGGGAGGACCGGAAGGAGAAGGAAGAAAGGGAGGAAAAGAGGAGAGAGGAAGAAAAGAAGGAACGGAAAGAGAAGGAAGAAAGAGAAAGGGAGGAAAGGAAGGAGAAGGAAGAAAGAGAAAGGGAGGAACGGAAGGAGAAGGAAGAAAGGGAGGAAAAGAGGAGAGAGGAAGAAAAGAAGGAACGGAAAGAGAAAGAAGAAGGAGAAAAGAAGGAACGAAAAGAGAAAGAAGAAAGGGAGAGGAAGGAAAAGCAGGAAGAACGAAATGTTACAGATTCTTTAGCAAGTCGTACTAAGCGTTATAGTGATGCCCTTAAGAATATTCTTTGGAAATTTCCTTCCGACCCTATAGAAATTCCAGGTTTCTTTGATCACTTGGATGGTTTGTTTAATGTGTATGAGGTGGATGAAGATGTTAGAGCAAAATTATTGCTAGCCATTTTAAGTGAAAGAGCTAAGGCATTAACCATGCGCCTTACTGAGGCACAGCTCCATGACTACAAATTCCTGAAGGAGTTTTTGCTAAGGGAGTTTAAGATAAGCCCTTCAAATCTTAGAGCCCGATTTTGGTCGTTGCACAAAGCATCGGACGAATCATTTACGATCTATTCATCCAAATTGCGTGTGGCTCTTATGTATTATTTGAAAAGTAGAAAGATAACTGATGAGTTTGATAAACTTGTAAGTTTATTGGTTGCGGATCGGCTTAAGGAGTCCTTGTCGAAGGCTTGTTTAGATTATATCTTGGCCCAAGAAAAAGAGGAGTGGTTGAGCTGTGAAGACATAGCTAATGCGGCTGACATTTATGTAGCGCCGCATGATGGTGGGAATGACTTAGTATGCCGTAGTCATCCGACACCGAAGTATAACAATTGGATGAGAGGTCAACCACATGTTCAAGTCAATAACCAGACAGCTCAACCCAAGTCTCCCAAACCGGAAATAAGGGGTGAAGCCAAGATAGGTGCGAGGGTGTCTCAGGAGGAGGCCAAGGTAAAGGGTCTCTGTTTCCTATGTCATCAGAAGGGTCATATGGCAAGGGAGTGCCAGACCAAACCAAGTTCTAAAAAGGTGAGTACTTGTATATTTGGGAACCCAACTGAAGAAGTGATCGACTCATGTGTTGAGAAGGTCAACGTGTTGCATGAGATACCTGAACAAGTAAAGCAAGGGAATTTATTGGATAATTCTAAACCAATAGGGTTGGAAACTGCTGTAAGGGTATACGAGAATAGTATTGATGGATTACACGAGAGGTCGTATATCAATGTACAGATTGAAGATCTCCCTTCTCAGCCAGCATTATCTGATTCAGGAGCAGAAATTTGTTGTATTGATAAGAAATTAATTGAGTCACTAAACTTACCCGTGATTAAACGGATTAATATAATTGGTTTTCAGGGAGAAGGATGTAAGGCAGATGTAGTATACCTACACATGAAATTAGCTAATTCAATGGAAGGAACGACGAACATTGCGCCATCTTTGTGCGTCATGTTCGCTGTAGTCCCTGAACTAAATGAACGGGTTATTCTGACACCCCATGTTGTGGACCTATTAAGGGATAGTTCGCAATATGTAGTGATGGTAGCTGG
Source organism: Allolobophora icterica (assembly GCA_963556255.1). Classification (NCBI taxonomy): domain Eukaryota; kingdom Metazoa; phylum Annelida; class Clitellata; order Crassiclitellata; family Lumbricidae; genus Allolobophora; species Allolobophora icterica. The sequence goes on along the minus strand of OY744605.1, from coordinate 77,571,086 downwards.
CGTAGATCGATGTGTACAAATAAATAAAGGGGCAGAAGAAGATAACTTAGGAGTTAATATCGAGAAAAGTAACAGCAACGAATCCTTGCCGTCAGAAGTGAATGAATATTCTCAGGAGCAACTAGTTGATGATTCAGATAATTTTCTTGATGTTGAGTCAACAGAGTTCAAGTCTGATGAGGGAGTAGCGAATAATGATACTTTATTGCGTGAGCAACAGAATTGTCACAATCTTATATCTTGCTGGCAACAAGCGAGACAGAATAAAAATAATTTCTTTATAGATAATAACCTCCTGTACCACAAAGGGGAAATTATGGGACATAAGGTTAATCAATTATGTTTACCGGAAGATAGAATCGAGGTTGTCTTGCGAGTAGCACACGATGCCCCATGTGCTGGGCACATGGCTTTTAAGGCAACGAGAGCCAGGATCAAATTAAACTTTTGGTTTCCAAGAATGGATGAGAGGATTCGCGAATATTGTGCGTCTTGTCAAATTTGTCAACTAAGAACTCCAGTTAAAGTGGCAGATCGAGTCCCGATCACTCCTATTCCGAGGGCGGATGAACTCTGTTTTAACCATCTAAATATGGATTGTATTGGCCCTATGGTAGTGACTGGAGAATCCAACCAATCGAAACCCCAGTACAATTATGCTCTGGTTCTGGTGGACAAATTTTCTCGTTGGCCGATGGCGTATCCTCTTAGATCGCTGAATGCAAAGGGAGTTTGTGAAGCGCTGTTGCAAGTTTTTACAACTTTTTCTATTCCAAGGATCATCAGTTCTGATTGTGGTACCAACTTTACCAGTCGTTTGACGAAAGAATTCTTGCGGCGAATGGGTTGTAGTCCCAGATTTAATACCCCTGGACATCCTGAGGCAGCTGGATTGGTTGAAAGATGCAACCAAAGCTTGAAAACCATGATCTTTAAGCTTGCTCAATCTGATCCTCGTGGATGGCACCAATTGTTACCGTTTGTTCTGTGGAGCCTTAGAGAAAAACCTTCAGGCACGACTCATATTTCGCCATTCACTATGGTTTATGGAACTCTTCCTCGGGGTCCACTTAGTGTGTTGAAGGAATCGTGGGCTGGCGAACGAAAAGTACCTCTTAACTTAGGTAAATCACCCGAAGAGTATCTCCAATCACTGAAGGAAAACCTCGAATTCGCGAAAGTTTATGCAGATTACTATAGTGATATAGAAACAAAGCGGTATGCCGATTATTATAACTTGCGTAGTACTGACAGAAAATACGAAGTTGGAGATAAAGTAGCAGTATTAGCACCAGATTTTGGTAGTTCTAAATTTTATAGTCGATGGCAAGGACCTGCTACCGTAGTCAAGGTTAAATCCCCATATTCTTATATAGTAGAAATAGAGGGAAAACAAAGACATTTACACGCAAATAAGATCAAGCGATACCATGAACGACTCGATCAAGCGATGATCAATAGCTGTTCAGTAATTGTTGATCAAGATGAAGAATTTGGTATAGTAGAGGTTGTAGATCAGGAAGAACGTGAACAAATAAGCCCGAGTAAGCGAATTGATCCTCTGATTATAGCGCATCTTTCGCAAGAGGAACAGAAGCAACTTTTTGAAGTTTTGGATCGGCACTCGGCAGTATTCGTGGATAAACCTGGGTATTGTCCAGTATTAGAACATGAAATTAAGATAACTCATGATTTCACTCCTAAGCGTTTAAGGGCATATAAAGTACCTGAGCTACTTAAACCTGAAGTACAACGCCAGATAGAAGAAATGTTGGCATTAGACATCATTCGACCATCGAAAAGTGAAATGGCCAGTCCGGTAGTTTGCGTTTTAAAGGGACCCAAAGGTCAAAATGGCGTTCGACTGGCAATTGATTATCGCCATGTTAACAAATATTCTCTAGGTGATTGTTACCCGACCCCAGACATTGCTGACATCTTACAAAAGGTGGGACGGGCAAAGTTTATTAGTGTTTTCGACGCGAAATCGGGGTATTGGCAAATTCCAGTTCGGAAAGAACATCGATGGCTTACGGCATTCGTATGTGATGCAGGACTTTTTGAGTTCACAAGGATGCCGTTTGGACTCAAGTCCGCTAGCAATACCTTTATTCGTGCTATGACCCAAGTTTTACATCCAGTGCGAAGTTTTACCGAACCATTCGTCGATGATATGGCAGTGGTTTCAATGAATTGGAATGACCATTTAGAACATCTAGAGAAATTCTTGCAAACTATTGAGGAAGCAGGACTCACTTTGAATTTAAGAAAATGTAATTTTGCACAAAACAAAATAAAGTTTGTTGGCCATATAGTAGGGTCAGGTTGTATTGAACCTGATCCAGGTAAGATCGCTACGATCAATGATATCCATCCTCCAACAACAAAGAAAGAAGTTAGAAAGGTTATGGGTTTTTTCAGTTACTTTCGAAGTTTTATACCTGCTTTAGCTGAAAAAGCACGGATAATAACTGATTTGACACGAGATAACATACCTACGAAGGTGCCTTGGGAGCAAAAGCATCAAGAAGCACTAGATAAGTTAAAGGATGATCTCAGTAAAGCTACACAGTTGCATACCATTGATTTCACTAAGGAATTTGGTTTAAGTGTTGACGCAAGTGCCACCGCGGTCGGGTGTTGCTTGTTTCAGTGGACCGAAGAAGGTCAAGAAAAACCAATTGCTTTTGCTAGCCTTAAACTTACAGATACACAGATGCATTGGTCTACAATTGAGAGAGAGGCTTTCGCAGTAATTTGGGCACTTAAACGATTCAAGTCATGGATATTCTTATCAAAGATAATCATTTATTCAGATCATAATCCTTTGTCTTATCTCACAGATGCAAGCCCTAAGAGTGCGAAACTGACTCGTTGGGCGTTAGCATTGCAAGAGTTTAACGTGGACTTTCGATATCGTCCTGGACGTCAGAACACGGTGGCTGATTTCCTCTCTCGGTTGTGACTCGGATGGTGAAGGGGGGAAATGGCCCGACACACAAGGATCGAGCCCGCAAATTGTGTGGATAAATTGACTAACTGATGTGTTTTGTTTTGTTTGTATATGCTGTGTCGAGATGGAGTCTGGAGGCCCGGCTTGATCGTGATGACCCGTTCGGGATGGTGCTGAAGACGTGTCATCATCTGAGGGCGGAGGGAATGTCGTGGTCTACGCGGGTGCATGCATCAAGGGAAGAAAACCGACGTGTCAACAAGCTTGTTTACAACGCACGGAAAATTCTGCAGCAAGCTGTCAACATTAATTCGGTGCATGCAACAAGGATATACGTGTTCAGTAGGACTTTCCAGGGAAAAGTACAGTGACGTCACAGAACGTTCTGGAATCCGGGAGAACTCTATATAAGATAGACCTGATGTACATTAAGGGCCTTTTGACGAAGATTTGTAAACGTTGAAACATTGATCGTATAACGTTCAATCGAGACCAGCCAACCTGTGTGCTGTCTACGATTGTGATATTTGATAGACGAGTTGACTTACTCTACACTTAATCGACTTTATTTTTAAATAAAGATCTTTTAATAGTTCCTTCGTTGGTTCGTCGTTGCGATCGAAGGAGTCGACCGCGACACCAAGCATCCAGAGCAGGTGCGTTCAACCATTTGGATAGCAGAGGAGGCCGGACCATGCAGCAGAGATTGGGTGTCATCCGCAAACTGGCGGGATGAAACCCCAAACGGCTGTAAAATCCCCTCGAGGTCCCAAGTATAGAGTATGAAGAGCCAAGGAGCGAGAACAGAACCGTGAGGGAGACCATAGGGGATGGTGACCCAAGGAGTGCGATGTGTTCCAAAGACCACAGAGATAGATCTGTCAGAGAGGAAAGAGCGGAACCATCAGTGATACCAAAAGATGTAGATAGCCGGTTTAGGAGAATAGAATGGCCTACAGTGTCAAAGGCTGCATTTATGTCATAGAGAGCTAGCAAGGTGACATGACCACGGTCCAGGCTTGAAAAACATCTGCCAGAAGCCGAATTAGTAAGGTTTCAGTTTAATGAGATTTCCTAAATCCAGATTGAAATGGAGGCATGAGGGAATTAGAGTCGAGGTAGTGGACCAGTTGAAAAGCAACACATCTTTCCAGGAGCTTAGGAAGAAAGGAGAGGTTAGAGATAGGCCTAAAGTTAGCGGGAGAATTTGGACCCAGACCTTGTCGCTTGATGGAGGGAAAGACAACAGCCCTCTTATGAGAGACCGGAATAGAACCCTGGGTCAGAGAGGAATTACAAATTAATTGCAAAAACGGAGCAAAGTCATCTATGAACTCTTTAAGTAAAAAGGGAGGTAACAGATCCAGTTCGCAAGACTTAGAGGAGGAATCAAGAACTAATTGACGGATGGTAGCTAACTGAAGAGGATCCCAGGCTGAAAGCGAAGAGGTCGTGGGTAGAAACGATGGAGGTGGCTTAGACGTTTCTTGCTGGCACATACAAGAAACCAAGTTAGGCTGTAATGGAGTTAAGAACTTAACCGTCTATCGCATCAATTGGATTTATTTAGATTGTAAAATACGGAGGAGAATACATTTTGTTGTTGGTCTTTTCTACCTATAGGGCTTAAAGGCCTACGACATTAATCTTCCTGTAACACTACGTACTGTTTAAACAAATTCAGCTTAACATAAATTTGGTAGTTACCAAGAGTAGCACCTGTATAGTCCAGTTAGACAGACAGCCATACAGCAGCGTTCTCGGGAGGTAGTATATTCGTTTATTATGCAAAACTGATTGGCACACCGCAACCATGAACAAGAGAATAGATAATGTAAATAATATAAAATAAAGTTATGCTGGTTATGGGTTATACTTACATTTTCTTATAGAGGATGCGGGAGATATAATTTTTATTATCTTTGTCCGGAAGTTATGCCTGAAGGGAGCCATGTAAATGTATGCATGCATTCTATTGCTTTAATACAATAATAAGAATCTTAATGTATATTGTATGCAGTTCAGCCATACAATAAAAATGTCCATCAAGTGCAACTGATAGCCTACAATGAGGTGACTAAATTAAATCGAGCAGATAATTAACAAAACGAGATTCATGCTTAATTAACAAGACTTGTTTCACCATGGTCCTCATTTAATGTTTCCCAGTGAGCGAGCATTACTCTTCAAGACTACTCGATCAGGCCCAGTCTTTGAACTGACAAACGTATATCGCTTCTGATTCCTCACCATTTAAACTCTAAGCACCACCCACCTCAGCCGTCTGAGAATACGCGTACGATACGATTACGATTACTAGGGTTACGTACAGTAAGTGAATCCATTATAGCGATTGCAGCAAATTGTGAACATTGTTCTTTGAACTCACTTGTAATTAAGTCGTAGATTCATACAAGGAAACACTCCGGCTTAAGTTGAATCATGAATGAAAAAACTAATTTGAAAAGAAGATCTATGCTTAGCTTTTCAAAACATGATCTGTTCGTCCAAACTCTGAAACAAGGCCTATCCTTACCACCTGAAGACAATGTCTATCTTACCATTCTGGTCTTGACGAAATTCCTTGTCATACGTGTGCCATGCCTCAGCGTGGGCCTTGATCATATTATGCGCCGCTTGATAGGCACCGATATCCGGACTGTAAACTCCGGGAGCATTTTGACCGATACCGTAGCCAACCCAAGCCACGACCATTGGTTCATTCAACGTAATCCAACACTTCACCTTTCAAAGCAATGATCGATATACTTATAAGCAATAATACAGTTTGTTACTGTGTTCCATCTGCCTGAAATAGCCGGGTACATAGGACTTCACCAAAGCAAAATAATCGTGAAATACGGCCATTCACAAGTGTGTGTATAATAGTGTATTCTAAAGGCTTTTCAAAGGCTTGAGAACATATCAACAAAAAGTAACTTGCGTTAAGTTAGAAGGAACAGTGCGTATATTATGTTCACAGGAAGACTGTGTTCCCAAGGGATGGACTGGTGGAAGACAGTGAGCTGTTTACTCGTGCTGAAATACACTTGGGAACGACCAGGAAATATTCAACGACACCGTTGCGGGTTGATAAACGCAACTCCCCTTATCGGTTGAAACTAACACTAACATTAAGTTCTCGTACAGTTTGTATCATGGGGCGTAGCTGAAAGACAAGGCCTTCACCTAAAAAGGATCTTAATTTGTGTTCTTCCCTCGACAGTTAAGTGTAACTGTAGCTCTACGATGATCCCATTACATTTCACGCAATTAGAGGGTCAAGTTTCCTACCCCAAAAGACTAGGCTATCGGCAGGATTATCTAACAATCTCACTGCAATCCGGACATTCAAACGCTTATCTTACTATAATACATACCCTGTCTCCAAATCTTTCAAAGCAGAGTCTCGCGTAGTCGTTGAAATAGTTGACGACATCTTTATTCAGCCATCCTCCGATGTCTTCCAGGGCTTGTGGTAGATCCCAGTGACATAGAGTTACCATCGGTTGTATGCCCTCATGCAACAATCCATCTATCAGGCGGTTGTAGTAGTCGATACCAGCTTCGTTTACAGCGGCCATGTTGCCTTCGGGTAAAATCCGGGACCACGCCAACGAGAAACGGTAATATTGGACCTGTTGGACAAACATTTCTTAAGATAAGGCATCTTAATCACTTTATACGTCTTGCAACTTCAATCATGTACCATAAGGTCAACTCAAACTGGCAATGTTTACCCATGAACTGAAATTTCAATTTTCTACTCTATTCTGTGAACGTGAAAAAGCGCTACAACTAGGCCTAATGACCTATGTTCGCCCCGGATTTTGCACCCATTCTCCCATGCCTTTCGACGCTCTAAAACGCACCGCTGCTGCGTCTGTAGGCGACTTCGCTTAGCCTCATTGTCAGGGGCGCCGCCAGGCTTAAAAAAATTGGACGCACACCTTTCCCGTCTCCTTCCATCCACACCCGTCCCCTGTCTGCTAGGCCTACTCGTAGTCATACACTGAAAATGACTCTGAGGGATTCGTAAAAGTACAGTATCACACATGCATATGATATCATATGATATAACTTATACATACTGTATGTAAACCAAAATTACACAGTGAAATTGTCAAAAATATCGATGCGATGCATAATCCTTGTGGGGATTTGATTTGGTGGGTGGACGCACGTGCGTCCAGTGCGTCACGCTGCCGGCGCCTCTGCTTATTGTAACCAAGTACTAACTAAAATAAAAATCCAGTAACTATAACTATAACTAAAAATTAATACTAACCACAACTGTAACTGTAACTAAAATGAAAACCCATTAACTATAATTGTAACTAAAATAGCATATTTAAGGAGAATCACACGGATACTAACCCCCAGATACTTTACAATTGCAATATCATCCTCGTAGTGATGATAACTGTCGCAAGCTACGTCTCCAGTGTCATTGTTCATAATCTTGCCTCCCACGTGACAAAATCTGTCCCAGATGCTTTCACCTTTACCTGAGATGGCAACACAGCCGACATACAAATCCATTAATCTTTAATATGACATTTTTATGCGGTTTTATATAGACAATGAAGTATAACTGCTATAATACTATGACAATTGAATTGTAAAACTGATACGCCAGTGTACATGTTCCGAAACAATACCTTGTATAATATCGAATAAAATCTAAACTAGTAATTACTTAGTCCCGTTATCACCGTACAGGGCATGGTAGCCGATTGGTTAGAGCGATGAGCCTTTAACCCGTAGAGTACGGGTTCGATCCTCTTCTTAGATGTTTACTGTGTAAAGACCCTGAGCAAGTTCTGCACTCATAGTTGCTCAGCGCCATCGATTGATGCTTAGTCATTTGATAGTAGCGCTTAATAAATGCAGAAGTAATAACACGTGTAAGTAAAATCTAATTTCCGGTTTTAACACTTAAACCACGGGCTGGATTGGTTTCCCAGTCACGTTAAAGTGTTAGATGACTTCTTGCAATGTCTTACCATCTGCTTTCCATCCTCCCTCAACCTGATAGGCGGATGTGGCGACTCCCCAGCTAAATCCTTCGGGGAATGTATCCCACAGAAAACCATCCTCTTCCTCGGCTCCAGCTGCATGCGTACATGCGACCAGTACAAGATACTAGATGCAGGAAAACCAGTGACGCATGAAAGTACTAAAAGCTGGCATTCAACCAAATATGCAACTATTAAACCATATAAATAGGACGAGATGTTAGATTGCTGATGTCTGTCCGTTTATTCAGTTAATAATCGTTACCCCAAAAGGCTACACGTCTGAAGAACATAGCTTATAGAGGCATGCATAAACAGACGTATATATATATATTATATATATATATATACATACATATGCACATCTTTATACACATCTATTATAAGCATTTATATGCCGTTCACCTATGTTTTATCTCTTATTACCTTACTTCACCTTTTACTTCTCTTTTCATTACCTTACCACAGCTCACCTTGCCTTAACTTAGCTTAGCTACCGTACCCGGCCTTATCCTCCCTGACTTCGCTAGTAAAAGCCGAACAATTGAAAAGTTACATGCGAGATTGTTTTAATTACAGTCATTATATTTGTAATTATTTTTATTATGGCTTTCCATTCATTAATCCACTGACTACAAAGCCCTTAGCTCGGTGGCCCACTGTGGGCCCACGACTAACCATCAGTTGCCACGAGCAGAGTCAGTAACGGGGTAAGTGAACTGCAGGAATACAGTAAATTTATAATTACCGCAATTTTTATTAGAACACGAAGTATTTGAATCATTTTCCAGATTATGTTTCCCAGTAGGCGGTTATGTATTAACAGGTTGTTATCAGTGCAGTCCTATATACTGTATTAGAAAACTATTCAACAGGAAGTCTGTTACGCACCACAAGTCATGCAATCACTGATGATGTATTAACTAACCATCAGTTGCCACGAGCAGAGTCAGTAACGGGGTAAGTGAACTGCAGGAATACAGTAAATTTATAATTACCGCAATTTTTATTAGAACACGAAGTATTTGAATCATTTTCCAGATTATGTTTCCCAGTAGGCGGTTATGTATTAACAGGTTGTTATCAGTGCAGTCCTATATACTGTATTAGAAAACTATTCAACAGGAAGTCTGTTACGCACCACAAGTCATGCAATCACTGATGATGTATTAACTAACCATCAGTTGCCACGAGCAGAGTCAGTAACGGGGTAAGTGAACTGCAGGAATACAGTAAATTTATAATTACCGCAATTTTTATTAGAACACGAAGTATTTGAATCATTTTCCAGATTATGTTTCCCAGTAGGCGGTTATGTATTAACAGGTTGTTATCAGTGCAGTCCTATATACTGTATTAGAAAACTATTCAACAGGAAGTCTGTTACGCACCACAAGTCATGCAATCACTGATGATGTATTCACATTACGCTACTCTTTAAACAATTCATTCCCACTGACCTAATGATTTGTATTTACGCACATGTAGTCATGTAGTTTTGCGTGTATCTGTAGTTTTGTAGAATACGCTTAAGCAGATGATGCGTCATTCACTGGGTTTAGGTACACCAGACTGAGCGTGGCATTTGAAGGTCAAAATTATAGTTGTTTCTAATGTTAAACGACATTTTGTGGCTTTTGATGTCGACCTTACGATTACCTATTAGTGAGGTTAATAAGTGCGCGAGCAACAGTCAAAAGTCAACATTGCTATTTTCCAACAAGAAAACTGACGAATCTCCAATCTATAAATTGAACCATCGCTAAGTGCGCGTTCATTAATTAAACTGTTCATTGATTTGTGTCGTATAGATCTTTCGAAATGTTAACGTCTCTCTGGTCTTGAAAAGGTGACAGACTTTACGCGGAGTTCAATAACAACCACGGATGCGAAAACGACAGGAGAATAAATTGTTTCTTTGTCTGTTACACTATGTAGGCCTAATGCAATTCACAATTGGAAATTTATGTAGCGCCGATTCAATAAGGCGCTTTCTAGGCTAGCCTAAAAGATGCTTAAAAATTAGATAACAGAAGTTCACTTCACCAGTTGGCAAGCAGTTCTCAGATTACTAGAAACCTAATCAGTAGCCAGTGACGTCGCATAAGAGGGCACGGGTATGCATGACAATCTCGAACCATTCATCCAGAACTGCATTCCCTCCTAAAAGACGATCATTATCTACACAGAAAGCAAGCAAACCCATACGCCACCAAAACGTGGGAGAAATGATCAACATGAAAATGAAAATTACAATTCTTACCATCGAAGAGAATGTGAGCAAAACGAAAGAAGGCTCAACTGGACATGGAAGTTCCTGTTCATCGTGAACGATCAAATCTGTAATCGCCTCTGTTTGGAAGCCGTATCTAGTAACGAGAATTCCCTCTGAGAGAACGTGTCGGAATAGTCTTCAGTTTCCTATCCTGGCGCAGATACCAGACTTCACCTTCACCTTCTGGTCCTTCCGTTGACATATTACGGTGTACAGCTGCTGAAGTACTACTATTCTAGCCAATGAAAAAGTGTCTTCTACTGAAACGAATCGTCATCAGGTGACACAGGAGAGGTCAGAGGCGTTTAGTAATTAGCCACACCCAGTGGTTAAATTGCTCATACAGAGGTGGTGGGTCTCTAAATATTTGCAAATCCAAAAGACCTACGGCTAATCCTAGATTACAACAGGGACGTCATTTCAGCTTTATCCAGGGGGAGGCAAAAAAGAGGTTAAAAAATTTCCCGCGCTTACGCGCGAAACTTTTTTTTCACCTTTTCTCGTGTTTCTTTTAAAATGCTGTGTATTTAGTCTACATGTGCAAAACTGTAAGCCAATGTTGCAAATAAGTCTTTCTTTTTTACCCCTTTCTTCTTCCCCTTTTCTTTCTTATATATTTTTTTACAAAACTCAGAGGGGGCAAATGCCCCTCCCTCCCCCCAAACGACGTCCCTGATTTACAACATGCATGAAACACGACACATCACCGATAATTGAAAGCAAAACCATTAACAATTAAGATTGAAACATAATATTACTTTACATAATAGGCCTATGTTACAGAAGATTAGGCCTATAGGCTTTGATCGACATGTCAATGCAATAACTTACAAAGCACATAATGAACAAATACCAATAATTACGATGCAGACTACTTTCAAATTGAAGAGCATAGTAAGTAAAGCAGTCTGACTATAGCGTTAGATCATAACAGATGTAAACCCAGTGAAAAGCTGAAAATTAAGCACGAGGCCATAGTATATTTTCTATGATCTTATTGAATATTGAACTGCACTGTGAGGCTGACGAACGCTAATCTTATCTTCGGTGGTGGATCTCCCTATTGAGGTGACGGGTCTCCCTATTGAGGTGACGGGTCTCCCTTCTTAGGTGGCGGATCTCATAATTTGGGTGGTGGGTCTCACAATACAGGTGGCGGATCTCAAATCAGAGGTGCCGGATCTGAGATCCGGCGGGATCCGGCTGAATTTAACCACTGACCACACCTCACGTTTCTTTGACTTACCTTGCATTGCTTTACTTTACCATACCTTATAGCCTTACATCACCTTACCTTATGTTAACCTTTCTCAGTTTACCTCGCCTCACTTTGGCTTACCTCAGCTGCCTTACCTTACCAAATTAACTTTGAGTTGTCTAATTTTTCCTGACCTTATCCTATCTTACCCGATCTCTCGTTTCCATGCCTTACTCGAACTTGGGTAATGGTGCTTGTCCGTGCTTACTTTAGTTCGATACACTCAATCTTTGTAACTGTAACTCTAATTTAGACCATGTTATCAACGCTCAGAAATTCAAACGTTTCGACTGTTGCGTGATAATTTAACGTTCAGCGCTCAAGCTCAGCCTTTGTAATGCATTTGAGTGGCGCTATATAAATTCTCGAGTACAATTACAAATTACAATTACAATTGTACTGTAAATGTGAATTTGTAACTAACTCTACAGCGTCTCAGTGTATGACGAAGGTCATTGGGCACCATTTCGACAACAGTATTTTCAAGTTTTAAGTTAGGCCATGGTATAAACTTGTATGGATAAGTTTAATTTACGTAAGGTAAGTCAAGGTGTCAGTTCAGGTAATTCCTCCTGCCCTCCCGGCATCAGTTCCTCAATATGACACACAATCTCACGGCAGTGGAGGGGAAAGCATCGATTTGTCACGTCTAAGACGCCCTACCTCTCCCTCTTCCTCTCCCGTCAAATATAACGGGAAATCATCTAGTGAAGTAATTATAACGTTAGATCAAATATGAAAGAATTGTAGCTGATGCCTAACTCCACAGCATCCCACCTAGGAAACCTCGTCGTGTAAGAGAGTCAATTGTTGCCGTAAGTTAATGTAATTGTATACACTCTACATTTCTAAAGAGGTACTCTAACGTACTCTGGTACCCTAATCTAGTGCAGGGCACCAGCTTATTCACGAGTGCTATGTCATGTCAGAGGGGTTGTCCAGATATGTCAAATGAAGATCCGAGTCTGCCAGAGATACCAGAGAAAGGAGGTAGAAGAGCTGCTAAGACGTTTTTCGTTGAGAACGAGAAAGTTTGGAATCCGGGTGATTGGATGGATTAGGGTATGAATTCTTGAAGAGATGAGAAAGAAAGTCGGCTACCTGATAAAGGCGCTGAGCTCATGATTATTTAACTCCACTAAACATTTAAATGAATTTTCAGATTTTTTAGAGCGTTTTCTGAACAGAACTAAATGCAGCAGCAAGTTTATATATAGCGGAAGACTGTTCCAAGAGAAAGACCCACCTGAAGACACAATGGGCTGGAGTTGATGCGCGGAAGCGCGGCACCTTCACATCTCCACATTTAGTTTAGCACAACGATCGCTGATCTGGTTGACTTGAGACTGGAAAATAAAACTCCTGATGTATTTGGGTTCGGTACGAACAAACGAGGCTTTCCCCAGTATAGGAGAACCTTGTATTTAATTCTTTTCTATAATGATACTACATCTACCATAACGTGTAATAATGATTTTCATGTTTTTGCTGTGTTTCTATATAGGTGCTGATGCGTTGCTGTCTGTGGCGAGAGATGGGATCGATCATGTGTGTTTCGGTTGCACTATGGCTCTGTCTTGTTTTTTGTATTTGTTTGTTAGTAATATTATTAGTAGTAGTTGACCTGCTGAGCCTCTGGCGTGGCGTGAAACCCCGTGAGCTCTTTGTTTGGCAGGCGGGCCTCTGGCGTGGCGTAAAACCCCGTAAGCCCAGTCTTTGTCGGTAGTTTAGTGTTGTGTATTTTGTTGTGTCTTGGAGATGAGCCGAGGGATAAGAATGAGGATGAGCGAAGACGAGATTAGAAGGAAGAAGAGATGGGCGTGGAGTGCCAAATTATGACTGGCCACTGTAGTGTACAGTCGCCAGTATACCGCAGCCAGTCGGACAGTTCGTCGAGTGCGGCCAGCCAGTTTACTGGAGTTCAGTGAGACAATGTGCAAGCCGGGACACAGTTCGTCGGAGAATTAGTTTATGTTACATTTGCAACTGGTTGCGTTAAGTGGGTTTACGTAGTCGTTGTAATTAAGAAAGTCGACTAGGGGTCGAACGATGTAGTCAGTCGACACTCAGCAGAAGTGAGTGGTTCTGGACAGACTCTGTACTATCGAACACTACGGTTGTGCAGACACAATATTCTTTGTCGAACAGAAATGTAGTGTTTGAACTTTGTGTTTGGCGATTGTGCTAATAGAACAAAGTTTGTAAACGACCTAGTCTCCTAATATACCTACCACGGGAGCCATATCTAAGCGTAAGCGGGATTCCGGAAGAATATACACGAACCCCGGGTGGTCATCCTGGTGCTAGCTGTTTTAAACCCCGGGTGGGTACGCCACAATTATACCGACATTATTCGGCGTGGCAGTTCTTAATTGTAAAATTAGTTATGTGGCTTTCTGTTCACCACGCTTTGAAACTGCTATCTTTCACCAGGGCTAGACCAGAAGCGACGCTTAGTGGATATCACAAAGGCGCTATATAAATACTCTGAATGAATGAATGAATGAATGAATGAATGAATGAATAAGTGAATGATGAGGAGTGATCGAGTGAGTAAATAAATTAAATCATTACACGAACGAGTCTAGAAGCACGTTTATTTCTTTACGTTCTTTCACTAACCATTTTGAAATCAACACTGTCCATTGATTAACTTAGTTACGCTGATTTCTGTTATTTACAAGCTCAAATGCGTTTAATTATTTTGGGAGTGGCCAGCCGTTGTCGATGATCAGTTGGTTGTAAAAGTAAGCTGACTGCTTGGGAACTCTTTCTAGCGTCGGGTCAGAGAAGTTGACCTGATGCAAACCAAATGTTGCCTCGTAACCATCCGCCCACTCGAAGTTGTCCATCACTGACCAGGCGGTATAGGCCGCCACGTTACATCCATCCAACTGGATTGCTAGACACATAGAACGGAACAGCAACCCTACCACGTGAATAGCTATTGCAATGTACATGTAAATAAACATTATCACCTTCAAAACAATAACTTAGGTTTATGAGGAAACTGCAGACAAGAGAATCAGTGCTTGATAAAACATGCCTAGAGTAGATGGAACCAAAACTATTAAATTCTAGTTGTTAAGCATAGTAAGCAGTAAAATAAACTTCTTTGTTCAGAATCCTCGTTAAATACCTCTAACACTTATCAGTGACAACATCACCCGGCTCGGAGTAAATCTTAGTTGTAATTGTTCAATTCTTTACTGGTTCTTTGTAGGCCAATTCAAGTACCGGTATCAAAAGAGTTTAGTATTGTGCGGTTGGAGTAACTGACATAACGGGTGAATGTAGGTATCTAACTGATCAAAACATGTGCGTTTTTAAAGCAAGTTCATTTTTCTCCTTCTTTCCTTCTTTTACTCGTTTCTTCTACTGCTTCTCATCTTCTTTTCTTGTATTTCATGTATTCTTATTTCTTCCTCTTCTCTTTCTTCCTCATCATCATCATCATCTTCTTCTTCTTGTTCTGTTTCTATCTTCTTCACGTTTTGCCTTACTGTTTTTTTTCTTAGTCTTTTTCTTTTCGTCTTCTTATGCTAATTCCTTTTTCCTAAATATTATCCATTATGAAGACACAGTGGTTTGTTCGCTGCTAATGATGCAAGAAACATTGGATATAGCGAGTTCACCCTTTATGAAACAGGACTACAGTAGTGCAATAACACTAATGAGCAACCTTTAAGAACGTTGTTGATGTAGTCCGTGTAGAAACGTATTCGTTGCTGGTCGTCGAGTGAACCCTGGACGTAGTCTTCGTCGTCTGAGACACCGTTCTCGGTGATCATTACTTCTGGGTTGTTGTAGTGGTCTTTGATCCAGTTCAAGAGCTTCCTGAGGCCCCATGGAACATCCTTCAGCCAGATGGAACCAGATCTGGGGAAAACGAAAATAAAACAGAAATTGCTTTCAAAATGTTTAGACCCCTTTTGGCTGGCCTACTGACCTTGGCACCAACTCATTGTATCTCACGTTCTTATTGTATTGTTGTCATGATGTTGAGAAGCAAGTATTTTATTCTATTCTATTCTGAATACCAGTCAGTGATTTTACGGTCATCCTAGAAAAACGACACCTTTCAATATTTCAAGAACTTACCTTGTTACACTTAAATAAGTCAGAGTACTCACTCCAACGACCCTCAGCGTCAAAGCATACACGCATTTATTTAGCTCCTTTCGAACATTTAAATAGTTCTAAGCGGTTACATGTTACATTGGTGTCTTAAAACAAAGCCTGTGAACTTTAGCGTTGAAGACACATGTTGCAGATAAAAATGAGCTCTCCAGCTGAATCGTATTGTGCTCTTATGCATCCACAAGCTTGCATAACTTTTATCAGTATAAATTTTCAGAATTGAGTATCATGTATTACCGATAATATTGCATATTATAAAAGGACGATGCAATCGAGTGCAGATTGTCCTACGATGGCCACGAGGGGTCGATATGAGGTATGACGTCTCTATCGAACTCCCAACTGGGCCACGCAGTTCCGTCATGGTTGTAGTCTTCGATCAGACGAGTTGTGTAGTGATTGAGGCCAAAGAAATCGTGAGTTCCTGTAAAACGCATCGGAGTGGAATACAGACCGAGAGCCACTTCTAGTGTCCAGGTTCATGACAATGCAAAATCTCGCCAATCAGACTATGCTGAAAACAAAGCTACACTTAAGAAGCGTTAAATTTTTCCATAGCTGTTGTTTCGTAATATAGCGGACATCAAGTGAAAGGGAAATAATTTTGTGAGTATTCTGTAAGTTCTGAGTGAAATAAAGAACTGAAAAGAGATAAACGGAGCGGGAAACCCAAAGAGCTTTTAGTCAACCTGACATTACTTTTACTGTGAAAGTGAAACATAGATCCATGCAAAGGCTCGATAGTCTTAGCTATCTAAAAAGGCAATTTACTGCATTGAGAGTAGGCCTATGCAGTGTAATCGTTGTAACCTTACCAACATTTCTTGCTTTCTCCTGCTCAGTAAACTCCGGCAAACGCGATGTATTCCATCCTTCCTGTTCGCTCTTTCGAGCCACATTGTCCTTCATGACCTGTGGATAGTCACCGTCCACAAAAATGGGGTTCCCAAACCACCCAAGTTGAAACTGCATCGCCCTCTCCGCTGCTTCGATATCTTCCGTTGAGTTGGTATAGGGCTCTTGCCAATCGCTTACCAGGCTAAGCGAAACGAGACCTACAATTTAGACAAAATCCTGGATGCTAAGTTTAAAGTAAAGCCAGAGAAGATAAGATAAACCAAGGAAATGCATTTTAAGGTAATTTACGACAATAATAAGACGAGACAGAACTAGACAATTCTAACTGAAAAATGGGCTAGATGAACTAGACTTGATCAGGATAGAGCAACTTAAGTCAAAGCAGAAGAGATATAGTAAAGCATGGTAGGCATAGAGTAGTCCTACATACATGCATACATACATACATACATACATACATACATACATACATACATACATACATACATACATACATACATACATACATACATACATATACATACATATATACATACATACATACATACATACATACATACATACATACATACATACATACATACATACATACATGTGTGCACATATACATACATGCATACATATATACACGTGAGCTATGTGATGTTCTTTCTATCTTTCCTAAGCCTAAGCTTCTTGAAGCAATATTTAACGTTTACCGTTTTGAGTCGCCCTAAACTCATCGTCGTACGTATGCCAGGCCTCTGCGTGGCTCCTAATGATGTTGTGGGCAACTTCGTAGGTTCCAACATCTGGACTTGTTATTCCGGGCGCTAGGATTCCGACCCCATAACCGGCCCATGCGATTATAAACGGCTCATTGATTGTGATCCAAATTTTGACCTGAAACAGACTCGAGGTTCAATCGACCATGTCTAAAGAAATTTGTACAGTTGTCCAATGGAATGGATGGCTTAAAACACATCTTACTTACTTTGACATTTCTCCAATTGATCAAATATTTTAGTTCATAAAGCAGGCCTAAAATACTTAAATCAGCCTTCCTACTTCCTACCTCTGATCCATACTTACCGGTGGTTACACCAGCAAATACTGCACTCGATCGACAGACACTGTTTGGCTCTCGGGCTTTTTCGGTCGCTGCTCAAAAGCTCTGGAACTCATTGTTCAGTGCAGACCATTCTTTTGCTTCGTCAGCAGTGATGGGCACTAAACTAGTTTTTTTAGTTCAAATAAAACTATTTTCCAACTAAAAACAATAGTTTAACTAAAGTTGGCAACTGATTTAGGAAATTAGTTAACTAAACTAAAAAAGTAGCTCAACTTTTTAAAAACTTTTTTCCAATTTTTACGACAAGCATTTTCACAATAACAGAGGTTAAGTGAACTGTAATAATGCAGAGCGTCAATGACAATTTCACCTTCAAACTATGTAATGTGTACTCAGGGCTGTAGTGGTAAAATTTGAGGTGAGTATACGCTACCGGTGACCAGCGGCGTAAAAAAAATTTGAAGACCTGTTTTTAGGAATTCGTCTAAGAAAAATTTCAGAATTTTCACAAATTCCCTTAAAATTTTCAGACTTTTTACGATTTCGTCCCTGAAAAAGTTGATGACCTTTTTTTTAGTCATTCGCCCTAAAAACCTTTAAACACCTCTCTTTTTTCAAAAATTTTCGTTCCCAGAGGTAAGTATACGCTGTATACCCGCGTATAGGCCTACCCTCCTCTACAGCCCTGAGTATACGCTCTCAAATTTCTCTAGAGGTGAGTATACGCTGTATACCCGCGTATACCCTCGACTACAGCCCTGTGTGTACTGTTCTAGCATACAGTTACAGGCGTACTGTAAGTTGCGTATGAATTTGAAAACACAGGCTGTTAAAGCTAAAACCATGCAGTGTTGATCAATAAGTTTCGCGTTGAGTTGTTCATTGCGGAAATAATACATTGCTGATTTTTTCAGTTAAACTTTTTAGTTAGCAACAAAAATTTTTTAGTTAAACTAATTTTTAGTTAAACGTCATCCTTAATTAAAGAAGTTTAGTTAAACTAAAAGTTGGCAACTTTTTAGTTAACTACTGCCCATCACTGTTCGTCAGTAGCATTCAGATATAAACTTACGACTCGTCTGTTTCAACTTGTGTCCACCGTAGCCTAACTTCTGGTTTTTATGACCAAGAGAATTATTGATCATGATCACGTTTCTACAATGCAATATGATATTTTACTGTGGCTTCGCTTCTTGCGACCATCATCCCTATCCTTAGCAACTGACCGTACCTCTGATGCAAGAAATGGCGTCTGGTACCTTAGTCTCATATTATTCATTTGTTATGAGAACAGCGCAGTAGAAGTCACTAAAGTAGATTAGATTTGAACCCACCATACCCAACGGTACTATTCAATTGGATATTACTTATACTTGAGCGCAGGGTTATTTTGAGAAAGTTATAGGGGCGACATCTCCTGTTATCATTTTCCTTAACCAATTAATTTAATCGTTTTACTCACCCTGTCACCGAATCTCTGATAACATAGTCTTGCGTAGTCATTGAAGTAATTGACGATTGCTGGGTTGAGCCACCCTCCGTTGTCTTCCAGGGTTTGTGGTAGATCCCAGTGGTAAAGAGTCACCATCGGCTGAATACCCTCAGCCAGTAGTCCATCTATCAGGCGGTTGTAGTAGTCTATGCCAGCCTCGTTTACAACTGACAGTGTACCATCTGGCAGGATACGTGGCCACGACAATGAGAAACGGTAGAAGTGGACCTAAGATTGCAAACACTACAGATTCAACTTTTCTATATAATGCTGATGAGACGATGTTATATTTTATTGCATTTCTTCACATGTCATTTAATTAAGTTATGTCACATTGGTGAAAATAAACTACTCATTGGTCAACTTTCTTTTTGTCTAAACCGACTGATCTGAACTTAACATAACATAACGTTTATTAGTCCAAGTTACACATGTTGTATTCTTCCCAGACTGCAACAGTAAACTCCAATCAATCATCTCAAAATAACAGATAAAAATAATAGTAAATCTTAGATAAGTCAGTTCATAATCAGATTAACAAAAAGTAAACCTGAAACTCTAATTGTTTAAGATAATCAATCAAGTTGAGAAACAGTATGCGTGAAGTGATAGTCATCGAGGTAAAAGGAATAGGAACACAATGGGATGCTCAGAATGGATAAATTCTTCTGGATGCTGACTCAATTGTGGCTTGGCTTTGGTGTGCCATCGGTTAATGACTTGTGCATTAGACACCGGCGCTATAGAAGTTGCAAAGTAATTGTAATTAATAATTACAGAGCTTTATTGTAATACGTTTTGATTCACAAATGAAAACTGACCCCAAGATTCTTCAGCATGGCGATATCTTCGGCCAACATGTGGTAGCTGTCGCAGGCCACATCCCCCGTTTGGTTTTTCCTAACATGTCCTCCTTCGTGACAAAATGTGTCCCAAATGCTGACACCTTTACCTGCAACCATTGTGACATTTTTCCTGTACATTTCAACGAGTTTGCGCCAGTTGAAACAGTTTTAGTATGAGACAGAGGCTCACATGGCAAGGTAAGGTAAGGTAAATTATCATTAGGTCAGATGAGGTAAGCTATGTTAATGCAACTGCTTTCCATCTTAGCAACTGGCCTGGCTCCCACATTCTAACTTGGCACCGAAAAGGATCGAACAACCTCACTCTTACCGACTTGATTTGATATTGCTCCAATGCTTATGCTCATGTCGCTGACGAATGTTAATGAATGACTCAGAAAACTTTCGGAGATTTACATTACATTACAGGTAAGCGAGGTTTAGGTATGATTATGATAAAGTAAAGTTATTGTTGATTATTCATTACACGACTCATAAAACAAATGAGTACTGAGAGGTTAAAGGAACAATCAGTGAACATATTTTCCTCTGCCTTTATTGTCAGATGTAGCTCGCATGTGACCTACATTCCCAAATGGAACTCTTAAAGGGTTAGTTTGGGTTCAATCAAATGTTCATGTTAGGGTTACAAATTCATTATGAATTTTGATTCGTTAATGAAGACGAAACCCAAACTTCACGGTTTTACGTGGTTTTTGTTTCTCACGTAACTCATCGGATTTGTGCAACTAGCAGAGCAATTGAAAGCATAATCATTGGGTGTACGGACTATCGCTCATAGGACGATCGCTCATAGGACTGTCGCTCATAGGACAATCGCTCATAGGACTGTCGCTCATAGGACGATCGCTCATAGGACGATCGCTCATAGGACTATCGCTCATAGGACGATAGCTCATAGGACGATCGCTCATAGGACTATCGCTCATAGGGACTATCGCTCATAGGGACGATCGCTCATAGGACTATCGCTCATAGGAATGTCGCTCATAGGACGATCGCTCATAGGACGATCGCTCATAGGGACTATCGCTCATAGGGACGATCGCTCATATGACCATAGAAAAGTACAGTTATCGATGATACACTGAGACCATAGTTTATGGATCCATTTAATGCGATCGTAAATGCAAATTATACAAAAACTTTAGAAGATTGTTCACGACGCCTTAGAAAGAAAACCACTAGGCTAAGAGAGCGAACCGCTTAAAAACGTAAGAATGTCAGTGTTATCGCAAAGTAGGACGCGAGTAATAAACTTCCAATTAGTTAGCAATTATTAAATAAACTTCCAATTGGCTACCGATTATAAAACTTATCAAATGTTCCAAATGACTTTACAAATATTTTTGAAATGTCCCTACCTTGATGTGCCTATAGGCCTACTTCAAAACTGTCTA
This sequence comes from Allolobophora icterica, assembly GCA_963556255.1. NCBI lineage: Eukaryota > Metazoa > Annelida > Clitellata > Crassiclitellata > Lumbricidae > Allolobophora > Allolobophora icterica. Next base: position 77,549,775 of record OY744605.1, on the reverse strand, counting down.
CTAGTTAATAGGAAGTTAATTGCTCGCGTCCTTACTTTATGCTTATATGTATGTATGGTCCGTATGAGCGATCGTCCCTATGAGCGATGGTCCTATGAGCGACCGTCCGATGAGCGATCGTCCTATAAGCGATTGTCCTATGAGCGATAGTCCCTATGAGCGATAGTCCTATGAGCGATCGTCCTATGAACGATTCTCCTAGAACCAATCATTGGCACTACTTTGAAATATCCTAAATCCATACTTGCGCAATATAATCTACTACAGAGGACTATTCATGGGTAAAAGCCTAACAACATGTGCATACGTTTGCGTCGGTCTATGCTGTAACTGAAATAACATTGGAAATTTATTGAAATCATACCGTCCTCGTCCCATGCTCCCTCGATCTGGTAGGCGGAAGTGGCGGTTCCCCACTGGAATCCAACTGGGAAAGTGCCATATAGGAAATCGTCGTCCTGCGCCAATGACACACACAGGACGAACGCCAGAAACTGATGACAAACAAAGAACTTGTATTCTTCTCAGAGTAACTTAGTAAGACCCTGACACTGTCTAATGGTCTCCCTGAATAGGCCTACTTAGACTTCTACTGGACCTAGTCGACCCTTATGTGGTTTTATTTCGAAACGACCACACAGGAAAATTTCCATTGTGCTAAAGACGTTATAGAAGTTATTGGATCACATTAGATGAGATTACATTACAATATATACAGTATGTAGATCTACCAACGAACTCCTATCCACCACATTGCCTTGACCCACAATCTAATCGGGCAGTGAGGAAGTTCTACGGGTAGGTTTATATGAAAAGCCTTTTAGAGAGACTTGCAAGTATGTTGTAGTTTCAAATAAATGAATGAAAATGAAAATCGATAACTTAACCATTAATAATAATACGTGTTCTCCATAATCTTTCAGTATTTTCTAAGGTTCTAAGAGAGAAATAAAAACTTTAAGATGTTAATAACTTTACCACGCCTGTCAAACGTTCAAACGATGTTGGCGACATCGTATCAAGCGCACAAAAAACAGAAAAATCCCTAATTCAGCACAAACGGAACTTGTCTCAGCTAATAGAAAGTTAAATAAATTACATAAATATTGAGTTATGAAAGAAAGTAGTCTGAAACAATGATAAAGCTGTTATATACTTATAGTAAAAACCAGCCATCAGTTTTGCAAAGTGGTTGGACACGTGATAGCCTAAAAGTATAATATATTGCAATGGCCATATAGGCTAGATAAGATGTCTTGTTTTATCGTTATGTTCATGGGAAAGGCAATATGTCTGGGCTGATAGCAAAGACGACGTTTAAGTTTTCATTGAGACGAGTTCTAGGCCATCCAGGTCTATAGAGTTTGTATGACAAGATGCAGGCAACACCGCAGTGCATATTTTAAGGAATTTAGACTACTGGGACAAAATCAGCCATGGGTCTAGTTCGTGACCTTTATTTGGAACTCGTCTCTGATCGATGACCTTTTTTTTAGCAATTCATAACCACAAACTGAAAAACCTTTAGACTTTTTCTACGAATTCATCTCCTAAAAAAGTTTATGACCTTCTTTCTTTTCTTGTTACAACTTTTTCGGGTCCCACTAGTTATACTTTAAACATACATTGCCTGGGACAAATCAGCCTAACTACTGGGACAAATCCTAAGACTACTGGGACATTTGTCCCACTAGTTATACAGTTAAAATATGCCCTGCAACACCATCTAACTAATTATATATATCAATATGAATACAATAGAACACAATACAATTGAAATTTAATAGTGTCCTTTTTCATAACACCGAAGTGCACTTTTAATTCGGGCAACAGAAACAAAACGAATTCGCATGGAGAATTGTCATCCGTGCTTTGCTATAGCGATGGCCAACCGTTGTTTGCAGTGAGTTTCCTATAGAAGTCGGCCGATGCCTTCGGGACCCTGGCTCGCTCTGGGTCAGAGAAGTTGACCCGATACAAGCCGAATGTAGATCCGTATCCCTCGTTCCACTGAAAGTTGTCCATCAGTGACCTCGCGTTGTAGCCAAACACGTTGCATCCGTCCAATTTGATGGATGTGCAAATCATCATCATCATCATCATCATATTCGTCATCATCATAATCACCGTATCATATCATCATAATCATCTAATCATATCATGATAATCATTAATCATCTAATGATTTCGTCATCTTCATAATCATGTATGTATATTTTTAAAACATTTATCAAGTGGCTTTTAAGCAGCTCTGAAATGTGGTGCGTATATTTGGGTTCCAACTGCTCTAATCGTGTGTAGCATAAGGTTATTCATTATCATCATTATCGCCGTCGTAGTCTTCATCGTTGCCGTCATCATCATTACTAGTAATCATTTTTGTAGTAGTAGTAGTAGTAGTTTATGTTTTACGACGTTGTCATAACAAAGATGATAAGTGTCCTTTACTCTTTTACACAGGCTTGAGACTGGCACTACTAGAGCTAAGGCAGTGTGCAGATATATCATTTTTTTCATCTTCATTATCATAATATTTACGGTTAAAATGCGCTTCAATTACGGATATATAACTAATCTATGCACGTGTGACATAGTTCATCACATTAGTTTAGATATGCCAATTAAACCTTTGAGGACATTGTTGATATAGTTCGTATGGAACCGAATTCGTTGTTGATCGTCCAGCGACCCGTAATGTTCCTTGTCATCTGTAACTCCGTTCTCCGTAATGTAGATTTCCGGATTGTTGTAGCTGTCTTTCACCCAGTTCAAGGCCTTTCTTATGCCAGCCGGAACCTCGCACAACCACGGGGAACCGGACCTGTTAGCGTCAGATAATGACAGATATATTCATATTATTTTATACACGATTTGAATGGGATAGACCCTAATTATAATAGAAGAAAAGTAGAGTAGGCCATTGAGCTAACACGGAGATGCAGCAACGGGCACGAAGTAGGATCGACTTCATTTTTCTTTGCTTCGGTATATAGGACCAAGAGTAGTTGGAGAGTCCTCCTCCTCGCTCTCCGATCTTCCCATCGGCTGTGTACAGCAGTTGTACACATATTATTGCCGATTTCGCTGGTCGCTAACTGGAGAAACGTCCTTCTGCATTGGCGAATTTCTTAACTTCGACCTCTCGATTGACAGTCATGCAATCACTAGACTATAGCGCTCCTAACTTTGCTAAAAGGACCTAATATTAGTGCCTTAAATGTTTCAATATTTGTACGTTATTTCAGATTTACACTGATATTATGGCTACAGTATAAGAAGTATACATGTAGCTCCTCTATACAGCATGACTTGGTTTGAGCTGTTTCACAAAGACACTCACAAATGCGGCTAACTCGTCAAATTCCAAACTTTTTGATTTATTTGTTCACTTTATGTAAGGTTCGTTGCCCCTAGCCCTGCATCTAATGCAGTGCTAAACGTCAACTAAAGTAAGAAAAAAGTCGCAGCTTTATAGCTTTAGGCCTATGTTTTTACGGTCCAATTACTGTTCATGTCAAAAAAGCTGGTCAAGTGGCTTTAGAACTAGAACAGAAGAACAATAATATGAAGCTTTTCTGAAGGTGGAAACTCGGAATCAGAGGTGAATAAAAGCGAGATTTAGAAGCAAATCGAGTCTTACGGTGGCCAAGAGGGGTCGAAACTTGCTTCTACGTCTCTATCGTAATCCCAACTAGGCCATTCTGTGCCTCGGTCTTGGTGCTTAATGACGTTTGATGTGAACAGAATCAGAGCGAAGAAATCATAAGTGCCTAAAGATAAGACACTGATCAATAAATCGATAATCAATAAAACCTTTGCATCAGTGATTCGCAGTATTTAAATACTTAAGAAAAAATGGCCTAAGTTATAACTCGAGCAATAAGTAATGTTGAACTTACCTAAAATAATACTAATTACTAATTGACCAAACAAAGAGTTAATCAGCTGATCTTAAACGTACCAAACTTAATAAACAAATTTATTAATTAACTTTTATCAGCTGAATCTTGTGACTTAGATTTGGCCGAAAAGGAAAGAACTCCTGATAATATGAATAGCCTAACCTTTACCTGTAGGCTGATACATGCAGCTTATTTGACACTGCAGGATTAACTTACCTAGAATTCTTGATTTTTGCTTTTCCGTGAATTCCGGCAAGCGAGATTTGCTCAGTCCTTCCATGTGACTTTTGCGTCCGATGTAGTCCTTCATGACTTGTGGGTAATCACCGTCGACGTAGATTGGATTGGCGAACCATCCTAACATGAATTCCGTTGCTCTCTCCGCTGCGTCGATGTCTTTCGCCTTGTCCGAGTAAGGCTTCATCCAATTTGTAACTAATGACACAGAAACCTTGCCTAAAATAAACAAATATATCATAAACAATTCCAGAATATGACGAATAAGCCTTTTGGCTAGCACTGTGCCACCCCTAGCTATTGGCCTAGGAATCAGCTACCGCTAGAGACACAATGCAAGCCAATTATTAGTATCGGCCCATTGCTCGAGATTGTCTGAAATTGGTGAGTTTCTTGTGGAAGCTTCCCACACCAAGTCATGCTATAATGAAGGTAAGAACATAACCGCCTACGGCATCAATTAGATATATTTTGATTGGGAAAATGGAGAATAACATATTATGTTGTTGACCTCTGTTGACAATTTTGATCTGTAGACCGACGATATTAAACTTCCTTTAAATGTGCTAACTGTTTCAACAGAGTCACTTCAACACACATTTGCAGCTACCTAAATCGAACCCTTGTTTAAGATCAGTTAAAGAATCATGCACCACTGCATTTGGCAGAAGCCTAAAAGACGCTATTTAAACGTTTTCTTACATTACCATTCAATGTATTACATCACAATAATCTATACATATAGTTTCCATATAGTGTCCGTCTGTCGGGTGGACGCTACGTCACAAACGGGTTCTGTTCTATTCAGGCACGTAACTAGCCTTTTTCGTTTGGGGGGGGCTTAAGCCTTGAACATGGCAACATTTATACAGTGTTCATACGAATTTTAGCCGTAAGCATACAACGGGTTGACTTGTTTGGGGGGGCTTCAACTTCGTTTGGGGGGGGGGCTTAAGCCCCCCCCCCCAAGCCCAACGCTAGATACGTCCCTGGTTCTATTGTGAAACATAAACCTGTCGTCTTGACGACGGCGATCTTGGCGACGGTGATAATCAACAATACATAATTATAGACCTATAATATGACGTCATAATTATGACGGGCAAATACACTAGTAAATTAATATTAATCTTAAAGTATGTTGGATATTGTGCAGTGTTTTCATCCAAAGTGTCCATGAAGCCCTATTGATACAATAGGTTAACTAAATTCAATCACGCCGGTAATTGACAAAACTGACAAGCGATTGATGAAGGAAGACTTGCTTAACAAGGCTTTAGTGCCGTCATTTAATGCCTGTTTTCTAGTGAGCGAGCCTTATTCTTAAAAGTACTCAAGTAGGCCCACCCGTTCAACTGACAAACACTTCTGAAATAATAGAGGTAAATAAGTCAATCCCTTATTAATTGCGGTATATTGTGAACGTTGTTCTTTGAACTCATCTGTGAGTCGTAGATACTAGATATCAGTTAAGCATTTCAAGCTTAAGTTGAATCGTGAACGGAAACCAACGCCTCTCCTTACCATCTGAACACAAGGTCTACCCTTACCATCTTAAAACAACGTCTGTCCTTACCATCTGAAAAAGTCTAATAATTACAATCTGAATACAAGGGCAATTCTTAACACCTGAAAATAAGAGACATCCTTACCACTTGAAAACAAAGTCTATCCTTACGATCTCAAACACAATCTCTTTTTACCATCTTAAAAGATGGCCTTTACTTACCATCTGAAGTAAGCCTATTCTGACCATCTGAAAACAAGGCCTGTCCTTAACATTTGAAAACAAGATCTATCCTTACCATCTGAAAACAAGCATTACCCTTACCTGAAAACAAGGCCTAACCTTACCATCTGAATACAAGGTCCAGGTTACCATTCTGTTCTTGTCGAAATTCCCTGTCATACGTGTGCCATGCCTCAGCGTGAGCTTTGATCATGTTATGCGCCGCTTGATAGGCACCGATATCCGGATTGTATCCTCCCGGAGCAATTACACCGATGCCGTATCCATACCAAGCCAGCATCATTGGATCATTCAACGTAATCCAAAGTTTCACCTTTCAAAACAATCAAAACTATGGTTACAAGCATAAGCTAATTCAGTCTATAACTAGGCCTGATATTACATTATTCAACTAACATTACATTACTTCTCTGCTTTAACCATATCCATATTATTTCGCTATGGTCCCACGATAATGTTCCTTGGTGCGGTTTGCCATCCAGTTTTCTTAATAAACATATATCAATCAATCAATCAATCAATCAATCAGTCAATCAATCAATCTTTTATTGCTTTCGATGACAGCAAATGACGATAACAATTTTTGAGAAGCTACCAATTTGACAACAGAATAACAATGTCATTATTAGAGATGCTACAAGCAAGATCAAGTACATGAGTCTAAATGTACGGTAGCCAAAATAATGCAAGAGGATAGCTAAATGGAACACCAGTACATTCTAATTCAATTTTTTTTATTAATGTTTGTTTCCTTGACTGTCATCTACGGCAAAAGGCGGCCCTAAGGGATAAAGATCCCGCTAAACAGGGTTACCCAACTAGTGGTACTTACAATTTGTAAGATGGCTTGATACTGCTTTGTCCCTATTATTTGGAAGAGGTTAAAAATAATGAACTGAGTACAGATTCGGGAGAAAATTAACAATTTAAATAATTAAAAAACTTATATATATATATATATGCGCAAGTATGTGTGTATGTATCGAAATATGTATGTATATGAGCTTTCACATTTCTCAAAAGAGCTGTGGACATTGTCGTCTAACTGATCATGACAGACCAGTACGTTTACTAACATATTAAGAAAAATGCAACTGGAGTTCAGTTAGAAAGATGCATAAGTTCATAAGTTAAAGATCATTATTAAAATTATATATGTATGTGCATAAGTATTAGTCAGATCTAAAAATTCTGCTCATAAGAAGACAATTTCCAATGGATGGTCAAAATGAAGGTAGGGCACGGTTTCCCAAAGTGATGCATAGTATCGAGAGATCAGCAGATCTCCATATATAAGTAGTAAATTCAAGCGATTAGCGCAACATTTGTGTTGAAACCGGCACGGATATCTTCAGTGTAGTATTCATCCTATGGTGACGTCTACGAACGAAAGCAGGCCCAGAAGAAGGATCTGAAACTCTATTCTTTCCTGTCCCACCCCCCCCAGAAACCAGTGGAGTTTTGCTATAGTTCGACAGTGTTCCAATTAAATCTGGTCTTATTACAAGCCAATTTGCAGTTCAGACAACTCTAGGCGGTATTCAGGATTATCTAACAATCTCACTGTGCCCAGACTGTACTGGAAGAAAAGACAATTAATGAGGTCGTGTCTATTCTTGTCCGTTATTCGTTTAACTAGATCTGACAACGGCGAGAACTTCTTCCCGTATCTTAGTGTCGAGCGGTGCAACTTAAGTTCGACGGTCGAATCTTCGGGGTACTCAGGCCTTATCTATCGCGTGGGTGTCGTGCGAAGTAAACGAGACGTACGTTAGATATTTCGTGTATTAATAAAATCTGTACAGCCTATTTATAACCTTAACAAAACGTAACTTGAAGATAGTCCGTGATTCGTTTCGGTGAAAGACAATACGTGATCAACCCGTTGATTAAACGCGCTTAATCGTCGGATCTTTCATGTTTGCCCGACCGTCAGTAACGAAGACCCTACTCTCATTTCTCCCCTATTAATCTCTCTCATTGCCCCTCTCATCTTTCACCTCCACCTGTAATCATCCATCTCTGCCCTTACCACTCTCCAATCAGTGGACCCATTGTACGTCCTTCGCGTTTCTCACTCTGTAAAATTTTATAACAGATGTGGTCGTCCAGTTAGCTATGTCTTCCTCTTTGCAGTCCTGTCTTGAATATAAATATAGGGCCTACTTTAAGCTTAGTTAAAAGTTAAAACGTATGTTCAAATCAACAATCTATATAATTAAATCTACACTTGAACTAGCACTTACGAGGATTGCTCATAATTCACTACACGGACATTCAAGTATTTGCCATACTTTGATGCATACCCTGTCTCCAAATCTTTCAAAGCAGAGTCTCGCGTAGTCGTTGAAATAGTTGATGACATCTTTATTCAGCCATCCTCCGATGTCTTCCAGGGCTTGTGGTAGATCCCAGTGACATAGAGTTACCATCGGTTGGATACCCTCAGCCAACAATCCATCTATCAGGCGATTGTAGTAGTCTATGCCAGCTTTGTTTACAACTGCCAGGTTGCCTTCTGGTAAAATACGTGACCACGCCAACGAGAAACGGTAATAGTGGACCTATTGGATAAACATTTCATAAGATACGACACCGTTATCATTTAATATTACTATGCTTCTATCAACTTCTCTTCTGTAGTCAACGAGGTCAACCCAAACTGGAAATGTTCTAGGCATGAACCAAAATCTCTATTCCCTACATATAAGTAAGTAAGTAAGTATATTCTTTATTAAACCAGCTGCCAAATAGCACTCTGGTGAACAACGTCTGTTAAATAGATCTTCTAAAGTAAATAAACAAACATGCATCGTATATATATATATATATATATATACAGCATTAACCATATATTTTTTATATGTTTATATTACTATATAGCATATGTCCAGTTAGTTAGTAAGCATACAGCATTTTGACAATAAAAGTTTTGATCATGCTATCGTCGGCTTGCGGTAAAGCCAAGTCCTGTCATGGGGTCTAGGCAGCATGGAAAATATACCCGACTTATCGTCGTTACTCGATCCTCCTTCTTTCTTCAATATTTCTAATGCCATACTAAACCCTCGCTAAAATTATTGCTGTTAGAATAGGCGATACTAACCCGCAGATCACTTAGGATGGCGATATCATCCTCGTAGTGATGGTAACTATCGCAAGCTATGTCTCCAGTGTCGTTGTTCACAATCTTGCCTCCCATGTGACAAAATCTGTCCCAGATGCTTTCACCTTTACCTGAGATGGCAACACAGCCGACATTCATATACATTACTTTTTAACCATCGGTCGCAACATAATATTATATTCGTACGACGTATTCCGCAACCTGGGGTAATTTTACCCCAGAATATCTCAGGAACTACACGTGATAGAGACGTGACTTTTGTGTCTATGTTAGCGGTTTCTGGGTCGAAAATGTCAAAGAAGTTATTTCTAACATTGCAGAACAAACGGACGACCTACAGTTTCAAGGACGTTTTACCTTTATTGTCAAATTTAATATCTCAGTATATGCAATGCAGAAAGGTAATTCTGAGTCCAAGATAGGTTCATCGAGGTCGTGGAAATAGAGCAGAGTCATAATCGACATCGTATACATGACAATTACACGACTTTGTAGATCAAGGTCACTTGGCCTGTTACGGTTTACGTTTTGGTTTCAAAAGTGCTATAATGGTGTTCTTGGTTTCTATTTCGTGGTTTTTGGAGCCGCGGAATTAGCTTACCTTGAATGTCAAGGTCCTTTGAACTGTTAGACCAGCTGACATGTTACATGCTATTATAGATCACATAGAGTGGCAAACATAATATGTTTGCCACCCGGTCCTATGTGTCTATGAAAAGGGACCACAACGCGGGAATGGACTTATGTATACCACCATGATCAGCACAAAATTCTGAAAAGAATGATGTATTATGTGACACAGCACTATTATCTTTTATATTTTTTGTAGACTTTACAACGTGATGTACCTGAAATACGAGATCTTCGGAAAAACGCAATTGAAGTTAATCCGAATATCGCAGTTTGTTGAACCTTACACTTTATATTTAGAAACATGGAAATCAAAGCGCTGCATAGACATGTAGAATGAATTATTTAGCGCATTACTAATATAATAATCATAGATTCATCATTAAAACCATAGTTCGAGAATTCGTGACTTTTGGTTTTAAAATTCGTAAAAATTCGCGAATTTTTGGTCTATTTTAAAATTCGTAAAAATTCGTAAAAATTCGTTGGGCCATTGTTGGGCCTTTTTTTTACATTGACAGTGGATTTTGCAAAAACAGCGTAAGCAACAACAACAATTGTGATAACGTCATGATTTGTTGTGTTAAGCTTCTGCTTAGAATTTAATGTAAAAAACAGTAAAATTCAATATAAAAGTTTATTACGTAACGAGTTCATTCAGTTAAAATCTACTTTTTTAAAGATGAAAGAACATGGACAGGAGTGAAAGTATGTAGTAATTTTGGAGGAGAAGGAAAGGGTAATCCAAAAATACAGTGTTGTTTTTGTGACAAGGAATTTGTTGTTTGTTCTGCCGGAATACGGGAGCATTTGCATGGACAAAATAGGCCTACAGAAACCAGAGTCGAGTGGGAGCAGTGGGCTGTTCCTGACTCAGAATCAGAGGACGATGAAGTAGAAGACGCACCTCGGTGAACGTTGCCAACCCCTTTTAACCATGTTTGGTTGCAAGCTGTGTTAGAAGTTGACTGGTGACACTGGAGCTGCATGGGGCACTGGTGGTTTTTCGTTCTGCTGACTGACACGCAGTCACACACCCCAACTATGATAGAAATCGAAGTTCAAGACTCCAAGTAGAACAGTAACTGAATATCAGTACTATTATGTTGCTAGTCAGCTATCTTTTACGGCTGATTGATTGCCTATGACATGACATTTACTTGCTTAAAAAGTTCAAAGTAAACAAATAATAAAATTTGTTGCCATGGCAAAAAATTCTATTATTTTATTATTTTACGAATTTTTACGAATTTTAAAACTGCAGTTTTAAAATTCGTTAAAATTCGTGAATTTTAAAAATTCTTAAAATTCGTAAAATGCGAATTCTCGAACTATGATTAAAACCGTTTCCAAAAATATTCTACTGTCATAATACCCCGACATTAAGGATGCCGCCTTGCGGTCCCTTTTATGTGCTCTAATATTACAATAAGAAAACCTAATAATATCAAATGATTTCTGTGAACCAATATGAGAATTTGATAGACAGAAGAGTCATCTAGCGAATCCCAGTGAAAACCCGATTTCGATATTTCGATGGGTGACCATGTTCTAAGGCCTGTATCTCGGTAAATAAATCCCGCGTTGTGGTCCCTTTTCATAGACCGGGTCACATATGCCTTCGGATTCCTTTTAGCAGAAGTCTTTATATAGTCTGGATATCGAGATCGCCTTTCTAAGAGTAATGACTGTGGAGATATAAATGACCACTTCCGATATCACACAACGTTTCTTCGCAAGAAAACTGCCAAAGGTTTCGGAAATATGCTTTTCGAATTCCTCCTCCCAAAAATCTTAACTTGACACCGATATTATCTGCCTAAGAACAATACTTAAAGAGAGATAATTGATCCAATGCAATGTCACGTCTCTCTCTCTCTCTCTCTCTCTCTCTCTCTCTCTCTCTCTCTCTCTCTCTCTCTCTCTCTCTCTCTCTCTCTCTCTCTCTCTCTCTCTCTCTCTCTCTCTCTCTCTCTCTCTCTCTCTCTCTCTCTCACACACACACACACAAATTACCTCGCTTTACCGTTATTTGTCCTTGCTCTTTGCAGTCCAATCTTGACAAAATAAAAAAATATTATTACACTGTTGCTAAAAGTTAAAACAAATGTTCGAACGAACAAGATAAATAATTTAATCTACACTTATTTGCCCATATTTCACAACAGAAGCCCTTAATAAATGCAGAAATGATAATAATTCGTATAAATAAATTCCAATTTCCATCTTCATATGACTTCTTGCAATGTCTTACCATCTGCGTTCCATCCTCCCTCAACCTGATAGGCGGACGTGGCGACTCCCCAGCTAAATCCTTCGGGGAATGTATCCCACAGGAAATCTTCCTCTTCCTCGGCTCCAGCTGCATACGAGCATGCGACCAGAACAAGAAACTAGAAGCAGGCAAACCAGTGACGCATGAAAGTATTAAAAGCTGGCATTCAACCATATATGTAAGCACGGTATAAAACTGTATAAATAGGACGAGATGTTGGAATATTGATGTCAGTCAGTTCAGTTGAAAATCTTTCAACCATAGAAATAAGCATCTGAAGAACATACTTCATAGGAGCATGCAATAACTCATCGATTACCCTGTACACGTGTCCATTCTAAGCATTTATGTGGCGCTTTTAATGACCTCTCATATGCCTCAAGTTATTACCTTCCCTTGCTTTAGTTAACCAATTTAATTGTCTTTCCTTACCTTAACTTTGGTATTGACTCCGGTAACAAAAGCCGAGAAATTAAGAAATGATGTGCCAGTGACCTTCACGATATCGTTCTTATTATATTGTTAGTATGGTTATATTTTGTTTACTACGGTATTTCCTCCACTCAACCGATTATTGGCATACTACTGAGGTTTTACAGCCACGCTCGTTAGCCCACGATGGGTCCATAGCTGGTCATCAGGTGTCTTCACAGTCAGATTTTGACCAAGTGAACATGACTGTATTGGGGTAGAATGTAATTTGAACTACCGCAAAACTTATTAGAACACGAGGTATTGTCGCCATTTTCACATTCCAGATTCTGTTGCCTAGTAGTTGATTCAGTATTTAACAGGTCAATGTTATCAGATTAGTCCTATATAGTCATAAACTATTCAACATAAGGTCTGTTATACTGTCACAAATCATGCAGTTACTGACGGTGTGTACATATTTGTGCCACTCTTTTAATTTTCACACTGACCTATTTGTATGTGTGTAGAATAAACCAACAATATTACATGTGCCATTTATTGATGTTGATAGCAGACTGCGCGAGGCATCTGAAGGTCAAAAGTCAATGGGTCAAAAGTAGTCAAAAGTCAGCGTTGCTATTTTCCGTCAAGAAAACGGACGTTCTTGACAACAGTACTGTCAGTTGTATTCCGATCGCCCAGAGTTAAAATGTCAAGCAGGATATTTAACAAATGTTATCCATCGGTTGGCAAGTAATTACCGCAATAACTGATCGACGAATCTCCAATCGATTAATTGAGCCATCGTTAAGTGCTTTTCCATTAATTAAACTCTTCATTGATTCATGACGCATCTTTCGGAAATGTTAACATCGCTCTGGGCTTGAAATTCTGATGTGGAAAGGCAACAGACTTTTTACACGGAGTTCGATAACTCCCGGTGCCAAAGTGACAGCATAATAAATTGCTTTGTATTTCACGTTATATTATGTAATTCATAACTGAAAATTTATGTAGCGCGGCTTCAAGAAGTCGCTTTCTAGGCTGGCGTAAAAGATGCTTTAAAATCACAGAACAGAAAATTCATCAGTAAGCAATCAGTGATGAGAATACTAGAAAACCTAACCAGTAGAAGGTTCCCGAACACACGCAGAAACCAATATAGGCCTAGATCAAATTCTGTTAGATTATATTGAAATGTTAAAAACACTTCGAGGAAACGTAATTTAATGTAATTTAATGTAATTTAATGTAATCTTATTTAATGCAATGTAACAACGACAATTTATAAATACTGCATCGTCCGAGCGATGAAATTGCTTAAATGTTTTGTAAAATCTTCAAATCAAGAAGCTGTCAGAGACTATAGCAATCCAACAATGGGACATTTGACCCTTTTGAAATGCCCTTTTGACGTCAGCACTTGAAATGTTATAGGCGAAACTGTTATAATTTGATTTGTCTGCTGTGTGGTGTTTCAAAACACAATAAACAAAAATTAAATTAAAAAAAATAGCTGATCACCATTTAAAACAGTTTAAACTTTCCGTTGAATCTAACGAATCTTATCTCATGACTTCTATAGCGCATCGATCATAATAACTAAGACACCAGTCGATGGCGGCTTCGAATAACATCGGAATTATAAATCACAATCAATTAGAAAAGCCAGGTTGAAATCCGATAAATAAGGAAAACTAGAAGCAGGCTACGGTGAGTCAATTTTAAACCATAATTAGTGTATGTATTGCTATATTGATTACTAATTAATTTATACACGTGGCTTCGGCACTGGCCAACCGTTGTCGACGATCAGTTGTCTGTAGAAAGAGACTGAAGCTTTTGGGACTCTGGCTAGCGTTGGGTCAGAGAAGTTGACCTGATGCAGTCCAAAAGTAGACCCATATCCATCCGTCCACTCGAAGTTGTCCATCAGTGACCAGGCTGTGTAGGCAGTGACGTTGCATCCGTCCAGTTTAACGGCTTAATCAACAGACCAAAGCATGATCAAGAATTTCACTATCAATGATCCAAATTATTCATTATTATGATTCGTTCTTGCCATTATCACCATCATTCAGCACCATAGATAACTGCACAACTTGTTAGATGTTTTTGGTGTTCATTAGTATCCTTGTCGTCAAGATTGATAGTCTACCTTTTTAAAATCTTATTTGTATTATTTTGACCAGAAGAATTCTAATTGTAATTATTTTGCGTAACTTTAGCAAGCACGATACATGGGCAAAACTGGTTCCTAATCAACCTAAGAACTTGACGAAATGGACTGAATGCAGGGCAACCCTTGAGAACATTGTCTTTTAGCAAATGGGGTTCAATAGCTTTCTAATTCCCCAATTATTTAATAAAAATTATCTTGACGAAATTGAATGATCGCAAGGCCTACCCTGGAGAACATTGTTGATGTAGTTCGTGTAGAATCTTATGCGTTGTTGGTCATCCAATGAACCGTAGTGTTGTGCATCATCGGAGACTCCGTTCTCCGTGATCAATACTTCAGGGTTGTTGTAGTGAGTCTTGATCCAGTTCAAAATCTTTCTGATTCCCCAAGGAACTTCGTACAACCAAGATGAACCAGATCTGCAATTAATATATCTTTGATATATAAAAAAATATGCAAGAAATAAAACGGTACATCATGTAGTATGCAGTTGAGACGAAAACCATAAAATATCCTCTGTTACAAAATACTACATTTTATAACTTTGGTTATTGCCAGTTTAGATGCTGGCTAATTCTTTCATGGTCTTCACGACGTCTATCTTTCTTTCCCCTTCATTAACCCTTTATCCGTTCATTAAAAAAATAGCAGTTCATCACGTGATTGTCTTTTCCATCTTTGTCCATTTGAGCTGCATTTCCTATCCGTTTCAGTCTTCCCTTACTTGTGATATTCTCTTTATCATCTTTTCTGCAATTTTATTCTAACATTTCTGTCATGTCAAGTCATGCTGTCCGAATTCCGCACAGCTTCAAGAAACGAGTAGAGAGGACCAGATATGCAGGAAACGTACAGTGGCCACGAGGGGTCGACATGCGATATAATGTCACGGTCGTAGTCCCAGCTGGGCCATTCTGTTCCATGATCGTAGTTTTCGGCAAGCGACGTAGTGTAGTGGTTCAATCCGAAGAAATCATGAGTTCCTAACAATCAAAAACCGTTCATTAACAAGATTAAATCGATCATTCACCCTCACGAAACGATGTCTCTGAGTTCTTAAAGCATAAAGACAGCATCCAATTATGCGGTCTTGCATCGTTATTCGACTGATTTACTAAAAAGACACAGGTATTAATTACCCCATTCAGGCTTCAGCGATACAGTGAAGTCATAATTAGTGAAACTCAGTATCCCTGTATTAATAGTTTAACATGTGCAAACGGAGGGTGAAATAGGTTAATAATCTTTAAACACGTTAATAAAATGTAACATATAATGTAAATGTGTTCCGTGTGTGAAAACTGTCCTAATAGAAGCCAACTAACCAGTGGCCAACTAATAGAAGCCAACTAGCCAGCCAATCTTTTTAACCAGGGCAAAGCCAGGGCAGTCAAACAAGAAACCACTGCAGAGGGCGATTTATGCCCCGATCTAACTCTGGGTAGGGCAAAAATTCTGTCAGGGCAACGACCAAGGCAAAGGCTTTTTAACCAGGGCATTTGCCCTGGCTCACCCTGGTGTAGCACCGCCCCTGCAACTAACTATTCAGGAAATAAGCACAATTTTACATTCACTTAAATTAGCATAATTAGAAATAGCAGTAATGGATCTTATTCCATCTGATTCCTGCCCAAGAGTCGTATTAAGTTTAGTTGCTTAAATTAACTATATCGCTCACAAAAGGAATTTATTAAAAATAAAATTAACTTGAAGGCAATTAAATAGTTTTATGATAAGGTTCTCGAGCTGACTGGGCCTTCAATCACATATTCGCCAATTTACCAACTATTCTTGCTTTTTCCGCATCACTGAACTCCGGCAGGCGGGACGTATTGCGACCTTCCATCTGACTCTTCCGAGCCACGTTGTCCTTCATGACCTGTGGGTAGTCGCCGTTGACGTAGATAGGGTTTGCGAACCATCCCAGTTTAAACTGATTCGATCTTTCAGCTGCTTCGATATCTTCTGTACTGTTAGTGTACGGTTCTTCCCAGCCACTATCTAGGGTTATCGAGATCCGACCTACAAAGCCAGACTATACGACTCTAATCCTCAGTAAGAAGCCATGCACTTCTTTGAAACGATGTAATAGATTGGTGCCATTGACTGACTTGTAAATAGCAATTTTCTATATTTAAAACGGTATCAGTGATAATTAGCGCGTGATTTAATGAGCCACTGAATGAGCGAGTGAGTTTGTGAATGAAAGTAAGCGCCTCGGAGGAGGCGTTCTGAAGAGGTCTTATACAAATTTCCAAATACTCTCACAATTACAATGTATGCCATAGTATTTAATTAAAAGGTCAGCAGCATTTTGCTTTTATAGAAAACGCCAAGATATAACAAAATCCTATACGTGGAAATAGCATGGCTAAAGGCATCAAACTACCAGAAAAGTAAGAGCATGATTTTTTCTAACTATCAGCAAGATTCGGCGAATTCTCTGCTCTGAAATTGGATACATATATAACGACGAAGCTATCATCATATTGTATGTATTTCTGTTACCATTTTGAATGGATCGGAATTCCGTGTCGTAGGTGTGCCATGCCTCCGCATGAGCTTTGATCAGATTGTGTGCCACGTTATAGGCACCAACATCTGGACTGTAGACTCCAGGAGCATTTGTACCAAGTCCGTAGGCCAACCATGCCACAACCCAAGGCTCGTTCAACGTGATCCAGAGCTTAACCTTTACATACAGTTAACAACAATGCTAACGCTCAGTTTCCAGTTAAAAAGCAAAAGCCAATTATTGCAAATTGATTACTTGTTTTAAGAGCTCAACGGACTGTACATTGAATATGTGTAAGCACGATAGATCCAGCGCTACCGTTAGCCCCTACTCAATTCTGCTACCACCGCCAAATATTTCCAAAATATCCTCATCTGCACCTTTTTCGCTGTGATTTGGGCGGGGAGCATCTCTGAGTATATTTCATAAAGTATATGATATAAATTCTATGATTGACTAAAAAAAACTATTGTGCTGGTAAATCAATCGCTGTTCCAACCCTGTCTCCGAATCTCTGATAACAGAGCCTGGCGTATTCGTTGAAGTGGTTGATGATCTCCGTGTTCATCCATCCTCCGTTGTCTTCCAGGGCTTGTGGTAGATCCCAGTGGAAGAGGGTCACCATGGGAACGATGCCCTCGGCCAATAGTCCATTGATCAAACGGTTGTAGTAGTCTATACCAGCCTCGTTTACCACTGACAGTGTACCGTCTGGCAGAATACGAGCCCAAGACAACGAAAACCGGTAGTAGTGAACCTAAAGAGGTAAGAAAAACAATCGTTACTAAGTAAGACAACTGGTGATTTATACTGTTATTATTATTATTATTTTTAGTTTAACGAATTTATTAAGCGCCAATATCTAATAACAAAGCAGCAATCGATGGCGCTAAGCAATTATGAGTGAAGGACTTTCAAGGACCCTACACAGTAACCATCTCATGTGAGGCTCGAACCCGTACTCTCTGCATTACAGGGCAAACGCTCTAACCAATCGGCTATCATGTCTCACATTAAGACCTGAATGACTTTTAAAGAAGTGATAGAACGCATATGAATGGACAATGATTGACAGCTGTCAATCAGATAAGCACTGGTGTTTTTCGAAAGGTCGAGTACTAACCCCCAGATTCTTAATAGCAAAGATATCTTCTACGTAACGATTGTAGCTGTCATCTGCCACGTCTCCAGTATCATTGTTCTTTATCTTTCCTCCCATGTGACAGAACTTGTCCCAGTTTCCTTCTCCTTTACCTGTGTATAGTTTGTAACACAACATTGTAGAGTTTACCTCATTAACGTATAGTTATATAGAAGTGTAGTAAGTTGCATAAAAAATTAATGCATTTTGAAAAAAGATATGCGCATTGTAAACCTTATCGGTTTTCTTTGATCTTTCGACCTATCATTAGTGATTAGTTCTGATTGATTCAGAGAACGACGTACTCAAAATACGCGTCTAGAACATATACAAGCTTCATACGCACATATATGCCCACGTGCCTCCATCCATTCACACATGCATACATACATACATGCATAAGCTACAAACATATATTACACGCATACATACATAAATACAAATATACAAACATACAAGCTATAATAGTGTCTCACCGTCAGCATTCCATGCCCCTTCGATCTGGTAGGCGGAGGTGGCCGTTCCCCATTGAAATCCATCTGGAAATGTGTCCCACAGAAAGTCACCCTGACCTCGGGTCGAATGTATGATCAGTGGACATAGCTGCATTAAATTACACACGTGCATTAAGACACTTGCGACCAAAACCAAGTCACGGCGTTTCTGCCTGATAAAATTGCTTACAGCTATGCTACCGTAAAAATTAAAAAATTGCATTCCATCTTTATTTTTGCTGTGTAGGCTATATATGTGCATCTCAACAATTGCATAGCATCTGTGTTGGACTTTACATAGATGCTATATCCCTATGGCATGAACATCCTGTAGATCTACATGTATCTCGTTGAAGAAACCCAAATTATTGGAAATAACCTCTTAGTAATTCATTAGAACCTATATTACGATTACTGTGAAAATTTCAGTTTAATTCGTCTCGTGATATTTATTAAAATTGTCCAGCGTTACCTTGTTCGCAATCGTAACACCATAACTTCAGCATTTCTAAAGCGCTATTCCAAAGCTAACTGGCGTTTTCCGGAGATGTCCACTGGACATGTCATGTCCGGTTGCCGGAGACACCAGAAAGAGGAGGATGAGAACTATTACCGAATTTGGAAGACTATGGCTAACATCAGGGGCGGATCCAGAAGGTCAATCAGGGGGGGCCAAAAATTTGACATACAAACCAACCATCAACCGACCACCGAAAAATGTTTTTGGGAATTCATCTCCCAAAAAAAGTTGATGACCTTTTTTTTAGTCATTAGCCTTTTTATGTCTTGTCCTATGTACATTTGACTCATCCACGCCCACCGGGGGGGGGGGCCACGCCTGTGTATACATCATAAAAGCCCAGAAAACGCCTGTGTAAATAAAGAAACATTTCAAATGGGGGGGCCATGGCCGGATTGGCCCCCCTGGATCCGCCCTTGGCTAACATAACGGTGGTTCTTGCGATTTACAACCGCATCAACTTCATTACCGCAGTCTTAAATGATTCAGAAGATTATTTATCTTTATCCTTGGACTATTAGACATGTAACTTACTCGCAATAACCGACATGCTCAATCCCAATATATAAGACTCATCTTGAACAAGTTTTTGCATGAAACAATCACATTACATTCCGTACACGTAACAGATACTGTATTTGGGCACGGCTCAGCTGTATAGACCAAGATACACGTGGCAATAACATTTTAAGAAGGTCACACAGGATACTGAATGTTTTATTTTTCTCCCACCGTTAAACTTTAATGATTTTTTATGCTTCGTGTGTATCGTAAACTTGACTCTACGTCATTCAGTGTTTAATCTAGACGTCTTTGGGGGGAAATGTCCCCCCAGGATTTATGTTTCACCCAGAGGCCAGCAATATTACAATGTAGAGACCTTTAGGGGAGGAAAATTCCCCCCAGGATACATGTGGATACATGGATCTCCCCCACCCCCAGAGAGATGAATTCCTAAAAAAGGTATCAACCTTTTTGAGAGAGTAATTGCTGTAGAAAAGTGAAAGAAATCGGCCGAAGTACTAAAAAAAAGGTCATCAACTTTTTTTTAAGATGAAATTAGGGAAAGTCATTAACTTTTTCAAGATGGATGAAAAAAATATTGTGTCAATTCTTTGGTCTCCCCGGAAACTTTCTTTCCCCTCCCATAAGAGGGGGACTAGATTAAACAGTGTACGTCATTTGTAAATTCAGCTCTGTTATCGAGGGAGAGACCGCCAATGAATTAGTTGGAAAGTAGACCAAAGGGATGTGCAAAACAGCCTGCCCTGTTTCAATGCTTCGATATAAGACTATCGCGAGTTTGTGCGAAAGGCAACATGGCAACCTTTCCCAGAGTAGGGGAGACCGGGGCTATATGTTACAGGGGGTTATATGTTATATCGATATATCTATGGTGTTTACTTATTTGTAGTGTATATCTATGTTCTAGCGCATGCACACAGTTGGCCTGCAGGTATAATGGCGGAGCTGTTGATATATTTGACAGCGTGATAAATTTAGGGCAAATAAACGTTTTTTGAGCAGATTTCTTTTTCAAAGGTAAGTGCGCACTTTTGTTATTTCTGCGGCCAGTTTTAGTACTTCGGTTGTCATATTCTGTGTGTTGGTGGCATGGTGATATGTGTTTATAAACAGAATATTATTAGCGATGTAGCTTGACCGTTGTATGTGTAAAAGCTTGTTGTTTACGAAGATGTGCCTAGGGGGCTATATGTTACATTTGTAACATATAGCCCCGCATTATTAACTTGTGCTGTTGACTTATTGGCCTATGTAGGCCAATAAGTCTTGATTTCTATGTCATTAAGAATAAGCTGTAGGCTACCGTGTAACTGCAACGGGCACTAGGTTAATGTTTGAATAATCTGCTCCGAAAACCCGCAAAAAGAGTTCAGTTACGAAAAACAGCGACAATTATAATAAATCTAAGAAAACGGTTTGCCTGGTTTGCGGCGAATCGTTCGATGAGGACTGGGTACTATGCCTAGAATGTGGTGAATGGGCACACGACAATTGCACTGATTGAAACGATTATTATGTATGCCACAACTGTTATGACTCTGACTAGGCCTAAGCTTAAGTAGACCCATTTAACTGATTTCTGATTTAACTAGTAGTTCAGTTTATTTTTCGTCGTTTTTATTTCATCAACTGTTGAAGAACTTCAGACTTTACATAGGCCTAATCAGTTCTGAATAATCTTTTGTATTGTTAGTGATGTTCCTGTTTAATAATCACTTTACATTTACTGTAAAAATGTCAATTCTACCTGTGTAACATTGCAACCCCGGGGAATGTAACATGTAACCCCTTTATCGGGGTTATTTGTTACATTCCAGTAGCTTGCCTAACACCAATATTGCACAAAATTCATTAACTATTAACAAAATCTACTGTGACCAATCTGTGTGTAACATAATGAAGTACTAAACCCCCTTGGTCTTAGGAAAACTCAGGTGCTGAGGAACAGCCAATTTACAAAAAAGTGGGAATTGTAACATATAGCCCCGGTCTCCCCTAAATTCGCACTTTTTACAGACTGACGGGGCGACATTTGTCTGCTTTGCAACATCATACAGGTTTTATACTCCCATAAGACAGATCCCGTAACAACCCGTAACAACTCCATGGCATACGAAGAAACTTTGTGCTTGTACTAAGTGTTCACTCGCATACATGTAGCTCCAGCGATCATGCGTTACATTGTTACAGTAGTTCGCTAAATAAATAAACAAGTATACAAATAATATTCACCAGGATGCAAAGAGGGAGAAATTTAATTCTGCAGAACGCCATGGAAACCATAGGCTAGCTAACGCTCGAGTATCCGGCGCAAACGATCTTCTCCACACAGAATCCCTTGCAGTGACCGTAAGCTAGCACACTCAGTAGAAATTCTATACTACTCTGCGCATGTCTATATTTATAGGCGTACATGTAGATATGAACGTAGGCCAATGCAGTATGATAGCTCATGTAAAGACGTACAAAGTGCGCATGTTTACGAATATCAACCCTTGAACAATAATATGAGTTGTTGAGTAATTTAAGTCTGTCCCACTTGTTGGCTTCAATCGGTGGGAGAGTTTAAGTAGCCTAGTCCAAACATACGAAGTTCGTACGTCAACGATTATATAGTTAATAATAATATTGACATTGATGTAGGCCTATCATTGGTACTATTCTATTGGAGGGAGATGACAAAGTTCTAGGAGTCTAACTTCTAAGTGAAGATAACATAAGAGTCTCACAGACTGAAGGCAATGTAATTCAAGAAAGGGTGCATTGCCCTATAGCCAGTTATTTCTTGATTACAAGTTGTTAAAAATTGAACAAATTAGGACTACTCAGCTAGGTGAGTTTATATATCGGTATGAACATAACTTAAGCTTATTACCTGTGGTGTATAGAGGGCTCTTTTTACTTGCATCTGATGTTCATTCCTATTCTACAAGAGGATTCAAGCTTTATCGTCAACCCTTTACTCATACAAACACTCGGTTGTCATCCATTAGATATGCAGAGGCTAAACTTTGGAACACAATACCCTTATTTATCCGTCAATTACCTTCTCTGCCCACTTTCAGGAATAAATCACGCTATTATCTCATTCAACAAATAACTTGAACCTTCCAGATTTGCATTGTTGGGTGTGTTAGTTAAGATATGTTAGTTAAGATATATTGGTTTGATGTAAGGTAACTAATGTATTATTATTTAAGTTACCACGTGTGTATCGATGTGTTTCCTGAACCTACTTTTTTTTTAACTAGCTGCCATGCGCTCTAGTTACTGTGCATCATTTTCCGTGTCAGGTATTAGCGGAATTCCCCATCCCTTTTGTGTCTCCGCCTCGTAACCTCTATGAATGTAACTTACTGCGTTTACTGCATAACTGTCAGTCTATGTTACATGAAAGAAACATAATTGAATTGAATTGAATTGAAAGTGGCTACTTATATATTTATATCGCCTTTTAGACCTGTAGAGAGGCTCTTCTTCTATAATGATTCTGTGAGCCTGCAAGCACCAAAAAGAATACGTCGCCCCCCATGTAGGCTTTATTTGGGTAAATATTCTGTGCCCGGTTAGATGTTAGTGCTCTAGGTTCCTTGTTATAGACCCCTTACCATTGCAATGACCCAACCAATGTCACGTCTCTCTCTCTCTCTCTCTCTCTCTCTCTCTCTCTCTCTCTCTCTCTCTCTCTCTCTCTCTCTCTCTCTCTCTCTCTCTCTCTCTCTCTCTTTTTCTCTCTTTCTCTCTCTCTTTTTCTCTCTTTCTCTCTCTCTCTCTCTCTCTCTCTCTCTCTCTCTCTCTCTCTCTCTCTCTCTCTCTCTCTCTCTCTCTCTCTCTCTCTCTCTCTTCTCTCTCTCTCTCTCTCTCTCTCTCTCTCTCTCTCTCTCTCTCTCTCTCTCTCTCTTCTCTCTCGGTTCTCGTTTACTGACCCAAGGCTTTGGAATTCGCAGTCTAGTTCTACACCTTCTGTTAGTTCTTTTATGTTATTCAGGTCAAAACTTAAGACTCGTCACTTCAACCTATTTATCAGACTTCTGTTTATTCAGACTTCTGAATTCTCCTATCGATCTGGCGTCTCATGTGGATTATGATTTGATCACCATTTCACTTGTAAGCAATCATCAAGACTGTTCGACCGTGGTTGGGCTGGGAGTGCTTCTGAGTAGACAATCTTGAAGCGGCGCTATATAAAACTGCTCTAATAATAATCAAAAGATGCGTTGAGCATTGTAAGAATGGCATTATATCAAGCTTAGGTTAGATAACATTCAAATGCTGAAAAATAATGAGGAAACGTAATAAAATGTGAACTTATTAATGCAATGTAAGAACTACAATTTATATTCTATCGTCAAGGCGATACAATTGCTTAAAGGTTTTGTGAGAAATCTTCTAATTAGAGACTACATGTACAGCAATCCAACAAATGGCCACCCTTTAAAACAGTTTAAACTTTGTGTTGAATCTAACTAATGACTTCCATTGCGCCGTTATCATGATATCCTAGATATCTTTCGTCGGAGACTTCGAATGAAATAGCTATCAAAAATTACAATCAGTTGGAAAAGCCAGGTTGAAATAAGCAGGGTTAGGTAGGTAACTTGTAAACCATGATCAGTTCGCAATTTATTGGGTTGCCTTATATTCTCTTTTGATTACTAATTAATTTATACACGTGGCTTCGGCACGGGCCACCCGTTGTCGACGATCAGTTGTCTGTAGAAAGCGACCGAAGCCTTTGGGACTCTGGCTCGCGTTGGGTCAGTGAAGTTGACCTGATGCAAACCAAAGGTAGACGAATATCCATCTCCCCACTCGAAGTTGTCCATCAGTGACCAGGCTGTGTAGGCAGTGACGTTGCATCCGTCCAGTTTAACGGCTTGATTAACAAGACCAAAGCACGATCAAGATCTTCACTGTCAGTTATCTAAATTATTCATTATATGATTCGCCGTTATCATTACCATAATCATATTGTCAGCAGTTCCATAGATAACTGCACAATTTGCATGATGTAGGAAATTTTATGATGTTCTTGAGTCTCTCCGTCATGATCATCTCCTTTGTCTTATTTGCATCATTTTTTACCAGAAGAGTGTTATTTGTAATTATTCTTCGGAACTTTAACGAGGACGGAATATGAGGAAAACTGGTTCCTAATCAACCTCAGAACTGGACGACATAGACTGAATGCAGGGCAACCATCGAGAACATTGTCTTGGCAAATGGATTTCAAGAGCCTTCTAATTCTAGAAATTATTTAATAACTTGACGAAATTGAATGATCACAAGGCCTACCCTGAAGAACATTGTTGATGTAGTTCGTATAGAATCGTATGCGTTGTTGGTCATCCAATGAACCGTGATGTTGCGCATCATCGGAGACTCCGTTCTCCGTGATCACCACTTCAGGGTTGTTGTAGTGGGTCTTGATCCAGTTCAAGAGCTTTCTGATTCCCCAAGGAACCTCGTACAACCAAGATGAACCAGATCTGCAATTGATATATTTTTTATGAAAGAAAAATGCAAGAAATAAAACGGTGCATGTAGTATGCAGTTGAGAAGGAAGCCTTAAACTATCCACTGCTACAAAACGAATACATTTATTATAACTTTGGATTGTTGGCAGCATGTTTAGATGCTTTAAATACATGAATCATTTTGCAGTAGTCTCTCTCAATGGCTTTCTCTCTGGCTTTGTCGCTCTTTCACTGTATTTCTCTTTGCAACTTTCTGTCTGTCTGTTTGTCTGTCTCTGTCTCTGTCTCTGTATCTCTCTCTCTGTGACGCCGTACCTTTCCTGTATTTTCTTTGCAATGTGCTGCCGTAAACAATGCCCGGAAATGATTAGCAGCCTACTTATTTCGTAATGCAGCCTACATGCAAGATGTTATTGACCATTCTTTCTTCCCTTCCATCAGTGATCTGACGATGAGGCCTTTACGAAACTTCTCCAAAGTTCTCTATTCCTGATTGTCTCGCCGATTCCGGCTAAGTCGGTGCCTTTCTCCCTTAAGTCCTCCTTGATGTTGTCCATCCAGGTCTTCCTCTGCCCTCCTCTATTTCTCTTCCCCTCCACATGTCCGTGTAATGCAGCATTTGGTAACCTCTTTCTCCCATCCTGCTTACATGGCCAAACCACCTGAGTCTCCTCTTCCCGATCTTTTCCACTATTGTTTCTTCTACTCCCAGCTCTTCTCTTGTTTTCTCATTTCTGATCTTCTCTCTTCTGCTTCTGCCTATGATTCTTCTTAGCCAGCCCATCTCCGCCACCAGCAGTCTTCGTTCGTCCTCCTTCCTCAAGCACCAACATTCTGACCCGTATAGTAGCACCGGTTCTACCAAAGCATGATATAGCTTCATTTTGACTCTGGTGGTGATATTTTTTGCCTTCCACATTTTTCCTAGTCCTCCAAATGCTGCACACGCCAGGCCAATTCTTCGTTTGATGTCCGCCTCACATCTGCCATCCTCTGTTATCAGTCCTCCGAGATAGACGAATCCAGTAACCTGTTCCAGTTCCCTGTTCTCTATTCTTATCTGTAGCTTCTCCTGTTGTTTTCCGATCACCATTGTCTTTGTTTTCTCCGCATTTATTTTAAGTCCCATTCTTCTACTACTTTCCTCCACCCTACTCGTTAGATCTTGCAGCTTCTCCTGTGTGTCCGCCATCAGATCTATGTCGTCTGCGAACCGGAGGTTGTTTAGTGGTCGTCCGTTTAAGCTTACTCAGGACTTCTTCATCCTCCTTTTCCGCCAGTCCCATCACCATTTCCAGCATCAGATTGAACAAGTCCGGCGACATTTTGCATCCCTGCCTTACTCCTGTTTTGACCCCATTGCTGCTTACTCCTGTTTTTGACCATTGCTGCTTACTAAAACCAAGTCATTTACAAGATGCTTAGTAATATCAAGGTCGCAGGTCGGCATATCCGGCAAGGCATATTCTCTACTCAACTCTGTCCACATAACCAGTATCCCTTATTCGATCATTCCACGACATCTCAAAACATCTCAGATAGACTCTCATGGACTCTGACCAATTCTTTCATCGTTTTCAGTTCTTTCTTTCCCCTTCATCAATCCAGGTTGAGTTTGTCGCATAGTTGGCCCCTCTTTCTTTGTCCATATGAACTACATTTCCCACACAGTCAGTCTTCGCATTCTGATCATATTCTCTTGTTCTGCAATTTGGTTCTAATAGTTCTGTCATACCAAATCATGCTGTCTGAAAATTCCGCATAACTTCAAGAAACGAATATAGAGCACCAGCTATGTCGGAAACTCACAGTGGCCACGAGGGGTCGACGTGCGATTGCACGTCTCGGTCGTAGTCCCAGCCGGGCCATTCTGTTCCACGATCATAGTTTTCGGTCAGCGACGTAGTGTAGTGGTTCAATCCGAAGAAATCATGAGTTCCTAACAATCAAAAACCGTCCAACAACAAGATTAATCGATAATTCACCCACACGCAACAAAGTCCATAAGTTCTAATAGTATGAAAGACAGCATCCGCATATGCTGTCTTACATCTTTATTAGACTGATTTATTAAACAGTCAGTTATTGGTTACCCAGTACAGTAATGTGATGTCTTATAATTTAGTGCATTCAAGATCCCTGTATTGATATTTTAGAATGTGCTAATGGAGCGTGAGACAGGTTAATAATTTTTAAACACGTTAATCAAATGTAACACAAAATGAAAACGTGTTCCTTTCGTGAAACCTGTCCTGCTAGGAGCCAACTAACTATTCAGGAAATAAGCACAATTTTACATTCATTTAAATTAGCATAATTATAGGCCTTAAATATCAATAATAAATCTTATTTTACCTGATTCCTGCCCAAGAGTGATATTAAGTTTAATTGCTTAAATTAACTACAGTGCTCACAAAAGGAATATATCAAAAAGAAAATTTATAATAAAGTAACTGATAAGTTTTATGATAAGGTTCTCGAACTGACTGGGGCTTGAATCACTTATTCGCCAATTTACCAACTATCCTTGCTTTTTCCGCATCACTGAACTCCGGCAGGCGGGACGTATTGCGACCTTCCAACTGACTCTTCCGAGCCACGTTGTCCTTCATGACCTGTGGGTAGTCGCCGTTGACGTAGATAGGGTTTGCGAACCATCCCAGTTTAAACTGATTGGCTCTTTCAGCTGCTTCGATATCTTCTGTGCTGTTAGTGTACGGTTCTTCCCAACCGCTGTCTAAGGTAACCGAGATTCGACCTACAAAACCAGACTATATGACTCTAATCCTAAGTATATAGTCATGTAGTTCTTTGAAACGATGTCATAGATTGATGTCTTTCAATGACTTGTAACTAGTGACGTTTTTATTTTTTAAACGGTATGAGTGATAATAAATTACTAGCGCATAAACGAGTGAGCCACCGAATGAGTGAATGAGTTGTGAATGAGAGTAACTATGAACAAGAATCAGCGAACTTTCTGCAGTGAAACTGGATACATATAGGCCCTAACGACGAAGATTTCGTCATAATTATTACGCAAAAGGTTGCTGGAGATTTGGAGTTAGTGTTACCATTTTGAGTGGATCTGAATTCAGTGTCGTAGGTGTGCCACGCCTCCGCATGAGATTTGATCAGATTGTGTGCCACGTTATAGGCACCAACATCTGGACTGTAGACTCCAGGAGCGTTTATACCAATTCCGTAGGCCAACCATGCCACAACCCAAGGCTCGTTCAACGTGATCCAGAGCTTAACCTTAAAGCACAGTTAACAACACATTTCCGCGGTTCAGAATCACATTTCGGTGTGACCGTAGGCGCGTTACAAATTTAATTAAAAATAATAATGTTCAGTTTCCTGTTTGAAAAAAAAGACAAAAGGTAATAGAAAATTGATTACTTGTTTAATTTGAAAAAGTGCTCAGTGATGCATATGAGGAAGAGAGTTTTCATATGAAATGGGAGGTAAGGTATTGAAAGTGAGTGAGGAAGAAATGGACTTGGAGTGATTATGCACAAGAGTGCAAAACCTTCAAGGCAATGTGCTGAGGCATCAAGAGGGGGTAACTCAACTTTAGGTATGATAAGGAGGACAATTGTCACGAGAGACAAGGATACAATACTGAGGTTGTACAAATCGCTAGTTAGGCCACAGTTGGAATACTGTATCCAGGTATGGAATCCATACCTGAAACAGGACATGGAAAACTGGAGAAAGTGCAAAGAAGAGGTACAAAAATGATTTGGGGCTACAAGCACTTCAGCTACGAAGAAAGGTTGAAGAGATGTGGACTAACAACATTGGATAGAAGGAGGAGCAGGGGAGAGCTTATCGAAGCTTATAAGATTATCACTGGAAAGGAAGCATTACAGTGGAAGAGGTTCTTTGAAACAGCACCAAACAAGGCAACTCGGGGATTCATGCATAAATTATTTAAGAAACCGAAAGGAACATTAGGGCAGAAATTCTTCAGTGCAAGACTCGTAGACTTGTGGAATGTTTTGGATGATAGTACTTTCTCAGTGGACACTATGACAGCTTTTAAGAAGTAGCTAGAAAATTGCGCTATTAAGTGTTCGAGGTTAATTTGCAGTGGTTCTAACACAGACTAAGCTTACACGTCTTCTGAACCGCTTAAAACCCTTGTTATGTTATGTTATGTTATGTTATATTAGGACATCAATGGACTTTACATTGAATAGGGCTTATGTGTAAGCACGATGGATCCAGCGCTACCCTTAGCCACTACCCGACGCTGTTACCGCCCTCAAATATTTCCTAAATATCCTCAACTGCATCCTTTTCGTTGTGA
The DNA here is from genome assembly GCA_963556255.1 of Allolobophora icterica. Classification (NCBI taxonomy): domain Eukaryota; kingdom Metazoa; phylum Annelida; class Clitellata; order Crassiclitellata; family Lumbricidae; genus Allolobophora; species Allolobophora icterica. The sequence continues at coordinate 77,520,271 of OY744605.1, read as the reverse complement.
TTTGGGCGGGCAGCATCTCTGTGCAGATTTCATAAAGGTGTGATATGAATCAATCGCTGTTCCAACCCTGTCTCCGAATCTCTGATAGCAGAGCCTGGCGTATTCGTTGAAGTGGTTGACAATCTCCGCGTTCATCCATCCTCCGTTGTCTTCCAGGGCTTGTGGTAAATCCCAGTGGAAGAGGGTCACCATGGGCACGATGCCCTCGGCCAGTAGTCCGTTGATCAAGCGGTTGTAGTAGTCTATGCCAGCCTCGTTTACCACGCCCAATGTACCATCTGGTAGAATACGAGCCCAAGACAACGAAAATCGGTAGTAGTGGACCTAAAGAGGTAAAGAAAATCGTTACGAAATAAGTCAGATGAGATAACTGTTGATTTATTCTGCTATTATTATTATTATTATTATTATTATTATTATTATTATTATTATTATTATTATTATTATTATTATTATTATTTTGCCCCAAGGTACATATGATCCCTTGGGGACTTAAATATTAATTAAAATTAGTAAATCATCTGGAACGGCCTCTATTCCTCAGGATTCGAGAGAGGGAAAGTGCCGCGGAAAGCTACAGCGTTGATTATTATTATTATCATTATTATTATGAATTTATTAAGCGCCAATACCTAATGACCAAGCAGCAATCGATGGCGCTAAGCAATTATGAGTGAAGGACTTTCAAGGACCCTACACAGTAACCGTCTCATGTGAGGCTCGAACCCGTACTCTCTGCATTACAGGCAAACGCTCTAACCAATCGGCTATCATGTCTCACATTTAAGACCGGAATTACTCTTAAAATGGTGATAGAACGCACATGAATGGACAATGAATGACAGCTGTCAATCACACACGCAATACTAACCCCCAGATTCTTAAGAGCAAAGATATCTTCTACGTAACGATTGTAGCTGTCATCTGCCACGTCTCCAGTATCATTGTTCTTTATATTTCCTCCCGCGTGACAGAACTTGTCCCAGTTTCCTTCTCCTTTACCTGTGAATATTTTGTAACGCAACACTGTAGAGTTTTTTCACTAACGTATCGTTATATATAGAAGCGTAGTAAGGTGCATAAATGCATTTTGAAGCAAGATATGTGTATTGTTAAACCTTATCGATTTGGTTGATCTTTTGACCTATCATTAGTGATTAGTTCTGATTGATACAGAGAGAGAAGTACTCAAAAGGTTCTCTATTATACGTCTAAATTTTAGACTCTAAAACATATACAAGCTACATACGCACATACATGCGTACAAACATTCATACATACATGCATAAACTACTAACATACATGTATACACGGGTTTACATACATTTATGCATTATGCAAACATACATAATATACATGTACACACACATACATAAGCGACAAACATAAGCACGCATGCATACACACATGCATACACACATGCATAGGCCCTACACACATGCATGCATACACACATGCATACACACATACATGCTATAGTGTCTCACCGTCAGCATTCCATCCTCCTTCGATCTGGTAGGCGGAGGTGGCCGTTCCCCATTGAAATCCATCCGGAAATGTGTCCCACAGAAAGTCGCCCTGACCACGGGTCGAGTGCAGAATCAGTGGGAAAAGCTGCATTAAATTGCATATATGTATTGAGACACTTCCCGACCAAAACCATACAATGGCATTTTTTTCTGATAAAATTGCATTCAACTATATTGTCGTTAAATTACTAAATTCAACTGCACCTTCTTTTCGCTGTGTGGGCTATACGTGTAGCTCAACACTTGCACAGCATCTGTGTTGGACTTAACTATGACATGAATATCCCGCAGATCTACATGTATCTCTTTGGCGATGCACAAATTATTGGAAATAGCCTCATAGTAATTTATCATAATATTATAATAGCTGTGAAAATTTCAGTTTAATTCGTCTCGTGATATTTTATAAAAAAAATAGTCCAGCGTTACTTTCTTCGCAATCGTAACCCCATAACCTCAAAATTTTTAAAGCGCCATTCGAAAGCTAAGCGAACGGTAGGCCCCCTACCAGCTTATTCACAAGTGATGCGTTGTATTAGAGGCTCTGTCTAGAGATGTCCACTGGACATTTCTAAGTCCGGTTGCCGGAGAGAATACTATGGCTGAATTTGGCCGACTATGGCTAACATAACGTTAGCCATCGTCGTTAGCCATCTTGTTGGCTGCGTCTGGCTCTTGCGACTTACAACCATTCGCATCACCTTCGTTATGCCAATCTAAACGATTCAGAAGATTAGGTGTCTACATCTTTGGACTATAATTAGACATACGTACGTGTCTTCGCATTCGCTGTGCAACTGACTCGCAATAACTATCATGCTCCATTTGCTCATCTTGAATAAGTTTATGCATGCGACAATAACATGTACATTCAGTACACGTAACAGATAGGGCCCTAAGTACTGTATTTGGGCACGGCTCAGCTGTATAGACCAAGATACTCGTTTAGTTGTAGTAACAGTTTAAGCAGGTCACACAGGATATTGAAGTTTTTATTTTCTCCCATCGTTAAACTTTAATGACTTTTTAGGCTTTGTGTGTATCGTAAACTTGACTCTGCGTCATTTGTAAATTCAGCTCTGTCATCGAGGGAGAGACCGCCAACGAATTAGTTGGAAAGTAGACCTAGAGCATGTGCAAAACAGCCTGCCCTGTTTCAAAGGCTTCGATATATAAGACTATCGCGAGTTTGTGCGAAAGGCAAGATGGCAAGCTTTCCCAGAGTAAATTCGCATTTTTTACAGACTGACGGGGCAACATTTTGTCTGCTTTGCAACATCGTACAGGTTTAATACTCCCATAAGACAGATCCCGTACCAACCCTGAGATAGAACTTAGCGCTCCATGGCATACGCAGCGACTTTGACCTAGTACTTAATATTCACTCGCATACATGTAGCTCCAGCGTTCATGCATTACATTATTACAGTAATTGGCTAAATAAATAAACAAATATACAAATAATATTCACCAGGATGCATAGAGGGAGAAACTTCATTCTGCAGAGAGCATAGGCTAACGCTCGAGTATCCGGCGCACACGACCTTCTCCACACAGAATACTTTGCAGTGACCTAGAGCTTGCACCTTCAGTAGAAAGTCTCTACTATTCTGCGCATGTCTATATTTATAGGTGTCGTAGATATGAACGTAGGCCTACATCGTACAGGTGTCGTACTCCCATACTCCCAATAGGCCTTTGTACGTCTTTACATGAGCTATCATACTGCATAGGCCTACGTTCATATCTGATCGTAATCGTAATCTCCAATTAGAAAATTGGAGATTACGATTACGATTAGATATGAACGTAGGCCTATGCAGTATGATAGCTCATGTAAAGACGTACAAAGCGCATGTGCACGAATATCAACCCTTGAACAATATTATGAGTTGCTGACTAATTTAGGTCTGTCCCACTTGTTGGCTTCAATCGGCGTGAGAGTTTAAGTAGTCCAAACATGCGAAGTTCGTACGTCAACGGTTATATAGGCCTATATATATCCTCAAACAATAATGAGATGATAACTGACATTGGTATGTATCATTAGACTATTCTACTGGAGGGAGATGACAACGTAGGAGTCCAATTTCCGAAGTGAAGATAACATATGACAGACTGTAATTCAAGAAAGAGTGAACAAATTACCCTACAGTAACACTACTTCTCAATGTCATTTTAAGCTTACAGAGATCGCGCAAATCTTCTCTGAATATTGCAAAGAACACTAATAGATTTTCTGCTTAGTTCAAAGTTGATGTCAATCAAACAAACTATAAAACTATATGTCATACTTTTACTACAGCGGCCCACGAATTAAAACGGGTAGGCCTATGTTGTTGCTAGATCGTTGTTGTCAGGTTTAGGCTTTATAAGCAATTCACCTGCGTAGGAACCTGCATTATTGATATCTACAACCTAACAGTTTTTGTGCAAGATAATGTCTTCGGTTGCGTTTTTAACGTGTATATATACCGACCTAATTCGGTGTGACAGCTTTTGCGTGTAAACAAAGTTACTTGGAGCTCAGCTTGTAATAAACCTGTTCACTTTCACTATGAGCGAAGAGGCGTTATATAAACGCTTTAAGTAAACGAATGACTGATTGAATGAATGAATGAATGAATGAATGAATGAATGAGTAATTCAATAAATTCTTTACATGATCAAGATTAGAAGTACCTTTAATGCTTTATGTTGTTTTCATGTCTACAGAAATTTATTAACCATTTTGAAATCAATTATAGTCCGTGTACGTCACCCTAAACTTAGTTACACTGATTTCTGTATCTTTCGAGCTCAAATACGATTGATTATGGGAGTGGCCATCCGTTATCGATGATCAGTTGGTTGTAAAAGTAAGCTGACTGCTTGGGAACTCTTTCTAGCGTCGGGTCAGAGAAGTTGACCTGATGCAGACCAAATGTTGCCTCGTAACCATCCGCCCATTCGAAGTTGTCCATCACTGACCAGGCGGTATAGGCCGCCACGTTACATCCATCCAACTGGATTGCTGGACACATAGAAAGGAACAGATAACCTAACATGCAAGAAACTATAACAATGCAAATAAATACGATCGCCATGGAGACAATAATTACTTAGATATATGTGGAAACAGCAAACAAGAACATTACTGATAAAATAATCATATTTATGGCACATGTAATCAAAACGCTTCAATTTTAGGTGTTAATAATTATAATCACAGTGAACGGCTAAATAAAGAAGTTGTTTAATAATTATCATTAAATAAATGCTACTCTCAGCAGTGACAACACCACGACACCATCGATAAATTATAGTTGCCAGAGTTCAATAATTCATCACTAGTTTTTCGTAGGCCTTTGCACTCATCAAGACCGCTTGGCATAGTCTCCTTGAGTATCTCACAAAATCGTGGCGCAAATGAGTACCTAACTGGTTTAAAACAAGTGCGTTTAAACGAAAGTGCTTTCTTTTCATCTTCTTTTTTTTCTTTTCTTAATCTCTTCTCTTCTTTTCTTATACTTCTTTTCATCTTCTATCCAACTTCTTCGTTTCCTTTCTCGTCTTCTTTTTCTTCTACTGTCTTGATTTTATATTCATTCTTTTTCTGCTTCTTCTGATTTTCTTCTTCTTTTAATTCTTCTCATACTTATTCTTCCTATAATTCTCCTTCGCGTAATTCTTATGACCTTCTGGACCATGCGCGGAAGGCATATGTACCTGAACATCCATTGCGAAGGCCGTGTGTATTCGCAATGCTAATGATGCGAGAAATAATGGATATAGTGAGTTCACCCTTTATGAAACAGGACAACAATAGTGCAATAATACTAATGATCAACCTTTAAGAACGTTGTTGATGTAGGCCGTGTAGTAGCGTATTCGTTGCTGGTCGTCGAGTGAACCCTGAACGTAGTCTCTGTCGTCTGAGACACCGTTCTCGGTGATCATTACTTCTGGGTTGTTGTAGTGGTCTTTGATCCAGTTCAGGAGATTCCTAAGTCCCCATGGAACTTCCTTCAGCCAGATGGAACCAGACCTAGGAAAAACGAAAAAGAGAAATGCTTTTGCAGTTATTAGACTCATTTTCTTTGGCCTACTGACCTTTGCATAACCTCATCGTTTCTCATCATATATATTCTATGCTTATTACTTTGTTGCCATGATGTTGAGAACAATATTCTATTCATATTATGTCGTAGCTAAAATGAGCTGACCAGCATAAACGTACTGTGTTCTCATACATCCAGATAGCTTGCAAAACGTTTGTCGGTACACATTTTCAGAATTAAGTATGACGTATAAACGATAATATTACATTAATATTATAAAAGTCCGATGCATAGGAGAGTAGACTGCCTTACGTTGGCCATGAGAGATCGATATGCTGTCGGACGTCTCTATCGAACTCCCAACTGGGAAATGGGGTTCCGTCGTGGTTGTAGTTTTCCATGAGAAGAGTCGTATAGTGATTGAGGCCGAAGAAATCGTGAGTTCCTATAAAACGCATCCGAGTTAAATTTAGACTCAGGCAGTTGATGGCAGCGGACACTATCATCAATCAGATAATGTTGCAATCTCTCAGATAAGTTTTACTTGGTTCTTGTACTCCGGTACAACTCGACTACCGTTTTAAGTACTTGTACTTGAGCCCAAAGCACTTGTACTCGTACTTGAGACTGAAGTACTTATTCTCGTACTTGTACTTCAGACTGAAGTACTTGTTCTCATATTTGTACTTGTCAACTACTTGAGACCGAAGTACCAGTTCGCGGACTAGTACCTAAAACCTGAGTAGTTGAAACACCTCTGCAACTTAGTTCAACAAAGGGACGTTTCTGCATTTATCCAAATATCTAAGGCTTCTTAAATGTTGCTTTGTTGTAAACATCCTCTGAAAAAAAAGGTTCGACCTAAAATGTTTTCTGGGTTGATTCAAAAAAAATAGTTCAAGCTTTTAAAGGAAGCTTTCATTTCTATATATACATGTATAATATGTATCTATACACGTTCGCATGTATGCATCCATGAATATATGTAAGCTAATATGTAGATCTATATGCATGTATTAACACAACAAGTAATAAAGCTCCCTTTCGGTAACTCCCAAATAGACTGACTTTTTCTTTGAAGGGTGTTCCGAAGAAAGAGGAAAGACGTTGAGCTATGGTGGGAGACATTCCCTGAGACTATCAAAACGAGAAACAGCTCTCTTTTGTATTCTGGCATTACTTTTACAGTGAAAGTGGAACATGGAACCATGCAAAGGCTCGATCTTCTTGGACACGTAAAAAGGGACTTAATGGATTGTGAGTGAGCAGCGTAATCTGTGCAACCTTACCAATGTTTCTTGCTTTCTCCTGCTCAGTAAACTCCGGCAAACGCGATGTATTCCGTCCTTCCTGTGCGCTCTTTCGAGCCACATTGTCCTTCATAACCTGTGGATAGTCACCGTCAACATAGATGGCGTTTGCGAACCACCCGAGCTTAAACTCCATCGCCCTCCCCGCTGCTTCGATATCTTCCGTTGAGTTCGTATACGGCTCGGCCCAATCGGTGTACAAGCTAATCGATACCCGACCTACAATTAAGATATAGCACTGGATGTTAAGTTTAAGGTAAAGCCAGGGAAGATAAGACAGACTAAGGAAAATGAAATACGATAAAATGAGATGAGACAATACAAGACAAAAATAACTGGACGGAAAGTGGGCTAGATGAACTAGACTAGACCAGGATTGAGTAAATTAAGTCAGAAAATGGTGAGGTATGGTAGGTATATAGTAGTTCTACATGCATACAAACATGCATGCATACATACATACAAACATGCATACATGCATACATAGATACATACACGTATACATATACACGTATATGCATACATGCACACATATTTATGAGCCACGTGATGTTCCTATGAGTTTCCGACGCCTAAGCACCTTGAATCAATATTATTCCTTTACCGTTTTGAGTCGCCCTAAACTCATCGTCATACGTATGCCAAGCCTCTGCGTGGCTCCTTATGATGTTGTGGGCCACTTCGTACGTTCCAGTATCTGGACTTTTGATTCCAGGCGCTAGGATTCCGATCCCGTAACCGACCCATGCGATGGAAAATGGTTCATTGATTGTGATCCAAAGTTTGACCTGAAATATACTCAAGCTTCAGTCGACCATCTCTACAGAAATCGGTACAGTTTTCTCACGTACTGATCTTTTGGATATTGACCTGATTACGGCTTGGTTTTGGTTCGCCATCGGTTAATGCCTTGCGAATTAGACACCTACGCCATAGAGGTTACTAATTACAACTGTAATTACAATGTAATCGATGACTTCGAAGTTACACCTCTTACTTACATTAATATTACTCCAATTGATCCAATACTGCTAGTTCATAAAGTATGCCTACAATACTTAAATCAGCCTTATTACGTCTGCTCCTTACTTACACCAACAAATACTGCACTTGATCGATTTTTTGACTGTCACTTCACTTCAAAATTAATGACCATCGACTGTTTTCTAGTGCATTTTTATGGTGGCGCTACAAAAGTCGGTAAATTTTATCAGAACAAATCGCACTTAATTTTTTATTTACTTGGATGTTTCTATATTAAGTGAATCTTAAGGAAATATCTAATGCTAGCATTTTATAAAAACACTTCACTTAATCGTTTTACTCACCCTGTCACCGAATCTCTGATAACAGAGTCTTGCGTAGTCGTTGAAGTAGATGGCGATATCCCGATTAAGCCAGCCCCCAGCGTCATCAAGCGCTTGTGGTAGGTCCCAGTGATAAAGGGTGACCATCGGCTCAATACCTTCAGCCAGCAGTCCATCTATCAGGCGATTGTAGTAGTCTATGCCAGCCTCGTTTACAACTGACAGCGTACCGTCTGGTAGAATGCGTGGCCAAGACAACGAGAAACGGTAGAAGTGTACCTAAGATTGCAAATACTATAGACTTAACATATCTATATGATGAGACGATGTCATAGTTTATTGCACTTCTTCACATTTCCTTAAATTTAGTTCTGTAAATTCACTTGCGTACACTTGTCCAAAATATTGGGCGGGGGAGGATTTGGTTATTCATTCTACACTTGCTGCATTGAGTGCACAGTCCATCTCAATTATTGGGGATGGGGCACATGCCCCGGCTGCCCCCAGAGTATACGCCTATGTGTTAATTTGATGAAATAACCTACTCAGTGGGGAACTTTCTTTCGCAACCTACTTGTCTTCTGGAAGTTGACTTGATAATGGTTGGCTTTTGAGTGCCATCGGTTTATACATTGTGCATTAAATACCGGCGCTATAGAAGTCACTACTTTATCTGTAATCATTAATAACATAATTTAATGTAACGTAAGATTTGATTCACAAGTGAAAACTGACTCCAAGATTCTTCAGCATGGCGATATCTTCGGCCAACATGTGGTAGCTGTCGCAGGCCACATCCCCCGTCTGGTTTTTCTTTACATGTCCTCCTTCGTGACAGAATGTGTCCCAAATGCTGACACCTTTACCTGTAACCATTGTGACATTTTCCCTGTAGATTTCAAGAGTCTGTGCCATTGGAAAAGGTTGTAAAATTAACCAAGGCTTGCCAATCAATCAATCAATCAATCAATCAATAAATCAATCAATCAATCAATCAATCAATCAATCAATCAATCAATCAATCAATCAATCAATTTCGTTTATTCTCAGAAGCAGGCTGACAAAATCGCAACTTGTAACATAGTAACCTTGTAATGGAAGATATATAGGTGCGGTAAATTAAGGTAAGTAGGCTATTATTAGGTCATAGAAGGTGAGCTCAACTAAAGCAATCTATTTCCACCTTCGCGCCGATCTGTTTTCCGTTCTGTCTTCCTGATCTGACCTCTGACCTGGCACCGAAAATGACCCAACAACCTGGCTTTTGCTACTTCATTTTGTATAGCGCTGGTATAAGATCGTGTGGCTAGAGTGGCTGTGTGACTCTGAGAACTTTCAGGGATTCACATTGTACAATATACATGTAAGTAGAGTTTAGGCATACCAAAGTAAAATTACTTTTAATTCCTTACGCGGATCATTGAACAGACGAGGCCTGTTCATACGCATACTGGAGCCAAAAACATGACAAGAGCTATTTGAAGACTCATTTAATCTCTAATTGGTGGTTACATCTTTACCTAAGGGTTATATCTTTACCTAGGGTTGCATCTTGATCTATGGTTTACATCTTTACGTAAGGAGTACTTCTTTACATTTGGATCTTTACTTGTGGATCACTTCGTTACTTAAGCATTGCATCTTTACTTAAGAGTCATATCTTTACTTAAGGATTACATTTTCAGATATGAAATTTGACTTGTGAATGAATATTAACCCCAAGAATTCATGGTTTCAAACGGAATGGGGTTTCTAACATAATCCATCGAAATTATACAACTTGTAGCAAAATAGAAAGCAAACTCATTAACAATCTATACTACTCTGAAATATCCCAATGACTACTTAGACGATATAATGACCTACGAAACAGGACTAGTTACGGGCAAAAGCCAAACTGAATGCACACGTCCACATACAGTAACTGAAATAACACTGGAACGTTATTGAATTCATACCGTCTTCGTCCCATGCTCCCTCGATCTGGTAGGAGGAAGTGGCGGTTCCCCACTGGAATCCAACTGGAAAGGTGCCATATAGGAAATCGTCGTCCTGCGCCAAAGACACACACAGGACGAAAGCCAGGAACTAAGGACAAACAAGAAACGTGTATTATTTTCAGTGCAAGATCTGGACCGGGTCTAGTGGTCTCCCTGACCAACTGAACTTCGACTGGACTTACCAGATGCTTTTATGGTTTTATTTCGAAACGACAACCGACAGGAAGCTTTTCCATTATGCTAACGACGCTATAGAAATTGTTGGATCACATTAATTCAGATGAGATCATAATTATTATAATACATTACATTGAATGAAGATCTGCCAACGAACTCTTTATCCGCCACGTTTCCTTGGCGCACGTTCCAATCGACCGTATAGAAACTCCAGGGGCCTGGCTGCACGGAATATGACGAATGATAAAGATTGAAATGAAGCGTGGAAGATGCGTTGACGTTGGAGTATGATAAACGGACCCATGGGACATCGTGCCCGAAAAACTTGCAACAATAATTGTGTTCACATCGTCCAAAAATGCAAAATCCTCATGACTAGCTGCCTATAGAAGCGTAAAATCAAAGAACAACAAAAGTGATGTTGAGCCAGCGCCAAAATAGAACAAGTTTGCACGTTTTCTTGAACAAGAAAAAACGACGGACAACTCATAGGCATGCCATCTAAACAAAGCGGTCAATAAATAGGCCTACCTATTCGCGCGTTCTAATGAAACGCCGTTTAGGTGAACTCAGAAACTTGTCTTTGCATTTTAAAGTAAATAGGGCCTATATGAAAATGAAAGCGATTTGTATATCCTGAATCCGTGATGCCCTGATTTTCTTCTAAAAATAACGAGTTTGTGTTCAAGATTTTAACAACTTTACCACGCCTGTCAGACGTTCAAACGATGTTAACGACATCCTATCCAACTGACAAAAGATCTCTGAATCGGCAAAGCATCGACTTTGTCTCAGCCAATCAGAAATTACGTAAATTATATCAGCATCGAACTGAAGGGCAAACAGATTAGAAAAAGAGATAAAACTGTTATCTACACGTATCATAAAACTAGCACACCACTGTTGCAAAGGGGTTTGATTCTGGCCAGCCTGTTAATATAACGTTATGCGTCGGCCATCTAGGCTAGATAGGATGTGGTGTTTTATCGTTTTGTTCATGGGAAAGGCAATATGTCTGGACTGATAGGCAAAGCTCCCTGATACGAGCTCTAGGTCATCTCTTGCTATATAAGAAATGTTGTTACCCACTGCCTTATCGTCCTACCTTCAAAACTTACACGCAATTAAATAGATTGTCAAAAGCCTTTGTAATGTGATTAAACTAAGTCTGAAAAAATAATAAAGAATTTTTTTATGCCCGCTAACGTAATTTCTTTATTCGAACTCAAGACAGAATGAAATGATTGTGTTTGACGTAGTGAATAATCGATCAATTAAAATATCCATGGTAGAACGCACGTGACAAGATGGCCGCTGGTTTCTCTAGCGTGTGTAATTTTAGATGAATCATCTGGTCAAATGCAAATTTTTCTTGATAATATTTTGTTAGCTTGGACTTCTAATGTAACCCAGAATGCGTTCATGTAGCTATTTCGCTCTTTTGTCGTTGTTTCTGAGTGATTTAGACGGTTTGTTATCGAAGTCTCCTGCAGTTTGTTAGAAGTTTCCGTATGCTAACTGGAGAGGTCAGGCTCCATTTGGAAAGGCCGTCAGAGTCTGTGGATTGGTGTTGATAGTCCAACTGCGGCCAGGGGAGTCTACACCATAGAAACCTTGGAGCAAATGCTCCATCCAAGAAAAGGGGGAGATCTGTCAGTGTATGTGCCATCATTTTAGGGGGAAGGAAGGGGAGGGGGAAGAAGAGGGGGAAATGGGAAGTTGCTCCAATGACTTAGGGGGGAATAGACGTCTCTGACTGCGGCTACAACCTACGACCAGTTGTCGGCTCAGAAGAATGTCGCCCTGCACAGGCCCCGTCGCAGAGGGATGTCCTGATGTCTTCTATCCCCTGCGAAGGTCTGCACGGCGTCGGGTTCGTGTGTTTCGAACCTCGTCGCTCCTCTGCTTCGACAATTCTATGGGAGCCAGTGGTTAGATGTGTCTCCTAGAAAATGTTAAGGGTCGCTGTCACCAGTACGAGCCAGCTGACAAATTCCCGGCCTTTCGCGTATCTTTTAAAACCGTTTTCGTAGTTATTTGAGCACTGCTCGCTTAGTAAGTAGGCTGATTTTTGCTGTCAATGCCTTGTTTAGTAAGTGTCAGAATGATTACAGCGCGAGATCACCGGAAATTAAACTCACCTATTTTACCTATAATTAGCACACTCTGTGGCCAACTGTGAAAAATATTGTGTTGGGTCAATGTCTTCGGGTCAGGGAAAAAGGCAGTAGGCCTAGGGGTTTATGTGTTAGCAGATTGCAGAAACAGTTCCTTCATTCACTAAATATCCAGAGTTCCAGACTATCAGTCTCAAGGTCCGAAGATCACATCTTAAGAAGTAAGCAAGCATAGGTTGCCCATCTTAATTTGTTTGCTTGTCTGGTTTATCAATCAACACAGACTTTGGTACATTATTTTACGTATCTTTTACAACCGCTTTTTTCAGCCGTGCTTTGGCCGAGTAGGGTATCTTGAAGGGACGTTATATCAAGTTTAGATTGATAGAATGTTTGTTGGTAGTACTTACATATATTGCCGAATTCCAAATTACACTGCACAGGAAATTCATTGTAACACGTTCATTAGGTTATTTCGCGAATTCTGATAGAACACGACAAGAGAAATAGATCCCAAGTAAGCTGATCTGCAGAAAAATGTCTCATAACACAAACTCATTGCTATGACAGTTTAATAAATTGTTAACTGCCGGTGTCCCGTGACAGAGTCTCCCCCCTAAAAGTCTCCCCCCGGAGACTCTATTTCGAAACAGATTCTCCCCCCGGCGGATCTGTTTCAGAATAAATTCGCCCCCCGGAGACTATATTCTGAAACAAAGTCTCCGGGGGGAGAGAATATTTCATCCCCCGTTGAAATAAACTCTCCCCGGGGGAGACTTTATTTCAACGCGAGATTATACATAAACCATATTTCGAACTCCTCGTCAGTTCTTCATTTTATAATCTTTTCCGACGATACCAATGTATTTCTATCTGATAAATATCTTGAAACGCTTTATAATAAGGTAAATACCCCGGTAATGTCTATCGGAATGGTTTAAAACCCGTTAGTGGCTAGCGTCCACCAAAATGGGACAATACATCAAAAATTCACATTAAATTAGTTATACGTTAGAAGAACAATTAAATGTAGGGCCCTAATAATTATCATGTCAATCTGTTTTGGACTGGAAATACGCAAAAAAAGTTTTTCGGCTAAAAACTGCCGTTACCTTACCGATGACCTATTTTAGCTAACGTAAACATTGCGGACTTTTCTGATCTAATATTAAATTATTTGATTTGCGTTTATTACAACAGAACTGTTTGTGGTTTCACAAAGGTTGGTAGGCCTATATGATATTGCATAAGTTGTTACATCTGGTTTATTTTTCATAAATATCACATTATGCAGTTTGTCATTAAGTCACTGTCCCATTTTTGGGGACGGTAGGCATGAGAGGGCGGGTGAAGTTCAAGAAACATAATTCTGCTTCGTGAATGCATCAAAATGCTGTTTTAAAAAGCACTAACGGCAGTCTGTACAACAGCATTATCACTGTAAGTTAGAGTTAATATTATAATTTTTTATAAATTTACAAACTCTTAAATTTATGCAGAATTTAATAATAAATCAAGTATTATAAACATAAATTATACACTGATTAAGAGAGTACAGATTTCCTATTATGATGTAGTGCTAAACAATGCTAAAAAACCACACACCTTTCTTTGTTTGTAGTTGTTATATAATTTAAATGAATAATAATTACATATAGTTTTTAAATAATTAATATAATAAATAATCAGTTGTAAAATAATTTGCCTTTCTTTTTCTAAACTGTCGCATAAGAAGTAGTATAAAATCCATGAAGTCCTAGCGATGCTGGAAGAGGATGATGATTTCAGCCGATGCCAGTTGGAATCAGAGGCGAAAGTAACAATTCACAAAGGCAGTATTCAGATAAGAATTGGCTGCAAAAGTCAACTGATGAATATGACGGTGGTGATGTTGATGCTGAAATTTCATCGACTGCTTTGTGTGCAACCACATTGATGTTCATATTCTCTGCCAAACTAACCAGTCAACCTGATGAATTGCAATCTGCTGAAACACCAGCAGCCTCAAGTGCATTGCCCGCTCTGAGTTGTGCGAATAAGGCATCACTGCTCATCGCAGCCATTCCAATGCACGTGATTGCATCAGATGCTGACACTGACCAGTAAGACACTCAGGCAGGATTATAGCCAAGCGATCCGTACAAACTGCTGCTGCTGCTCAACAGCTAGGAACATCAAAATCAGCAAATTCTTCCAGAAATGTTAGCAATACGATAGAACTAGGACAGCCAAGTGAGTCTATTGCCAGTGCAACAAAATCAATAAAGAATCTACAGCAGCCTCAAGTTGCTCTGTAATGGGTTACTCCAGCCACATCGAGATGCCAAAAGAAAAGAAAAGAAATGAGGCAAAGGTGACAAGAAAATGGGTTAAAAAAGATGTGCCACAGCAGAAAAGTTCAGTTTCTGACACACCAATGAACCATTTGGCTGCTGTGGATTACAGCCCAACTTTCCTGTTTGAGATGTTCATGAATGATGAGACTGTTTGAAAACACCAACTGCAAAGCAGCACAACAGGGCAAGCATTCATTTCAAGTAAGTTCTGGAGATATGAAGCTTTTTATAGCTATGCTGTTCACCAGTGGTTATGCTCCACTGCTTGTAGAAGACTACTGGGAACCATCAGATGATGTATACAGCGCTGCAATAAGTCGAGCCATGACCCACAACAGATTTGAGGAGCTGATGCAGTGTATTCATGTAGCGGACAACTATAATCTACATGTACCTCAAAATGACCGAATGGCAAAAGTAAGGCCATTATTCATTTTTATTCAATACAATGAATTTGAAGTTCTTAGAACATTTTCCAGTTACCACTAATTTGGTTGTTGATGAGTCAGTGGTACCATGCTATGGCAGGCATTCTGCGAAACAGTTCATTACGTGGAAAACCAACAGATATGGTTACAAAGCATGGTCGTTGAATACACCTCTAGGCTACTGTATTCAATTAGACCCATACCGAAATGCTGGTGTCACGGATCCCCAGTTAGGATTGAGTGGTTCAGTGGTTGTCAATTAAGTTTACAAGCTACCTCCTCACAACTATGTTGTGTATTTTGACAATTTTTTACAAGTTTGCGACAGCTAGAGCAATTGTCTGATCGAGGGATTCAAGCTACTGGAACGGTTCGAGCCAACAGAATTGAAGACTGTCCACTTCCTGCAGTTGACAAGTTCTAACAGGAGAAACGAGGGTCAGTTGACTATAGGTTGAATACAAAATCGTCTGTTATTGTTGTGAGATGGAATGATATAAGTGTTGTGACACTGGCGTCAAACTTCAGCCACTTGGATCTGCGCAATGATGGTCATGCGCCGAGGGCAAACAAGTAAGCATAGAGCAACGATACTTGACCAGTATGTACAACTCGTACATGGGAGGAGTTGACCATATGGACTAAAACGTGTCATGTTACAGAATCACAATTCGGTCAAGAAAATGGGGGTGGCCACTCTGCCTATGTGCTTGATGTTGCTATACAGAATTCTTGGTTCCTGTACTGCCTAACACAGGTTGCTAAGCATCACCCACTTGATCAACTGGACTTTCGACGTTAAGTATGTAATATTTAATTTCAGCGGTATGCCATAGAAAGACTGGGTATTAGACGAAGCCTTGGACGCCCAAAACAACTTGCCATGCGAGTACCTTATGAGATCCGAACTGATCACCTGAGCCACTTCATCCGGACCATTGGGACTCAAAGACGGTGTGCACTCTGTGGAATTAAATGATGCAAAGAGTGCAAGAAATGCAATGTCGGTTTATATGTGGAGTGTTTCAGCAATAATCGAAGCATACTGTTTTAGAAATCTTAGCTAATGTTTTTGTTGATAGTTGATGTTAGTGATATGAGATACAAGCTGTAGTATAACATAGCATTGGCTGTATGCAATAGATTAAAAAATTTGAACATTTTTTTATATAAATGAATTCAGTCATGCCACTTTTACAGATGTGCTATTAAATTAGATCTAAATTGATTCTGAGCGCCTCTGAGTAGTTCCCTTGAAGTGGCGCTATATAAATATACGAATGAATGAATGAATGAATATATACTGTGTGTGTTTTAAACTTAGCTGTAATAACAGTCATAAGTGAAATAACATGTACATATTTGGGGGGCCCGATAGCGCATTGGATACCATCTGGCGTAGAGTGCGAGAGGTACAGAGATCGAGTCTCATAGGCGGACATGCTTTGTAGGCTGCAATTTGCGCCATGTATTGCAGGCTGTCTGTTCTGTTAGTAGTTAGGGTTTATCGCATAACATGTACATGTACAGAGCAGTGCGTTTGCAGGCGCTTAATTAAAGAATAAATATTATTATATTAACATGTCATAGTTGATGCACCCACTTGTGCGTAACATCGCAAAAATTGGAACGATTAAAAAACTTGCTTTTAAAACATCAGAAGCTAAACTTCTGCAGAAATTGTGCATGCGGTTGTCCAAACTCGTCATTTACAACGTTTTTACACTTTGAGAAGATATTTTTAAAATCAGGCACTAATGGTTAAAGCTAATAAACTCTCTGTAAATTTATCCTAGACTAATGACATCATATTCAAATAGATGATTATCTATTTCATACAAGTTGATTTAAGGTGTTAGTGAAGACTCATAATTGATCATATACCGTACTTCAAAGCATCCGTTTTGAA